>CM035107.1:47411019-48035767 GCA_020205505.1 Panax japonicus
AGGAGAAAGAGTATTTTTATTGCAATAAATATTTAAAACATGTTAAACATGTCGGTGGGCCCCATTTATTGACTGAAATTTGATTATAGCTTATAAAATTGCCCGTTTGTGGATTTCGGTCAATTTTTGTTTAGAATTTGGAAAAACTTTCTTCTGCAAAGTTGTAGAAAATTGAATTTCCTATAAAAAGTCGCGAGATTCGAATTTTCTGACGAAAGGGATATTTATTGTGAATTATTGAAGTTCTGAAGCTCCGAAATAATTGATTTTTGAAAGTTTTAATTGTTTTTAATAACAAAAATGTTTTTTTTTGTTTTTGTCATTATTATGGGGCAACAAAGGTGGCTGAATTCAGTTCTAAAAAAAATGGCGTAGGAAAATTTAAATTATATAATAATATTATATTAAATTTTCTAATTTGGTGTTCTAAGCAATTTCCTATAAATAGGGTGCTTAGGTTAGAATTGAAAATCACACCAGAAACTGAAGTTTTCTCTCTCTATATTATCGACCGTATTCTTGTGAGTATTTTGAGTATACTTTGAGTATTGCTATACGGTACAAGATCAAGTTATACCCTATATTCGGTGTTTCAACTAGAAGTACTGTCTTTCGAGGTAAGGGATAGTAAGGGATGTTATTTTCTTCTCAAATGATATTATTTCTTCAATATCATTATGCTGAAATGTTGGTTGGAAATTTTTATCAAATTTGGAACTTTTTCATTTCGGGGTTACTATTCATGAGTTACTATTCACGAGTTACTATTCATGAGTTACTATTCACGAGTACTATTCACGAAATGTGATGATGTTTTTTGTGAAATTTCTATCTTTTGGTGTCGGAGTTACTATTCACGAATACGACACTATTCACCTAAAAATGAAATTTTTTCTTTTTGTCCAAAATATCTATTCTGGATACTAGCTTTTATTGTATCTATGTTTTGATCATTCTTGAATTTTACTTCAGTATAATTATTTATGAAGTATTTTTGAACTCGGATTGTTTAGAGTACGAATCCTTAATACTTGTTATTTTGTTTCACTGGATTCGTTTCCTTTAAAATATTTTTCATCATCCTCAGTCCTAAATGATGATATTACTGAATATCTTTGGCCTGTTGTTCAATGATGAATGATTTCTTGATGAATATATTTGGCCAGTAGTGCAAAGATGAACAGGTGTTGAGATGAACATGACCGACTGATTAATATCTTTGGCCCGTAGTGCAAAGATGAACAGGTGTTTAGATGAACATGACCAACTGATGAATATTTTTGGCCTGTAGTGCAAAGATGAATATTTGATTCCAGATATATATTGATTGATGTTACAGGGATAAAATATTGACGATGAACTTTTAAATTCATATATAGAAGATAGTAGTTTGCATTCTCTACTTAACTCTTCTTCTAATGAATTGTTGTTTCCGCTGCAGTTGTTGATTTAAAAATGGTTGTCTATTGTATTCTATTAGATTTTTCCCTGTTGAAGACTAAGGATAATTTGTTGTACATTATCTTAGTCATAATATTCTTTACTAGGCTAGTTGAGCTCACCCTTTTTCTTGTTGTTCTATTTTTTCTTCTCAGGAGACGAGAATGTAGCGAGTACGAGTCGGGGGATGTAATGATGGTTCTAGAGAGAGTTGTTTAGTAGTCCTCACCATTTTTGTAAAATAATGTATCAATAATTATGATGGGGATTTATTTGTATGTGGATATTGTTTAGACGACAATAGTTTATATTTTGTAATAAAGTTGTAGTTATTTCTGTACCATGTATTTGGCGACTCAGAATATGTTGGATGGAATGGACCTATTTTGGGGGCGTCACAGTTTATCCCAGACTTTTTAAAAATAACCAAGCCACTCTATACGTAGTTTATTGGAAAAGGACGTATCTTTTCTGTTTGACGAAGCCTGCTTAAGAGCATTTAAATTATTAAAGGAAAGACTCATCTCAGTTCCTATAGTAGTAGCTCCTGACTAGACCTTTCCATTTGAGCTTATGTTTGATGCTATTGATTTTGCAATTGGAGCAGTGTAGGGCCAAAAGAGGGACAAAGTGTTTCACACGATTTACTATGCTAGTAAGACATTTACTGATGCTCAGCTTCACTACACCACCACTGAAAAAGAGCTTCTGGCAGTGGTATATGCTTTTGATAATTTCTGTTCCTATCTCAGCGGAACCAAGGTTATCGTGTACATTAACCACTCAGCAATCAAATACCTTATCTCAAAGAAAGATGCTAAGCCAAGGTTGATAAGACGGGTCCTTCTCCTCCAAGAATTCGATCTGGAGATCCATGATAAAAAAGGGACTGAGAACCAAGTCGCATATCACTTATCAATATTGGAAAACCTAACTCATACGGGGGATGTAGAGATGTATATAAATGACTTCTTCCCGGATGAAAAGTTGTATGTTGTTAAAAGCATAGCACCGTGGTATGCTGACTTCGCAAACTTTGTCGCTTGCAATGTGCTGCCCCCAAACATGAGCTATCAACAGAGGAAGAAATTCCTAAATGATGCGAAACATTATCTGTGGGATGAGCCTTTCATATTCAAACAGTGTGTAGACCAAATTCTTCGAAGATGTCTATCGGAGGAAGAAATTGAGGGTGTGCTCCATCACTGTCATTCCTCGAACTACGGAGGGAAATATTGGTGGCCAAAGAACAACTACAAAGGTACTCCAATATGGTTTCTGCTGGCCTACTTTGTTTAAAGATGCAAATCTTTATGTATCACAATGCAATAATTACCAAAGGGTATGAACCATTTCCAAAAGGCATTAAATGCCTCTGCAGAATATCCTAGAAGTGGAACTGTTCAATGTTTGGGGAATAGATTTCATGGGCCCAATTTCATCTTCCTACAACAATCTATATATCCTAGTCGCGGTATACTATGTCCCTAAGTGGGTGGAAGTCGTTGCTTTGCCTACAAATGATGCTAAGGTTGTGCCGAATTTTTTAAGAAATAATATATTCACCCAATTTGGCACACCTCTGGCAATAATTAGTGATGAGGGGTCACATTTCTACAATAAATATTTCAAATCCCTTCTCGCTAAATATAGGGTATCCTATAAAAAATCCACTGCCTATGATGCAAACAAGTGGCCAAGCAGAGGTATCCAACAAGGAGGTCAAGCGCATCCTAGAAAAGATTGTTAACCCGAAAATGAAGGATTGGTCCAAAAAGCTGGATGATGCCTTGTGGACATACCACATTGCATACAAGACACCTATCGGAATTTCTCCGTATAGGCTTGTGTATGGGAAGACATGTCATCTCCCGGTCGAAATAGAGTATAGTGCTTATTGGGCAATTTAAAAGCTCAATTTCGATTTGGATGCAACATGTGAACAGAGATTGTTACAACTAAACGAATCACACAAGTTTCATCTGCAAGCGTATGAAAATGCTAAGTTGTACGAAGAGAAGACAAAGCGGTGGCATGATAAGAAAATAGTCGAAAGAGATTTCGAACAAGGCCAGAAAGTAATTATATTCAACTCCTGATTGAAAATGTTTTCGAGGAAGTTGAAGTTCCGATGGTCGGGACCGTTCATAATTGCCAAGGTGTATCCTCATGGTGCTATTGAGGTTAAAGACCCTAATTATGACAAAACCTTTAAGGTAAATGGGCAATGCCTTAAACACTATCGGGGCGTCGAGGTCGACTGACAGAACACTTCTTTCACATTCGGTGACCCGGTGTAAGGTGGGGAAAAAGTTAAGCTGACGACGTTAAATCAAGAACTTGGTGGGGAGGCAACCCCGTTGTAGTATCAAAATATTATGTTTCTCTGTACTTATGTCTAGTACATTGTATCTTTTTCTCTTTGTTTTGTTAACATACCTTTCTGTTTGGTTATTACTGTATTGTATTACCCAATATGCATGTTATTATATTTATAGTGTAGGTAGCATGTTTACTTAGAAAGTTGATTGTGAATATAGTAGTTAGAGTTAAACTTGTCATTAGATTTTGTTATATGTTTTTGTGTTGATTATTAGGATGGCTTATATCTGGCTTTGTTTGTGCAAGAAAGAAATCTGTCTTGGGTTTATGCAGGGACGGCGCTGCAGCGCCTGTGTGTAAGCCTAAACCAGCATTGCAGCGCCATCTTTAAAGACTAGCCATATAACACAGCGCTGCAGCGCTTGTGTTGCCTTCAAAACCATCGTTGCAGTGCCATCACAACAACTTAGCTAATGGAAATATGCACTGCAGCACCACTTCACAATGGAATCACAGCGCTTCAACACCATCTTCATTCCAAACCTACTGAAGAGATGTGCTGCAGCACCCTTTCATGCTTATACACAACATTACAGTGCCACTTTAAAATACATGATTCAGTACTGGTGTTGCAGCGCTAGTTTACAAAGGGATACCAGCGCTGCAGCAATGTTAACACGTCCCAGTTAATTAAGTATGTTGTTTCAGTTTCTTTTGCCTCATATTAACCAAGCCTCTTTTTAGTTACATGTCCCTTATTGACAAACTCCCCACAAACCCTCTAAGCCACTAAGTAGCATTTTCATTCTCCACACCCGATCTTGCCCCCGTCTCCAACAGTCAATTTTTGCTTCACCTACATCGATTGTTGAGGATTGCCTTCTCTTTTGCATTTTATCTAAGGTAATTGGGTGCTAGGTTTCTCAAGTGTTCTTTTGAATTAGACTTTTGTTAAGATTAATTCTGGTATTGCTTGTGGTTGGGCTTTGGATTTCTGTGAATTATTACTTATGTTGTTGAGTTATTCCTTTGGACACAACTGCCTTAGCTGTCATTGAAAACCCCTAGTTTTAAGAAGCGCACATAAGGTGTTTGCCATATTTCTTTAGAGAGCGTTTTAGGGCGGTGTGCTTGATATTGGGATTTCCACTTAAAAGTGTTTCTAAAGACAAAAAAGAAAAACCTGACTGTGTGACGCCCCCAAATTCAAATACTTGAAACCCGAACTCGGTGCTTCACGATACCATTTCTATGAGCGGAATAATACTAATACTAATAACAAAAATATAGATACCAAACTTAATTTACATAAAACAGAGTCTAAATCCCAGGTATGCGACCTTTAAACATTCATTACGTCATAGATAATATATATCATTGTCTTAATAAACTTTTACTATTACACAGAATATTATAAAACTCATTCGAATAGCTTTCCTTTCCTCTTGTTCTTGCATGAACCTTCAGGTTGATCACGATTGACTGAAAACATTTTAATTAAGTAAGAATGAGCATTTGGGTGCCCAACAAGTAATAGCAACAATACATATTAGCTGAAAGGATTATATGTTTTCTTTGAATAACACTTCTACAACGAATCAACAGTTGTGAAGTAAGCTGAACCAAAAATAACAACATATCACTTCTATATCAATTTTTTGAAACTACGTACTGACTATAACTGGAGATCATTCGACAGACTTTGAAAATTATTTTCTTTTTTCAAAAAGGATAATCAGAACTTCATCTATAAACCGTAATAACTTACAGGCACGGGGGGTGATCAGACCGTTATGTCCTGTATTGATCAATACTACATGCAAGAACAAGATTATCGTTCATCTTATCCACCTTTGACGCACAAAAGTTTTCCCATGTACGGGATGTTCATACTTAGTCGGGAATCCGAACCAAAATAATTTGATTAGATAATAATAAAGTTCTATCTTGTTCAACAATATTTTTAAGTTTGTGTCTAGCTGAATCAAATAGCTTAGACGGATTTTAAGTCAACGTTTACATACTAGAAATCAATAAGTATGTATCAACGTGTGATTAAATACAATGATTATCCAAGTGAGGACAATGGTATAACCATATTTAGGAATTAACTAACGAAATAAATATATGGATTATACAATAGTACTGTATTGATAAACAATGATCGGATAATTTAAGAACTTGTATAAATACAAAAGATTGGATTAATAATCGATAATAATATAGTTAATAATCTGGCACAATAATAGTATAATTCTTAAACTTTCTTACTCATGTCCATTGCATAAAGGAAATGCAAAGTTAGGATACTTGCATGAGCTGCTTCTTACAATAACGCAACTTAGTTTTATCTTTTATATCGAAAACTATCATTTATAAGGTCATTTGTTCGATTAGAATAACATATCATATCACATAGTACTGCCATTTGTAGTCAGCACATAACCTAATCACATTGTCACATATGTTTAGCAGTCATTGAATCATAAACAAACACGTATCTAGTCCATTTCTCTAAGTTCAGATCAATTTTTGAAATAGTTCAGTGTACCGACGACTTTATCGGGTAATTATCGAGTCTAAAACTCTATTCTGTAGTTCAATATTCGTTAAGATATTTTAAATATCAGTCGAATTATTTTTCATAGCCTTGTAATAATTTTTAAAGAATTATTATAATTTATCATGATTTTTCAAATACTGGAATAATTTTTAAATGATTTAAATATTAAATAATTCTATTATTATTAATATTTAATTAATATTAAATTATTAATGAAACCATTGCCAAAATATTAAAGTTATTTATAATAACTCAAAATATTTTAAAAACATTCTTATTACCCTTAAATACTTTTTAAAACAATTAAAATCATTTTTAAATAATTACTATTAATATTTAATTATTAATGTTTTATTTATCAAAATATTAAAAGCCAATAATTATAACTTAAAATATTTTGTATTCATTTATTTCCTTTTTAAATGATTTTTAAATCAATAAAACCATTTTTAAACTATTTATTTAATTTAATTATTAAATAAAACTAATATCATTCATATTAAATTATTAATAAAATTTACCTTTAAATATCAAAAGTTATATTTTATAACTTAAAAAATTTTTAAACTATTTATTTTCATTTAAAATGATTTTTAAAATATTAAAATCATTTTTAATTTATTTATTTAATATAATTATTAAAGAAATCTAATATCATTAATATTAAATTATTAATAAAATTTACCTCAAAATATTAAAATTTATATTTTATAACTTAAAATATTATTAAACACTTTTTTTATCATTTAAAATGATTTTTAATATAATAAAATAATTTTTAATTAATTTATTTTAAGCATTTATTAAATAAATAAAATATCAATAATATCAAATTAAATATTAATATTTATAAAAAATATGTCAAATTATTAAAAGTTAATTTTTATAACTTAAAATATTTTTTAAAACTATTTTTGGAATTTTTAATAATAAATTTCTATTTTTTAATTATTTTGGAAAATAAATTAAATAAAATTAATAAAACTATCGCTATATCCTTTAGCAGCGACAGTAACAGTCGCCTTAGATGTTCATGAGAAACCCAGAACATGCTTAAGCAGTTATCGAGTGACCTTGTTTGACCCACTATAGATGTCAGATCATGATGTTTCTGGGCAATGTAATGCAATGATCTTGTAGTACAAGTATAACACTACATGATCCAACAATTTTCATGTTCATTTCATAACACATAAGTAATATATAAAGTTTTGAAATCACTGTCAGACATGTTCTTCACGTTTTGGGCTGCCCAGAAACGTGAAGTTATGTCCGGTCAATGATATTCATTGCCTTAAATCATGCAATCTGTTCATGTTATGGGTGGTCTACACGTCGGTCCATGAAGAACAACTAACAGGGTACATGATTGAAACAGTTTCCAAGTCTAAACATCATAAGTCAGAAAGATCTAAGCTATTGAAAAAGTTGTCAGAACTGTTCTTTATTTTCTAGGTTACCCAAAAATTAAGAACAATTCGTGTAAGCATATTTGGGCGTCCACAACTTGCAATCCATGTGATTATTTTGTGATATAAGTGTTTCAGTGTGTAGCCAACATGACCAGGTACAAATCAATTACATAAAAATAGTATAACATCATTACCATCACCAGATCCAAGCTGGTCAAACTAGGTCAGAGACCATGACCATAGGTTTTCTGGGTTGCCCAGAAAACCAAAATCGTGATCTTCTTACCTACTTTGACCAACCACTTCAATCAACTCGTTTGCCATTTAGGTGATCGAAAAACATAAGAATAGAGTCCATATAACATACCACAAGCTTGTTACAACTACATTATCAAAACAACAAACATTAGCAAGATTCGTGGACATGAACTTCTTGTCAGAGACATCAGGGTATGTTCTGGGTTACACAGAAAGGCTTGGTTAAGGTCGGTCAATGTTGTTTGACAACATATATCTAACAATCTGTACACGATCTGGACTTTATTCAAGTTCCAGATCCAATATCTCATAGCATACTACATATTCAAACCTTTAAACAACAAAAACACATAACATATAAAGATCTAGAAGGTCTGACATTCGTTGTCAGACAACACTTTGAAATATTTCCAAATTTTAAAAAACACTAGATCTGAGCCTATAGATGTTATGGATCTAACATCTATCAAACCAGATCACTTATATAAACTACATATAACATGTTAAACATAAAAAAACTAACATTTAACATATGATCAAATTTTAGATTTTAGGTTTAGGCTTATACCTTGTATGAACAAACTCTTGAATCTAGGGTCCTGATTTGTTTATAGAAGTAGCGGGGCTTGTTCTTGGGACTGATCTAGCAATAGAATTCGTGGGTTTTAGAGAGAGTGTCTTGGATGAGTATAAGTGAACAAATGAGCTAACTAAGGAAATTTCTCTCTCTTTAATCTTATATTTGACTTGTATGCAATGTATGCGGCTGGTGGATTAACTGAGAGCTGGAGGTATTTAGTACATAGCTAGATTAGGGTTGATGACTTTCCAAGATATGGCAAGATTTTCTAGCAATAATTTTAAGAATATGACAAAAAGGGTATTGTGGTCATTAGCCTTGAAATTTTAATGGCAACCTTGTCAATTGTCCCAAGCCTTAGGGTTTACAAAAAAACATAACTTTTCTAGGATTTTGAAATTAGGTTTAAAAAACAAAACTTTAGTTTCTTAATTTCCAAAATAGGATTCCTTAATTAGCTTAGGTTTACTATTTATATAATACATGATAATTAGGTTTAAGTATTCACTAATTAGCATTACGGCTTACAATTAGCAATTAGAGTTACTAATTTAGAAATTAGGATTTCTAACTAACCATTAGGGTTTTCTATAATTAGGGTTTTCCTAATTAAAATTAATATCTATAATAATCGTCATTAATTGCATAACACTATTTTTGATTGATCTTAAACTCTAGTTTGAGTTTCAAGTTGGGGTTTAACGAATTCATAATAGGGTTTTGACATTATACACCATAATTGACCAACCATTATCCATACACACATACTGTATATATTTATAGCATTGAAAAATTATATTATATTTAATATAATATTATTATTCTCATTCGTTGTTCAAAATCCAGAATTAAAGTTTGGATTCCATATCTGATATATCTTTCAAATTCGTACCCTAATTATTTAAATGAACATATTTAACTTAACTACTTTGAATAAATTCATATAATAAAATAGTAATTATAATTATTCCAATAATCATTTCATATATTATTTAAATAATATATGACCATATTTTCATGTAAAAATAAATACAAAAATCATTTCTACTATAAAAATATAGTTTATAATGATTTATAATTCTAAAAACTTTATTTGTACTTATTCTGGTAATAAATAAATTTTTATTTATCACAAATATGCATACACATTATCTGTCACATATTCCCACCTTTATATATATATATATAAAATTTATATGCGAAATTTCTTATTTATTTATATAGAAAATATCGGGTTATTACATTCACCCTCCATTATAAATATTTCGTCCCCAGAATCACCGTTTCAAAATTTATACCTATTAGGGTACATAGCATACACAATCATTGCAAGTAGATCTCGATCATATTTGATCGAACTAAACTTTAACTATTCTATATAAAAAGCTTGTCCAACTGATTAACCGAAAATTTAATTTCTAAAAGAACTCAAATTCCTCCTTCTAAATTTCTTTATTAAATAATTTATTATATATAGGAAAATCATGTATATAAAAATATAAAAGTTATACGAATAATACCTGGAGTTGCATCCCCAACTGCCATCGAATCCTGAACAGTCACTTTGAAGACTCTAAGGGTTGGTTTTTTTGGTTTGTTTGTTGAAGTTGGTCTTGTGATCGCCAATATCCCACTGCTTTTCCCCAAGGTCATACCCCCCTGCATCCATTCTCTTATTCGGACAGTCCTTCACCTTATGCTTCGTTGATCCACACCTAAAACACTCTCTGTTCATCCTTGGATTGGGGCAGTTGGGAGAGATATGTCCTTCCTGTTAGGTTTGTAATATTCATGAACGCAATCAAATTGCATAAATAAGCGGAAACGTGGAAAATCAGAGTTTTAAAATTTACAAACCATATACCCGGATCATCCTTTATGAACAATTATTAATTAAACGAAAAGACAGAGAACAAGAATCGTACCCTTGAAGATTCGAGCTTCCTCAGGTACAAGTTCACCTTCAATCCTTTTCGTGTTCAACTTGAATCCACCGGGTTTGGTTCCTTCCTTTGATCAACATTAGCCACCCAAGTGTTTGACCTCTAGAGGTGATCCACCAAAGAAGAAGAAAGATTCAAGAAGAATGGTGATTGGATAAATCCTAGTTTTCTATCTCTATAGAAAAGGGTATACTCTCCAACTATTGGAATTACGTATATAGATATCTGATATAAGACTTACCTTATAAAGATATCAGGTAACCCTATTTAATTAAAAATAAGATATTATTTATTTAATTAAACTCTTTTAATTAAATGGGTTTCCTAATCTTATTAGGGATAATTAATTAAACTCCTTTAACTAATTTTCCCTCCTAATCATATTAGGATAAATGTGAGTACTAATATTAAATTAATTCCTAAACTCTTTTAGAAATTAAAATAATAATAATTGTAATAATATTAATAAGACTCCTCTTATTAATTTATATTTAATATTTCTAAAATATTAAATAATAAATATTAAGCTATTTAATTTATTCTATCATCATAGATTAAATTAAATACACTTAACATATTATTACGATTATGCCATTAACTTCTTAAATAATTATTCTTCCTTTTATGGTGTGACCCTTTAGGTTCTCCATATTAAACTGGTTGTGAATAAATAAATTAGAACAATTCTAATCTTATTTAAATAAATAAATTAAACAATTAATTTATTTAAATAAATAATATTTATTTTACAATAGGGATAAGCCTCCCTAGCGATCAACGACTTTCTAGATAATATAGATTTGAACATTAATCATAAAAGAACCTTTGAGTAAATAGTTACCATACAATTCAACCTTTCCACCATATAATGTCCCAATTAAATATAAGACATGAAATTACTATCAAGTCTTATTTTATTTAATTATATGTATTTCGACACTTAAATGCACAACTCCAAATAATGCAAATTAGAAACTCATTTCTAATTTCATTCTGTCTTGGCCAAGGACTACTGGGTTGTCATTTATCGAATCACATATGACATTTCTTTTCTTTTACTAGAAGTGGTAGATTCTTTATTTATTATACATTATCTTCATGTACGACTTATTATACCCAAGCATACCAATTGATATACCCTAAGGGTCTTAAGGAATAAGTTAAAGTATAACTCATCATATATAAGATATTATGATGATCTCAAGTCCAAGGATCACTTGTACTACTATCACTACAGGAATTCATATTGACAGGCAAGTAAAACTCCATTAGATATTCCTTAGCGAGCCACGTTCAGTGAACTTATTCTCTAATAAGTACCTACATACTTGCTTTAGTGTCTCCATATAAATGATTATGAGATCAATCATCCTCATCCAATGAGCAATCAACATATGTACCAATCTATCCGGATCCACTAATCCCCGATTTAGTAATCAAACGATTGGAAACTATTTTAGTTTTAAGCTTTCTAAGAATTTAGATCTCATTAGAATGATCATCATCATTATTCTAAAAGCATTGCTTAAAACTATGGGTTTATCACATATTATAAAACAACATCATGTAGATAATTAAAAGCCTTTAATAAATTAATACTTTTTATTAATAAATGAATAAGATTGTTTCAAAGTATATGCTCTATCATCAAAAATGATTGGCTTGTGTGCATACTACTTTCAATCTCCCACTTGCACTAAAGCCAATCGTCGTGGTATCGCATACCCTTCTTCTCTAAGTGACGATTATCATGCTATTGGATAAGCTTCAGTAAATGGATATGTAATGTTTTTCTTGAGAGTCCACTATCTCTATAGTGATTTCCCATCTTTCAATGATTCTTACAATCAAATGAAAGTGCCACAACACATGTTTAGATCCAAGATGAGACTTAGGAACTATTCCTAGTTTTGTAATGAACTTTTCATCCAAATAATCAACTTGCAGCTTCATTTATAGCTATATACTTTGTCTTTATCACTAAACCAATAACTCTTTGCTGTTTGGAACCATTCATGGAGGAATGTTTAGACAGCTTTATCTTTACTGATTATAGCATTAGTATGTCATTCCTTATCCGTAGTATATCAACATATAATACTAGGAATATCACAACGCTCCCACTGACCCTTTTGTACACACTAGGTTCATTCTTATTTTTGATAAAATCAAACTTTTTGATTGTCTCATCAAAACGAATGTTCCATATTTGAGAAGCTTGCTTCAATCCATTTCTCTGAGTGTCTACAACTCTTACCACATCGTATGTAACTGGATCATCATCTTCAATGATGTGTACCTCATCATCATCATCTATGATGAATCCATATCTCCCAGGTATCTTCAATACTATTCCAGATTTACGATTTGGTTGTGGTACAATAATTCTAGTGTTTTGTGGTACTTGAACTCTTCAAGATCTATTATCCTCCCACTAGCCCCTTCAATGATAAACACCTTTATCTAAGAAGGTTGTGTGTTTCGCAATAAACACATTTTTGCTAAGTAGGATTATAAAACATATACCCTAAACTTACTTTAAGATGTCCCACAAATTTGCAATTGTCAAATCTTGTCCCAAGCTTATCCTTTGAAAACTTTTCACATAAGATGGACAACCCCTTATCTTAACATACTTAAGATTAGGGATCCTTCCTGTCCATAACTTTTATGGAGTCTTGTGGCCGAATTTTGAGGTTACCTTTTCGTAGATATGCAGTAATTTTTAGGACATTACCTTAGAAAGATACTAGAATGTCAGTAATATCATTATGGACCGCACCATGTCCAACAAGGTATGATTTTTCCTTTTAGATACACCAATCAATTATTGTGTAACAGGAGGTATCCATTATGAGAAAACCATTTGAGATGATCTAGAAACTTATTGCACAAGTATTTATTCCTTGATCTAATCACAGAATCTTAATACTTTGTCAATTTGTTTCACTTCTTAATTCTTTAAACCTTTCAAATAATTCACACTTGTATTTCGGCAAATACATACATTCAACTCTTTGAATGATCATCTCTTTTTCTTATACTAGTTTGTTCAATTTGCAAAATAATTTTTCACGTAAGTCAAGTATACAAAATTCATTAAGTAATATTCTAGTTCTATACAAAACATTATTATTATAAATAGAACAAAAATTGTTCTTAAATATAATACCAAAGATTTTATTGTCTAACAACAAAATAGAAATAATGTTTCTAACGAGAACTGAAATACAATAACAATTTATTGACTTAATAGATTTGCCCGTAGGCATTGCTAAACTATAAGTTTCTATAGCTAATGTGGCAACCTTTGCTTCATTTCCCACACATAGAATTACTTATATTTATTTAGCTTTCTACTTCTGTTTGGTCCCTTCATAAATCTATATTTATGATAACCAAAGTCGATATTCAATACCCAAGTAGAACATTGACTTAATTTTTTTTATTTCAATCATGAACAAAAACTATATTTGTAACTGAAACTTCACTAAGCCTCTTTTTGTTATCCTCTGCAAGATGTTTCTTATAGTTTCTTTCCAGTGTCCAAGCTTATTGCAGTGGAAGAAAACTCCTTTGTTATTCATATCAGTTTTATCCTTATTATCCTTTGTTTTTGCCCTTTCTATTTACCTTCTAAGAATCATTCTTCTTTTTAGAAGATCCTTTGACCCCTACCAGTAAGACTTGGTCTTTCTTGGTTGGAAATTGACTCTTAACATTTTTCAACATGTTAATCAAATCAGCGAGGCTAATCTTTAGCTTGTTCATATGAAAAATTCACAACAATTGTGAGAAGGAGTCCAGAGTGACTACAAGATGAAATCTTGGCTCAACTGTGACAACCCCAAAATAGGTCCATTCCATCCAACCCATTCTGAGTCGCCAAATACATGGTACAAAAAACAACTACAACTTTATTACAACAATTATCGTGCAAAATACAACAACACATATACTGTGAGTTTGGATACAAATATATATACCAACGTGAATCTCATCCCAACCTTGGATAGCACGTCACAATAACACCTTACATAAATGTATAGTCAAAAACTGTTTTAGAAATTAGAATCTTTGGGAAGTGCTCAAAGAAACCTTCTTACATGGGAGGCCAAGCTTCTAGGTTATGATAGATATCATATGGCCACAGAATTATCCTTGGTTGACCCAATAGACCCCAAAGAAAAACGAGAAGATTACTATCATATTCTTCCCAATGGTGAGTCTTTTCTTGACTTATCATTATCTCCACTGTCTTAAATTGAGAATTATACTTCAAACAAAAACCACGATTATATAGGTAGTTCTCGGAAATATACTCAGCAAGTGGATGACCACAACCCTGTCTTATGATGACACGAGGTTGTATGTCATTAGACATCTTGTATGATAGTGGCAAAACACCCTTCTAACGTTGGGTTCGCCTCTCCCTATATGATTCACCAAATATAAATACTAAAAGATGTATACAACACACTTGTCTATACTGTTTAGGGAGAACTCCACAGCTAGAGACCACCGTTCTATTCCCTTGTTACCCCCGCTCGACCCAGCTACACTTTTATTACCTGAAAGGAATTGTGAAGCAAAAGGGTGAGCACAACTAGCCCAATAAAGAATATCATGACTAAAGATAATGAAATTATGAATAGCCTTCAACAATAACAAATCAGAGATTTAGAACATATGTTAGATGATAAAAATTTCAACCATAGTTGCAGCTGAACGAGCAATCCATTAGAAGAGTCAAATAGACAATACAGTCTATTATCTTCTCCATGTTAAAAGTCCACCAAAAAATTTTTATCCCTGTAATATCAATCAACAGTTCCTTTCCACAATTATATGAATAACTCATAATCATAATTTTAATTCTAAATTCCTCTTCGCATCCAAGACGAAGATAATTTTTATCACCTGTCTTTACCTGAAACATCAAAGATCATGGTTATACCAAATCACAGTTCCTGTTCATAATCATACTAATAAATTCATCTTTACACTACGGTCCAAAGATATTCGTCAACAGTTCATCTTTCCACTACAGGCCAAAGATATTCAACAACAGGTCATCTTTGCACTACGGGCCAAAGATATTCAACAACAGGTCATCTTTGCACTACAAGCTAAAGATATTCATATCTCAAATAAATATATAATCATTTCAAAATCTATATAAACCATAATTATGACCATGTTGATCAATTCACCTTTACACTTGAGCTAAAAATATTCAATTGTAAATTCAATGGTCATGATCATACTAGTCACAATTCATCTTTGCACTACTGGCCAAAGAGAACCCATAGTCATGATTATACCAATAATCTACCAATCTTTACACTCAAGTCAAAGAAAAATTTATTCACCAAGATTATAAAAATGTTATATATGATAATAAAAACAATAACATCAAAACATGGATTTAATTTCAAGAGTAAGATTCATAAATCAAAGATAATTTGGTCAGAAAAAGAAACTAATTTTATTGTGAATAGTAACTCATGAATAGTAACTCGTGAATAGTAACTCATGAATAGTAACTTATGAATAGTAACCCTGATATAAAAAGGTAGAAATTCCACAATAAAATCCATACCAATATTTCGGTATAATGATATTGAAAGAATTACATTTCGTAAACTTATAAACAATTTATTTTAATTGTTTACACTTTACTAAATAATGCATTTAATCATCATAAAATGCCAAACTTATAAGATTTCATCACCAATAACCAAAACGCTCATCAAAAATCTGCATATACCAAATATATGATTCTCAAGCCATAAAATCATATTTTCTAATTTTCTTCCTTCACATAACATATTTAACTCATTTATTCATAACTAGTCCATTTTCATGAAAAATACCAAACCAGTTCCAAAAATATTTCTTTTTTGGGATATAGCAGAATATAGTTCCATATTGAACATAATTTTCTTAGAATTTTTAAAATTCATTTACTATTTTTCATATGGCCAAAACTGCCGAATATTTAGACATTTATCATAAATTGTACTTTTATCCAAAAATTCCGAAATTCACATATTACACTGATATTATATAGATGTACTCTCAATAAAAACTCATCAATTTTAGAGTTAACCACAAGGAGTTATAAGCGGTTACTTTTAAAATAGTCTTTTCTCATAAAATTCATAACTCTTAATCTATACATCCAAAAATCACCATTTTTGGACACAATCAATAAAATTCATCAACATATCATTTCAAATTTTTCCAGATTTTTCTGAAGGTCAAAAGAAGTACGAATTGAAAAACATAATAACCCTTAAAATCCCTTACTATCCCTTACCTCAAAAGGGCAGCACTTCTGACTGGATATCGGATATGACGCTGAAGGAAACTTGCACTGATGACTATCAACTCACCAAGTATCTAAATACTCACAAAATACACTCAATAATCTAGAGAGAGAATGAGAGAAAGCTTATGTTTCTGGTGTGATTTTTAATTCTAACTTAGCCGTCTATTTATAGAAAAATTTTAACAGACTTGACCTGCAACCTGATGGCTTTACCTGCTACTATTTCCACCCACCAAATTTGAAATAAAATTCAGCACATTTCTTCACCAACCACAAGTGGGGCCCACTCGATTCTAAAATTTTCCACCAAAATGCAAAATTCAGATACTTCAACAATTTCTGAACCATTCACCTCTTAAAATTCATAACAAATCATACGTTTATTTATAACGGTTCAAAATTTGTGGACATATATTCAACTTATATATGTATAACATATTCAAAAATTAAAACGATCCAACGGTCGGATTAAAAATTATAACTCACGCAATATATCTCAAAAACACTGGTTTAATTTTTAATACCTTCATTTCGACAAAAATACTGATAAAATACCTCAATATTAATTCCTTCATTTAAAACCACATAAATAATTCATCATTTATATCCACATCAAATAAATATTTCCTTATCATATAAATTAATAATTATTCATAAATAATATTACAGAATCAAAATTATGACAACCAGGCCGTTCCCAGGAAAGAGGGGGCTGTCCAATAAGATTTTCTCCTTATTGGCGCGCAATTAGGTGACCAAACCTCTCCTTGACAGAACTTTCTAGACATTGCAAATAATGCTATCTAATAATATTATTCAAATAATATGAATTATTGATCTGATAATGGGAAATACTGTGCAGTGACAATTATTGAAACAACAATAATATAAAATATCAACGCAACAATTATTGAATCAATAAAATAAAATATTGAACAGTAACTACTGTAACAATTATTGAGTAGTGCCTTCTTACGTAAGGATCAATAATTTAAAAATATTGTGTAAAATCGTGTGCTACTGTGCAAATACGCGTATTACTGTATTTTAACCACCGGGTATTCCAACAGTGTTAACGGTAACGATTACGCCGTTATTTATAAAAACTTAATTTTGTCTTTTTCTTCATCCGACAGTTATTCTGTTATGGGGCTCACAAATGGCTGCGCCGTCGTACGAATATTCCCTGACAGAGAGAATATTCCACGACCAAACGAATATTCCCCGACAACAATGAATATTTTATAACCACTTGTGTATTTTGAAAAAAATTCATATATCACCCTTAACTTTAACCTTTTATCAATTTAGCCATTTAATAAATAGGAAAATTGAATACTTTTATTTCATAAAATTTGGGGTATTACATCAACTCTCCATCCATGACAAAACTTATTATCCTAATTGTTCAATTAAATTGATCATGTTTAGGACATGTGTCTGTACTGTAGTGTCGTTGGTCATTCTAGATCGGAAGAGCTCCTTAGATATCTGACATCTATTAGTCCTACTTTCCTCACCACCAACTACTTGACGTACAAGAATATAGTAAGAGCATCCATAGTTTCATGCTGACGTTGAAGCTAGTTACTCATGGATGCGAGCATGATGCATTAAGCCAACTGTGCATCATCTTGCCACTTTCTAAAATAGCAATCTCTTCCTCAAAGGCATTGTCTGCAACCATTACAGGAATAGGCGTATTAAGTACATAAGATAGCTTTTCAGCCATGAGAACTATTCTCAAATTTCTTAACCAATTCGTTTAATTCGGTCCGATTAAATAGCATCTAATATGTTTCGTAGTGATAGTAATTTAGACATTGTAAAATTCTGTAAATGAATTTGTAATTAACAATATTTTAGCATACATTCTTTTATTAATTACCAAAATAAATTAGGTCTTATTTTAAATTGGTATCTCCCACTATTTTTTTCAAACTATATTACCCTCACTTATATAGTTCGGCAAAATCTAATTAAAGATTTGCTAGTGTGAATAAGAATCTCATTTCAAATGTATATAGCCTTGTGGTGACAAAACAAACTATATATAAATAAATAGGTAGAAACCTCTTGTCAATTACATCAACTATGCAACTCTTTCTATTTTGCCTCTTAGATTATTTTGATCAAGTGGTGGCACGTCCGAATCAAAATTATCCAAGTTAAGTCCAACCTAGCACTCCATACATTCAAAAAAGAAAAATATTGTCCTTGTGGTGACACAACAAAATAATATTGTTCAATTTTCTTTATAAGCATCAAATGTGATAAATTAACATCTTAAATACTTAATACTTGCCTTGTGGTGACACAACAAACTCATATTAAATATTTAATACTCTATTAATTTTTATCATGCTAGAAAACGACGTTCGATATTTGAAATATCTTTGAACGCTTAGGACTTAATATAAAAATATTTGAGGAGTTTTGTTATTAATTTGTCTCATCTTGTTTAGCGCGCATACACACATATATATAAAATATGCGTCATATTAATGAACATGTGAAACATGTTTGCATAATATATACTCCCTCCGTCCCAGGATAAAAGTCCTTATTACTATTTTGGGTTGTCCCATGTTAAATGTCCACTTTCTTTTAATAACCAAACTTTTACATATTTTTTCCTATTATGCCCGTAGCATTAAATATCTCATACTTTTCTTATTCTAATTCTCTCTCCATATTTAATGACATTATTATGGACAATTTTGTCATTTTATTCCTCTTCTTAATATGCGTGAAAAGTCCACCAGGACTTTTATCCTGGGACGGAGGGAGTAATATATATAGTATAAGCATGCACATATAGAATACTATATTCTACCCGGATTGATTATGAACTTTTATTCTAGTTTGATTCATTAGAGCCACCAAATGAACCAAAAGGTCAAACCCTAGGGGTGCAAGAATTAATATTTAAATATAACTATTACATTTAAACCCGAGCTCCATTACAAACCAGTCTTCAAGCGCTCCTTGGCCCTTGATCTCCAATTTTTCAAAATTAATTCTAACTATTCATATTACAAAACTATTTAAAATAATTAGAAACCTTGATCAGCAGTCAAGGGGAAGTATATAGGAGGGAGTTAGAATTTATATTAAGAAAAATTAGAGAAGACGAGGTACGCAGACCCCATTTAATAAAACTCATACATTCATTCATCCAACTAAAATAAAATCCAATCACATTGGTCAATAGTCCATAATCAATCCCATTTATTATCATACACATCACCATAAGCATTAATAAATAACATTCATCTCACGAATAATAAACATTCAATATATATATATATATTGATATCATTTAAATGGCAAATTTAGTTAGTATACAATCTAATTTCGAATCAAAATAAACTCCTTTATTTTAATCCAAATTTAAATCAAAATAAATCTCTTTTATTTTAATTTATCCTATTTTGAATAAAATAAACTATTTTATTTTAATCAAAATCTTTAATCAAAATAAACTCCTTTATTTTAATTAATTATGGAATCCAATTCCAAGTAAAAAAAAACTCATTTATTAAAGGAAATACCGATTCTCTTTCATATTCACAAATAAACTCCTTTATTTTGAATAATATGAAATCTTATTCCATATCTAAATAAACTCCTTTATTTAAGGAAATATGGAATCCAATTTTAACTCTAATTAGTTATCATGAAATCCAATTTCAACTCTAATTAGTTAGCATAAAATTCAATTTTAAGATTAAAATAAACTCTTTTATTTTGAATAATAAAATAAACTTTTTATTTTAAGATTAAAATAACCTTTTATTTTAATTATAAAATTATTAAGATTATTATATATATATAAATATATATAATATTCTTATAAGTAATCATACATAATTCAGGTGAATTTGGAATATTCCTGTTAACTATATCGTGAGTACTTATATATATAAAATATGATTTCAGGAATCAAGCTAATATATATACAAAGTATTCAGGAGATTCAAGAGATCCAGGATTTATATATAAGGTATAAGGATTTAATTTAATATATATAAGGTAACCTGAACTTGCATCCACTAACGGAATATATCGCCACCACGCGAATAGTAACTAATTCACGCAAATCACAGTGAGGAGAAAAAAAAACAGTGCACGGTATAACAGGTATTCAAAAATTGATTTTTTTTTTAAAATTTATACAAAAAAATTATGCCCAATTAAATTATTCTAAACACATATCAACATACATATCAAATTAAAATAATTAATAATTCGCATAAAGGTTTGGCTCTGACACCACTGTTAGGTTTGTAATATTCATGAACGCAATCAAATTGCATAAATAAGCGAAAACGTAGAAAATCAGAGTTTTAAAATTTACAAACCATATACCCGGATCATACTTAATCCACAATTATTAATAAATGAAAAGACAGAGAATAAGAATCGTACCCTTGAAGATTCGAGCTTTCTCATGTACAAGTTCACCTCCAATCCTTTTCGCGTTCAACTTGAATCCACTGGGTTTGGTTCCTTCCATTGATCAACGTTAGTCACCCAAGTGTTTGGCCTCTAGAGGTGATCCACCAAGGAAGAAGAAAGATTCAAGAAGAAGGGTGATTGGCTAAACCCTAGTTTTCTATCTCTATAGAAAAGGGTGTACTCTCCAACTATTAGAATTAAGTATATAGATATCTGATATAAGACTTACCTTATAAAGATATCAGGTAACCCTATTTAATTAAAAATAAGGTATCATTTATTTAACTAAACTCTTTTAATTAAATGGGCTCCCTAATCTTATTAGGGATAATTAATTAAACTTCTTTAACTAATTTTCCCTCATAATCATATTAGGATAAATGAGAGTACTAATATTAAATTAATTCCTAAACTCTTTTAGAAATTAAAATAATAATAATTGTAATAATATTAATAAGACTCCTCTTATTAATTTATATTTAATATTTCTAAAATATTAATTAATAAAATTATCTATTTAATTTATTCTATCACCATAGATTAAATTAAATATACTTAACATATTATTACGATTATGCCATTAACTTCTTAAATAATTATTATTCCTTTTATGGTGTGACCCTGTAGGTTCTCCATGTTAAACTGGTTGTGAATAAATCAATTAGAATAATTCTAATCTTATTTAAATAAATAAATTAAATAATTAATTTATTTAAATAAATAGTATTTATTCTACAATAGGGATAAGTCTCCCTTGAGATCAACGACTTTCCAGATAATATAGATTTCAACATTAATCATAAAAGAACCTTTGAGTAAATAGTTACCGTACAATTCAATCTTTCCACCATACAATGTCTCAATTAACTCTTAGCTTTCATACTATGGTTTTTTTTCAACCCTGTTGCGTTTCTTTAACTGTTGATATACCGGACAAGGGTTTTAGAGATTATAATTTTTGATTATGGCTAATGATAAGCGCCAAGTGATTATGGCTATTTCTTAGAGTCTTTGTCAAACATGTTTAGATGAGGGGTTAGTTCAGTTGATAAGTCAAGACTGTTATTGATCCATCCTTCTTAGTAAGCACCGACCAACTGTATTAACTAGTTATATGTCTTTGATAGTTTGCGTGGTTATTGTTTTGAAAACATGTTCACTAGGTTTAACTTACATGATTACAAGGAAATAAAAGACTTAGGCAGTTATATAGTTTAGATCTTGAGTTCTGGCATATTTTTATATAAAAAACCTTAGTTGATGAGTTTGATTAGATAACCTTAGTTGATGAGTTTGATTACATAGCCTTTGTTGCTCGAGTTATTAGATACACAAGGGTTCTACACCTAGTGCCCTAAAGCCATCTAGCTTGGGAGTAATTGATCAAAAGCTCATTAATGGGTAGCTCTGAATAACCTAAGGTAATTAAGCATTGCATGGTCTTCATAAGGTTTTGTTTGTTAAAAATATATTGAAAATGTCTAATTTGACTGGGTTGATTATGTGGCCTTTGTTGCCCTAGTTATTAGATTCTTAGGGGTGTTCTACACCTAGTGCCCAAAAGCCATCTGGCTTGGGAGTCATTGATCAAAAGCTCATTCATGAGTAGCTCTGAATAGCCTAAGGTAATTTAGCACTGTCCATGTCATATTTTACTGTCTTCATGCTAGTGCCTTTTGATCATTTCTTGCATTTGTGTCCTGTTCTTAATGATTGTTGATTGCTAGAGTTATAGAGTTAGCATGTTAGTTATTACAATCGATCGTGTGAACTTATATTGATTATGATTAGTTAGGATGGTTGGTCTGCACTCACACATATAGAATGGATTAAATACAGTCTCATACTTGAAAATTGACATTGAACCCTCATTCATATATGTGTTTGTCATGTTCTCTGAGAATGACTATAATTGTGCTTAGAAGCCATGATACTAGTATATAGTATTAGATTTCATTCGCGTCTTACATTACCGTGGATGTGAATGTGCAGATAGTTTGCTTGAGGACAAACAAAGGTTTAAGTTTTAGGGTATTTGATGAGTGGGATTTATACCCGCAAATCGGATCCTCTATGGTTTAAGAGACTGTCTGTTCTACATTATTTATATAGCTTTTATAATATTTTGTTATTATTTTGCTTAATCTTTGTGTTGTAGGGCTTATTAGGTCATTTCCAGCTTTGTAGGGGTAAAAAGGTCATTTTATCCATACCGGCGCTGCAGCGCCGCTGCCAGGCCTAAAATTGGCATTGCAACGCCATCACCTAACCAACTCTAACAGCATCTCAGCGCTGCAGCGCCCCAGTTCCTTTGTAAACTGGCGCTGCAGTGCCATCTCTGGTCTTTTTGTGCTGACACGGCGCTGCAACGCCATTCCAAGGATTAAACTTGGCACTGCAGGGCTGGCCTTGGTGCCCAGGTAGAGATTAGGTCTTAATGACTTAAAAATTTAAGGAATATATATGAAGTAGCAACCTCTAACTTCTATGGAACATAGATTAGGGTTATTTTAGAGTTTCTTAGCTTAGAAGAGATAGAAGTTAATCTTCAATGAAGAAAAGTCCATTGTATCCTTCATATCTCGGCATCTACACGGAGAAGATAGGACGTGGAGCCAGAAAACTTCACAATAGGAGTTTTCTTTATCCAAATCTTTCATTCATTTGTGTATTATTGAGCATGTTGAACACTTTGAAAATTTGTATTAGTATCATAGTTATGAACTAATTCCATTTCTAGGATTCCAATGTAACGTATTGTTTAGCTTAATTAACTTTCTCTCCTACTTATATTAATGAATCATTTTGGAATGGGTTGCTGTATTTCATGCTTATTTATTGATTGCTTGACAAAGAAATTGATATAGATATTAATGGATATTGAAAAATGAATATTAATGTCTAACCCTAAAATTCAAGAACACTTGTTATGAACATGTCTATGGGAATGTGTGCATAATTTGCATACTAGTATATATGCCTTGTGTAGCCAGTGAGATTAAGCTTAATGACCCTAGTCTAGTTATTATCACCATAGAAATATTATGATTCATCTAGCTAGGGATGTGCATTTCACTTTCAAAATAGGCTTTTGTGTAATTTCTGTTCTCGGTTGGCCCTTCCTTTGATTTGTTTGTATTGTGGAGAGTTAGGAGATTAGGCGAAGCATTAAGGGAGTTGTGATCCTAGCTTGACTTTCTTCTACACCTCATTCTCTTATTTTTACTATTTTTAAGCATATAGTTTAACACACCATCTTCAATTACTTGTTAGATAAGACTGTATTGAACCAATTTTAGTATTTGACTAGCACCTAACACTTTTTCCTCGTGAATACGACACTCAACTTATCATATATTACTTGTTGACTGTGTATACTTGCGCGTGTTTTATTGATCGTGAAAATGATAAACAATGCTCCATCGACTCAAAGAACCCCGGTGGTAAGATCATTTCGAGCTTGTACATTGTTAACACTAAGTTTTTCTCCATCTAATCCACATCACTATACCTTATAACAATTAAGCAAATATCCCAAAAGAAATTTAAAAGTGATGTAATTGGCATCACTATCATTATCATTCTTGGGTAACACCTCACAAAATGTAATTGGCATCAACTTGTGCATGAATACATGATACTCGTGACTTTTGAATCCTATAATTTTCAATTGCTCAGCCTTAGTACAACGAGATATGTTAGAAGCATATCCATCTGGGAGCTTCAATGCACTAAGCCATTTGCAAATGTTTTCAACCTGTTGCTTGGTAAGACAAAATGGAGTTTTTAGTTTTGAGTTGTTAGGTCGAAGCCACATATCCTGCCTGATGTTCATTTCCTCAAAGTCTTTACATGCTTTATCATTGTCTTTTGTTTTACCACTCGTATCTAGCACGGTGTTAAAAATGTTTTCGAATATATTCTTTTCTGTATGCATGACATCTATACAATGACGAAGTGCTACTATGACCAAGTATGGCAACTCAAGCAAAATGGGCGAGTGTGTCCAGTTATGAATCTTCTCGTACCCTATTGCTCTTAACTTACCATGCTCCTTCCTAAGCGGTGGAAATGTCAAATCATCTAGCCAACCCAATACATCGCTGTCCGTCAAGCAACAAACAACCCCCTTCTTCTTTGTCTTTTTGTTGAACTGTGTAGACATCTTTCTATAACTTTTCTCAATACGTAAGAATCTTCAAACAGTTCCAAAGAAACTAGTTTTTCGCCCATAACGTAGTTGTGTACCTTGCACATCCCCCATATAGACTGGACATGACAACTTACCATGAGTCAACCAACCACTGATCATCCCAAGTGCCTGAAAGTTAGTGATAGCCCAGAAAAAGGCTGCCTTCATCACAAAATTATTCCAGACAAGTTTATCAAAAGTCTGAACACCTATTTCCCACAACATCTTAAGTTCATCGACTAACAGTTTAAGGTACACGTTGATGCCATTTGTAGGACTCTTATCCCCCGGTATGAGTAAAGTCAAGAAAAGATATGGATCCCTCATGTATATTGATGGTGGAATATCGTAAGCTACCATAATCACTGGCCAAACAAAGTATGGCTAGCTAAAATTATTAAATGGAGAAAATCCATCTGTAGCCATGCCAAGCCTGACATTCTTAACATCATCGACAAATTATGGAAAATTGGCATCAAAATTATTCCATTCATCTCCATCTACTTGGTGAGTCAGCTAACCAGGCACGACATCCTTTATTCTATGCCAACTCATATGCTCAGCAGTGTGCGCAAACATAAATAGTCATTATAACCTTGGCGCAAAAGGAAAGTATTGTAAGATCTTCTTTGGAGCATGTTTCTCCTTTCCCCTATGTTTTGTGATCTTGTACCGAGGCCAGTTGCAGATATCACACTGCACCTTATCTTTGTCCTCCCCATAGTATAACATGCAATCCTTCTCACAAGCATAGATCTTTTCATATCCGAGATTCAACCCCTTAATCATCTTCTTCATTTCATAGTAATTCACGAGCAAAGTATTATTCCTAGGTAAGATCTCGCTGAAAATATCAATCAAATCATTAAATCCCCTTTCAGTACAGTCATGCTCATTCTTGAAGTGTAAAAGCTTTGTCACTGCAGAAAGCCAGGTGTGCTTGTCATTTCCAGGATATAATGGGACCCCCAATTCATATAACATATTGTAGAAGGCATCTGTTGAATCATTTGACAGTTGTTGAGCACTTCTTGACGCATGCTCCTTTTTAGCCCAGTCAATATTGGTAGGGCCATACTCATCAACCAACATTTGCACGACATCATAGTTATCTGATTATGAATCCCTGTGAAATAGTTGATCTACAATACTATCTGTCAGTTCTCTAAACTCAGTTGATTCCCTGTAATGAATCCATACTGAATATCCATCCACAAATCCATGTGAATATAAGTTAAATTTAACTTCATCGGCAGTCTTCCATATCATATTTTTACACTTGATACACGGGCATCTCATCTATATATTCGGATCATCAACATGTTCTATTGCTTTGTTCATAAAATTGGGCACCCCATCACGGTACGCATCAACTAATCCCTTCCCATCAATCTGTATTCTACGGTACATCTAACTCTGGTCGGCTGGCATCCTTCATTGAAGAAAATACCCAATTAGAACAAGAATATTCATGAATGTGGTCCATGCATGAATTTAGTTTACCTACTGTTAGTTCCCAGTAGGCACACAATAGATCTAGAAGGGAGGGTTGAATAGATCCTTTTAATTTCAAATACTTTTCTAATTTATTTTGTATTGCTAATGATTTAGCATATTACAAACATAAGAATCTTTTCAAGCACAGCAGAATAAGTAAAAGATCCCCTTCATTGATATATTCATAATCATACATACATTGTTCTTAGAGTTAGTTAAGTTGTAAATAGCTAATACATGCATATAATTTGTTGGTAGTTAGGTACATAATATAAATGACATAAAGTAAATGACACAAGGGTTTTTAAGTGGTTCAGAGACTCAAGCTCCTACTCAACTCTTCTGCTTTTAACTAGTAGGATTTCCACTAAGGAAGGGTAGCACCCTGAATCACTAAGATTCCTTCAAGGCCAGCAGTCTTAGAACTTTAGTTCACTAAGAACTCTTCAAGGCCAGGAGCCTTAGAACTCCTGTAGTTCCTTAGGAACTCTTCAAGCCCAGCAGGCTTGGAACATCATTTAGTCCCTCCGGACAAGGACCCCTCAAGCCTTGACTTCTTGTTGGTGATGGTGTTGTTGTTGGTGGTGCCTTGCTGCTAAGATTTCTTAAACCTTGAACATCTTTAGTTTTTAGCAGCTTGGCATGGTCCTCTTTGCATTCTGTTATGAGTCTCGACCACATCTCTTCTGGTTTAGCTAATCTTCATTCTGTTCTACTCATCTTCATTCGACGTTAGCTGTGCACCATCAACATTTAAGTTTGATAAGTGTTTGAGCTTTTGGTAGACTTCGTCTGGCACTTAGCATTCCCTGAACCCTTTTTAACTAGTTTGTAGACATGGTTCTGTACTTGTTATATTTCAGGTTTTGGTTCATAGTGATTTGTAGAGTGGCTCTATGAATCTTCTTTATGCTCTGCCAATTTTCTGAATGCTATCTTCATGTCCTTCTCGGCTCTTAGCTTAGCTGCCATCTTCAGTGGCATTCCCATCTTTGTTGAATGAAGCTTTAATATGTTCGATTCCTTCTTCAAAGCAGCTTCACTTCCACCTTTGTAATCTCACTATCACTGAGATTTGTTCTGTTTAATTCTGGTAGAACTCGTAGAGTCAACAATATAACATTCTAGCAACTCAACGATCCTTCAACTTTGCAACTTCAGTAACATCATCAACTCTTGATCTTTGAAACTCTTGTTGATTTATACTCCTTCACATTCTTTCCGTTAGAATGTAGCTGTTGGGAGCTATTTGAATTACTTTGCAAATCTCGAGTTCTTTGAGGTAGACTACAGATGAGACATGACATCCCCTTTATTACTTTCTGACACTGCAGTCCATTGTTTCACCTACCCCGTCAAAGATGCCATTTTGATGTCTCGGGCAGGTAGTCAACTTTTTTTACTCCTTCTGATTTCTCCACCAGATGTTGTCCTTTTGCATCGATGCTCTCAATAAGATTTGTTTGAATATCAATCTTCAGATTGAACCAGTGCCAATGCTTTAATCTTCAGCTGACCGAACTCTACGATTCTGATGCATTGCTTCTTGGACCTGATCGTAGTTTCTTGTTGAATGTTTCTCATTGACAAGTTGACACAACACTATGATCCTGAAGAGTGCTAATTGGATCTTCAATATAGCACACTTCTTCCTTCTTTTATGCAGTGCTTCAATACTTTTGTTTACCTCGACTGATCTTTGGAACTAATAGTTTGACTCTTTATTCAGGCATCTTCTGAATAACAAGACACTCCAGATTTATGGCATGTCCAGCTCACTTTCTCCTTGTTATCTACCATTCACTTATCATCAATGGAATGACCCAATGCTTAATCACTTTAACCTTGTTCTTTAGAAGCTAACCAGTATCTCTGTGTACACTTCATCAGTTCCTGCTTTGTTTGGAAAACACTATGATCCTGGTTTCTTCAAAGATCTTTGTCTTCTGTTCACTTGACAGCTACTGCACTTGCTGACTATCCTTAGTCAGTTACTTTGACTGAAGTCTTCTTCTGATCAACTTGTGGAAGACTTCATCTTAAATTACTTCACAACTCAATCTGGATGCTGATTGGGTTGGTGCTTAGATCTTCTACTAGCTTTCATGCAATTCGCTGAGTGCTATCTAGTTTCTTTAGGTGGGATGTATCTTTGCAGCTTAGACCAGAGGCTTCACACTTTGGATATTATGGGAGTGCTCATTTATTGAGAATCGTATTTGTTTTACGATTTTGCCTTGGCATTGTGAGCACCTCTGTTGAAGCCTTAGTTCTGCACTCTATGATTTGTCTTTGGTTATGTAGACAGTATGACTCCGAGACCAGATATAGACATTCTACGATCTCTATCCTTAAGCTTGATGTCTTCATCTGATTGGGCTCGACTACGATCTCTGCCTCTCATTTGATCAGTAGACTCTACGATCCGAGTGTGGTCTACAATCTTTGGTAGATGCTCAGTCAGCTCTTAGACAGACGATCACTACCATTCTGAACATGACTTCTTCAGTAGACTACGACTCTGAGGAAGTTTTTCTCGACACACTACGATCCTTACTCGTCTCTCTTGGTAGTTGATGAATTCCTAGATCTACTATCTTGCAGACTACGATTCTGTCTTGATTAGTTTTCCTTGACTCTCCAGCCAGACTACGATTTATGGTGCAGTGCTCGATGATCAAACAAGCCTATCTATTACATTATAAGATCAACCTAACAAGCTTAATCTTTCTATATTTATAGTCCTTGTACATCATTTCTTTTCAATGACTTTACAAAGCTGTTTTGCTTATGTAGGATCAACCTAACATATTTTATCAATTCATTCTAAGTCCTTGTAAATATGTTCCTATTGTCTATCAAAGGACTTTACAACTTTTCCTTATGCAAGCATACTTGCATATTCATTTATATATATCATAATCAAATCAAATATAAATAGGAATATCATTCATATATTTATTCTTGACAATCTCCCCCTATTTGATTATGGCAAAAATAATAAGTGCATATGCATGATATGAATGAGTCTTATATACAGTGAACATCTGTATTTCTAAAGTAGATAATCATGAATGTCCTTGATAATAATATGGAATTACATACACTATAACACTTTACATCCTGGATCTAGAACATACTTAACTAGATAGAGATGTACCTTTTTAGCTAAATATGTGTCTCCAGGATGTCTGTTGATTGGTTACTTATCTGCTAGATCCTGTCACTTCTGCTCCCCCTTGGATGGTGACTCCATTTCCTTTCCTTGCACCCCCTCAGATTCTGTGTTCATAGAATCATCATCGTTTGGCTCCCCCTCAGATGATGATTTTGCTTCTGCTGCTGCTATCTTCTTCTTAGCCTTCTTATCTTCTTTACTTCTTTTCTCCTTGCACCTCCTTGAGTGCTTCTTCCTATGTTTCTTTTTCTCCCCCTTTTTGTCATTAATCACTTGTGACAGCTGCTCCACCTTTGAAATAAGTTGCTTCATCAGGTAAGATGTGTTACCAACCTCAGTTTTGAGTTCTTGTTGGCTCAGCTCAAGTTGTAGAGAGAGGGACTGCTTTAGGTTGTCGATCTTGTTAGAGAGAGATATGATTTTCTCTTCATTAGCCTTCTGTGCTCGTAGAGCTCACGACTTCTGATCATTTATAGCCTTTAAATAGATTTGATCTCTCTCTTTAATCTAACAAGATATATCAGACATTGTGGCTTGAAGTCTGTCTTGAGCTGTATTGTCTCCTGCTTCTATCAACATCTTTGACCCTTAAGTGATGATTGATATCTTCTTAGCTAATCCATCAAAATTCTTCACTAACTCTTGCTCCATAGGAGTTTGGTCATTTGATTGGGTAGCTTCTTGTTGAGCACTAGACTGGACTCCACGATTTTAATTTTTGAACAGATTTTCGAAAGCAATGAGAATCTGATAAATCGTAGAGTGCCAATCATAGGTGGAGGATGAAGGAATATCAAACAACTATGCTTGGGCAGAGGGTGTGACAACCCGAGAATTTTGAATATTTTTAAAATTTTTATTAATTGATTTAAGGTTCAAAATTAGATCCTAGACAGAAAAGTAGTGTATGCGTTTGATATTTTTAAGAAAGAATTTTGAGGATTTCAAAATTCTGTGAAGGATTTAAGTGAATTATTCAGGATTAAGGAAATACGTGATTATGTTCTGTTTAAATGTTATTATATGTGTACAGTATGTGGTTAAGGGTCAAGGGTTGACCAGGTAAACGATATCTATAACAAACCCTAAGTATATATTAAGAACGTCAACGTTCGGTTAGAAAATCCTAGCGATTAATAAGAAACCCTAAAATCGGTTCTGAAACCCCTAATTTTAGTTCCGGAAATCCGAAACCCTAATTCGTAGCATGGAACCCTAAATCGGGAACTTAATGGCGTAAGTGTAAATAATTATAATATTAATAAGGGTAACGCTTAATTAATTAGCAAACCCTAATCTAATTATGAAATCTACTTTCTAAATTAGGAAGTTATTTTTCTATTAGAAACCCTAATTTTGGGTTATAAGCCCTAATCCGTGATTTTGACCCTAATTGCTTAATTAGCAATTTTAATTAGGAAATGTTAATCCTAATTACCAATATTTAAATTATGATTAAGAAATTTTAATATAATTAGAAAATTCTAATTATAAGTTAGAAATATTAATTTTCTATTTTTTTAAAACCTAAATTGGATATTGTAGAAAATTAATTGTGTAAACCCTAAGGGTTTTAAACCTTAAACTCTAAATGCTCCAAACCCTAAACCCTAACAAACCCTAAACCCTAAGGGTTTGATTAAAAGTCCAAAATGCCATTAAAATTGCATGGAAATGACTATTTTACCCTTTGTTGTATAATTGAAGGTTACTTGTAAGAATTGCCCTAGTATGAGTTGTTGACCAACTAAGGCTATTACATGTGCCTATCATCCAGCCATATCAACCATCTAGCCATCCACATACATTGCATAATTACATAATATAAATAGATTAAGAAAGAGAAAAGTCTCACTTTATTTTCATTTTGTCCAAGCCACTCTCTCTCTATATTTCGGGGTTTTGAGTTAGAAGGGGGTGATAAACAATGTAAGAATCATTTCTTAACAACCAAGAACAGATCCTCAAAGATCATAAATCATAATCAAAACTCAAAAGGTATATGAACCCTAAAATTCAAAATCTCATGATTTGTTGTAAATTGTTGCAATTGATTTGTTAGATATGTGTAATATGGTGTCTATAAGTGATCTGGGTTGATAGATCATGGATCTATAACATTTAGATGCACGAATCAAGCATTTTTAGGAATCTGGAAAATTTTTGAAACATGGTCTGACAAGTAATGTCGGAGGCCGTAGATCTTATTATGTTCATGATTTATAATGTTTTATGTGTTAGATCTATAGTTGGATATGTGGTCTTTAATCTGGAAGTGGATTTATAGTTGTTTGATGTTTAGATTGCAAGTTATGATCGGTCAAAATCCGTTGACCAAGGTTGACCGGTCGAAAATCTGGGCAACCCAGAAATTAAAAATATCCGTCTGACAAGAAGTTTAACCTTCTTGATCTGTTACATTTTTAATGTTATGAGGTTTTTGTTGTATCATACTTGTAGCCTGTAATAAGGACTCTGGATCCCTGGCATTGTACCCTTTAAATAACAAACAGAACGGATGTAAAAGATGGTCAAAGTAGACCATCCGATAATTTTACATGTTTTCTGGAAATTCCAGAAAAGTAAGAACGAGTTTTCTGACAACATTTGACCGAGATTAATCTGGAGATTGTGATGTTTGTGGACTGAAATAATGTTATATATTTGTTCATGGACATGATGACTACATGTTAGGACCATAAACTCAACCATTGTATGACCAGAACGTAAAGGAAATCAAGCTAGAAAGTTGGTACTCGAACTGCCTGGGTTTCTGGAAAATCCAGGTATGGTCTGACAGTTAGTTTGGGAGATCTGATCTCTTTGTGTGTTGATTGTTAGTCCACGATGATGGTTGTTTGTTGTATTGTTACATAAACACTACACGATCAAAGTTAGATCGAGCCCAGAACTCAATTACACTGAGCATTAAAGCCGGTCAAACCATGAACCTTAAACTCGGGTCTGACAGTGCTCTTGAGCTCAAGAACACCTAAGATGACAGACAAGTGTCGTTATAGGCTTTAGCGACGGTTTCTAATTAATTTATTTTATGATTTTCTAGAAATTAATTAAAAATAGAAAAAAATAGATTTTAATTATTAAAAATACTTAATTAATTTCGAAAAATTATTTTAAATTCTAAAAAATAGTTTTTAATTATTTCGAATATATTTCATAAATATTTAATATTTTTGGAATATAAATGGTATTTAATTTATTTAATTATAATATTAAATAAATGATTTAAAAATGATTTTAATACATGAAAAATAATATTATGGTAAAAGAAAATATTTTAAGTTATTTTAAGTGACTTTTAATATTTTGGGATAAATTTCATTAATTAATTAATATTAATGATAGTTAACTTATTTAATAATTATATTAAATAAATTATGGAAAAATAGAATAAATGATTTAAAAATTATATGAAAATGATTTTTAGTATTATAAAAATATTTAAGTTATAAATTATAACTTTTGATATTTTTTCATGAAAATATTAATATTTTAATATTAAAAGCAATGAACAGATAATGAATTTAACTTTTTAAAAATCATATTTAAATAATTTTAAGGTATTAAAAATACTTTGATATATTATAAATTTATTATAATATTATGACATGTATTTCATTAATATTTGATAATAAATAAATATTAATTATAAAAGAATTATGTGGTATTTAATTTATTTAAATGCGTTATTAATGATTTAAAAATCAAGATAAATAGTAATAATTATTTAAAAATTATTACGAAATTTTGAAAAATATTTTGACTGTTATTGAAATTATTTAAGTTAATTGTTAAGTGTTAAGTCAGAGTTTAATTGAACTTAGACTCGAAGAATTGTTCGACTAGACCGTCGGGACATTAGAACTTTGTCGAACTCAAGTCAGACTGAAATAGTTTGACCTGATACTGAGTCTTATGTGTTATAGACTAATATGGTTATGTGTTATGTGTTTAGGTTATTCTGTGTATATATATAATAGTATTATATTGTGATGATATTATTTTAATATTGGAGATCTATATTACTAATATTAGGTCTTCGGATAAGGCGAAATAAATTGCGTAGCGGAAATCAACGGTTCAGGCAAGTTTTATTTTACTTAACTCTACTAAGAGTGTTTCATTTGGATAAGCTTATGGTTAATCATTGCTGGTTGCTATGTATAATTGTACTCTGTACATATTGCATATATAAGTCAGGTATGAAAGGCTGATCACCTTTATTACCAGTTGTTTCAGATATATTTGTTCATGTATAATACTTGTTCAGTCATAAATTTGTTCCTGCTGGTTCACAATTATATTGTTGAATTATAGCCAGCCAATTATTGAAATCTTTTCAATCATGATATATCGTTATATTGTTGAACTTAAACTTGCAGGGCAATCCTTATGCTCACCTTTGCTATATCATGATAAAACATTGCAGATTAAGACAAATGCGTCGAATACAAGGAAAGGTCCAAGACAATTTCAGCTTTAGTTTACGTATGCGATTAGATTTGTAATTGTATTATATAATATTAATGTTATTATATGTTAGATAAGTTATGAAATGTGTATTAAGTTAAGGTTACTCGACCTTGGAGAATAGTGTGTAATGTAATGTATACACAATTTATGTTTATATCTTCCGCAAATAGTAATAGTTGTATAGAATGATCGAATTGGATCCGAGGTGATTTAGGACATGGATTCGGGGACATCACAGAGGGAAGCCTCTCAAACTGAACTTGATCATTTTCAGTGGTAGATTGAAGAAACTCTACGAACATCCACTTGGTCATGATCCTTCTGCAATCAGAACCCACTCTACGATCATAGGGAATGTAGTGATTTTCAACATGTCGGTTTGTAGTGAGGATGGTCTTTGATCATAATGGTTGTAAACTTCTTTACCCTTGGGAAGTTCTGTGACACTAGCTCCAGATTAGGAAACTACGAGCAACACTAGCTGAAGTAACTTCCACCCTTTTCAGTATATTCATTTAACTAAGGCATCCACGGAAAGAACCATTTCTCGGATGATACAGTCAGAGATTCATCAACAACTTCCACCACTATTCTTCTATTAGTTCTTGCTGAAGAGAAAATAATATAATTTGATGGTTCCTTTTCTGTAGAACTGGAGTCTCTTCCACCTTTTCTCTATTATGAACTAGAGTTAGACCTTTGTAGATTTCCCTTTGATTCCTTATTTGCAGAACTAGAATCTATCTCCATTTTGTCACCTTCTGAGCTTGAATCATGCTGACTCCTTAAATCTGATTCACCAGTGACTTCTTTTTGTTGATTTTCATCACCAGTACCTTCGTCTTCCTTGGACTCAGATTCATCATCACTTACTTCAATGATTGAAGTAGATTGTTCACCTTGCTTCTTTAGGACAGATTTAGCGAGTAGTCTGTTGCTCTTTCTTGTCCTTGGAGGTTCAGCTATAGGAGAGTCATACTTTTCTTCTTCTTTAGAATCTGAAGCCTTTGAATCATCAGATATGCTTCCTTGATATTTAGCATCAGTAGGGGCAGGTCCTTCTTCTTTGGACTCAACATCTTTAGAGACATCATGTGAACTTGTTGGAGCATTTTCAGTAGGGGATGCAATTGTGTTAACTTGCAACCTTTCTTCATCAGCAGAGTTACAACTCTGAGTGCTAGCCACATGACTTGTACATTATGTTTCACCATCAGATTTAGCTCTTTCTTCCATAGCTACAACTTCTTCCTCATTTCTGGATTTTCTCTTTGAGGGTTCAATTTTAGAGCTTTCAGTTCCCTTCCCATCTTCTGACTCTACGCCCTCTTCTTTGTTGGATGTAATTTCTTGGGGAACTGGGGCTGACTTCTTTATTACCTTTGTTTCCTTCTTGAATGGCTCTTGAAGTAATTTTTTACTCCTTCTCTTTGGGGTTTATTTAGTTGATACTTTCTCTTCTACTACTCTATATTTCTTGTTGTCAATGGAGAGACTACTTAGTGGAGACTTTGTATTCTCACTCTCTTAGACTTCTTTTTTGCTGGTGTGACTGCTATTGATACAGAGTCATCATATTGAGAGCTTTCCACCTCTTGGGCCTTCCTCTTCTTTGCAGAGACCTTGCTACTGCTCCTAGTTGTTATTAACCTCTTGTTTTACTTGGGATTTTTCTTCCAGTTTACAAATAGTTATTGAGACATAACTTTATAGATGTTTAGTGGTACTCCCTCATCATCCTTTATCTTACTTCGCAGTTTCTTTTTCAACACAATACTCAAGAGTATTCCATGAAAAACCTTTGTAAGGGGTTTATCCGTAGACTTCTTCATCTCGGCCTTTTCCAGCCATTTGGATATTTGATCGAGCATGATAAATCCAAAGTTTATACGCTTTTTTAGAACTATTGCAGACATAATCTTTAGTTGTTGATCGATCATAGTGTCATGTGCATTATCCTTGCATAGTATACATTTTCCCACTATCTCAGCAAGGAACTCAAATTCTTCAGGAAACTCCTTTTTCTTCATGTCCTTCAGACTAGGGTTTCTTATGTATAACATAATCATTTTTGCTTGTTCACTGTCGATCTTATCAAGGCTTTTCAGTCCTAGGTCGGGAAAAACTAAGCCTTGATTGATGTTAGTCGATTTCATCTTTAGAATCTGACCTTTGACCTTGGTAGAAAGGGTTCCAAAATTTATGGATGCGTTTGAGTAGAACTCTTTACCAAGTTCATCATATATTCAAGTGTTTGCCTCAAGACATTCTGAGAATCCATCCTTCTTCACAAGTTGAAGGATATCTCTAAACTTCTTTTCGAATTTCTCAAATGTTTTGGTTCCGAGTTGAATGCCAGTGATTACTCGCCAATCTACCATTTAAAAAGTTAAAAGAATATGGGTATTTGTTTTAGGGAGTCTTATGAGAGATAGTTGAATGTGATTTGGGCAAGGCTCTGGAAAGTTAACGGATTTAGGTTATGAAGAGGCTTTTAGGGTTTGAAAAAGAGAGGGAAAAATAGAGGTTCGATAGCTTTTGGTAACTGTATGAAGATTTTGAATTTATCTTTATGACAGTTCATTCTGACTCTGTATAAGCTGTGATGTGTCAGCCATTCATTGGTTGTACGATGCCTAATAAGAAACTGCAACTCCCCATGAACTTTTTAGTTTGAGGTTCCTTTTAAGAGAGAAGGCATTTTACTGACGTGGATTGACCGTTGACCTTTTCCAGTACATAGAGTAGCTTGGTGAGGTAACTATAGACTATACATTTTTCTTTCTCGACTCAACGATCGTTTTCAGAGAGATGCTTCAGTAGATGTTTTTACACTTATCCCCACGTTAAAACTGCATAGCTTAACCACTAATGTACTTTATGAAAGTTTGGGCTTTTAACTTATGAGATGAGTCTGCAAGACATATTTCCAACCGGTATTCCGAGCTCTACTTCATGATCTAATGTATCCTCTAGGAATACTCTAGTTCATGATCTGAATAGTCTAGTTCTTCTGATCTCTTCATGAGCTAGTGTATCCTCTAGGAAGATTGTGATCGTCGAGTCTACTTCTATGATCTTTCAGGTTGCACTACAATCATTGAAATTACTCTAGTGTCTACTATAAGACCGTGGACTGTCCTGGTTCTTGAGTTAAACTTGACTAAGAATTCATCCTGGGTTAAGGTAGCTCAGGAAGGGCCAACCTCTTAGAGTGAGCTAAGGGTCAGGTTTGTCCCTGAGGCGATTTCCAGATGAAAAACTTTAGAAGTGGTTAGCACTGATATCTCATTTGACCTTTTCTACTGGGGAGTTTATCAACCAACTCTAGACATTTGCATTGGCTGTAATCGCGGTGTCCTTCTGCTCTCATACTATGACTAGGTGTTTAATTGTAGGTGCTTCACAATTTTTAGTTGGGAGGCTAACAAGATTATTAGTAGTACGTTTTGAGACATTCATGCTGACTATGGGTCTTCATTTGGTTCATCAGCCACAAAGTTGTGGGACTCTGTGACTGGGACATTGCTTCATAGTGTATCTCTAATATCTTTAGTGCTTCTGTTCTTTAGCATATAACTACTCCCCCATAGTTGATACTTTCTTCTCAGAGAGGTGTGAGTTCTTCTTCATCATGTGTATCAGAATGCATCCTTGCATATCTTCTTTTTATATCATAGACATGGATATCTTCAGGACTGGTCACTCTACGATTATTTTACAGCACTACGAATGTAGTCTTCCTTGTCAGTTTGTGCTTGCAAAGTTTTGCTTCTATGATGAGTTCCTTGAGGGTTCTTCTTAGCTGATATGCTTTGGATGATAGAGCATTATGACCCTTTTTATCTTAGGTGAATGATCTGCTTCCATATGGAGATCAACAACCATGTGAGGATCATTCATGTTAGCTTAGTAAGTTGTCAAGGACAGACTTTGACAAATAAGGATTTTGTTAGAAACATTTTTGAAATGTTTTAAGCTTTCTGCTAGTTGAATCCTCTTGACTGAAGTCTTCTACTTCAGCATTCCTTAGTGTGGTCAGATATACCAGGTACCTGCAGGTTAGGTAAATTTCTATTTTTGGTACCCATGGTTAAATGGGTCCTGCCAGGTTAGCCTTTAAAATCCCTATTCCTCATATATTTGAATTATCATCATATTGATCACCAACAATCATATTCATGCATGTATCCAATTTATGTATTATATTTTGAGATGCACGATGATGAACGTGTGTAAGATTAACCATTTTAATAAAACACTCTTTTCCTTTGATGGTTTTATCATTTGTTTGGTTATGTTCACATAGTTTAAATGTTCACAGAGTGAGAATCAACTCTATCACTTATTTGTATCTGGTTGATTCATGAAGGTGATCAGTTTCTACAAATCTTTATGATACTCTTGTAGAACTGATCATACTCTGTGTATTATCTAAAACTTAGAACATAGGTTTGTACATACATACTAACCCAACAACAAAGATTTCCTCACTTAAGATTAATTAAACCTTGATATGCTTATGACCTATTTCAGATTTCTTTCAAGATTTCATCTTCAACCTAAAACTTGGATGGATAGAACGTTTGTAAGCATTTGAGTTTCCAACCTCAATGTACTTTCTCTCTTCACCTTTTTAGGTAGAGTATGATTTCTTGAAAGAATACTGTTATAGTGCATAAGGAGGTGCAACATGATGTACACATTTATATTAGTGAAGAACTTTAACTTTCTACTGTCAGTTTCTTAGCAGTCATTTATCTTAGATATAATGAGTTTAGGCATTGATGTGCATAGTTTTTCATTTTCTCCTGACAGCTTGTTGCTCCAGTTATCTTTTAATCAATTAGAAATGGTCTTGAAGATGTAAGCTAAGAGAATCTTGGCATCTTTATAATATTAAAATCATTTTAAACTAATTTATTTAACATGATTATTAAATAACCATAATATCATTAATAATAATTAATTAATGAATTTTACCTTTAAATATTGAAAGTTATATTTTTTTAACTTAAAATATTTTTAAATACCTTATTATTATTTAAAATGATTTTTAATATAATAAAAAAATTAATTAATTTATTTAATACATTTATTAAATAACTTAATTATCATTACTATTAATTTAATAATGTATTTTATCACAAATTATTAAAAGTCATTAAAAATAACTTAAAATATTTCTTATACCATAATATAATTTTAAATGATTTTTCAAGAATTAAAATCATTTTTAAATAATTTATTTAATATTAATAATAAATAAATTAAATACATTTAATATTCTAAAAATATTAAATATTTATGAAATAAATTCAAAATAACTAAAAACTAATTTTCGGACTTTAAAATAATTTTTAATAATATATTTTGTATTTTTAATAATTTTAAACTATTTAATACTAATTATTTAATAAAAATAATAATTTAGTAATTAATCTGTCGCTAAAAGTAGCTTTAGCGACAAAACTGTCACTGATTGTGTTCGTCAGTAAACCCAGATCTTCATAGCCGATTTGTAGGGTTACTAGTTTGGCCATACATAGTTTTATGATCTAAAGGTTTCTGGGCTGGCTGAAAGGTTAAAATTGTAGTGTTTATGTAAGACCATTATCCCAACCAATGTTCATAGCAATAACATGTGGTCAATTTCTAGGACGAAATTTTATAAGGAGGGGAGGTTGTAAGACCCCAACTTATTATAAATAAAATCGAATTTCCTCTAATTATATTTGTGAATAATAAGGTATTAATTTGATATAATATTTTGGTTATGGGTAAAATGTGCAAAGTTTACAAAATAAACAAGTGGTTATAAAATATTCATTATTGTCGGGGAATATTCGTTTGGTCGTGGAATATTCTTTTTGTCGGGAATCTTCGTACGACGACGCAGTCATTTGTTGGCCCATAACGAAAAATGGTTGGATAAAAGAAAACGACAAAGGTTGAGTTTTATAAATAACGGCGTAAATTGTTACCGTTAACACTGTTGGGTTACCTGGTGGTTAAAATACAGTAATATGCGTAGTTGCATAGTAGCACACAGTATTGCACAGTATTATTGAATTATTGATTCGTACGTAAGAAGGCACTACTCAATAATTGTTACAGTAATTACTGTTCATTATTTTATTTTATTGATTCAATAATTGTTGCGTTGATATTTATATTATTATTGTTTCAATAATTATCAATGCACAGTATTTTTCATTATCAGATCAATAATTCATATTATTTGAATAATATTATCAGATAACATTATTGGCAATGTCTAGAAAGTTCTGTATAAGGAGTGGTTTGGTCACCTAATTGCGTGCCAGTAAGGAGAAATCCTTATTGGAAAGCCCCCTCTATCCTGGGAACGGTCTAGTTGTCAGTACTGTGATTCTGTAATATTATTTGTGAATAATTAATTATTGATTATTATGATAAAGAAAATATTCATTTGATGTGGATATAGATGGAGAAAATTTTTAATGTGACAATTGTTGAAAATTAATAATTTATCTTTTTCTAATAAAATAATTCATTTAAATATATTATTTTAATAATATATTAACGGTGATGTTTTTACAATGAATGTGGGATATATGAGTATATGAGGAGGAAGAGTATTTTTGTGGCATTAAATTTTTAACACATGTTTTGTGTGTCGGTGGACACAATTCTTGACTGAAAATTGATTATAGCTTGTAAAATCGTCCGTTTGTGGATTTCGGTCAATTTCTGTTTGGAATTTGGAAAAACTTCCTTCTGCAAAGTTATAGATAATGGAATTTCCTATGAAATGACGCGATTTTTGAATTTTTCTGACAAAGGGGCAATTTATTGTGAATTATTAAAGTTCCAAAGTTCCGAAATAATTGATTTTTGGAAGTTTTAATTATTATTTTGAAGAAAAACGTTTTCTTGCTTGGTGGGCTGCATTAAACATGTGCAAGATGGCTGATTTTAGGTCTTCAAAGGTGGGCTAATGAATTTATAATATATATATTAATATTTTATTATTTAGTCTCCTTTGGTGTTCTAAGCATTTTCCTATAAATAGGGTGCTTAGGTTAGAATTCAAAATCACACAGAAACAAGTTTTCTCTCTTTCTCTCTCTATATTACCGAGCGTATTCTTCTGAGTATACTTTGAGTGTTGCTATACGGTGTGAGTTTCTGTCAGTACTATATCGAAATTCAGTCAGAAGTACGGTTATTTTAAGGTAAGGGATGTTGTTTCTTCTTAAATGATATTATCTTCTTCAATATTATTATGCCGAAATATTATTCTGAACTTTTTATCAATTTAGAACTTTTTCATGTCGGAGTTACTATTCATGAGTTACTATTCATGAGTTACTATTCACGAGTTAGTATTCACGAGTACTATTCACGAAGCGTGATGATGTTTTTGTGAAATTTTGTATCTTTTGGTGTCGGAATTACTATTCACGTGTACGGAACTATTCACATATACAGCACTATTCACGAATACGGCACTATTCATCGAAAAATGAAATTTCTTCTTTTTGTCCAAAATATCTATTTTGGCTACTATCTTTGATTGTATCCATATTTTGATCGTTATTTTTAAGTTCTGTTTCAAAATTAGTTGTTATGAAGTATTATTGATTTTGGACAAACTGTTGTACGAATCCCTAATATTTGTCCTTCTATCTCACTGGATTCGTTCTTAAAAATGTTTTTCATCATCCTCAGTCCTTAATGGTGATACTTGATGAATATATTTGGCCTGTAGTGCAAAGATGAATGATTAACTGATGAATATCTTTGGCCTGTAGTGCAAAGATGAACAGGTGTTGAGATGAACATGACCAACTGGTGATACAAATGAATATCTTTGGCCTGTAGTACAAAGATGATTAAAGATGTATATTGACTATTGTTACAGGGATGAAATATTGATGATGGACTTTTAAATCTCAGAAGACAGTAGAATTCATTCTCTACGTGAATCTTCTAATGGATTACTATTTCCGCTGCATTTATTGATCTAAAACTTGTTGTCTATTATATTTTATCAGATTTTTTCCTGTTGAAGACTAACGATAATTTGTTGTATATTATCTTAGTCATAATATTTTTTACTGAGCTAGTTGAGCTCACCCTTTCCTTTTTGTTCCAATTTTCTTCCCAGGAGGTGAGAATATAGCAGGATCGAGTCGGGGTATGGAGTGATGGTTCTAGGAAGATGTTTTAGCAGTCCTCACTATTTCTATAAAATAGTGTTTGAATAATTGTAATGAGGACTTATTTGCGTGTGGATATTGTCTAGAAGACAATATTTGTATTTAAACTCACAATATGTATTGTCGTATTTCACGCGACATTTGTATTATTGAAGTTGTAGTTTGCTTTATGTACCATGTATTTGATGACTCAGAATGGGTTGGATGGAATGGACCTATTTTGGGGGCGTCACATATAAGGTCTGACATTCGTTGTCAGACCACTAAAATAGAATTTCCCAAATTTTGAAAAACTTAAATTTTGAGCACTTTGATGTTATGGATCTAACATGTGTAAACCCAGATCACTTATAGACACTACATAGAATATATTACAACACATAAACATAACTTTTAACACATCAATCAATATCAGATTTTTGATTAGGGTTTTATACCTTACTTTGAATATTTTGGATTCTAGACTTCTAATTGGTTAATGGAGATTGTAGGGCTTGATTTGGGGACTGAAATGCCATGGGATTTTGTGGGTTTTACAGAGAGATGTTCTAGGCTAAGTGTTGGTGATCAAATGAGCTAATATAAGAACTTTCTCTATCTTGATCCTTATATAAGTGACTTAGATGCAATGTATTGGTGATATACAATGCCTGAGATGTATAATTCAGTCACAAGGCAAGTCAATGGTAGTTTACCAACCACAAATATGGCAAGATACACAAGTTATGTCCAATAATGAAACAAGGGTATAATAGTCATTTGATTTATAATTTTAATGGCAAAATGGTAACTTAGCAAACCCTTAGGGTTTTACCCTTAGATTTAACATAATTAATTTATAAGATGTCTAATTTAGGGTTTGAAAATATAACATTTTAGTTTCCTAAAAAAATGTAATTTAGGGTTTCTTAATCATTCTTAATTTCTCAATCTCATAGAACATGAACTCTAGATTATAGATTCACTAATTATCATTAGGACCTATAATTAGCAATTTAGGATTTTCAATTTATGTTTTGTAAAAATAAAATTTTAGTTTCAAAAAAATTATAATTACGGTTGTCTAAAATAATTTAGGTTTCTTAATTAAATATAGGTTTTTAAGTTACTTAACACTTTTCTATTTAGGTTTAAGATCTACTAATTAACATTAAATTTTCTAATTTAGTGATTAGGGTTTATAACTTACAAATTTGGGTTTATAATATAAATATTAGGGTTTTTAGAAATTAATATTTCTAAATATTAATTAGGGTTTACCTAATTAATCATAAAATTATATAACATACATTAATAGCACGATTATTTAAAAGTCTCGAACTCATAATTGAGTTTCAAATTTGGGTTTCTACTTAGCAATTAGCTAATTATTATTTAAGAAAATAGGTTTTTTTTTTATTACTAATTAGATTTTTCCATAATTAGTGTTTTCCTGATTATCATTAATAATTATAATTATCATGAATCACATAACACAATTACTAAACAGATTTTAAAGTCTCATTTAACTTCAAAACTAGGGTTTATCAGTAATACGAGGATTTTCAGATACTGCACCATCATTGACCAATCATTAACAATGCGTACATACAGTACTTATTATAGCACTGAAAAATCAAAATATAATTTATATTATATTATTATTCTCATTCCTTGATAAAAATCCAAAATTAGGGTTTGGATTCCATATCTGACATTCTTACATATACTTATCATTATTAATTAAGTTAAATAATTAGCTTAATTAATCTGAAATAAATTCATATAATAAAATAATTATTACAAAAATTCTATAATCTTTTCATATATTATTTAAATAATATAATAATCATATTTTCATGGAAAATAAATAATAAAAATATTTCTACTATATAAAATTAATTATTATAAAAATATAATTTATAATGATCAATAATTCTAAAATAAAATTATTCATGTAATAAATAAGTTTTTATTTATCACAATTATACATACACATTACCTGACACATATTTCCACTTTTAAATAAAAAAAATTATTCACAAAATTTCTCATTTAATTATATAGAAAATATCGGGTTATTACAAGACTAATAATGGCTAGATAGAGGTGATGATGAAGTGAAGAATGGAGAGGAAGGAGAAGGTGGCCAACTCCCTCATACCCAATAGCTTCTTCTTCCCCTTGGATTAATTCATGGTGCAAAACTATTAACTAAGTACTAGATGTTCTATAAATAGAACCTTCTCTTTCTCCTTTCCTATTTGCTTAAGTTGTTGAGAATTTGTTTATGGAAGTTCAGTAGTGTTGAGAGCAAGCAGAAGTTTGGAGTGCTATAGATAGCAAATTAAAGCCATCAAGAGGTAATGAATCTAATGTTTATGCTTTTGATTCCTAAGTCTTGAATTCCTTAGAAATAACAAGAAAAAGTCTCTTTTGAGTCACAAATTTGATGGATAAGGGTTGTGGTAATCCATGAATTGTTGCTAGATGTTGTTAATACAGTTAAAAACCAAAACAATGAGAGTTAAATGGACCAATTTGGTTTAGAAACGAATTCGCAGTGAATGAATTCGCTGAATTTGTCAAAACATGAATATTTAGTATGAACATAAGTTTTGGATTAATAATTGGGTTAGTTAATGTTTTTGAAGTGTTATAATTATTCTCTAGATGAGTAGCTAAGATTTTAACTAGTTCAACGAATCGAAAACCAACTAATTCAGACTTAAAATGAGGAAGTTATGGTAGAAACAATAAACTGGGCGAGGCTGAGCGCGGGCGCGCCGCCCAGGAGCGCAGGCGCGCGGTTGGGTGCTGCCTAATGGCACGGGAGCGCTGGCATGGAGGAGAAAATGGGCGCGACCGCGCCAAAAGTTTGAATGGCGTGACTGATTTGACATATTTTGGTAAAATGGTCATAACGTTTTCATAAGGACTCCGATTGAGGCGATTCAAGATGATCCAGAATGAGGACGAATAGACCTACACCTTTTATTCTTTAAGTGTTTCAATTTGAGGTTGTTTGAAGGGGTATAAATAGTAATCATTAGGACTGATGCGTATTAGGAGGTAATCGGAGGGCGTATAATATGCACATACGCAAGTGTAGTGCTCTCGACGATAAAATGTGTTGTAATAAGTGATAAAACATGAATATGCATGATAATAGACATGTCATATAACTAAGATTACTTTACTCATAATGGAATGCTTTAACAATGAGTTCTTAAAGAAAACTTGAAGTTTGAGAATGAAACTTAATGAACTTTGTGTCTTTTAAGTTCCGACTTTGTGAACATGTGAATGTGGCCTAGTTATGTCCGCGGATGGGTAAGGAATGTAATTTCAAGATATATTGCACATAAAAGGTTGTCAAGCTCGATTTAGTATGGGTTTTAAAGAGAAATTTAAAAGTTTTAGAAACTAATTTTGATAAGCATTGTTTTACTTGCATTATGACCTTATAAGCAAGCATGATGGAGTTGTTTATGCCTTTAAGCATGAATGATATGTGCACTCAATTAGTTAAGCATATCCTACGTTATTTAAACATGTTTTAAAAGTAAATGAAATATGTTATGTCTATGTAATTGAGATAGATACACGTGAGCATGCTATTAAGGGCTTGTTAATACCAATATAAGGTTTAAAGGCTTATAAACCTTGAATCTTGTTAAAGAAAGTTGTTAAGCCTTATTGATTGAAATAATTCAACATAGAGCTATGTATTTCAAAACAAAATGATTTGAAATGTGAACTTGAAAAAATATAAAAACCTACTTGATGTTTGTTTATATGATGTATCAGAATGCATAGTAGGTTAGGACTAAGCTGAGCAATTAAAAGCTCAAGTTTGGTTTTGGCAGGGAGTAGCGCGACCGTGCCACTCCCAAGCTTAAATGCAACGCGGCCGCATCGTTCTTCAGAGTGACCAAGAGAAGTTTGTTAACTGCATGGTCTTAAGTTATAGTTATATGTTGTCATTAAGGACTACAAGATATGAAACAAGATTGTTTAGATAAATATGATAATAGAATGATCTAGTCTCATGGTTATCCTAAGTTCAAGTAAAAATGAAACCAAGTTAGGAAACAATATTTGTTCTTATATTACGAGCGTATGAAATGTATGACTGATGGGTAAGAATCCATGATTATATAACTGTGTAGGAATACACGCAGTGTAAATAAGCTTTAAATTGTTAAGTCATAGTTGATAAACTACAAATCAGACAAGTCTTTCAGTTCCTATTTGATATATAAATTCGATAACTGTTAGTTGAGCTATATTATGTTATGCGAATGTTGATGTATATATATGAAATGCATATGAGATATATATAAAAGTTGAAAGTTGATCTTTGAGAATATTCTTGTGAAGTAAATCTCTATGCTTGTTATGTGAGAAGTAACATGCGTAGTAAATATTAATTGATTATGAATGCATGAACTATGTATGTTATTATATACTACGTGTTGTATGAAAACTGTTAGAATTGTTGGGCTGTTGTGCTCACCCTTGCAAATAACCACTTTTGTAGGTTAAGGACTCACGGTAAAGATTACGTCCTACATGATTGATAGAGTTCAATAGTAATCGAAGGGGATTGATTTATTTATTAAAATATAAGCTCTTGAACCATGTTTAAGTTATGGGAGATGTACATGTTAAGTTGTAAAGTTATATAATGTAATACATAGAGGAATTCGAATCGAGATGTAAAAGTTTATACAATAATTCGAATATAATGAATCATAGAATAATTTGATTTAAGGATTTGTAATTGATTCAAGTTAAGAAATCAATAAAATATTATTTTTCAAAGGAGATTGAAAAAGTTTAAATTATTCTGTATATTTTTATAGTGTCAAATATGATGTAAGACAGGGATGGTAAATGACGAATATTTGAAACTTATAAAAGTTTGGGGTCATTATATAGATCCTGGAAATGGAATGAATTTGCATTCTAAATTATAATAAGAGAAGTTATATTCATTAAGTTATGAATAAATTATATAAATAGTTGACGATACTAGTATCGTGGCGGACTGAATCCGAAGTTTGAAGGGACCCGCGTCACATGTTGGTATCAAAGCTATATGTTATATACATTAGGTAAGAGTACCTTGGGCTATAACCTGAGAGAGAGAAAGATAATAAGAATGAAATTGAATGGAGTTTAGTTGATAATGGAAAAGAACCCTAAGGTGAACCGATGATCACGACGTGATCGGAATAAGATATGAAATGATAAATAGTCTTTAATGACTAAGTTTTTCTAGCATAATGCTATAAGAGAATGTACTATGAAATGGTACGAGATGAACTCATGAGGAGTTGTGAATGATGAGGTACGAAGAATTCATATCGTGCAAAGAGAAAGTTAAGAGTAAGATAGAGTTAAGTGGGATTTCAGTTGAGGACTCATGTGAGAGCTAGGTTGTACAAACCTTTGTATGGGCGGAGGCTTTGTGCTCGTGCTCGGTTCCTCATAGAGATAATCAATGGAATGTTGGTATCGTGCTGTCGATATGCTTATGGTGAGTAGGTGATTATTTTCTCATATCATATTTGATAGATTGAGACTATTAAGATTAAGATAGAGAATATTACGATTAGGCGCGAGTTCTTAAAACTCATGCATATGATAAGTTCGTGACTCATAATTATATGATATGTTTTGAACTCCTTAGTGAATGGACGCCTATGGTCTGACTACGATAAGTTCTTAAACTCATATGATTGTGGAAAGTTCCTGAATTTCCAAAGTGTGGTGAGTTTGATGAACTATACTGGGTATAGAAAACTTCTGAGGTAAGAATAAAGAATTTTTGGTATAGTAAATGTGACAACCCGATATTTTCTATATAAATAAATCATAAATTTTGCGTATAATTTTTTTTTATTTTAAGGATGAGGATTTGTACAAGATTATGTGTATATGTATTTATGTGGTAAATAAAAATATATTTATTACATGAATATTTACAAGTAAATTTATTGTAGAATTATTGATTATTATAAAGTGTATTTTTATAATAATTAATTTTAAGATAGAAATGTTTTTATTAATTATTTTCCATGAATATATAATCATATATTATTTAAATAATAAATGAAGTGATTTTTAGAATAAATATAATAATTATTTTATTATATGAATTTTTGTACATATTATTAAGTTAATTATTTTACCTTAATTATTATGGTTAAATATGAAAGAATAATCAGATATGGAATCTAAACCCTAATTTTGGATTATTGTCAAGGTATTAAAATAATAATATAATATTAATTATATTTTGATTTTTATGAATGTGTACGGTATGTCCGTATTGATAATGGTTGGTCAATTACGGTGTATTTTGACCAAACCCTAGTAATAATGTTAAACCCTAATTTGAGATCCAAATTAGAAGTGTGAGATTGTTTTATAAGTGTGTTAGATAAATTATATCGTGTATTAAATGTATTAATTAGGTAAACCCTAATTAAAATTCTGGAAACCCTAATTGCTATAATTAGTAACCCTAATTTGAAATTAGAGTTTGAGATTTTTGGTAAGTATTGATAATGGGATTAATTAGCAAGTATTATGATTACAATTATTAAATTTAGAAATCCTAAATTGTTAAACCCTAATTACTAAACTAGAACTCTAACTTAGTAATTGAAAACCCTAATAGTAATTTGGTAACCCTAATTACCGAAAGAGTAAACCCTAATTGCTAAATTAGCAAAGTCAACAATAATTATATGATCTAAACCCTAATGTCCATTTGTTAGATAATTACAAACTTATTTTAATTAACAAAGTTATTAGTTTAAAAATTTTAGAAACTAAAATTTAGTTATTTTATTTTATTTAATTTAATTTATTGTGCAAACTTTAGTTGAAAAATCCTACAATTTTTGATAAACCTTAGGGTTAAACCCTAAAGGTTTGCATGATTACAATTTTGCCATTAATTGGAAAATTAAAAGACCAAAATGTCATTTTTAACATTAAAGAAGCTAGTTAGTAGGTTTTGACAAATTGGTGAGGTTGTTCACCAAACCTAACAACTCCATGTGATATTATTTGACAGCACTCAGCTCTAGATATCAGCATTCATGCATCATACTTGTTATATATAGAATTAAGAGAGAGAAAGTGTCATTTGTTCAATCAATTTTGTTCAACACTCAAACCTTTTCTCTCAAACACCACACCTCCGAAATTTGTTGATAATATCAGTCACAAACACAGCCCCACAAAATCCAACAACAAAACAACAACACAAAATCCGAAATTGCTCATTTAAGGTATAAACCCTACCTTGAATTTTTGTCCAAAATTTGTTGTTAGATGTTGTGTTTAAGTGTTAGAATATGTTGTTAGTAGTGTCTAATGATGATCTGGGTTGCTAGATGTTAGATCCATAACATCTAGAGGCTCGGATTTGATGTTCTTAAAATTCTAGAAATTTTAAAGGAGGCGTCTGACAATCAAATGTCAGGTCATGTAGATCTTTCTATGTTTTATGTTTTTGTTGTTTTAATGTTTGGGTTGGTAGTATGTTGTAAGATCTTTGCTCTGGAACTTAAATCAGGTCCAGATCTGGTATACATTAAAAGTTATAAGTGGTCAAACAGGGTTGACCGGTCAAGAAAATATTTTTCTGGGCAACCCAGAAAAATTTCCAGATTTACAGAAATTCTGACAACCATTTTTAAAGCCTTTGATCTTGTTCATGTTTGATATTTAGTCCATAATGTTGATTGTCTGTTGTAATATGACATTAGAACTACACATTCATACCTTTATATTACCCATAACATGAACATGATCGAATTTAACCCTGGGAATTTAACCCTGGTCAAAGTGCGTTGACCGTTCTGTCTTATGAAGGTTTCTGGAAAACCCAGAACCTTCATGAGAAATTTTTCCAGTAGGGTTTGACCGGCATATATCTTCATTATTTGTTGTTGTTTTGATGATTTTTGTTAATAGATCTCTTTAGTTACATGTGTTCTACAATCTAGAACTCTTAGATCACAAAAATGTTACACGATTTGCATGTAGTGGAAGCTCAAAGTTGGCATGCTGCACTGTTCTTCATTTCTGGGCAAACCCAGAAATGAAGAACAGCTCTGACAGCGAATTAAGAGGCTTAGATCTCTCTTGTATTATGCGTTTTGATCATGTTTATTGTTGTATCGTGTAGTCTTGTATTTGTACTACATGATCTGAGAAACAAAAGACCCAGAAACACAACACACGCGGAATTATTGATGGTCAAACTAGCCTACTCGATGACTGCCTATGAATGTTCAAGAACATGAAGAACACCTATAGCGACGGTTCTGTAGCTATAGGTGGTCTTTAGCGACAGATATTAATAAAATTTTCGGAAATTAATAAAAAAATAGTAAAAATAGTTTTTAATTATTAAAAATACAAAATAAATTATTTAAAATTATTTTAAATTCTAAAAATTAGTTTTTAATTATTTTAAATATATTTCATAAATATTTAATATTTTTGAAATATTAAAAGTATTTAATTTATTTAATTATAATATTAAATAAATTATTTAATTTTTTTTAATATTTGAAAAATCATTTAAAATTATATTATGATATAAGAAAATAAATTAAGTTATTTTCGATAACTTTTAATATTATTTGATATTTTTCATTAATAAATTAATATTAATGATAATTAAGTTATTTATTAAATGAATTAAATAAATGAATTAAAAATGATTTTATTATATTAAAAATCATTTTAAATAATAATAATATATTTAAAAATATTTTAAGTTATAAAATATAACTTTTAATAATTAAAGGTAAATTTCATTAATTAATGATTATTAATGATATTAAAGTTATTTAATATTTATATTAAATAATTTAGTTTAAAAATGATTGTAATATTATAATAATCATTTTAAATGAGAATAAAGGGTTTAAAAATATTTTAAGTTATAAAATATAACTTTTAATATTTAAGGGATATTTTCATTAATAATTTAATATTATTGATATTTAATGATTACTGATATTAAATTTATTTAATAATTATATTAAATAAATAGTTTAAAAATGGTTTTATTTATTTAAAAATCATTTAAAAAGGATGTTAATGATTTAAAAATATTTTAAGTTATAATTATGACTTTTAATATTTGGATAAATAGCTCATTAATATTTAAATATTAATGGTAATTATTTAATAATGACTTTAAATGTTTTAAAAATCATTTAAGGGTATTATAAATACTTTAAAAATATTTGAGTTATTATACATAACTTTAATATTTTGGCAATGGTTTCATTAATAGTTTAATATTAATTAAATATTAATGATAATAGAATTATTTGATATTTAAATCATTTAATAATGATTCTGATATTTCAAAAATATGATAAATGATAATAATTATTATAAGGCTATGAAAAATAGTGCGATGGATGTTTAAGTTATCCAAATGGATAATGAACTACGGTTTAGAGTCTTAGACTCGATATTTACTCAAAAAAGCTGTTGGTAGATCGACATGTTTCAGAAATTGATCTGGACTTAGATAATGTGATTAGTTAACTATTTAATTGCGATTCAATGGTTATTAAGGTTGTGTGACAATGTGATTGGGAATGTGTTTATGTTTGTTTGTGATGCCATGATTGTAGAACATGTGTGTTAAGATGAATAGGAAATGTGTTGATTGCAATAGGCAGTGTTATGTGTACGATATGTTGTACTAATCAGTAAAATGATCTGATTAATGATAGGTTGTGATAGAAAAGGATAGAACTAAGTTGAGAATTGTAAGCAGCGCATCAGGCAAGTATCCTAACTTTGCATTTTCTTTATGCAATGGACAGAAGTAAGAAGTTCAGAATAATTATTATTATTAATATATAGATTGTTAAACCTATATTATATAAACCATTTGATTATCAACATGTTAGTTTATGATAATTTGGATATATATTCTGTTCGTTAATTTCTAGAAATGATTATACAAGTGTCCCCACTTGGATAATCATTGTATTTAATCACATGTTGATACACCTTTGATATACATATATGTTGAACTATAGATAATTGTTGAACAAGATAAGACCTTTGTTATGAAAACCCGACAGGTATGAACATCCCGATAATGGGAAAATTTTTATGCGCCCAAGGCGGACAGAGTGAACGATAACTTCGTTCTTGTACATGTAGTATTGATCAATACACGGTACAATGAGGCTGATCACCCTCCGTGCCCGTAAGTCATGACGGTTTACAGATGAATTTCTGTTCAAACCTTTTCTAAAATGAAAACAATGTTCATAGTATGTCACAGAAACCCCATGTATAAACAATACGTAGTTTCAAAATTTTGAAAGAGGGTTGTTATGATACTATTATTGGTATAGATTACTTCATAACTATTGATTGGTTGTAGAAGAGTATTATAAAGAAATTATTTAAATTTCTTTCAGCTTATATATATATATATATAATACTTGCTGGGCACTCAAATGCTCATCCTTGCTTAATTTAAATGTTTTTCAGCTAAGTGTGAAGAACCAGAAGGCTCATGCCGAAACAAGGGAAAAGGAAAGCTAACCAAATAAGATTTGTGGTACTGTTTGTAATAGTTTTAGATTATGAAGATTATGATATTTAAATATCTAATATCATGTAATGAATGACTAAAGGTTACGTACTTGGGAGAAAGACTCTGATGTATATGTAAATTTATGTTAAGTTTTATATTATTGTTATTATTATTAGTATTATTCCGCTCATAGAAATGGTATCGTGAAGTACCGAGTTCGGGTTTCAAGTATCCGGATTCGGGGGCCTCACAGTAAGCATTGATGGTGTTAGAGATTGATAGAATGAAGTAATGAAGTAAAGATAAAAGTTGATGGAGAAACATAGATTTTCTAAATCTTTTAGCTCTGCTAGATTTTCAAAATTTATTGACTCCATGCTGATGTTTGCACTTATGTTTTATTGAAAAACATTGGATCATGTGATTGAACCAATGATGTTTAAAAATAATATCGTTATTCACATGTCTAAGCTAATTGTTTCGGATAATACAAAAATGATCTAAAATTTTTTTAAATGTATTTCGGACCATATGCATTATTTGATATGGTGTCTACAATGGTAAATGATGGAGTCATCAATGCAGTCGAACCTAATGTTGGTTGTGATCGAAAGATCGTCTGCCCACTATGGTATGATGTATTATGACAAAGTCAAATAATGGCGGAATCCTCAACGTACTACTAATCTGTTATGGTATCATAACGTCATAAAAGAATGTATGGTTTTTTTTAAATTATGAAAAAGGTCAATTAAGTTGGCTAAATTATTTCGATTGATGTCTGAATTGTTGATGAAAGTTTAAGCTATTTGATTCGGCAAGATGGCTGTTGAAAAATATTTATGGAATTCAAGTTCGTGAGTATTTGTGCTAAACTAGATTGTTCTGGTGCGGATTCAGATGTTGAAAAGCTGAGGTGAACAACCTTATATGGGGACATGTTTTTGGGGACAATGGTTCTGAGCGTAACGCATATAGTCGTTACAAAACACTTAAGATGTGGCTGAATATAAAGATGGAAGAAGTTGTCTTGGGACAATCAAATAATTATACGTATAGTGTATAATTTAAATATTTAATAGAGTATATATTAATAATTTTAAGTGAAAGGTGAACTAAATAATTTAGCATTAAGGTAAGGTGTGAAACCTAAATCTTATATTAAATAAATATTAAAATAATGTAGAATTGGGGAAAGGCCAAACGTGGCATAGAACCCTAATATTTTATTATAGAAATAATGAGATTGAGTTATATATAACTCCAGTAAATGAGATAAATGAGTCTCTTGTGGTCTAAGTATTAAAGTTAAACTAGATTGAAGGTCTAACTGAAATTATTAAAAGAAAATTAAGGGAAAGATAATAAATGATTTATATTGATCATTGTGATATTTATACGTGTTAGGAAATAATGGGTTGGGAATACCTGTAACGACCAAGAAATTCTGTTCTTATTGTAAAATGATTTTATTAAATTAAATAATAATAAAATCATATTCCATGTGTTATCAAGATGGTTGTCATTGTATAACCTATTGATGTTAGAATGTCGTAGTATTTGATCTACGTGGATGAATTAAAGTGTTTGAATTTCCAAGACGAAAATAAAAGTTTTCTAAGAAATTTTCTGAAAAACACTATTCATCGGTATTTGCTCGGGATATAATTTTGAGTTTCCGAGAAATATGTAATGATGGAATAACAAGGTAAGATGGATTATGTAATAAAAATCTAGTTATGGAAAATTTAATAATTCGCTTGCGGACTTAATTTATAAATGTTAAGGAAGGCGAAATAATATTGAATAAGTAATAATGTATGATACTTTGGTAGTGTACGGAGTAATGAAAATGAGTATAATACTAAGTATTATACGAGTTTGTAGGAAGGATGAAATACTGTATATAAATTCTATATGAATTAGAATAAGAAAATAATACATAAACTATATGTATATGTATTAAGTAATGTTAATGGACTTGGAAGATTGGTTAAGCAATTATATTCAAGTTCAAGTAGATTAAAGGGTGAGGCCCAATTAATGGTTAAACAAGTTAAGGTTCATTAATGCAAAGCCCAAAGGATGATTTAATATAAGCCCAAGATGGAATCCATGAGTGGTATGCCCCATGGGGCAAATCATATTAATATGGTTATTGTGGTGACCAAGTTAATGTGGTGACCAAGTTAAAGTAATGACCAGGTATTAAGAGTAATGATCAAGTTAAATGAGTAATGACCAAGTGTAGAATAAGAGTTGTGCTAGCCAAGTAATGAATAGTAAGGAGGTGGCTTAAGGAGGTGGGTGATTTAATGACTAAACTACCCTAGCTTTGCAATTTCTATAAATATAGGAGGCTTACAAGCCATTTTTTAGTTGTTCAAATAATCCAACATTTCTAAAGTGCTTAAGTGTTAGAGAGAATAAGCTACCAATAAGTCATTCCATAAGTAAGAAGAAGAAGCAAGCTACTTTAGCAAGACTAGAAAGAGTAAGACTTCTTCTCTAAATTATCTTCTATCTCTACCATGATAGGTTGATAAGAAAAGATGGATTAAGAAACATGAATGATAAGAAGCAAGTAGAATGTGTAAGTCATGAACTTAAGCCACATAAGTTGGCAATAAGTCATTTGAAGTTAGAAAAGTTATAAACTTATTATAAGTTAACCTTGAATGTTAAGTTTAAAAATATGAACTTATAATGAGTTTATTAAGGGAAGTGAATTAAGAACTTATATGATTATATGTATCATGTATACATAAGTAAAGTTATATGTGAAGAACATGTAAAGTATGATGATTAAGAAACCTTAATTATCATAAGTTATGAATAATCAAATCTTAAGTAGTTTATAATTTGACAAGTTATAAGCTCATGAAGAATAAGTCAAAATCCAATAATGAATATAATTTGTAGTATTAAGTATGTTAAGATGTTCACATGATGAATGAAGTTCATTTGTAATGTTGAACAAATCATAAGAATGAAGAATTGCCGGAATTTGCATGATTGGACAATAAACGTCGAATTCTTAAAATTCTCAGAATGGAAGTCAAATTTTGTGTTGGATCACGAAACCATTGTTTTCTAATAGAGACAAGTCATATTTGGCATTTAAGAGTTACAGACTCGAAAATGACCGGATTCTGACTTAGAATGAAGAAACGAGTGTTGAACGTTCACGAACGTTTATCGTGTTCGTTAAAAATGAACCAATTGGTGAATTTTTAAGAAAAGAAGTCAAATAGATAAAATTGTTGCATGATCACGTAGATTACGTAATTTGTAAACCGTAGGCTTTTGAACGAGCCAATTCGGACTTATAACGAAGAAGTTATGCATCTGGGAATTTCACAAAAATTCAAAACTGAAATTATTTTCTAGTGCACAGAGTTGGCGCCACGGCGCCAACCCTAGGCAAAATGACTCGCGCCGCAGTGCATAACAGTGTCCGAGCCTACTGCAAGAGTTTTCCGTAGTGCGAACCATAGTACATTATGTGGCGCCGCAGTGCCATGTACAGTACCAAAATCCTCTGGAGTGTGGCGCCGCAGCACGGCCCATTAAGTAAGGACTTGCGTCGCAGCACCTAGTCCGGGACAGTGATATTATAAGCTCGCGCCGCAGCGCGATGTATAAGTATAAAGCTGGCGCCGTATCGCCAGTCTCCGAACAAGGATGGTAATGAATGCTTCTAAGTACAAAGACAAGAAAGCTAATTGATTTTAAAGTAAACTCAACTTAAGGAAGGTAATGTAACATTGTTTAAACTTTGTTAAACCTTAAGGATGTTGTATAAAGGTTGAGATAACCTAGTTGAATATAAATGCAAGGATAAAGATAAACCGGAACGAATAGTAACTAAATCTAATACACAATTAGATTGAAATGAAGGGTATGATATAGTCATATACATACTTGATTATATGCGACCTAATGTAAAGCATTATGTGATCATGTATTGTAGAGACTTGAACGACTTAAACATAAAGTGAATATACCGTAGCAGACGCTAAAGGCAAGTAATCTAACTCTTTTCTTAGTTCAATCTGAAAAAGTTTTTGAGGTTCATGTATTCTTTCGTATGAATTGAGGTATGTTGAAGTTAAAGCCAATTCCTTTGGCTAGACTTGATGTATTGATAATCTATTCATGTATTATCAAATGTTGCTATCTTTTGTCAACTACTGGATATGGTTTTCAAAAGAATACTGTAATGTTAAACAAATGTTTTGTAAGTAAAACGACAAGCACATGAGGTTGCCAAATGCTTAAACGTGCATACGTTTAATGGATGTAGTGATGATCAAAATAGAGTACAATATGCTAATCACCTAGAAGTGCTCGTAAGTAATATCGTGCTTACGGACTTGCTTCCAGGTTGTCCTTTTCCAATAAAGAATGAATACTCGAGGTCTTGGACCGGAGTGAATGTTTTACTAAATATTTTTATTATTGTAAAACATTTTGAAAGAAAAGATGGAGAGCTATTTTGAGTTATCAATAGTACTTCATAACTATTGTTCAGTTATTGAAGATATACAATTTGTATGCGTCAAGCATGTTGTTATTAAATTATTATACTTGCTGAGCTAGTTATGCTCACTCTTGCTTGAACCATATGAATGCAGCTAAGACTGAACGTCCCGAAGGATCGAAAAAGGATAAGGGAAAAGCTAAGGCAGATTACTAAGCTGTCTTGTAATAGTATAGGTCTATTGTTGTAATGTAACTGATATTATGACACATAACCTTTGTAATGGGTATAGAACCTGAGAAATGTAAATATTACTTTAAATATATAGAAGTTATGTTCGTTCTTTGAGATTTTTCAATTGAATGAATGTATGAATGTTGTACAGTATATCACCATCTGTCGGGTTGGAAGATACCCGGATTTGGGGTCGCTACAAGTCGGTATCATAGCCTATGTTATAAAAACTTAAGGGGGAAAGTAGAACCTTAAGTCATAACCTTAAGAAAGAATAAAGAAGTAAAAGATGGAAAGTAACCTTATAAAAATGCATTATATTATGTTATGTATTTCTATTATTTTACTGACGTGTACTAATCAAACTATATTTTTTTTATTGTAGATGTCAGGAAAAAATGATATGTATAGAGATATACATGTAGTGAGCGAGGATTTGGTTAATCGGGTAGGGATACTACCAAATCCCGTAGCAGTAGAACCAGAGTTGGTGACAATCGAGTCTGGAAACTCAGACGATTTAGACTACATGTTTATATTTGATCGCATGTTAGAAGAGGAGGTGGACGTGATGTCCTTTGACCAGGTTCCACCTACAGAGGACCAGGTTCCACCTACAGAGGAAATTTCTATGGGGGAATCGATGAAGGCATTGTTTATGTCGGTATTGGTTAAGAATGTCCATTACTGCCAAGAGGTTAAGGAGTTGAAAGAGGAACTCCAAGCTGTCCGTGAGGACAAGGCTAGCATGGAGGGAATGTGGGAAGAGGAGCATGATGATAGAGTTCAAGCTAAGGACAATGTTCGAGAGCTTAAATGTGAAGTCTTTGAGCTCAAGCAGGAGCTAAAGAATAAACAGAGGAAGTTGGAGAGGATGTCATATATATAGGAGTTCTCATGTAGATTTCCAGCAGCAGGTAGTTGGATATCAGATAGAAGCAGGACAGACCCGACAAACTATCAGTAGAGATGTTATTGCCGGTCTGGCCAGCAAAGATTTCGAGAATGCCCTACGTCAGATGTAATCTAGCAATAGCTAGAGTAAATTAGATATGTAAATATTATGTATCTAGTAGTGACGTAAAACCCTCTTTTGTATAATAAAGGGTAGTCTTTTGTAAATCCCAATTTTTGGAAAGTAATTGCGGGATGGTAATGTAATCATCCAAGGATGAGTAATGTAAACAATGTAGTGTTATACTACAAGTTATGAATCAATATAAGTCTTTTCATGAAATATGTTGACTAATGAGTATGAGTTGTTGTTTGATTACAAATAATAACAAACTAACAAGAATAAAGTAATAATGATGTGTTGTTTTCGTAACAGCAAAATGCCGCCAAGAAGGAGACAACGAAATCAGGGCGCCAATGTTAACCAACCGGAGGGTGGTCCGGTTAATCCAATGCAGGAGTTCGTTAATCTTTTAACGATTGCATTTAATAGAATGGGGGCTAATGTACCCGTGATTCCTGGAGTAGTACGAGCTATTACTTTTAAGGATTTCAAAAGTGTAGGTCCGCCGGAGTTCAAAGGAACTACAGACCCTATAGAAGCCCAGACTTGGGTAAAAGAAATCGAGAAAGCATTAGTAATAACAAATGTTGAGAAGGGTCAAAAGGTTGCCTTTGCAACCTATTTGATGAAGGGAGAGGCCAACTTCTGGTGGGAGGCAAACCAGGCTAGGGCCGATATAGGAAACCTAACGTGGGAGAGGTTCAAGGAGATTTTCTTTGAGAACTACTTTCCCATGAGTATACAATGGAGGATGGAGATGAGGTTTCTTGAATTGAGACAAGGGGATATGACAGTTCCCCAGTATGCTGCCAAGTTTAATGAACTGACACGATTCTCTCCACATCAAGTGGACACTGAAGTGAAAAAGGCTAGAAGATTCGAGCAGGGCTTGAAAACCTGGCTCTATAGCCTAATGTCTGTGTTCCAAAGTACTTCCTTTGGAACCATACTAGAAAAGGCAATAATTGCCGAAGGTTGGAATGAGGCTCTCAGCCAGTACCACAAGGATAAGAAAAACAAGGGCAAGGTTGATGGAAGAACCAAGACCGAGGGAGCCAGTGGAAGTGGCAATGGTCAGAAGAGGAAGTGCTTTAACTCTGGGAATACCGGAGTAAAACAAGGGGACTCTAAGAAGAGGATGGAGGCCTGTAAAACCTGCGGGAAGACTCACTCAGGAGTCTGTCTCAAAGGAAAGGAGGTTTGTTATAATTATGGATAGGAAGGGAACATTTCGCCTAATAGTCCAAATCCAAAGAAAAATCACGGATGTTTTGTATGTGGATCAACTGACCACATAGCAAAGAACTTCCCGAAGAAGGGGATAGAAGGAAATAAGGGAACTAATAGCGGAAAGTTAGCTATTAGTGGTCCTGCTCAGCCGGGGAAATCAATGGCCTGCACTTTTAATATGACGGTCCAAGATGTGGTGGCATCAGGGGATGTAGTTGCAGGTATTATTCTGATCAACAATATAAATGCATACGTGCTATTTGATTTGAGAGCTACTTGTTCATTTATAGCATATGATTTTGCTAGACGACTAGAATTATTTTCCGAAAAATTACCTGTACCTTTGAGCATTAAGGTAGCAAACGAAGAGATAATTCATGTTGAAGATATTCATAGGAGTTATTGCGTAGATGTACGTGGTCGTAAGTTATCGGTAGACCTAATATAGATAAAGTTAGGAGAATTCGATGTAATTCTCAGAATGGATTGGTTGATTGACTATGGAGCAATTATAGATTGCCAAAAAAATGTGTGAGCATCAGGACGTTGAAGCAACCTCCTGTAGTATTTTACGGTAGTAAATTGCCGGGACGTCCGTGTTGCCTTACGATGACACAAACTAGAAAACTTTTATGGATGGGTTGTGTAGGTTACCTTTGCCATGTTGTTGATACCCAGAGAGTGGAAGCAACTATGGAACAAAAACCTATAGGAAACGAATTCATGGATGTATTTCCAAGTGAGGTAACGGGTTTATCACCGGATAGGCAGATCAAATTTGTGATAGACACTATTCTAGGAGCGGCACCAATCTCAAGGGCACTGTACCGTATGTCACCTGTGGAAATGAAAGAACTAATGGTTCAGCTACAAGAACTATTGGACAAAAAGTACATTCAACCAAGTGTTTCTCCGTGGGGGGCACCAGTGTTGTTTGTCAAGAAGAAAGACGTATCGTTAAGGCTTTGTATCGACTATCGGGAGTTGAACAAGTTAACGATAAAGAATAAATACCCATTGCCCAGGATCGATGATCTCTTTGATCAATTGAAAGGGATAAAGTATTTTTTTAAAATAGATTTGTGGACGGGGTATCATCAGTTGAAGGTTAGGAAGGAAGATGTACCAAAGACTGCATTCAGGACTCGTTATGGTCATTACGAGTTTCTGGTGATGTCATTTGGGTTGATGAATGCACCAGCTGCATTTATGGATATGATGAACAAAGTGTTCAAACTATATTTGGACAAGTTCCTCGTGGTGTTTATCGATGATATTCTAGTCTATTCTAAGACGCCAAAAGATCATGCCGAACACTTAAGATTAGTGTTGGAGACACTAAGAAAGGAGAAGTTATATGCGAAATTCACTAAATGTGAATTTTAGCTGGAAAAGGTACAGTTTTTAGGTCATGTCATTGACCAAGAGGGGATTTCAGTGGATCTAGCGAAGGTGGAAGCAGTAATGAATTGGGAATAACCGAAAATGCCGACTGAGGTGCAGAGTTTCATAGGGTTAGCAGGGTACTATCGAAGATTTATCCAAGATTTTTCGAAGATAGCTACCTCGTTGACTAATTTAACAAGGAAGACGGTGAAATACGTATGGACGGATAAATGTGAAGACAGTTTTCAAGAACTGAAGAAAAGATTAAGCGAAGCTCCTATTTTGTCATTGCCAGATGACACGAGAAATTTTGAAGTGTATAGTGATGCTTCGCATAGAGGACTTGGTTGTGTGCTTATGCAGCATGGCAAAGTCATTGCATATGCATCTCGACAGTTGAAGGATTATGAGAAAGTTTATCATACTCATGATCTGGAACTGGCCGCAGTAGTGTTTGCCCTAAAGATATGGAGACATTATTTTTATGGGGAAAGATGTGAGATATATACGAACCATAAAAGTCTAAAGTATATCTTCACTCAGAAAGAGTTGAATATGAGACAGAGAAGATGGCTAGAGTTGATAAAGGATTATGATTGTGAAATCCTGTATCACCCTAGAAAGGCCAATGTAGTTACCAACGCCTTAAGTAGGATGGGTTGGGAAAAGTTGTCTATGTTAACGGCTCAAAATGAGTTAATAACAGAGATGGCTAGGATGGAAATAGAATTAAAAATGTCGAGTGATTCGGGGCAGTTACTCTTTGCGACAGAGATGCAATCTACCATCGTAGACAAAGTCAAGGAGGTACAACTCAAGACGAACAAGTGTAACCAAATGAAGAAGCGGTTATTCGAGAAGGAAGATGTTAAGTATAGTCTTGATAATGAGGGATTATTAAGATTTGAGGGAATAATTTGTGTTCCGAATGAGACAGAATTAAAGGAGAAATTGTTACAAGAAGCTCATAGTTTGAGGTACTCGATACATCATGGTAGCACTAAGATGTATCAAAACCTTCGACATAGTTTTTAGTGGCCAAACATGAAGAGAGAAATAGCAGAGTATGTGAGTAGGTGCTTAACTTGTCAAAATGTTAAGGCTGAACATCAACGACCCAGTGGCTTAGTATAGTCATTGGAGATTCCAGAATGGAAGTGGGAGCATATCACGATGGACTTCGTGGTGGGACTTCCGACGACGTATAAAGGGTACGATTCGATTTGGGTAATAGTGGACCGGTTGACGAAGTTGGCTCACTTTTTACCAATTAGGGTCAAGTATAACTTAGACCAGTTAGCTAAACTCTATGTGAAGGAAATCATTTCCAGACATGGAGTCCCGGTATCGATTGTGTCAGATCGTGATCCACGATTCACATCGAACTTTTGGAGGAGTTTGCAAGAGCAGTTGGGAACACAGTTGAGGTTAAACACGTCTTATCATCCACAAACCGATGGGTAGAGCGAAAGGACAATTCAGACGTTAGAAGACATGTTGAGGTCTTGCATCATGGATTTCAAGGGTAGTTGGGATGATCACCTACCACTAGTAGAGTTTGCGTATAACAACAGTTATCATGCAATCATAGGTATGTCGCCGTATGAAGCTCTATATGGGAGAAAGTACAGAACACCTTTATGTTGGGATGAGGTGGGAGAACGTCGGATGCTAGGACCAAAATTGGTGCAGCAGACAGTGGATGTGGTAAAGTTAATTCGGAGGCGTCTCGTCACAGCTCAGGACAGACAGAAGAAGTATGCGGTCTCACACAGACTAAGTCGAGAGTTTGAGGTGGGCTCATATGTATTTCTAAAGGTATCTTCCTGGAAATGAAAGATACACTTTGGAAAGAAAGGAAAGTTAAGTCCAAGGTTTATAGGACCTTTTGAGGTGTTAAAACGGGTGGGAGAGGTAGCTTATATGATAGCATTACCTCCAGACCTAGAACAAATACATTACGTGTTTCACATATCTTTATTACGTCCATATAAGCCTGACTATAAGCTTGTAATCGAGTATGAGCCGATTCATATCGAGAAAGACTTAACATATGAAGAGTCACCGATGCAGATCATTGATAGAAAGGAACAAGTTCTGAGGAACAAGGTAATATCATCAGTAAAGGTATTATGGAAGAACCACGATGTTGAAGAAGCAACGTGGGAACTAGAAGAAAAGATGAAGAAAAATTTTCCTCATCTATTTGATTAAAGTACGACGATATTCTGGGGACAGACCTTAAGGCGCTAGGTATATAGACAATCCCCTCTGGGCACTTACTCAAGTAGCCAGGGCCCCGAAATAAGACTAGCCACGTTATTACTATATTGTTTTATATACATAGATACCCATGTTTTCCCAAAGTTTAAAAATTAATGTTATAAACCGTCTAAGTTCACTTTCCATATATTTCCCTTTTTAAAACTACATTTTGTATCGAGCAATGCAACAAATCCTTCTTATACCTATAAGCGATTGTGAACGCATTCGTGCAAACCGAAAGCATTTAAACATCATTATGAATTGCATTGTGTAAACCATTATAACTCAGCTTATATTATCCAACATACTCAAAAATCGTTTAAAAATTCACTATCATCATCGGCTAGACAAAAAATTCTATACGGCAAGAACTGTGAGATATGCAAACTAAACATGAACATGCAACTATATATGCAAAAATAACTATATGATGCAAAAATTTAAACTAAACATGCAAAAACTACAAAATTAAACTAATCATACAAAAACTAAAGAATTAAACTAATCATGCTCAACTACATGCAACTAAACTACTACCCCAATACCCCCAAACTTATAATATTCACTGCCCCATTCAATGAAGGTAAAGGGTAACGAAAAACTCCCCTAATGATCATTGTTACCACCCTCCTCGGGTGGTGAATCTGGTGGTTGATATGGCACTGCTATCCCAAAACTGAGGCCATTCTAGTGTCGTTCCTTGCTGCGCAAAAGCTTCGGCCAAGGCCCTCATGAGTCCCATCGTAAATGTGCTCAGATTATCATACATGGCATCGACTTTTTGCTCCAACCTTCGGAGCTGGCGATCACCATGGGTGGCATGTGCTTGCGTGGACGGGCCTGCCTCATCTGTCTGAGGGGGCTGCTGTGGTGGCTTTGGAAAAGTAGGCTGAATGCTAAATCCTAGTCCGCGTAGGTTTAGTACACCACCCGTCCAATCCTTGAACTTGGAAATAGTAGCATGAGTGATGGCGTGGCTTGGGTGCTGCAGCTGCTCATTATTCCATTGGACTCCTTGTTGGGTATAGAGCATGGCTACCAAATATGCATGCGAAATAGTCCCAGTTTTACTCCCTTACATATAACGCAGCATGTTTTGATGAATTAAATTGATTACATCATTGTACTTGCCTTTGATGATGCCCCACAAAATAATAGCACGCTCAGTGGTTATTGCATTGTGGTGAGCTGACATGAACTAGCTTGGCACAGATAAATAGGTTCAATGCTTGGGCATTGTTGGTCGATTTCGCAACCGAAAAACTCGCGCAAGTATACGCGGTCTAACAAGTAATACAGTGATAAGAGAGTGTCGAACCCACGAGGACAAAGACTTAACAGGAAACAACTACTAAGGTAAAGTCGTTACTAATCTTATCTAAACAAAAGAAATAGATGGTTGGTTAAACAAATTCTATAGGACAATCAAATTGCGAGAAGAAACAGCTCTAAGAAATAAAGATAGGATTACAACTCCCCTAATGCTTCGCCTAATCTTCTAACTCTCCGTAATATAAACAAATCAAGGAATGGCCAACCGAGATTAAAGTAAGCATAAGCTTCTGTCGAAGGTCAAATGCTAATCCTTGACAAGCTAGAACACAATATGTCTATTGGTGAATCTAATCTGACCAAGGTCATTATGCTCAACTCCAAGGTCACACAAGGCAAGTGAGGATATGTCTATCCTACAAGCACAATAAGCCCACAATTAAATGTCAGGACAAAACAAGTGTCATTGTATTTAAAGGAAGACAGTAATATCCATTTATCAATTTCCACTACTATCAAAACCTATTTCTTTATCAAGAAATCAGACATTATAAGCAAAATACAACAACCCATTCCAAAATGCTTCATTATATAAAACGAGAGAGAAAGTCGATTAAGCTATTCAAAAAGTTACATTGCAATCCTAACAATGGAGTTAGTTCATAACTATGAGACTAACACATAGTTCTAATACACCACCCATTTCAGACAAATACAATAAATAGAAGATTTGAAATAAGAAAAACCCCTAAAGAAAGGAGTACTCTTCAGTTAAACAATCTCTTCACTTGCACGATCTGAGAAAATGGAGAGCAACGGATCTCTTTTCAACAAGCTTTCTCTTCTCCTCTTCTCTATTTTCTTGCTTTTCTTATCTTTTTCTCCTCTCTTCCTTTCTAACAGCCGCCTCCCCCCTTTTTATCCTTCCAATTTGCTAGGTCAAACACTTCCTGTCTGCCTGGGAACCGGAGGTGGCGCCGCGGCGCGGGCCACGAAGCCTTGAGTCGCGCTGCGGCGCGGCCTAAGGAACTGGGACACGGAGCTCGCGCTACAGCGCGAGCCAGCATATGATAAGTGGCGCCGCGGCGCGGCTTTTTGTCAGCGTGGGGCAGAAAGTGGCGCTGCGGCGCGACCAATGACTCTGGCATTGGCGCCGCGGCGCGGGAAAGCTCAGAAAGACAGTTTTGCCCCTTCAAAGCAGCACAAACACTGCGAAGCTCTGCAATGCAACGATTAAATACAAAAACACTATATTCCCAATAAAACTATATAAAAACTATGAATCCAGGCAAGTAATTAAGGCAGAAAATATCCGATTCGCAGGTTTAAATCCCACTCATCAAATACCCCCAAACTTAAGTCTTTGCTTGTCCTCGAGCAAACTATCTAACACAATAATAACAGTAGACACTAAGAAAGCGAAAGGAACATAAAAATATATACTAGCATCGCAGCTACGTTTATCTATAGAAACTACCCCCAAAGGAAAGAGTCAAACACGGGGATGAACAAGGGGTCAATCTATTTAAAGCATAAGACTGTAATCGATCCAATCTGTGCACGCGTGTGAAGATAAACCGTCCTGACTAATCATAGCCCAAATAAGCTCGCATAGTTGATTGTTAAAACCAAGCACATTCCGCAACTTAAACATTCAACAAGCATTAAGAACAAGACGCAAATGCAGGGAAAGATCAAAAGGTTTTAGCAAGCCGATAGTAAAATCAGACTCGGACAGTACTTAATTACCTTAGGCTAATCAGAACTACCCATGAATGAGCTTTTGATCAGCGACTCCCAAGCCAGACAACTTTAGGGCACTAGGTGTAGAACACCCCGAAGAATCTAATAACTCGAGCAGTAATGGCCACGTAATCAACATAAGCCAACTGAGACTTCACAACGAGAACAAAAATTTAACAGCGAGTGCATTTTATGCTCCATCTCGATATCGGCTCTGCGTTTATAGGCGAGTGCGTTTTACGCTCCATCTCGACCCACCGCACAACTTTCGATATAAACAAATTATTATTATTATTTTTTTAAACGAGTGCATAAGAGATGCATAAAATTCTTTCTCGTATAAAATTCTATACGCATTCGCATAAAATTCTCGAACAATCCCCATGGGGATATGCATAAGAGATGCAGTCAAGCCAACCCAACCTCTTTCTCGTATCATAAACTAGAGTTAGCCATCCTGCCTTTCAGGTAGAAGTCCCCATTCCTTCACAAAAGATTTGGCCACACTTCGATAATAGTCCTCCTGGGCCTCTAAACTGATAAATTTATTCTCTTCCTGGACATCATCTTCTTGGTTATCGAAGGAAGATGCTGATGAATAAGAGATGGAGATTGAGCGTGCTCTTTTTGGACCCATGTGCGAATGATAGAGAGAATACAGATGAATTTCTTGATGAGAGTACCTCCAAACTGACTACTACACAATCCAAGCAGAACCCTAGATTTATGCCAGGGGAGATATTTGTGGGTATGAACTTTTATGAGAGCTGAAGAGTCTTATGATTATGGGAGAGCAGAAGAATAAGCTTCTATTATATCAGCTGAGAGACCCAGTTAAACCACGAAGCGGTTTTTAAACTTTTAAAAAAATTTCCACGTCTGTTGTCGCGCGCGGCCGCGCAGCCTTGCAATGGTTTTCAGGCGCGGGCGCGCGAGTGGCATTACTGGTCTGAGATGTGTAGCGCATGGGCGCGCGATCTTGGTATACAATTATTGTGCGGCCGTGCGACCCTGCTTCCTGCACTGCTGAGTTTACTCCCAAACTGATTACACAGTGAGATTTCACTTGAAGATTCCTGCAACACACCATTTACCCTTATCAATGTGAGAATTTTGGATTGAGCATAATTGAACAAGTAGATTATATACAATACTAAAACATTGTCCCATGCAGACTCTATTATATACTCACTTATGCTTACATAGCCCTCTATTACGAATGAAATAAAGATGAATTAGCTAAATACACTAAAAATAAACAAAAAGGAAATAGAGATAGAGATATTGGGTTGTCTCCCATCAAGCGCTAAGTTATAATCAATTAGCTTGACTATCTCTGATGCTTATGTCTAAGAAAGAATTGAATCGACTTTCTATCTGTCTACCTCACCACCAAAGTAATGCTTCAAGCGCTGTCCGTTCACCTTAAAAGGCTTGTCTAGCAACGTATCGAATACTTCAATTGCATAATGCAGAAATACAGTTTTCACTGTAAATGGTCATGGCCACCTCGATTTCATCTTCCCGAGAAAAACTTTAAGTATTGAATTATAAAGAAAAACCCGTTGTCCCGGTTCAAATGCTCTCTCAATGATTTTTCGGTAATGCCATTTCTTCACTTTCTCATTATACAGCTTCGAATTCTCGTATGCCTGTAATCTGAATTCATCCAACTCATTGAGTTGGTGTAGGCATTTCTCCCCGACAGCTTTCAAATCAAAATTTAGCTTTCGAATTGCCCAATATGCTTTATGCTCTAGCTCTATAGGAAGGTGGCAGGCTTTTCCATACACGAGCTAAAAAGGTGACATACCCAATGGCGTCTTGTATGCCGTCTTATAAGCCCATACTGCATTATCCAACATCAATGATCAGTTCTTCCTTGTGGGATTCACAACTTTCTCCAGGATTCTCTTAACTTCTCGATTTCACACTTCAGCTTGGCCATTCGTTTGTGGGTGATACGCTGTAGCAATGCGATGGTTCATCCCATATTTTGCCAACAAAGTTATAAACTGCCTGTTGCAAAAGTAACTGCCTTCGTCACTGATGATAGCCCTTGGAGTCCCAAACCTTGTGAAGATACTTTTGTGTAAAAATCTGAGGACGACCTTGACATCATTTGTTGGGAGAGCTGCCACTTCTACCCATTTCGAGACATAATCTACAACAAGCAGGATGTAGAGATTTTCGTAGGAAGAAACGAAAGGCCCCATGAAATCAATTCTCCATACATCAAAAATTTCTACTTCCAGGATTGTATTTAATGACATTTCATTCATTTTAGAGATGTTCTCCACTCGCTGACATCTATCACACCGCTGAACAAAACTGTATGCATCCTTGAAAATTGTCGGCTAGTAGAATCCTGCTTGTAGTATTCTATCCGATGTTCTTTCACCACTATAGTGACCGCCATACACAGTAGAGTGACAATCCTGCAGAATCCCCTCCGTCTCGCTATACAGAATACACCTTCTTATCACTTGATCAGAACACTTTTTAAACAAATAAGGCTAATCACATATATACCATTTGACATCATGCAAAAATTTCTTCTTTTGATAACCCACCAAATCAGAAGGTAACCTCTTACTCACCAAATAGTATGCGTAGTCTGCAAACCATGACACTTCCCCTTTAACCACAAATAATTGCTCATCTGGAAAGGATTCCTTGATTAAAACCTTATCATATGCCTCCCTTTCCGAATTCTCAAGTCGAGATAAGTGGTCTGCCACTTGGTTTTCAGTGCCCTTCCTGTCCTTGATTTCCAAATCAAATTCATGTAGTAATAAAATCCATCTGATCAACCGAGACTTTGCATCCTTCTTCGCCACTAAATGTCGAATTGCTGCGTGATTCGTATACACTATCACCTTTGTGCCGATCAAATATGCTCGAAATTTATCAAAGGCGTACACCACTGCCAATAACTCTTTTTCTCTGTGGTGGTGTAGTTCAACTGTGCATATGTAAGGGTCTTGATAAGTGGATTTTATATACACGAATCGATATTCATTTCAAGTTTACATTCATATTTATCTTCGTGTTTTATGTTCGTTTTCACTCGTTTCATGTTATTTTATATGTAGGGTGGTCATGGATGCAAGTGGTGAAGAATGACGGAGTTCTGGAGCAAAAGTGGAAAAACTCATGAAAGCGGAAAATTTCTTTAGCAGAAGCCATACCCGCCGGGGCGGGCCTTACTGAGCTTATACTCCCGCTGAGGCGGGGTGTCCCGAATCCTGAAGTGTCCTGCTGATTTGGAGTCTGATACTACTTGGTTTGTTGGTTATTTGTTAGGTGCATGGACTTTATAAGAGTAGACTTCGGCCAGAACATAAAAGAGAGCTGAATATTACGTAGAAAACAACTAATCACACAACATAAGGAGCATAATAAAAGGAAAATTCCAGGATTCAAGTGCGACCTTGGTGGAGTAATTTTCAGAGATTATTGTGACGGTTGCAAATCTAGGCTACGTGAAGGGGTTTTCATTATTCTTCTTCTTTTTAGTCATTTATTTTTAATTGAAAGGATGGTTTCATTAGATTATTCAGTTTTTAATCCATTCTTTATGAACTAACTCGCTTATTAGACTTGTGATGGATCTCTGGGCAAAACGATGATTCTATAGCTTTGATTTCCAATTCAATAATATATTCTCAGTTTATCTATGTTAATTCGAGCATGAAATTATGCATTTCCTGATCAACAATTCCGTGTGGATTTGAATGGAATCGAGAGAGGAGATTCAAATCTAGACCTAGTTAATATAACACGTTTCATGAATTTTGTCAGTAGCAGATTTTTTATTATTGTTAAGGTAGAGATATGCTTAACATCATTTGTAATTGAATAGAGAACTTAAGCTTAAACCTTCTTTAATTGCAGTTCACGTAGAGATATAGTGAGTTGGTTGATTTAGGTGTTTAACGAATTTCTATCTTAATTGTGGATTGACGTTAATATGGTATTAGTGCATCAAGAGGTGGCTAGTATTACTTTCGTGTTCTTGATTAATAAAGTGGGATATTAAATTAAGTTGGAATAAAGGTTTCCAAATCAGAGTGAAGCTCAGGGTAAAATCATAAGTCTAATTCTTCATTAATTATTTGAAATTCCTGATTTTGATATTAGCGGTTTTTTTTGTGATAGTTTACTTATTTATTAATTTAGTTTTTATAGTTTTAAAACCATTAAATTGAATAGTTTAATAGAATTAGGATTAATAGAAAATTGATAATTGTGAAGTTAAAATTCTTGATAATTTATCCTCGTTGGAACGATACTTTATTCACTACTATATTACTTGTTGACCACGTATACTTGCGTGTTTTACGCGTATTGATTTTACCCAACACGTTTTTGATGCCATTGCCGGGGGACTAATTAGCCAAGATTTTAATATTATATTTTTTACGATATAAGTTTAATTAGTCCTGTTTTACTTAAATAGTTTTTGTTTTTGTTTTTCCTATTTCAGGTTTTCGACATTGGTTTATGCAAACACGATCTAAACATCCAGACTTGCTCCCTTTTGAGGACGACATTGAAATGAAATTTTAGAGGTTAAGTAAGTGGAATGAAAAAACGAGGAACAAATTTGACAATTCTGATAAGGAGTAAACAATGACTACCGAAGACAAGAAAGCGTTGAGAGATTTTGCAACACCTAAGGTGACTGATCTGCAGTCGAGCATCACTAGTGTAGTAGCCCCGAATCCGGGCTCCGAATCGCCACGGACTCGGTACACTATTTCTATAACTGTTTTGCGGAAGATATAAACATAAATTGTTTATACATTAAACTTTACACACTTATCCCCAAGGTCGAGTAACCTTAACTTAAATACAATTTATCAATTATCTATTACACAACAATATTTATCACAATATGCTAATACAACTAGCCGCACTTTATGTTCCAAGCTGAACTTGGCATTATCTTTTCTATCAATGATTCATCTATTTAAGAATCATTTCTATTTTCAATTCAAAATAAATCTTATTTATCTATACAACACTTTAAACTGTACATAGCTGCAAATTACATTTGATAAAACTATCAATCATAGATCTACACCATTCCTAAATCAAGAAAATGTATTCATTTTAAGCATCGTACAATCTTCATCATCCGTATAGCAAGTAATATTGTCTAACATCATTAACCTGCAAAAAGTTTATGTTTGCAAGATTGAGCTCGACAGCCCAACAAATTTAACAGTCTATCATGTATCACATAACACACAATTCTATATGCACTACATTTACTTTAATATGCATATCTGCATGCAACATATATTCTTTACTATGCATATCCTATATGCATCAATAATTCCCTACAAAGCATAAATTCATGCATTATACATTTTTAATTTATCAAGGTACATCATACAACATGTAATCACATATAGATTGAGTTCCATAACCCAATTAACTTAGTCATATTTTGACTTTCAACAATTCATAGAGCATAATATGTAATTTAACACATAACACCTTCCATCCACAAACATAATAGAACTGAAAAACTTGCCTGAACCGTTGATTACCGCAACACAATTTAATTTAATCTCTCACGAAAGATCTATCAGTTATAAGATTGATCTTTTAATCAGTATAACATGCTTTATTCATAATACTATCTAATACTTAATCAAATATTAGATAACAGCTTAACACTTCAATATTATTATCATCCTTTGATAATTATTCAATCACGATATCCTATCCCTTATGATTTATCACCATTTTAAAACCGTATTTAAATAAATTAAATACCACATAATTCCTTAATCATAATATTCATTTAATATAAAATATTAATGAAAATCATTACATAAATATTATAATATAATTATAATATATCAAAGTATTTTTAATACCTTAAAATCATTTTTATATGATTTTCCAACACTTAAATCCGTTATCCGATAATTAATATTAAAATATTAATATTTTCATGTCAAAATATCAAAAGTTACATTTTATAACTTAAAATATTTTTATAACACTTAAATCATTTTTATATGATTTTTAAAACATTAATTCTATTGTATTCCATAATTTATTTAACTTCCTTAGATATTTTTTCAAAAATTAATACTAGTGCGTAGCTTAAGAAATTAGCTACCTCATGCTTAACTCAAGTGATTCCCATCTTTTGGCATAACCTTATATATGTTAACGTGATACTCCATTTTAAATTTCGTGGCAATCGGAGTTGTAGAACTCCATTTATAGCGATTTCCGTCGGAAAATCACAAAAATTGTAATGGCCATAGCTTGGTCGTTTTAACTCGGAATTCGCTCATTTTTGGACACGAGCTACATATTACCAAGTATTTTCATTTCCCAAAAGTCTGGAATTTTTCTCATTAAATAAATGTCCGAAACAGCCCTCGGAAAAATTTGGCCAGAAACTTTTTGACGTTTGGCAGTTTTGGAGTCCTTTGCTAAAACTTATATAAAACGAGTTTTGTAGCTCCGATTAATGATCTGTCAATTTTGTTGGGTTCGTATCTTTCCGAACTACAGTTTTCATATATTACAATCAATATTTGGACATGTTTAGCTCCCGTAATTTAGCCCGGAAGTGACTGTTCAAATCTGTTCTTTTAACAGTTTTTCTTACTTTTGGGTAGTTTGGGAGAAATCCCATAACTCTCTCCTCCGATGTCGGATTTAGTCCGTTTCAGAGTCTATGAAAAGCTTATTGAGTGTACTATAACATATCACAAGTCCAGAATTTTTAGAGTACCCTAAAAAGTCCGGAAATTTCCTTTTTAGGGCAGCAGTCCACAAACAAAAAAAACTGTTTTGGTTTTTCTTGTTTGATTAAACTTTTAATACTCAAAATAGTTAGATCTAAGCATAACACACCATTTAACAAGTAGATCTATAGTTCTCATGTTCAAGATCATAAACTTCATGGTTCAAAATAACCAAAAATCAAATACAAGATTAAACACAATCAAGAGTAAGAAAAATAAGATTTTCTACACTTTAAAAACCTAGCTTCACTTTTCTTGCTTTTGATCTATCTTTTGAAACTTAAAATGGATAGATCCACACATAAAACACTCTAAATCATGTAGATCTAGAGTTTTGAAGATCAAGAAATAAGTTCTTTATCAAATCAAACAAAATAAAACAAATAAACTAAACTAGGATTTTATACCTAGATCATGTATCTTTTCTCCTTGATTTCTTTCTTCTTCCATGAGATGAAGTGGGGTGGCATGAGCTTGGGCTTCTTCCCTCTTAGGGGCTGCCGACCACTTCCTTTTCTCTCCTCTCTTTCTATTTTCTTCTTTTTGCTTTGCTTTTTTTTTTTGGCTAGATGAAATGAAAAGTTTTCTTATAAAAACTTGTGGGAATATTTATAGGCAATTAACATATATAGATATAACTTGTATCTATCTATTAATCATCCAATATCTTGCTTCCGTGGATGAAAATATTTATTACCCTAAAAAGGCTTGTTGCTAAAATTAGGTGGTTTGGTAACCAACTTTTGAGTAACTAAAATGATAGGTAAATGAAATGAATCATGTGCTATTTTGCTCCTTGCATGGCCGGATCTATACACTATCTTGGCCAATGTTATTTGTTGATTTATTTGTTTAATAACTATCTAGAATGTCCATACAAATTGGGTCATAACTTGGGCCAATTGATTTCTTGTTTGGACTTTCTAATTAAACTGGTTGAGTAAAAATATAACATAGTCCAACACACTAATTTTATCTTACCCGAATTATTTAGTTAGGGTTTCTAAATCACTCATTATAGAATTTAAATACATAGATAATTTAATAATGTAACCCAATTAAGCTAGGTTTTAAAAATAATCAATAACTTGAGATAATAAAATTAATCTCTTAGGTTAGTATACTAGTATAATATTTAAATAGTAGCACTTACACTTGCTATAACCCTTAGGTTATTTAATTCTCATTCCTAATATATAACATTAGGTCAAATAATTTTCTTTTATTTGTTTATATAATAAACAATTATAAATCATCACATAATGATCATATTCCTTGCACACAACTTTTTAACCCTTAGGGTTTAATACTCCGCATTAGGATTCCCAAATTAGGATTTAAATTCTCGATACTAAAATTAGGCTTTTTGAACATGTCGTTAAATTTTTCTAACTTAATCATCATATTCATATCATGAATTTAGGGTTTCGAATTTCCGAAACTAAAATTAAAGTTTCTGAGCGTACCGTTAGGGTTTCTAACAATTCGTTAGATTTTTCTAACTTAATAACATATGATTAACATAACTTTAGGGTTTGCTAAAGTTATGACTTATCTGATCAATCCTTGATCTCAAATCATTACGGTTCACATATATAATCAAATATACCAACTAGTATTCACTTCGATACTTATCCCTGATAATTCTTCAAAAGAATTTTAAATCTATCATAATCTTATACCTCATTACTAGACTATCACTCACAGTCTATCACATAATGTTCATATTCATTACTCACATAACTATTAATCCTTAGGATTTTATACATAGCATTAGAGTTTCTAATTTAGCAATTAGGGTTATCTCTAATATATTATCAAAATACATAAGCCATTATATTTAGCCTTTGATTTTCCCAAATTAGGGTTTCTGCTTCCCGGAACTGAAACTAGGGTTTTAGAATCAATTGCTATGATTTCTTATTCATTGCTAGGGTCTTCTAACAGAACATTGACGTTCTTAATATATACTTAGGATTTGACACACGTATAATTAATCTGGTCAACCGTTGACCCTTAACCACATCCTGAACACGTCATTAACCATATACACAAAGTATATTCACATAAACACTTAATCCTGAATAATTCGCCTAAAAGCCTTCACGAAATTTTTAAATCCTCAAAATTCCATCCTAATAACATCAATTGCATACACTTATTTTCTATCTAGGTCTAATATTTGACCTTAAATCAATCATTTAAGATTTTCATAAATTGTCTAAATTCTTGGGTTGTCACATTCACCCCTCCTTATAAGAATTTCGTCCCCGAAATTCACCTTACACCTTACACCATACAGCTTACATCATTCACACATATCATCACATGCTACCCAATACACCACTCGCAAGGGTAAAAATTTTAAAATTGTGCTGAGGAATCGTATAGACTGTGCGTTTGTCATTTTCGCAAGGGTTTTATGGAAATTTATCCGCAAACCGTCATCACTGCCAAAGGCACAAAATTATTTTATCTGTTTTTCCATCACTGCCCAAAGGCACAAAAATTTTACCTCAGTCTTATTTGATTCCATAGCAAAACAATTTGGTTTGGGAAATTTCTTTCAATAAAACATTTTTTTGAGAATGATGTCATGATGCCGCACTGTATTTACAGTCCGTTGAGGATTTCGTCATTTTGTGACTTTGTTACACTACATCATACTGTAGTGGGCTGACGATCCATAGATCACATCCAACACCGAGTAATTCTGCATTAATAACTCCATCATTTTTTTTATCATCTCTGCACCAGGTCACATGGTACATAAGTGATAAATAAAAACAATTTTTTTAAAAGGCACATAGTGCGTATTTAGTTTGATGTCAAAATTTTGAAATCTAACATAGATAGGGGTTTAGGAAAACCTAATTCTCCACTAATGATCATATACTTAACATTCTATCTGATCCTATTATCCTCAATACTCCAATCACACACAACTATACCCAGTTCATAAAACCACAGTTATGAGTCCATAAATTACCACAATCATATGAGTTTGAGAACTTTCCTAGACAGACCTTTGGCGTCCATTCGCTGAGGGGTTCATACACATCCCATATAACTATGCGTCAAGTATGTCACATAAGTATGGGTTTTAAGAACTCGTACTTAACCTTATATTCTCTAACTATGACCTATCTATCTGTCATACACATGAGAAAGTAATCACCCTCTTAACACGCATATAGCAAATAGCGCGACACAACATTTCAATGATTATCAATGTCAGAAACTAAGTGGTTGTCAAACCAAACTCGGCCACTAATCAATATAGGAAGCTAAGTGAACAATTCTCCACCCATACAAAGAATTGGTCAACCTAACCACTACATCGACCAGGAAGCTAAGTGATTCTAAAACCAAGTACAAATTCCCCGCCCATACAAGTAATCATACAACTCAGCTGCCGACATGAGTCCTCAATTGAATCCCCACCTAATACTTAACCCCTTTCTCAATACGAATTCTATTCGTATTCATAATCCATAACTTTTTCATGAGTTTTCATAGTACAATTTCATAGTACAACTGATACACAGCATCTTGCTGTAAACTTTTCAATCATCAGATTGATTCTTATCCCATACCATAACCTTACTAGATCACGGGGTGATCTTATCGTATATATTACGATTCAATTCCATGTCTTGATCGTTTTGTTTTACGATCTCCTATCCCAGCACTTGTAATCTTTTAGATTCTATCTATCCACTTCCTATATTTGGTACACATCGAGTGTGTAACAGTTTTCAATATGGCACGCTGAGTGGTTTCCCACAAACAACCAACAAACTAGGTTCCGAGTTGCTAGTTCGTATATGCCTCCGCTCTATGAAGGAATCGTTTAGCCCAGATACCATACATCAACTATTAAAGAGTACAATTGTACCATACTTAAATATAACTTTTCGATTCTTAACTTCTTTATCAGAGTTAGGGAACTCCGTATCTCTTATAACTCTCCGAGATTCTTCTTTGAATCTTACCGAAACACTAACTCGATTTGAGTTAATACTTAATCCTAATCACTGCGGTTATTGGTTTCAGATATTACTACCTAAGCTTCATAATCAACAGCTCTGATACCAACTGTAGTAGCCCCGAATCCGGGCTCCGAATCGCCACGGACTCGGTACACTATTTCTATAACTGTTTTGCGGAAGATATAAACATAAATTGTTTATACATTAAACTTTACACACTTATCCCCAAGGTCGAGTAACCTTAACTTAAATACAATTTATCAATTATCTATTACACAACAATATTTAGCACAATATGCTAATACAACTAGCCGCACTTTATGTTCCAAGCTGAACTTGGCATTATCTTTTCTATCAATGATTCATCTATTTAAGAAACATTTCTATTCTCAATTCAAAATAAATCTTATTTATCTATACAACACTTCAAACTGTACATAGCTGCCAATTACATTTGATAAAACTATCAATCATAGATCTATACCATTCCTAAATCAAGAAAATGTATTCATTTTAAGCATCGCACAATCTTCATCATCCGTATAGCAAGTAATATTGTCTAACATCATTAACCTGCAAAAAGTTTATGTTTGCAAGATTGAGCTCGACAGCCCAGCAAATTTAACAGTCTATCATGTTTCATATAGCACACAATTCCATATGCACTACATTTACTTTAATATGCATATCTACATGCAACATATATTCTTTACTATGCATATCCTATATGCATCAATAATTCCCTACAAAGCATAAATTCATGCATTATACATTTTTAATTTATCGAGGTACATCATACAACATGTAATCACATATAGATTGAGTTCCATAACCCAATTAACTTAGTCATATTTTGACTTTCAACAATTCATAGAGCATAATATGTAATTTAACACATAACACCTTCCATCCACAAACATAATAGAACTGGAAAACTTACCTGAACCGTTGATTACCGCAACGCAATTTAATTTAATCTCTCACGAAAGACCTATCAGTTATAAGATTGATCTTTTAATCAGTATAACATGCTTTATTCATAATACTATCTAATACTTAATCAAATATTAGATAACAGCTTAACATTTCAATATTATTATCATTATTTGATAATTATTCAATCACGATATCATATCCCTTATGATTTATCACCATTTTAAAACCGTATTTAAATAAATTAAATACCACATAATTACTTAATCATAATATTCATTTAATATAAAATATTAATAAAAATCATTACATAAATATTATAATATAATTATAATATATCAAAGTATTTTTAATACCTTAAAATCATTTTTATATGATTTTCCAACACTTAAATCCGTTATCCGATAATTAATATTAAAATATTAATATTTTCATGTCAAAATATCAAAAGTTACATTTTATAACTTAAAATATTTTTATAACACTTAAATCATTTTTATATGATTTTTAAAACATTAATTCTATTGTATTCCATAATTTATTTAACTTCCTTAGATATTTTTTCAAAAATTAATACTAGTGCGTAGCTTAAGAAATTAGCTACCTCATGCTTAACTCAAGTGATTCCCATCTTTTGGCATAACCTTATATATGTTAACGTGATACTCCATTTTAAATTTCGTGGCAATCGGAGTTGTAGAACTCCATTTATAGCGATTTCCGTCGGAAAATCACAAAAATTGTAATGGCCATAGCTTGGTCGTTTTAACTCGGAATTCGCTCATTTTTGGACACGAGCTACATATTACCAAGTATTTTCATTTCCCAAAAGCCTGGAATTTTTCTCATTAAATAAATGTCCGAAACAGCCCTCGGAAAAATTTGGCCAGAAACTTTTTGACGTTTGGCAGTTTTGGAGTCCTTTGCTAAAACTTATATAAAACGAGTTTTGTAGCTCCGATTAATGATCTGTCAATTTTGTTGGGTTCGTATCTTTCCGAACTACAGTTTTCATATATTACAATCAATATTTGGACATGTTTAGCTCCCGGAATTTAGCCCGGAAGTGACTGTTCAAATCTGTTCTTTTAACAGTTTTTCTTACTTTTGGGTAGTTTGGGAGAAATCCCATAACTCTCTCCTCCGATGTCGGATTTAGTCCGTTTCAGAGTCTATGAAAAGCTTATTGAGTGTACTATAACATATCACAAGTCCAGAATTTTTAGAGTACCCTAAAAAGTCCGGAAATTTCCTTTTTAGGGCAGCAGTCCACAAACAAAAAAAACTGTTTTGGTTTTTCTTGTTTGATTAAACTTTTAATACTCAAAATAGTTAGATCTAAGCATAACACACCATTTAACAAGTAGATCTATAGTTCTCATGTTCAAGATCATAAACTTCATGGTTCAAAATAACCAAAAATCAAATACAAGATTAAACACAATCAAGAGTAAGAAAAATAAGATTTTCTACACTTTAAAAACCTAGCTTCACTTTTCTTGCTTTTGATCTATCTTTTGAAACTTAAAATGGATAGATCCACACATAAAACACTCTAAATCATGTAGATCTAGAGTTTTGAAGATCAAGAAATAAGTTCTTTATCAAATCAAACAAAATAAAACAAATAAACTAAACTAGGATTTTATACCTAGATCATGTATCTTTTCTCCTTGATTTCTTTCTTCTTCCATGAGATGAAGTGGGGTGGCATGAGCTTGGGCTTCTTCCCTCTTAGGGGCTGCCGACCACTTCCTTTTCTCTCCTCTCTTTCTATTTTCTTCTTTTTGCTTTGCTTTTTTTTTGCTAGATGAAATGAAAAGTTTTCTTATAAAAACTTGTTGGAATATTTATAGGCAATTAACATATTTAGATATAACTTGTATCTATCTATTAATCATCCAATATCTTGCTTCCATGGATGAAAATATTTATTACCCTAAAAAGGCTAGTGGCTAAAATTAGGTGGTTTGGTAACCAACTTTTGACTAACTAAAATGATAGGTAAATGAAATGAATCATGTGCTATTTTGCTCCTTGCATGGCCGGATCTATACACTATCTTGGCCAATGTTATTTGTTGATTTATTTGTTTAATAACTATCTAGAATGTCCATACAAATTGGGTCATAACTTGGGCCAATTGATTTCTTGTTTGGACTTTCTAATTAAACTGGTTGAGTAAAAATATAACATAGTCCAACACACTAATTTTATCTTACCCTAATTATTTAGTTAGGGTTTCTAAATCACTCATTATGGAATTTAAATACATAGATAATTTAATAATGTAACCCAATTAAGCTAGGTTTTAAAAATAATCAATAACTTGAGATAATAAAATTAATCTCTTAGGTTAGTATACTAGTATAAAATTTAAATACTAGCACTTACACTTGCTATAACCCTTAGGTTATTTATTTCTCATTCCTAATATATAACATTAGGTCAAATAATTTTCTTTTATTTGTTTATATAATAAACAATTATAAATCATCACATAATGATCATATTTCTTGCACACAACTTTTTAACCCTTAGGGTTTAATACTCCGCATTAGGATTCCCAAATTAGGATTTAAATTCTCGATACTAAAATTAGGATTTTTGAACATATCGTTAAAGTTTTCTAACTTAATCACCATATTCATATCATAAATTTAGGGTTTCGGATTCCCGAAACTAAAATTAAAGTTTCTGAGCATACCGTTAGGGTTTCTAACAATTCTTTAGATTTTTCTAACTTAATAACATATGATTAACATAACTTTAGGGTTTGCTAAAGTTATGACTTATCTGATCAATCCTTGATCTCAAATCATTACGGTTCACATATATAATCAAATATACCAACTAGTATTCACTTCGATACTTATCCCTGATAATTCTTCAAAAGAATTTTAAATCTATCATAATCTTATACCTCATTACTAGACTATCACTCACAGTCTATCACATAATGTTCATATTCATTACTCACATAACTATTAATCCTTAGGATTTTATACATAGCATTAGAGTTTCTAATTTAGCAATTAGGGTTATCTCTAATATATTATCAAAATACATAAGCCATTATATTTAGCCTTTTATTTTCCCAAATTAGGGTTTCTGCTTCCCGGAACTGAAACTAGGGTTTCAGAACCAATTGCTACGATTTCTTATTCATTGCTAGGGTCTTCTAACAGAACATTGACGTTCTTAATATATACTTAGGATTTGACACACATATAATTAATCTGGTTAACCCTTGACCCTTAACCACATCCTGAACACGTCATTAACCATATACATAGAGTATATTCATATAAACACTTAATCCTGAATAATTCGCCTAAAAGCCTTCACGAAATTTTGAAATCCTCAAAATTCCATCCTAATAACATCAATTGCATACACTTATTTTCTGTCTAGGTCTAATATTTGACCTTAAATCAATCATTTAAGATTTTCATAAATTGTCTAAATTCTTGGGTTGTCACAACTAGGCCTGCATTAGCTGCGAATACTTTTGAAATCAAGTTTGGGACCATTCAGATGATGCAGAATTCAGTTCAGTTTGGGGGAATGGCAAATGATGATCCGAATGAGCATTTAATCAGTTTTTTGGAGATGTGCGACACGTTCAAGTACAATGGGGTGTCGGATGTGGCAGTGAGACTTCGTTTGTTCCCGTTCACTTTACGGGACAAGGCGAAGAGTTGGTTACATTCTCTGCCACCGGGGTCGATTACTACGTGGGAAGACATGGCTCAAAAAATTCTTGCCAAATTTTTCCCACCGGCGAAAACTGCTAAAATGAGGAATGACATTACGATGTTTGAGCAGCAGAATGGGGAGTCACTATATGAGGCATGAGAGCGTTACAAGGAATTACTTAGAAAGTGCCCACATCATGGATTGCCCAAATGTTACAAATGAACACCTTTTATAACAGACTAAATGGGAATGTCTGAACCAGTATTGATGCAGCGTCAGGCGGTGCATTCATGGCTAAGAGTTACGAGGAAGCCTACAATTTGATCAAAACCATGGCGGCAAACACCTACCAGTGGCCCACAACAAGAATGACACATGCAAAGGTGGCTGGGATTTTGGAATTAGATGGGGTGACAGCTATACAAGCACAGATTTCTGCACTATCCAAGAAGTTTGATACTATGAATGATAAGGTCGATACTATGATAGGGGCTCAAGTTCAGCAGGTTGCGGTAGTATGTGAATTGTGTGTGGGTGATCATCCGACAGATCAGTGCGCAATTAATCCAGCATCCGTCCAGTTCATCGGTAACTACAACAGAATTCCGCAAAATACATACCAAAACACCTACAACCAGAGGAATAGGAACCACCTAAACCTCTCATGGAGCAATAACTAGCAAACTCAAGCTCCACGACCATCATATCCCACTAGTTTTCAGAGTCACCAACAACAGGTTCAACATCAGGAAAGGAAATCAAATTTCGAGGAAATGGTGTCGAAGTTCATAACTAGTGCTGAGGTAACAATAAAAAAATTAAACAATGGTGATAAAAAGTCAAGAGATATCGATCATAAATTTGGAAAATTAGATTGGACAGCTGGTGTTAGTAGTGAATAATAGACCACAAGGAACATTACCTAGCGACACTGAGAGAAATCCGAAGGGTAGTCATGAGCAATGTCAAGTAGTTACGTTGAGAAGTGGAAAACATCTCAGGGGTAATAATGCAGAAAATTCAGCGACACCGGAGGAAAAAGTCGATGACAGTAACGTGGTGGAAGGTAACAAGGACGAGGAAATAAAGTTAAACAATAAGCCAATTGTTTATCCTCCACCATCGTTTCAAAAGAGGGTACAAAAACAGAAGTCAGATAAGCAGTTCGCAAAGTTTTTAGACGTGTTCAAGAAACTCCATATTAATATCCCATTCGCAGAGGCCCTAGAGAAAATGCCAAGTTATGCGATGTTTATGAAATGAATTCTGTCGACGAAAAAGAAATGAGAAGAATTTGAAACAGTGGCACTAACAGAAGAGTGTAGTGTGGTGTTACAGAAGAAGTTACTACCAAAACTTAAAGACCCGGGGAGCTTTACTATCCCGTGCACGACCGGGAAAATGTCGTTTAACAAATGTTTATGTGATTTGGGGGCTAGTATAAACCTGATGCCATTGTCAATATACTCAGAATTGGGGTTGCTCGCGCCAAAGACTAGAAATATTTCATTGCAGTTGGCGGACAAGTCAGTCACATATCCGAGAGGCATTGTAGAGGACATTCTGGTTAAAGTGGATAAGTTTATATTCCCTGCGGACTTTATCATCATGGATTTCGACGAGGATAAGAACATCCCGATTATCTTAGGGAGTCCTTTCTTAGCCACGAGAAGGACACTCATAAACGTACAAAAAGGGGAACTTACTATGAGAGTCCAAGATCAAGAAATAAAATTTAATGTGTTTAACGCCATGAAATACCCTACGGACGAGGAAGAATTTTTTCAGATGAATTTAATTGAGCAAATCACCAGCGAAGATATTAGCAAGAGTTTGGTCAACGATCCGTTAGAAACAACCTTGTTGGGGGATGAAGAAAAATACGACCAAGAGTTTGTGGACTTATTACATATGCTAGACTCTTTGCCATGCGTTAGCCAATTCAGTGCACCGTTTAAACCTCTGCACACTGAGGAGTCAACTGCAGAAAAACTGAAACTGTCATTACAGGAGCCACCAAATTTGGAACTTAAGCCACTTCCAAAACACAGGTATGCGTATTTAGGCAATTCAAATTATTTACCAATAATTATTTTTGCTGCACTTAACGAATTACAAGAAGAAATGTTGCTGAGGGTGCTTAGGGATCACAAATCAGCGATTGGATGGACGATTGCAGATATAAAGGGAATTAGCCCGTCATTTTGCATGCACAAGATTCTGATGGAGGATGATGCAAGACCATCGGTGGAGCATCAATGTCGACTTAACCCAATCATGAAGGAAGTGGTCAAGAAGGAAATTCTGAAATTATTGGATGCTGGTATCATATATCCGATTTCCTACAGTAAATGGGTTAGTCCGATTCATTGTGTGCCGAAGAAAGGGGGAATGACAGTGATATAGAATGAGGACAACGAGTTAATTCCAACAAAGAAAATAACAAGTTGGAGGGTGTGCATCGATTATAGGAAGTTGAATAAGGAAACCTGAAAAGATCACTTCCCGCTACCATTTATCGATCAAATGTTAGACAGATTAGCGGGACATGAGTTTTACTGTTTATTGGATGGATACTCGGGCTATAATTAGATCGCTATCGCTCCTGAGGATTAAGAAAAGACAACATTTACATGCCCTTACGGCACATTTGCATTCAGGAGGATGTCATTCAGGCTATGCAACGCACCAGCAACTTTCCAACGGTGTATGATGGCTATTTTTTCAGATATGGTGGAGAAGAATGTTGAAGTCTTCATGGACGATTTCTCGGTCTATGGAGATAATTTTGATACTTGCCTAGAGAATCTGGTCATGGTTTTGCAGCGATGTAAGGATACAAACCTCATACTCAATTGGGAAAAATGTCACTTCATGGTTGAAGATGGAATAATTTTGGGCCATAAGGTGTCGGCTCAAGGATTAGAGGTGGACAAAGCAAAGCTTGATACGATTGAGAAACTGCCTCCACCGAGCTCAGTTAAGGGTATTAGAAGTTTTCTGGGGCATGCTGGGTTCTAAAGGAAGTTCATAAAAGACTTCTCTAATATTGCAAAACCTCTATGCAATCTTTTAGAGAAGGATGCCACTTTCAGCTTTACTACAGAATGCAAGATAGCGTTTAACCTATTGAAAAAGAAATTAACTACAACCCCCATGATAGTCGCACCGGACTGGAAAATGCCATTCGAGCTTATGTGTGATGCGAATGACTATGCGATTGGGGCTATTTTGGGACAATGACGAGACAGTGTTTCACGCCATATACTATGCAAGCAAAACAATCACAGAGACTCAAATGAATTACACTACCACGGAAAAGGAATTGCTTGCAGTGGTGTACGCGTTCGACAAATTCCGGGCGTACTTGATCGGGACGAAGGTGATAGTCTATATGGACCATTCGGCGATTCGGTACCTAATAGCGAAAAAAGATGCTAAGCCACGCCTTATCCGATGGATTCTCCTACTTTAAGAGTTTGATTTAGAAATTAAAGATAGAAAGGTGATGGAGAATCAAGTTGCCGACCATTTATCAAGGCTGGAAAATCCGGAGAAAAAAGATGAAGATAGATACGCAATCAACGAGTCATTCCCGGATGAGCAACTATTTGGGTTAAATGCAGAATTTATGTGGTATGCAGACTTTGTGAATTATGTGGTGAGCAAAATGCTTCCCCCTGGTCTTACACGACAACAAAAAAAATATGTTTCTTCCTGATGTCAAGTGGTACATGTGGGATGAGCCTTATTTATTCAAACAGTGCGCCGACAAGATGATTAGAAGGTGTATCCCCTACAGTGAAGTGCACAATATACTGTAGGATTGCCACTCATCGGCATATGGGGGACATTATGGGAGTGAACGCACCGCGGAAAAAGTGCTTCAAGTCGGGCTTTATTGTCCGACATTATTCAAAGACGCCCACCAATTCGTGAAAACATGTGATAGATGCCAAATGGTGGGAAACATATCTAAACGGAATGAGATGCCCCTGCAAACAATTCTTGAAGTGGAAATCTTTGATGTGTGGGGCATCGATTTCATGGGACCCTTTGCTTCGTCCTTGAGCAAGCAGTATATTCTACACGACATGGACTACGTCTCGAAGTAGGTGGAAGCTGCAACACTACCGTCCAACGATGCCAAGGTGGTCCATAAATTCTTACAGAAAAACATTTTACAAGGTTTGGCACGCCAAGAGCAATAATCAGTGACGAAGGTAGTCACTTCTGCAATAAACCTTTTACAGCTCTGTTAGCTAAGTATGGGGTTAACCACAAGGTGGCTACAACGTATCACCGTCAAACAAATGGACAGGCTGAGGTATCAAACAGAGAAGTTAAGAAAATATTGGAAAAAGTCATAAATCTGAGTCGAAAAGATCACTTCGGTTGGATGACGCATTATGGGCTTACCGGACAGCATATAAAACACCAATCGGGATGTCGCAATATTAACTCCTGTACAGAAAAGTATGTCATTTACCGGTGGAGCTACAACACAAGGCCTACTGGGCAATACATAAATTGAATTTTGATCAAGCCACTATAGGAAAAAAGAGGCTACTCCAACTAAATGAGCTCGACAAATTCCGACTCCAAGCCTACAAGAACGCCAAGCTATACAAAGAAAAGGTTAAAAGATAGCATGACCAGAAAATTATGCATCGAACATTTGAGCCGGGTCAATCAGTCCTCTTGTTCAACTCATGGCTGCCATTGTCCCTAGGAAAGCTTAAGTCGAGATGGTCGGGACCATTCACTATAAAGCGAGTATTTCCTCATTGCGCCGTTTAACTCTACAGTCATAATCCATTAGAGACGTTTAAAGTCAATGGACAATGGATAAAGCATTACTGGGGGTGGCAAGTCGAACTAGGATGCCGACGACTTTACCCTCGCCGATACACAGTAAAACAGGGAGTAGTCAGGTCGAACGACTTAAAATCAAGCGCTAATTAGGAGGCAACCCAACATTTTGTTATTTTTCGTAGTTCGTGTTTAATTATTAGGATGTAGTTTTTATTAAGCATTAGTTATGTCTTCTCAAGTAAAAGTTTTGCTAAAACTCTAAATCAAACTCCAAGTCATCAATAATCTAACATCGTGCATGTTTATGGTTGTAGGAAGGGTCAAAAGTGAGTAAGAGAAACAACGGGCAAGAAAACAAGAATCGGAGAATTTTGATCTGCACTTTTGGAAGCCAAAAATTGAATTACAGTGGGCATGCCCGCCGGGGCGGGCTTAATTGGCTTTGCAACCCCCGTCGGGGTGGGGGTCCTTGATCTCAGGCAGACACGCCCAACATTTAGACATGCTGCCTCCTCATTCTCCTCTACACATTTTTTGGTTTCACTCATTCTACCTCACCCACACCACCTAGCCTCCATTACAAGAACACCTTCTACCCATGATCCGAACTTACTATTACCCACTACCTAAATCCATTGTACCCATGTTCCACACCACGAATTCCATTAATCCACCCATTAAGATTGGGCCACTTCCTCTACCCTAACCCATACTTCCAATATTCATCACCACTAAAGTCGAATTCTTCAAGAAATTGGGAAACACACTTGAGAGTAAGTTATGTTCGTGTTGAGTTTTCATCTTTTCTCAACTGAATTCCATAGAAACAACCTAAGTTTGGGGGAAGAACGGGCTGTGCACACCAAGTGTTTAATAAATTGACTGAACCAAGTGTAAGGGGAAGGTAGTGTATGCTAGCAAGTTGTAACATCCGAAATTCAATGGCTTCACAACCGACTTCCAAATGCCAAAGAAGAGAGAGTTCAAGACCCGCTCCACCGCCACGAACATATGATCGACGAAAATTTGTGAGTGCCGTCACCGCCGACCGGTATTACTACATGATAACTATAGCCCTTACGCCGGAACATGGATTAGCCCCCGAGGGAAATGATGGGGAGATAATGTCTCAAATTTATCAAAAGGGGTGGCTCAAACTCACCGAACATCCGGTACCCGCCGTTGTTAACATCGTCAAAGAATATTATGCAAACGCCGAAGACAAAGCCCCATTCAATGCGTTTGTGCGGGGTCACATGCATATTATCAGTTGCGGGTTCTACGGTAGTGTCAGTATGCACAATTGAGAGATTTTGACCCGGACTACGAGGAAGTTATCACGAACATGACAAAGCCGGGAACTTCTTGGATTAAAGGTCGAAAGGGAGGTACAGTGTTCCATAGCAAGGACCTTAGCCAGTATGGCAAAATATAGTGTTACTGTTGTATGCAATTATGTAAGATTTCATCATCTATGTCGGAGCAATTATCAGTTTTTCCATCTGCCAGTGCTTAGGTGGAAATTTTTTGGGCGGCTTGCCACACCCATCACTCATCTGTGAGTTGTGTCGCAATGCAGGGGTGAGATGGTCCGATGATGAGCCTACTCAAATGCCGCTCGCTTTACTTGACTCAAGAATGATAGCGCAGTATTCTGTATGGGCAGGAGGCGAGTCACATCCACGAGGTCTGGGTTTTATTTTTCCATCGGCGTCGGAAGACGAAGTCGATGCAGAAGATACCTCGAGGGATGAGGATGAACCTATGGGAGATCCAGGAATCGAGCAGGTTCCGCAGATCAAGGCAATATCAAGTCCTCAGTTCTTTGAGTTCCAGAATCAGATGAATGCACACAATAGGGTAGCATGCCGAGAAATGCGGCGATTGGCGATGCGACAAGATCACATTTTTGATGCTATGAATGCATCTTTCGCCTCACTCAACACAACACTCCAAAGCTTCAACCCGACGGAACACCATCCATATCAACAACCCGAACCATTACCTCAATTTCCTCCAAGTGATTCCGATGAAGAAGATCACCAACCACCTCCCCAGACTTAGATGATTCCAGGGAAGTCCTCATGCATTTAATGTTATTTTTATCCAATGAGGGCATTGTGTTACTTAAGTTTGGGGGATTTAATTGTTTAGTTGCATGCATTTTGTTATTTTTGTTTTCATTTCTAGTTTGCATTATAGATTAGGTGTTTGCATAGTAGTTAGGATTTTGCATTTGTTTTCATAAATGTTATTTTAAGTATTAAAAAAAATTAGTTAAATATTGTGTTTGCATATGTCCAACGGTGTTGCATTTTCATGTTATTTGTGGGCCAATGATGAGATTGTGAACAAGTTAACCACTACAGTATTGATTATTAGAACTATGAGGAAATTTCTGATATGAATCGAATCTTGAACTTGTTTGAAACTGTTATAAAAAGGTTAGCACTAATAACATCTTTGTTGACCGGTCAATTCAAATTGATACATAAATAGTTTCTAAAGGATAATGCTAGGGTAAATGAGAAAATGATAAGGATAGGTAGTAAAGGCTTAAATTAGGCAAGAACCTAAGTTTGGGGGAGTATATGTGGGGTATATAAGCTTTGAAACAAAATAAAAATAAAAATGATGAAACATGTTGAGTCTTGTGGTGGGTTGAGGAGAAACACTCCCCATAAACACAATCGTGAGATGGAGCGTAAAACGCACTCACCAACCATATATCTAAAAAAAAAGGATAATGACGGGAAAAGAGCAAAAAGCCCTCGAGTTAAAAAAAATAAAAAAGAAAAAGAAGAAAGCATAAGTATCCTGCATGTACACTTGAATTTAGTTTTGTTTAATTTTAGTTGGGTTGTGCCTATCTTTGAAATTTTTAAGTTTGCACCATATGATTCCTTCTAAGAAGTTGTTTATGTATTGAATTTGGGTCCGTATCAGTTATCTTAGATGTTGATCACACATGCACGCTATACTAGTGATAATTGTTCAAGATTTGAGAATTAATACGAAATTGTGGATTAGTTTTGGTGATTCATATTGTAAGGTCTCTTGTTTTCTCTGAGGCCGACGAGATAAGTTAGTTTTTACAATATTGGTGGAATCTTAGGCATTTAGATTTGTATTTCATTGCATTGCATAGTATGTAGTTTGTTTTGTACTCAAGGACTAGCACAGTTTAAGTTTGGGGGATTTTGATAAGTGGATTTTATATACACGAATCGATATTCATTTCAAGTTTAAATTCATAGTTATTGTCGTGTTTTGTGTTCGTTTTCACTCGTTTCTTGTTATTTTATGTGTAGGGTGGTCATGGATACAAGTGGTGAAGAATGGCGGAGTTCTTGAGCAAAAGTGGAAAAGCTCATGAAAGCGGAAAATTTCTTTAGCAGAAGCCATGCCCGCCGGGGCAGGGCTTCCTGAGCTTATAGCCCCCGCCGGGGCGGGGATCCCGAATCCTGAAGTGTCTTGCTGATTTGTGGAGTCTGCTGCTACTTGGTTTGTTAGTTATTTGTTAGGCGCCTGGACTCTATAAGAGTTGACTTCGGCCAGAACATAAAAGAGAGCTGAATATTACGTAGAAAACAACTAATCACACAACACAAGGAGCATAATACAAGGAAAATTCTAGGATTTAAGTCCGAGCTTGGATGAGTAATTTTCAGAGATTATTGTGACGGTTGCAAATCTAGGCTACGTGAAGGGTTTTTCATTATTCTTCTTCTCTTTAGTCATTTATTTGTAATTGAGAGGATGGTTTCATTAGATTATTCAGTTTTTAATTCATTCGTTATGAACTAACTCGCTTATTAGACTTGTGATGAATCTTTGGCCGAAACGATGATTCTATAGCTTTGATTTCCAATTCAATAATATATTCTCAGTTTATCTATGTTAATTCGAGTGTGAACTTATGAATTGCCTGATCAACAAATCCTTGTTGATTTGAATGGAATCGAGAGAGAATATTCAAATCTAGACCTCGTTAATATAGCATGTGTCATTAATTTTGTCAATAGCAGATTTTTGATTATTGTTAAGGTAGAGATATGCTTAACATCATATGTAATCGAATAGAGAACTTAAGCTTAAACCTTCTTTAATTGCAGTTCACATAGAGATATAGTGAGTTGGTTGATTTAGGTGTTTAACAGATTTCTATCTTAATTGTGGATCGACGTTAATAAGGTATTAGTGCATCGAGAGGTGGCTAGTATTACTTTCGTGTTCTTGATTAATAAACTGGGATATTAAATTGAGTTGGAATAAAGGTTTGCAAATCAGAGTGAAGTTCAGGATGAAATCATAAGTCTAATTCTCCATTAATTGTTTGAAATTCTGGATTTTGATATTAGCGGTTGTTTTTGTGATAGTTTACTTATTTATTAATTTAGTTTTTATAGTTTTAAAACAATTGAATTGAATAGTTTAATAGAATTAGGATTAATAGAAAATTGATAATTGTGAAGTTAAAATTCTTGATAATTTGTCCTCGTGGGAACGATACTTTATTCACTACTATATTACTTATTGACCACGTACACTTGCGTGTTTTGTGCGTATTGATTTTACCCAACAGGTCTTCCTGGCATAATAAATAACATGAAACATCTTATTTTTCCTTTGACCCAAAGCATCCCATACGACATAATCACTGGCATCACACATCAGCTCAAATGGCAAATCCCAATCTGGTGCAATAATAATTGGTGTTGATGTTAATTTCCCTTTTAGGTGCTCAAATGCCGACACGCAAGCCTCATTAAAGTTAAACTGCGCATCCTTCTCCAATAAACTGCATAGTTGTTTTGTTATCTTGGAGAAGTCCTTGATGAATCTGCGGTAGAAACCTGCATGTCCCAGAAAGCTGCGAACGCCTTTTACCGAAGTAGGTGGTGGTAATTTATCTATAGTTTTGAGCTTTGCCCTGTCTACCTCGAGTACTTTCTTCGACACTTTGTGTCCCAGTATGATTCCTTATTGTACCATAAAATGGCATTTTTCCCAGTTCAGTACTAGATTTGTTTCAACACACCGCTTCAAAACCATCAGCAAATTCTCAAGGCATAGATCAAACGAGGCGAATGTGCCATAAATACATGTGAAAGTTGTCTTTTCCTGGTCTTCTAGATCTATCATAATTTGATTATAACCCGAATATCCGTCAAGTCGGCAATAATACTCATGACCTGCTAATCTGTCCAACATCTTATCAATGAATGGGAGTGGAAAATAATCTTTCCTCGTAGCTTTGTTGATCCTGCGGTAGTCTATGCATACTCTCCACCCTGTCACTGTTCGTGTTGGAATCAAATAATTATTCTCATTGGTCACTACGGTCATGCCACCCTTTTTCGGTATGCACTGCACTGGGCTCACCCATGAGCTGTCTGAGATCAGATAGATTATGCCCGCATCCAGCCATTTTAGTACCTCTTTCTTAACCACTTCTTTCATTATCGGATTAAGTCTCATTTGTTGCTCAACCGACGACTTACTTTCATCTTCCATCAGGATTTTATGCATGTAAAATGAAGGGCTAATCCCTTTGATATCTGCTATGGTCCAGCCAATAGTTGATTTGAACCCTCGAAGCACTCGTAGCAGTTTTTCTTCCTGTAAAAATGTTAATGCAGAAGAAATAATCACATGTAGCTTTGAATCTTTATTTAAAAATGTATACTTGAGATGTTCTGGAAGTGTTTTTAATTCAAGTTCTGGAGGTGTCTCAAGAGATGGCTTTAATTTTACTGAGGATACTCCAGCTTTTGTCAATTGCTCAACAGGTGTTCTGATTTTTCTGACTTGTGGAGTTGTATCCAGATATTGCATAAGTTCGTCAAGTTCCTCGTCCTCCAAATCAGAATTTTCAGCAATTACACTCCTCAAAGGTTCATCATCCATTAGACTCTATACTTCATCATTTACGACCTTATCCACCAAATCAACCAGGAAACATTCCTCTTCATCTGCTGGAAACATCATAGCTTTGAATACATTAAAGGTGACCTCTTGACAATGAACACACATAGTGAGTTCCCCCTTCTGCACATCTATCAGATTCTTTCATGTGGCTAAGAATGGTCTTCCCAGTATGATTGGTATATTTTTATCTTCCTTGTAATCCAAAATGATGAAGTCAGCTGGAAAGATAAATCTGTCCACCTTCACTAATACATCTTCAACAATTCCCCGTGGATACATGATGGATCTGTCAGCTAGCTGCAAAGAAATGTTTGTTGGCCTTGGCTCTGGTAATCCAGGCTGATTGAATACTGACAAGGGCATCAAATTTATGCTTGCCCCAAGATCACATAAACACTTTTCAAACTTCATCTTCCCGATTGTGCACGGGACTGTGAAACTGCCTGGATCTTGCAGCTTCGGAGGTAACTTCTGCTGAAGCAATGCACTGCATTCTTATGTGAAGGCTACTATCTCAAATTCGGCTAATCTCATCTTCCTTGACAGTATACCCTTCATGAACTTTGCATAGCTTGGCATTTGTTCTAATGCCTCGGCGAAAGGTATATTGATTTGCAGCTTTTTAAATATCTCCAGAAAATGGCTGAATTACTTATCTTCCCTTTGATTATTTAATATTTGCGGATACGAAACTTGAGGGTGAATTGGCAGTACTGAACTTTTATGCTTCTCCTCCGAACCTGCTTTATCTTTCTCTTCCTACTGAACCTCAGACTTTTCCAGATTTTCTTCCTCAACAGTCACGCGCTCTACCTCGCGCGGCCTCCTCAGTGCAATTGGGCGCGGGCGCGCGACTTGCAGTGTTTGCAGTGTTTTTCCCAGATCTCAATGTGATAGCTTGACACTGTTCCTTCCCGTCTCTTCGTGGATTTGTTTCTGTATTACTCGGCAATGAACCCTGGGGCCTGTTTGTAATCATGTTCGCCATCTGCCCCATCTGAGTTTCCAGATTCTTAATAGCCACTGCTTGGCTTTTGATCATAACCTCTATATTTTCCATGTATTTCATCATCATCTCCTCCATTTCTGATTTCTTTTCATGCTGAGGAGCAGCGGGAGTGTGATGTTATTGTTGTTGAGAAAATCCCGGTGGAAATGGTGGTCTAGGATTAAACTGTGGCTGCGCTGGTTGTGACTGAAACTGATTATTTATTTGAAACCGATTCTGCTGATTCCCTTGGTTATTTGACTAACTAAAGTTTGGATGATTTCGGTTGTTGGGTTGGTATGTGTTTTGAAACAGTCCTTGATCTTTCATGTAGTTGCTCATATACTGTACCGACTCTGAGCTGATAGCACATTAATCTGTCGAGTGTGACCCCGCACAAATCTCAAATACGAAAGAAGTGGGTAGAGGCAGCCTCCTTCCCCAGGGTTACCAAAGAAGTCATCATTTCTTTCATCAGAAATAATGTCGTTTGTCGATACGGACAACCGGAGGTGATTGTGTTAGACAATGCAAAGAACCTCAACAACAAAATGATGGAGGAATTATGCAGTAAATTCCGCATCAAACATCTTAACTCTATCATCTATCGTCCGAAGATGAATGGTGTTGTTGAAGCGGCTAACAAAAACATTAAGAAGTTTATGCAAAAGATGTCCGCCAACCACAAAGATTGGTCTGACCTATTGCCTCTTACTTTGTTAACCTACAGAACCTCAATGTGTACCTCCATTGGGGCAACCCCCTACGCATTAACCTATGGGATGGAAGCAGTACTCCCCATAGAAGTTGAAATGGGATCCCTCAGAGTGTTGATAGACGCTCAGCTGGATGAAGACCAATGGGTACAAGACATGTATCACCAATTGTCTCTAATAGACGAAAGGCGAACCGCGGCTATCTTCTATGGTCAGTTATACCAACAAAGGATTGCCACATCCAACAACAAAAAAGTTCGGCTATGGCAGTTTAAACAGCATGACTTAGTTTTGAAGAAGATCCTTGACAACCAAGATCAGTCTAAGGGAAAATTCGCTCCTAACTGGGAAGGCTCGTTTGTTGTCAAGGAAATATTGACAGGGGGTGCTCTCAGATTGCAAGAAATGGACGGCGATGAATTTCCACAACTCATCAATTCGGACGCCGTGAAACAGTACTATGTCTGAAGTTGCCATCAAGCAAACATCCTGGTGTTGGACCATCACGTCACCAGTTATTTCGGTTCTTTAACCGTTTACCACATACAAACTCTTCCACAGTTAGCCCCTCAAGGAAACATACTTTTCAAGCCTGCAGCCTGGCTCCTTTGCGTTCCTACAACTTAGGTCATCCAACTACGGATTGAACCTCTGGCGTTTGTAGTTTGGCTACCCATACATGTGATCAAACTTCTCATACCTACAGTTATCCTCAACCTAGGATTAAACTTTCTCCTCCCCTCAATCTGACCTGCACATGGGATCACACTTTTCATCTCGCCCCGAGGGGCGAACTACGTCGACCTGATATCATCTTCAATAGTAGTACGTAGGCAACCATTTCGTATAGCCCGGTCGCAATAAAACAAAAACAACAAAAACATTTCTACCCTCTTCTCCTTACAAAAACAAAAATAAAAACAAGAAAAACATTCCTACACCATTTCTGCCATATACAGCGTTGAACCTCTTACATCAGGTTCAAACTACGCAGACCTGATCACCTCTTAAATAGGAGTACGTAGGTAGCCATTCATGGTTCGGTCTCACCCCCTACCAAAATACAAATCATTGTCAACTAGTACTAGGATCATCCTTCAAACCACTACATTTCATTGGCTTCAGACCAAAGGGATGGAATTACCTAAACTCCTCCGAAATAAGAGATTCAGCGATAATCTAAGTTGCGGTCATACCTTAAAGAGAAACACCAATCCATAAGAGATGGAATTGACTAGGCTTCTCCTAACTAGAAGTACTGGCAACCATCTGTGGTGCGGTCAATCTCAGAGAGGAAAGCCACACTCCTCTCCACATTGCCATGCATAAACCAGTCCCAAGACACTAAAGATGGTAGGGATATATACAGATCGATGATCCATTCTGAAATATCCAGAGACAACTTAATGTACATTCACTTAGGAGGAATTCAGAATACATCAAGAGCGTAATCCCTGAAGCAGCATACAAAATATCAAGCAAGTAGCAAAGCATATCTAAAAGGGAAGTGATCGAAAAATATATTTCCCTGTCATATATATAACGTTGTTTGATATATACAATATAAATTGTATATGACAAAATGACTAAGCTAGTCTGTGCAGGTAAATACAAGCTCATCTACAAGTCAGGGTATATACGAGCTACCAAGCCCAACATGACGTCCCTCTCAGAAGAAGGAGGCGAAGCTGTAGTCTCATGTACAAGAATATCCACACAACCCAACAGATCTACAGCCATCTGCATGGTGACCATATGCTCATCAATGTAAGCGCTCATCTCTGCGATCATGCCAGTGGTAAGGGACCTCACTGCAGTACTATCTGTGATGGCTACATCCCGGGCAGATAAAGAACTATCCTGCTCAACTATCACTACATCTCTGGCTGATCTGGCCTTATCTCGCTCAATAACAGCGACATCTCTGCGAACTAATGCCTCGTCTCTCTCTAATAGAGCTGCGTCTCTCCCATCAAGGGCAGTCAACATTAAGGATCGAGCATGATCTCACTCGAAGGTCATTAGATGAAGACTCTACTCAAGGTACTGTGCCGAGTGCTAAATCACAACAGTACTGGTACTAGGAGAATCTAGAGGAAATGCTGGCAACCCAGCAGCGGGATCCTCCTCGATGTGGGAATCGATGTCCTCCATGGGCTTAACATCATCTGACTCGCTATCCGGTACTGTGGATACTGCTGCAGCTGATAAAATCTATGCCTCTATCCATGCAGAATACTCTGCAGAACAACCTGGATGACAGACAAAAAAAAATCAGATATCTCACGCTGATCCCAACAAGCATACACACGAGATTGGTCCTCTACTGAAAGATATCGAGAAGCTGAACGCTAACCTATCACCCCCTCGAAAGGATGAAAATCTTGAAACTGGTCAAACTGCGACATCACGGCCAGCGGGTGATAAGTAGTCGCGCCCCTCAAACTAGCCAGAGGGAGTTAGTCCATGCCCGGAGCATAAGTAATAAAGTTGTATGGTGAGCTAAGCCCCGAACACGGTAATATGACAAATGGATCTCTGATATCCGCCAAAAATGTGGACCAAGACATAGCATCTATACACTCCGATGGCTGAAAGGAGTATGGCATGGCTATATCATGGGTGAACCAATACCCATGCCGTGTAAGAATTCCAATTGGTCTCAAATGTGAAATAAACCATACATATAGCATGACCGAGCTACCCGTGAACACTCCTGTCGGATAAGTACATCAATACGATGCTAACCGCAGGGTCTCAACTACAATCATAGGTATAATGGTACGACCCTCCCTGAGAGCTCTCACCACCATGATGACTCCGATGTCTATCTCATCCATGTACCATTGAATATAGACATACGACAGTACGCATAACAGCAGTACATCAACCCTGGCTAAATGCCAATGATCCTCTGGTGCGGTAAAATCCCCGGAATGTCGTAAATAACTATCCTCAGAGCCAAATCTGTCATATAGAAAATGTTGGGATATCACATGGCCAAATGTTAGCTCATCCTGCACCACTCTGCGCCGCAATCCAGTGAGAGTCATGAACCGTCGATTCATGTCTCCTAGAACCATATGCACGCAAGGTCTGTCTAATGGCAGCATCATCAATCGTGCATACTCCTCCAGAGTAGGAGTAAACTAATGGGTCCCGAATCGGAAAGCCTGCCTATCCGATACCCAATGCTCTAGCATCCCGTCCACAAACCCTGCGGGAACCTGAAACATCAATAAGGTCATGGTATGCTGCAGCAAATGATCTATGGTCATCCTTTCTGATGGTGACATACTATCATACCACGATCGCATACCCGATGCCACCAATGATGGTGGGGTATGATCAATACGGCTAACTGTCGAGGAAGACATTTGTATGGGCTGTGTCATAAGACCATCCAGGGGTCAATGTTGAATATGTCTGAACATACATACATATGCATAACATGATACATGCATAGAAGATAATAGATGGCAATATGATATAGGTAATGAAAAATTGTGCATACATTCCTAAGTATATCAAAAACATCATCTCTGTACAGCTACAAATACAGGGAAATGGGGCACAGACGCCCTACTACTAACAGAGGTCTATCAAAAGATATAGCGAGAATGGGATACAGTCACCCAATATCTAACAGAGGCCTATCAAAAGATATAACGAGAATACACATCAAAAGAAGATAATGGTGTCAATATCTACATCATCAATCATGTTCGCCTGATGTAACTACTCCTGAGTCATTGGATCTCTATCAACATGGATGTTAGGCCTATATAGATGAGGATCTGCACCGGAAAAACCAAATGGGTCATCTGAGGGCCCAGCGCCTGAGCTGGAAGGATCAAATGAAGCTGCCTCTGCCGTATCTCTGCCCAAATGCCTGATAAATATATGCTCATAGTCCAACTACCAGGTCAAACTATCAATCTGTGTCATATGAGTCGGATCTCAGACACAAGCTATCCAATCCGTCATCATCACGGATCCTGGAACCATATCCCCCATAAATTGTATGGCACGGGACTGGGCTCTGATAATACGAGGGAACCACCAACGCTAGAAAGTCTCCTGAGTGCAAGGACCCTCTGATAATGTAAAGCCGTCGAACCCTAACAATGGGATATCAGTGACGGCAGACTGTGATACGGGCCAATGATGCCTGACAAGAGGCAAGATCGGCATACGAATCTCCCCTGTGGTGATCTTAATAGCACGCTCTCCTAAATAAAGCTCCCAGCCTCCATCTGTGAAGAAAGGAACACTCCTGGTGGAAATCACGTACTCGAATCCAGTCGGGTATCCATCCTCAAAGCCGATGGTCAAGTGTTCCCTCGAATAAGGAATCCATGTGATGGTAGCATCTGTCAACAACTCCAGCTGCATACGGCAGTGAGTGAAACCCTCAGCTATAGGGACCTCCGGCAAAATAAAATGATGCCATCGTCGTCCTCGTGGATAGGTATCTAAACCTAACACACTCACAGGACACAAGCATGGGAGCCTCTCATAGGCCCAAAACTGCCAACACAATGGTAAAACATCTGCGATCAGTAAACACTCTTAACCTATAAGTGGGAAATGACAAGAGAAATACTCACCAGCAAAAATGGGTAGAAGCCTAGCCAAGCCTCGGTCAAACCCTGTGAGCGAATACGCATCCCCCGGAGGAAATAGGCAAAGGTGTAGGAACCCTAATCATACTCTCCAATACGGTCCACATAATACGTGGCGCTGATCAAAGCGAAAGACACCGTAGAAGAGTTATCTTCTATGAAGCAGTCTCTAATGATCATTAGGAACAATCGCCGAAGAATGTGATCCCTAACTCTGACATCATCAGGCATGGGCTGACTCAAAAGCTCGCTCATAGCATTTACGCTCAAAGGACCTGAACGGATAGTCCTGCCTTTGAGGGCCTCCGCCGAAACTCCTAACAAGGATCTGATAGCAGTAGGGGTAATATTCGCCATTCAAGGCACTGGCTCCTCTCAAAACTCCGCACCTGTGATAAATCGCCAATCCATCAGCGTCATCATCACCTCACAATCCAGCAGATGGTGTGACAACCCGAGAAATTTGAATATTTTTATTAATTAATTTAGGGTTCAAAATTAGAACCTAGACAGAAAATAAGTGTACGCGTTTGATATTTTTACGATAGAATTTTGAGGATTTTAAAATTCTGTGAATAATTTAGGTGAATTATTCAGGATTAAGGAATACGTGAATATGTTCTGTGTATATGTGTACAATATGTGGTTAAGGGTCAAGAGTTGACCAGATAAATAATATTTGTAACAAACCCTAAGTATATATTAAGAACTTTAACGTTCGGTTAGAAAACCCTAACGATTAATAAGAAACCCTAGAAATCGGTTCTAGAAACCCTAATTTCATTTTCGGGAATCGGAAACCCTAATTCAAAAATTTAAAACCCTAATCTAGGAACTTAAAGGATAAATATAATTCTGAAGTGATATTAATTATAATGTTAATTAGGGTAAAGCTTAATTATTTATTAAACCCTAATTTTAAATTTATTAAACCCTAATTTATGGATTGAAACCCTAATTTATAATTAGGAAAAATCTAAGTGTTAACTTAATACTTTTAATGTTAATTAGAAAATATTAATTCTAATTTTCAAGTTATAATAATTAGAAAATCCTAATCTAATTACGAAATATAATTTTTAAATTAGAAATTATTTTCTATTAGAAACCCTAATTCGTGGGTTATAAACCCTAATGACCATTTTGACCCTAATTGCTTAATTAGAAATTTTAATTAGGATATATTAATTCTAATTAGCAAGATTGAATTATGATTAGTAAATTTTAATATAATTATAAAATTCTAATTATAATTTAGAAATATTAATTTTATTTTTAAAACAGAATTTTTGGAAATCTTTGAAATTAAAAATTTGCAAAGTTAAGGGTTAAACCCTAAACCCTAAAATGGTCCAAACCCTAAATCCTAATCCAAATCCTAAACCCTGAGGGTTTGTCCAATGTCCAAAATGCCATTAATTTTGTATGCAAAATGACTATATTACCCTTAGTGCATTATTTAGCATAACTTGTAGATCTAAACCTAAGGGGAGTGGTTGAGCAACCCTCAACCCTAGAATTTGACAATTACCAGCTATCTCAACCGAAATTATCAGCCATTCCATTTCATCAAGTCATTTTTATAACATTAAGAGAGAGAAAATGGTTACTTCCATTTCCATTTTTCTCCAAGCACTTCTCTCTCTAAAATCCGAATATGGGGAGTGGGAGATAGTAAGATACAAAGCTAAAATCATGTTTTAGCATTCCAATATCAGATCATCAAGATCAGATTCAAGATCATGGCTCAAAAAGGTATAAAACCCTAATTCTAGAAAATTCATGATCTGATGTTAGATGTTAGGATTTGTTGTTTAGATGTGTTAGAGGGTGTCATTTGATGATCTGGGTTGTCAAAACCTAGATCCATATCATTTTGATGCTCAAAATTTGAGATTTTAGAAATCTAGGAAATGCTTGAAAAATGGTCTAACAACCATATGTCAGAGTCCATAGATCTTTATCAGTTAAGTGTTAGTGTTGTTTTATATTATAGATCTCTAGTATGTCATGTTGTCTATGATCTGGACTTGGAAACAGGTTCATATCATGTGTATATTAGGAGATATATGTGGTCAAAAGGCGTTGACCAAGCACGACTGACTGTTTCTGGGTAACCTAATTTGCCCAGAAAAGTCTGGCAGTCACTTTGCAGGGCCTTGATCTTACTGTGTGTTGGTGTTTAGTCCATGTCGTTGTTTGATACTTGTAGCCTGTTATGTAATCTACATACTAAAGGCTTTATATCAACCAGATCCTTAGCCAAATCGTAGTAATGAGCTGTCAAACTACCGTTGACCAACTGGCCGTATGAAGTTCTGGGTAACCCAGAATCTTCAAAGGCAGTTTCTTTGACGCTACTTTGACCTGCTCGAATCCTCATTTTATGATGTTGTTAGACTGAACGAATGTTATAAAGTTGTACCTTGACATGTGTTCTACACGAGTGAACCACTAGATTACATAAACAAGACATAGATGGCAAGTTACAAGAATCTAAAGTAGCCTATCCGAACTGTTCTTCATTTCTGGGTAACCCATAAATGAAGAACAGCTCCTGACAAGATCTTTGAGGGCTGATATCTCTCTGATTTCGTGTCGTATGGCCATGAACTTAGTTATTAGTTGTTGTATTACATTAGTAATACAGTTAGCGTGCTTGAGCTAGCCCAGAAACTTAAGGATCAAGAAGTTACAACCGGTCAAACGTAGTACCATGTACTCTTACTATGAAGCTCAAGAACACTCAAGAACAGGCCAAGAACACCTATAGTAACGGGTCTGTCGTTATAGGGCCCTTTAGTGACAATTATTTTTGGAAAATAGATTAATTAATTAAATAAATAGATAAAAATGGTTATGAATTATTAAAAATACAAATAAATTCGAAAAAATTATTTTAAATTCAAAAAATAGTTTTTAATTATTTTAAGTATATTTCATAAATATTTAATATTTTTGGAATATAATTGGTATTTAATTTATTTATTATAATATTAAATAAAGGATTTAAAAACGATTTTAATACATGAAAAAACATGAAAAATAATATTATGGTATAAGAAAATATTTTAAGTTATTTTTAGTAACTTATAATATTTTGTGATGAATTTCATTAATTAATCAATATTAATGATAAATAGTTTATTTAATAAATATATTAAATAAATTATGAAAAAATAGAATTAATGCTTTATAAATCATATAAAAATGATATAAGTGTTATAAAAATATTTGAAGTTATAAAATATAACTTTTGATATTTTGTCATGAAAATATTAATATTTTAATATTAAAAGCAATAATCGGATAATTGATTTAAGTGTTTAAAAATCATATAAATATGATTTTAAAGTATTAAAAATACTTTATGATATTATAATATTATGACATATATTTTATTAATATTTGATAATAAATAAATATTTATGATAATGGAATTATGAGGTATTTAATTCATTTAAATACAATATTAATGATTAAAAAATTATGATAAATGATATTAATTATCTAAAAATTATTACAAGTCAATGAAAATTATTTTAACTGCTTAGAAAATTGTCTAAGATATTGTTAAGTGTTTAGCCAGAGTTTAATTGAACTTAAACTCGTCCATTGTCTGACTAAACCGTCGGGATGATAGAATTGTGTCGGTTTCAACTCAAACTTAAATAGTCTGACTTGATGTTAACTTCTATGTGCTGAATAGACTGATAGGGTTATATGTTATGTGTTTAGGTTATTCTATGTATATATATTATAGTATTATATTGTGATGATATTATTCTAATATTGGAGATCTATATTACTAATATTAGGTCTTCGGATAAGGCAATATAAATTTTGTAGCGGTAATCAACGGTTCAGGCAAGTTTGTTTTTACTTAACTCTACTAAGAGTGTTTCATTCGGATATGCTTATGGTTAATCATTGCTAGTTGCCATGAATTGTTCTCTTTACATATTGCATGTATAAGTCAGGTATGAAAGACTGATCACCTTCATTACCAGTTGGTTCAGATATATTTGTTCATGTATAATACTTGTTCAGCCATAAATTTGTTCCTGCTAGTTCACAATTATATTGTTGAATTATAGCCAGCTTATTATTCGAACTCTTTCAATCATGATATATCGTTATATTATTGAACTTAAACTTGCTGGGCAACTTTATTGCTCACCCTTGCTATATCATGATAAACATTGCAGATTAAGACGAACGTGTCAGATACAAGGAAAAGTTAAAGACAGTTCCAGCTTAAATTTAATGTGCGCAATTATTTTTGTAATAGTATAGTTTGATAATGATGTTATATGTTAGATAGTTATGAATTGTGTATAAGTTAAGGTTACTTGACCATGGGAAAAATTATGTAAGTTTAATGTATAAACAATTTATGCTTATATCTTTTGAAAATAGTAATAGTTGTATAGAATGATCAAACCGGATCCACGGTGATTCAAGACTCGGATTCGGGGCCCTCATAGTTGGTATCAAAGCCGTAGGTTATGAACCTTAGGTAGGAATACCTGAGACTAATAACCGCAGTGATTAGGAGAAGTACTAACTCACATAGAGTTAGTTGGTCGGCAAGATTCAAAGACGAATCTCGGTGAGTTATAAGATACAGAGTTCCCTTACTTTGATAATAAAGTTGAACAGTAGTGATGAATAGATCGAGTCTAAAAGGCTAAAAGTACAGTGATAGGAGATCGTAAAACAAAGCGATCAAGATATAGAAATGAATCGTAATATATACGATGAGATCACCCCGTGATCGGATAAGGTTATAGTATGGAATAAGAATCAATCTGATGATTGAAAAGTTTACAACAAGATTGTTGTGTGAATTGGTACTGATTCAGGAAAGGATTATGAATACGAGTTGAATTAAATTCGTATTTAGAAGGGTGTTAGTGTTAGGTGGGGATTCAATTGAGGACTCATGTCGGTAGCTGAGTTGTATGATTCTTTGTATGGGCGGGGAATTGTACTTGGTGTAACAACTACCTTGTTCTGACAATGATAATCATTGAAATGTTGTGTCGCGCTATTTGTTATATGTATGTTAAGAGGGTGATTCCTTTCTCATTTGTATACCAGATAGATAGGTCATAGGTAGAGGATATAAGGTTAAGTACGAGTTCTTAAAACTCATACTTATGTGACATACTTGACTCATAGTTATATGAAATATTTATGAACCCCTCAGCGAACGAACGCCAAAGGTCAGACTAGGATAATTTCTTAAACTCATATAATTGTGGCAATTTATGGACTCATAAGTGTGATTTTACGAACTGGGTATAGTTGTGTGCAAATGGAGTATTGAGCATTATAGGAATAGATAGATTGCTAACCAAATGATTATTAATGGAGACATAAGTTTTCCAAAAATCCTAGCTATGCTAGACTTCAAAATTTTGACCTCAAGCTAAATACGCACTATGTGCCTTTAAAAAAAATGTAGACTCGTAATCATTTTTGAAACGGTTTAAAGTATAGTCTATGCTATTTATTTCAGCTAGACGTAAATGATTTGAAATATCAAAATATATTTTATTTATCACTCATGTACCATGTAACCTGATGCAGAGATGATGAAAAGTGATGGATTCGTAAATACATGAATACATACTGTGAATGTGACAACCCGAGAATTTGGAGAATTTATTAAAATCATAAATGATTGATTTAAGGTCAAATAATAGACCTAGACAGGAAATAAGTGTATGGAATTGGCAGTTATGAAATGAAATTCCAAGAATTTCAAAAGTTTTGAACAAAACTTGAATTATGTGACAGACTGTAAGTGATAGTCTAGTAATGAGGTATAAGATTATGGTAGATTTAAAATTCTTTTGAAGAATTATCAGGAATAAGTATCGAAGTGAATACTAGTCGGTATATTTGGTTACATATGTGAACCATAATGATTTGAGATCAAGGATTGATCATATAAGTTATAACTTTAGAAAACCCTAAAGTTATGTTAATCATACGTTTATTAAGTTAGAAAAATCTAACGGATTGTTAGAAACCCTAACGGTACGCTCAAAAACTTTAGTTTTAGTTTCGGGAATCCGAAACCCTAAATTTATGATATGAATATGGTGATTAAGTTAGAAAACCCTAACGTCTGATGAGAAAACCTAGAAATCGGTTCTGAAAACCCTAGTTTCAGTTTCGAGAATTTGAAACCCCAATTTGGGAATCCTAATGCGGAGTATTAAACCCTAAGGGTTAAAAAGTTGTGTGTAAGAAGTATGAACATTATGTGATGATTTATATTTGTTTATTATATAAACAAACAAAAGAAACTAGTGTAACCCTAATTATATATTAGGAATGAAGGACTTAATAACTTAAGGGTTATGGGAAAAGAGAATTGTGGTATTTAGAATACTTACTAATTCTAGGAAATTTATTTTATATATCTCAAATGATTAATTTTATAACCTAATTATAGCAAGTCTAATTGGGTTAAGGAAATAGATGTGCATGATCAAGGATTGGTGTTATAATTGAGGAAGTAAAAACCCTAAGTAAATGATTTGGGTTGGATAAGAATTTAAGGAATTGGACTATGTATATGTATAGCCCAAGTGTTGGCCAAAGAAATTGATTAGAGGACCAAGCAAGACATTAAAGGAATGGCTCAATTTTTTTTGCCTAAGTTGGAGAGGAATTTTTTGGACATTTGTTAACTCAAATAAGAGGTAAAATAGAAAGCAAATTGGGAGCATTATTTTAGGCCAAGTGGCCGGCCATGAGGAGCAATAGAAAGGGGGAATGAATGTTGCATTATTGTCTCACTTTAGTTGGTGACCAACCCTACCCCTAACCTAGCTCTAGCCTAGATATGTGTCCAACACATTAGCATTTCTTGCAACAAAAGCTTGGCAATTAATAAGGGAGAATGAGAGAATTATTGTGAGCATTGGAGAGGCCATATGGCCGGTTATTGCATGAAGAAGAGAAGGGAGTGAGTGTGGTCATTTGATTAATGAAAAGCTACACAAAAGTCTAGCTTTTATTTTTCTTTCTTTCATCTCTTTATCCTTCCAAGTTGCTAAGAAATAGAGAAAGGGAGAGAGAGCGAGGCCATGTTCGGCCACTCTAAGAGGAGAAGGAGGGGAGATTTTGACCTTCCATGCCAATCAAGATCCATGATTAAGCTATGAAGAAGAAGAAGATGGAGAGCAAGTAAGCTAAGGTATAAAAAAATTTCTTCTTATGTAGGCTAAGTTTCCTTGGTAGTTTGATTAGATTTTTGTCAACTTGAAGTTATGATCTTGAGGTTATAACCCTAGATCTTGGTGTTTAAAGGTGTTCTATGTTTAGATCCAACTCTTTTATGGATCAAAAGTTAGATCTATAGCATGAAATGGAGGATAGGTTTTCAAAAGATAGAAAACCTAATTTTTTCTTAAGATTTGATTGTGTTGATGCTTGTTTGATGTGATAAGGAATTTTGTTTCTAAACTCAAAAACTAAGGATATACATGCTAATAAGTGTTTATTGTTTGGATCTACCCATAATGGGTGTTAAATTGGTGGGAATCAAAGGAATAGAAAAAAATTGAAATTTTCTAGAAAAGTTAAAGTGTTTTTGATATGGTGTTTTAGATCAAGTGTTGAACTTATGATTTTGAACCATGAAGCTTATGATCTTGAACATGAGAACTATAGATCTACATGATAAATGATATTTTATGGTTAGATCTTGCCATTTTTGGGTTGATAAGCTTGAATAAAGAAGATTAACCAAAACAGTTTGTTTGTTTTAAATGAGTTAGTGGACTGCTGTCTTAAAAGAGAAATTTCTGGATCTATTAGGTTGTTCTAAAAATTTTGGACTTGTGATATGTTGTAGTACACTCAATAAGCTTTCCATAGACTCCCAAACGGACTAAATTCGACATCGGAGGAGAGAGTTATGGGATTTCTCCCAAACTACACAAAATTAAGAAAAACTGTTAAAAGGACAGATTTGAATAGTCACTTCCGGGCTAACTTCCGGGAGCTTAGCATGTCCAAATATGGATTGTGATATATGAAAATTGTAGTTCGGAAAGATAAAAACCCAAAAAAATTGACGGATCATTAATCGGAGTTACAGAACTCGTTTTATATAAGTTTTAGCAAAGGACTCCAAAACTGCCAAACGACAAAAAGTTTCTGCCCAAAATTTTCCGAGGGCTGTTTTGGACATTTAGTTAATGAGAAAAATTCCAGGCTTTTGGGAAATGAAAATATATGGTAATATGTAGCTCGTGTCCACAAATGAGTTGATTCCGAGTTAAAATGACCAAGTTATGATCATTACAATTTTTGTGATTTTCTGACGGAAATCGCTATAAACGGAGTTCTACAACTCCGATTGCCACGAAATTTAAAATGAAGTATCACGTTAACGTATATAAGGTTATACCAAAAGATGGGCATTACTGGAGTTAAGCACGAGGTAGCTAATTTCTTAAGCTACGCACTAATATTAATTTTTAATAAATATCAAAGGAAGTTGGAAAATTATGGAAAAATACTTTTTATGCATAAATTATGTGTATATATGTTTGACCAAAGGATAGGAGAATAATACACTGATTTGGTATTTTTGTGATATGGATATAGAAAACAGTTTGATGAATTGAATCCGGTTTGCTGGATTGAGGTTTAAATTGATGGATTTAGAATTCAAGTTGCTGAATTATAAATTTGGTTGTTAGATGTAGAATCCAGGGTGCTGGATTAGTGTTTGCTTTATTACATGTTAATGAATAATTTATGAAATGAAAAGCGAGTGTTAAATCATATGGGATATGATATAGTGATCGGAGAATTATCAAATGGTGATATTAATATTGATGTGTTAAGATTGTTATCTAATATTTGATTATGTATTAGATAGTATTATGGAATAAAGTATGTTATACTGATTAAGAGATCAATCTTATAACTGATAGGTCTTTCGTGAGAGATTAAATTAATTTGCGTTGTGGTAATCAACGGTTCAGGCAAGTTTCTTTTTACTTAACTCTAATAAGAGTAGTTTCGTCAAGCTTATGGTTAATCATTGCTGATTGCCATGAAATTTGTATTCTGTACATCTTGCATGTACAAGTCAGGTATGAAAGGCTGATCACCTTCATTACCAGTTGGTTCAGAAATGTTTGTTCATGAAAAATACTTGTTCAGTCAAAATTTTGTTCCTGCTAGTTCACAATTATATTGTTGAATTATAGCCAGCCAATTATTCATACTCTTCAATCATGATATATCGTTATGTTATTGTATATAAACTTGCTGAGCAACTTTTATGCTCACCCTTGCTATATCGTGATAAAATATTGCAGATTAAGGCGAATGCGTCGAAAACAAGGAAATGTCCAAGACAGTTCCAACTTTAGTAGATGTGTGCAGTTAAATTTGTATTGTATGATATTAATAATGTTATGAGTTAGATAACTTATGAATTGTGTAATAAGTTAAGGTTACTCGACCTTGGGGAATAGTGTGTAATGTAATGTATAAACAATTTATGTTTATATCTTCCGCAATTAGTGATAGAAATAGTATAACAGATCCGCGGCGATTTGGGCCCGGGTTCAGGGATGTTACATTTGGTATCAGAGCTGTTGGTTATGAAGCTTAGGTAGGAATACCTGAGACCAATAACCGGAGTGATTAGGATAAGACTAACTCAAATAGAGTTAATTGGTCAGTAAGATTGAAAGACGAATCTCGGCGAGTGTAAAGACACAGAGTTCCCTAACTCTGATAATAAAGTTGAACAGTAATAGTGAATAGATTGAGTCTAAAAGACTGAAAGTGCAGGGATAAAAGATCGTAAAATAAAACGATCAAGTCATAGAATTGAATCGTATTATATACGATAAGATCACCCCGTGATCTGATAAAGGTTATGACAGCTAGAAAGGATCAATCTGATGATTGAAAACGATCATAGTGTATGGAATTGAATCGTAATATATACGATAAGATCACCCCGTGATCTAATAAGGTTATGATATGGGATAAGAATCAATCTGATGATTGAAAAGTTTACAGCAAGATGTTGTGTCTATGTTGTACTATGAAATTGTACTATGAAAACTCATGAAAGAGTTATGATTTGTAAATACGAATTAAATAAAATTCGTATGGAGTAAGTGTGGAGTTAGTATTAGGTGGGGATTCAATTGAGGACTCTTGTCGGCAGCTGAGTTGTATGATTCCTTGTATGGGAGGGGAATTGTACTTGGTTTTAGAATCCCTTAGCTTCCTGGTCGATGTAGTGGTTAGGTTGATCAATTCTTTGTATGGGAGGGGAATTGTTCACTTAGCTTCCTATATTGATTAGTGGCCGAGTTTGGTTTGACAACCACTTAGTTTCTGGCACTGATAATCATTGAAATGTTTGTGTCGCGTTATTTGCTATATGCGTGTTAAGAGGGTGATTCCTTTCTCATGTATATAACAAATAGATAAGTCATAGGTAGAGGATATAAGATTAAGTACGAGTTCTTAGAACTCATACTTATGTGACATACTTGACGCATAGTTATATGAAATGTTTGTGAACCCCTCAGCGAATGGACGCCAAAGGTCTGTCTAAGAAAGTTCTTAAACTCATATGACTGTGGTAATTTATGGACTCATAAGTGTGGTTTTATGAACTGGGTATAGTTATGTGTGAATGGAGTATTGAGGATAATAGGAACAGTAGACTGTTTAAGCAAATGATCATTAGTGGAGATTTAGGTTTTCCTAAACCCCTATCTATATTAGATTTCAAAATTTTTGACTTCAAGCTAAATGCGCACTATGTGCCTTTTAAAATAAAAATTGTTTTTATTTATCACTTATGTACCATGTGACCTGGTGCAGAGATGATAAAAATGATGGAGTCATCAATGCAGTATTACTTCGTGTGAATTTGACTTAAAGTCACTATTCCACTATGGTATGATGTAGCATGATAAAATCATCAAATGACGAAATCCTCAACGGACTGTAAATACAGTACGGCATCATGACGTCATTCTCAAAAATGTTTTCAAAAACTTCAAGTGTTTATTGAAAGAAATTTCCTGAACCAAATTGTTTTGGTACTGAATTTTATGGTAAGACTGAGGTGAACTATGTTGTTTGGATAAATAAATCCAATCTAATAACGTAAATATTCGCTAAAAATAAATACGTTATTTATAACGTAATCGTACGATAGGCTGATCACCTAAAGTTCTAGTAATGGTAGTTTACCTTCTTTGTGATTGTAAACAAACCAAGTAATGTTTTGTTTTGCGGTATAAATACCGTCAAATCTATGTGTTCATGGTCTATATGACCCCTCAGCAAAATTTTAAACCTTTTACCCTTGTGAGTGGTATGTTGGGTAGCATGTGATATGTGTGAATGGTGTAAGGTGCATGGTGTAAGGTGTAAGGTGAATTTCGGGGACGAAATTCTTATAAGGAGGGGTGAATGTGACAACCCGAGAATTTGAAGAATTTATTAAAATCATAAATGATTGATTTAAGGTCAAATAATAGACCTAGACAGAAAATAAGTGTATGGAATTGGCAGTTATGTAATGAAATTCCAAGAATTTCAAAAGTTTTGAACAAAACTTGAATTATGTGATAGACTGTAAGTGATAGTCTAGTAATGAGATATAAGATTATGGTAGATTTAAAATTCTTTTGAAGAATTATCAGGGATAAGTATCGAAGTGAATACTAGTCGGTATATTTGGTTACATATGTGAACCATAATGATTTGAGATCAAGGATTGATCATATAAGTTATAACTTTAGAAAACCCTAAAGTTATGTTAATCATACGTTTATTAAGTTAGAAAAATCTAACGGATTGTTAGAAACCCTAACGGTACGCTCTAAAACTTTAGTTTTAGTTTCGGGAATCCGAAACCCTAAATTTATGATATGAATATGGTGATTAAGTTAGAAAACCCTAACGTCTGATGAGAAAACCTAGAAATCGGTTCTGAAAACCCTAGTTTCAGTTTCGAGAATTTGAAACCCCAATTTGGGAATCCTAATGCGGAGTATTAAACCCTAAGGGTTAAAAAGTTGTGTGTAAGAAGTATGAACATTATGTGATGATTTATATTTGTTTATTATATAAACAAACAAAAGAAACTAGTGTAATCCTAATTATATATTAGGAATGAAGGACTTAATAACTTAAGGGTTATGGGAAAAGAGAATTGTGGTATTTAGAATACTTACTAATTCTAGGAAATTTATTTTATATATCTCAAATGATTAATTTTATAACCTAATTATAGCAAGTCTAATTGGGTTAAGGAAATAGATGTGCATGATCAAGGATTGGTGTTATAATTGAGGAAGTAAAAACCCTAAGTAAATGATTTGGGTTGGATAAGAATTTAAGGAATTGGACTATGTATATGTATAGCCCAAGTGTTGGCCAAAGAAATTGATTAGAGGACCAAGCAAGACATTAAAGGAATGGCTCAATTTTTTTTGCCTAAGTTGGAGAGGAATTTTTTGGACATTTGTTAACTCAAATAAGAGGTAAAATAGAAAGCAAATTGAGAGCATTATTTTAGGCCAAGTGGCCGGCCATGAGGAGCAATAGAAAGGGGGAATGAATGTTGCATTATTGTCTCACTTTAGTTGGTGACCAACCCTACCCCTAACCTAGCTCTAGCCTAGATATGTGTCCAACACATTAGCATTTCTTGCAACAAAAGCTTGGCAATTAATAAGGGAGAATGAGAGAATTATTGTGAGCATTGGAGAGGCCATATGGCCGGTTATTGCATGAAGAAGAGAAGGGAGTGAGTGTGGTCATTTGATTAATGAAAAGCTACACAAAAGTCTAGCTTTTATTTTTCTTTCTTTCATCTCTTTATCCTTCCAAGTTGCTAAGAAATAGAGAAAGGGAGAGAGAGTGAGGTCATGTTCGGCCACTCTAAGAGGAGAAGGAGGGGAGATTTTGACCTTCCATGCCAATCAATATCCATGATCAAGCTATGAAGAAGAAGAAGATGGAGAGCAAGTAAGCTAAGGTATAAAAAAATTTCTTCTTATGTAGGCTAAGTTTCCTTGGTAGTTTGATTAGATTTTTGTCAACTTGAAGTTATGATCTTGAGGTTATAACCCTAGATCTTGGTGTTTAAAGGTGTTCTATGTTTAGATCCAACTCTTTTATGGATCAAAAGTTAGATCTATAGCATGAAATGGAGGATAGGTTTTCAAAAGATAGAAAACCTAATTTTTTTCTTAAGATTTGATTGTGTTGATGCTTGTTTGATGTGATAAGGAATTTTGTTTCTAAACTCAAAAACTAAGGATATACATGTTAATATGTGTTTATTGTTTGGATCTACCCGTAATGGGTGTTAAATTGGTGGGAATCAAAGGAATAGAAAAAAATGGAAATTTTCTAGAAAAGTTAAAGTGTTTTTGATATGGTGTTTTAGATCAAGTGTTGAACTTATGATTTTGAACCATGAAGCTTATGATCTTGAACATGAGAACTATAGATCTACATGATAAATGATATTTTATGGTTAGATCTTGCCATTTTTGGGTTGATAAGCTTGAATAAAGAAGATTAACCAAAACAGTTTGTTTGTTTTAAATGAGTTAGTGGACTGCTGTCCTAAAAGAGAAATTTCCGGATCTGTTAGGTTGTTCTAAAAATTTTGGACTTGTGATATGTTGTAGTACACTCAATAAGCTTTCCATAGACTCCCAAACGGACTAAATTCGACATCGGAGGAGAGAGTTATGGGATTTCTCCCAAACTACACAAAATTAAGAAAAACTGTTAAAAGGACAGATTTGAATAGTCACTTCCGGGCTAACTTCCGGGAGCTTAGTATGTCCAAATATGGATTGTGATATATGAAAATTGTAGTTCGGAAAGATACAAACCCAACAAAATTGACGGATCATTAATCGGAGTTACAGAACTCGTTTTATATAAGTTTTAGCAAAGGACTCCAAAACTGCCAAACGACAAAAAGTTTCTGCCCAAAATTTTCCGAGGGCTGTTTTGGACATTTAGTTAATGAGAAAAATTCCAGGCTTTTGGGAAATTAAAATATATGGTAATATGTAGCTCGTGTCCACAAATGAGTTGATTCCGAGTTAAAATGACCAAGTTATGATCATTACAATTTTTGTGATTTTCCGACGGAAATCGCTATAAACGGAGTTCTACAACTCCGATTGCCACGAAATTTAAAATGGAGTATCACGTTAACGTATATAAGGTTATGCCAAAAGATGGGCATTACTGGAGTTAAGCACGAGGTAGCTAATTTCTTAAGCTACGCACTAATATTAATTTTTAATAAATATCAAAGGAAGTTGGAAAATTATGGAAAAATACTTTTTATGCATAAATTATGTGTATATATGTTTGACCAAAGGATAGGAGAATAATACACTGATTTGGTATTTTCGTGATATGGATATAGAAAACAGTTTGATGAATTGAATCCGGTTTGCTGGATTGAGGTTTAAATTGATGGATTTAGAATTCAAGTTGCTGAATTATAAATTTGGTTGTTAGATGTAGAATCCAGGGTGCTGGATTAGTGTTTGCTTTATTAAATGTTAATGAATAATTTATGAAATGAAAAGCGAGTGTTAAATCATATGGGATATGATATAGTGATCGGAGAATTATCAAATGGTGATATTAATATTGATGTGTTAAGATTGTTATCTAATATTTGATTATGTATTAGATAGTATTATGGAATAAAGTATGTTATACTGATTAAGAGATCAATCTTATAACTGATAGGTCTTTCGTGAGAGATTAAATTAATTTGCGTTGTGGTAATCAACGGTTAAGGCAAGTTTCTTTTTACTTAACTCTTATAAGAGTAGTTTCATCAAGCTTATGGTTAATCATTGCTGATTGCCATGAAATTTGTATTCTGTACATCTTGCATGTACAAGTCAGGTATGAAAGGCTGATCACCTTCATTACCAGTTGGTTCAGAAATGTTTGTTCATGAAAAATACTTGTTCAGTCAAAATTTTGTTCCTGCTAGTTCACAATTATATTGTTGAATTATAGCCAACCAATTATTCATACTCTTCAATCATGATATATCGTTATGTTATTGTATATAAACTTGCTGAGCAACTTTTATGCTCACCCTTGCTATATCGTGATAAAATATTGCAGATTAAGGCGAATGCGTCGAAAACAAGGAAATGTCCAAGACAGTTCCAGCTTTAGTAGATGTGTGCAGTTAAATTTGTATTGTATGATATTAATAATGTTATGAGATAGATAACTTATGAATTGTGTAATAAGTTAAAGTTACTCGACCTTGGGAATAGTGTGTAATGTAATGTATAAACAATTTATGTTTATATCTTCCGCAATTAGTGATATAAATAGTATATCGGATCCGCGGCGATTTGGGCCCAGGTTCGGGGATGCTACAGTGAATTTGATCTGAAATCATTATTCCACTATTGTATGATGTGTTATGACAAAGTCATATAATGACGGCATCCTCAAACAGACTGTTAATGCAGTATGACATCATGGCGTCTTTCTCAAAAATATTTTCAATAAAATTTAATTTGCCAACGGGGTTTGGCTACACTTAAATAATTCGATGGAATTGAATTATTGATATGCGTCTACGCTATTCGATTCGGTTAGACTAAAGTTTATGAAAACTCTAAGTGTTCATTGAAAGAAATTTCCCGAACCAAATTGTTTTGGTGCGGAATCCAATAAGACTGAGGTAGATTTTTGTGCCTATGGCAGTGAATAGAAACAGAAAAAATCAGTACTTGGCCAGTACAGGACATATCAGGCTAATCACCCTTTGTGTCTGTAAGTTATGACGGTTAGCGGATAAAATTCCATATAACCTTTACGAAAATGATAGACAATAGTCTATTTATACAGACAATAGTCTGTAAAACTCCTCAGCACAATTTCAAAATTTTATTCTTGTGAAGAATGTATTGGGTAGCATGTGATGATGAGAAGGAACGGTGTATAAAGTATGGTGTAAGGTGTAAGGTAAATTTCGTGGACGAAATTTTTAGAAGAAGGGGTGAATGTGACAACCCGAGAATTTTGAAAATTTTTAAAAATTTTATTAATTAATTTAGGGTTCAAAATTAGAACCTAGATAGAAAATAAGTGTATGCGTTCGATATTTTTAAGATAGAATTTTGAGGATTTCAAAATTCTGTGAATGATTTACGTGAATTATTCAGGATTAAGGAATACGTGAATATGTTTTGTGTATATGTGTACAATATATGGTTAAGAGTCAAGGGTTGACCAGATAAATGATATATGTAACAAACCCTAAGTATATATTAAGAACTTTAACGTTCAGTTAGAAAACCCTAGCGATTAATAAGAAACCCTATAAACCGGTTTTGGAAATCCTAATTTTAGTTCCAAGAATCCAAAACCCTAATTCGGGAATTTAAAACCCTAATCTGGGAACTTAAATGATAATTATAATTCTTAAGTGATATTAATTATAATGTTAATTAGGGTAAAATTTAATTATTTTTTAAACCCTAATTTCAAATTTATTAAACCCTAATTTATGGATTAAAACCCTAATTTATTATTAGGAAAAATCTAAGTGTTAACTTAATACTTTTAATTTTACTTAGAAAATATTAATTCTAATTTTCAAGTTATAGTAATTAGAAAATAATAATCTAATTACAAAATCTAATTTTTAAATTAGAAATTATTTTCTATTAGAGACCCTAATTCGTGGGTTATAAATCCTAATGACTATTTTGACCCTAATTGCTTAATTGGCAATTTTAATTAGGACATATTAATTCTAATTAGCAAGATTGAATTATGATTAGTAAATTTTAGTATAATTAGAAAATTCTAATTCTAATTTAGAAATATTAATTTTATTTTTAAAACTGAATTTTCGGAAATCTTAGAAATTAAAAATTTGTAAAGTTAAGGGTTAAAACCCAAAACCCTAAAATAGTCTAAATCCTAAACCCAAATCCAAACCCTAAACCCTAAGGGTTTGGCCAATGTCCAAAATTCCATTAATTTTGTATGCAAAATGACTATATTACCCTTAGTGCATTATTGAGCATAACTTGTAGATCTAAACCTAAGGGGAGTGGTTGAGCAACCCTAAACCCTAGCATTTGACAATTACTAGCTATTTCAGCCGAAATTATTAGCCATTCCATTTCATCAAGTCATTTTTATAAGATTAAGAGAGAGAAAATGGTTACTTCCATTTCTATTTTTCTCCAAGCACTTCTCTCTCTAAAATCCAACAAATGGGGAGAGGGAAATAGTAAGATACAAAGCTAAGATCATGTTTTAGCATTCCAATATCAGATCATCAAGATCAGATTCAAGATCATGGCTCAAAAAGGTATAAAACCCTAATTCCAGAAAATTTATGATCTGATATTAGATATTAGGATTTGTGGTTTAGATATGTGTTAGAGGGTGTCATTTGATGATCTGGATTGTCAAAACCTAGATCCATATCATTTTGATGCTCGAAATTTGAGTTTTTAGAAATCTGAGAAATGCTTGAAAATGGCATGACAACCATATGTCAGAGTCCATAGATCTTTATCAGTTAAGTGTTAGTGTTGTTTTATGTTATAGATCTCTAGTATGTCATGTTGTCTATGATTTGGACTTGGAAACAGGTTCATATCATGTGTATATTAGGAGATATATGCGGTCAAAAGGTGTTGACCAAGCACGACTGACTGTTTCTGGGTAACCCAGTTTGCCCACAAAAGTCTGACAGTCACTTTGCAGGGCCTTAATTTTATCGTGTGTTGGTGTTTAGTCCATGTCGTTGTTTTATACTTGTAGCCTATTGTGTAATCTACATATTAAAGGCTTTATATCAACCAGATTCGTAGCCAAATCGTAGTAATGAGCAATCAAACTACCGTTGACCAACTGGCCGTATGAAGTTTTGGGTAACCCAGAATCTTCAAAGGCAGTTTCTTTGACGCTACTTTGACCGGCTCGAATCCTCATTTTGTGATGTTGTTAGACCGATTGAATGTTATAAAGTTGTACCTTGACATGTGTTCTACACGGGTGAACCACTAGATTACATAAACAAGACCTAGATGGCAAGTTACAAGAATCTAAAGTAGCCTATCCAAATTATTCTTCATTTCTGGGTAACCCAGAAATGAAGAACAGCTCCTGACAAGATCTTTGAGGGCTGATATCTCTCTGATTTCGTGTCGTATGGCCATGAACTTAGTTGTTAGTTGTTGTATTACATTAGTAATACATTTAGCATGCTTGAGCTAGCCCAGAAACTTAAGGATCAAGAAGTTACAACCGGTCAAATGTAGTACCCTATACTCTTACTATGAAGCTCAAGAACACTCAAGAACAGGCCAAGAACACCTATAGCGACGGGTCTGTCGCTATAGGGCCCTTTAGTGACAACTATTTTCGGAAAATAGATTAATTAATTAAATAAATAGATAAAAATGGTTATTAATTATTAAAAATACAAAATAAATTTGGAAAAATTATTTTAAATTCTGAAAAATAGTTTTTAATTATTTTAAGTATATTTCATAAATATTAAATATTTTAGGATTATAAATGGTATTTAATTTATTTAATTATAATATTAAATAAATGATTTAAAAATGATTTTAATACATGAAAAATCATGAAAAATAATATCATGGTATAAGAAAATATTTTAAGTTATTTTTAGTAACTTTTAATATTTTGTGATGAATTTTATTAATTAATCAATATTAATGATAATTAGTTTATTTAATAAATATATTAAATAAATTATGGAAAAATAGAATTAATGCTTTGTAAATCATATAAAAATGATGTAAGTGTTATAAAAATATTTTAAGTTATAAAATATAACTTTTGATATTTTGTCATGAAAATATTAATATTTTAATATTAAAAGCAATAATCAGATAATGGATTTAAGTGTTTAAAAATCATATAAATATGATTTTAAAGTATTAAAAATACTTTGTGATATTATAAAATATATTATAATATTATGACATGTAATTCATTAATATTTGATAATAAATAAATATTTATGATAATGGAATTATGAGGTATTTAATTCATTTAAATACAATATTAATAATTCAAAAATAATGATAAATGATATTAATTATCTTAAAATTTTTACAAGTCAATGAAAATTATTTTAACTGCTTAGAAAATTATCTAAGATATTGTTAAGTGTTTAGCCAGAGTTTAATTGAAATTAAACTCGTCCATTGTCCGACTAAACCGTCGAGATGATAGAATTGTGTCGGTTTCAACTCGGACTTATATAGTCTGACTTGATGTTAAGTTCTATGTGCTGAATAGACTGATAGGGTTATGTGCTATGTGTTTAGGTTATTCTATGTATATATATATATATATATATATATATATATATATATATATATATATATATATTATAGTATTATATTGTGATGATATTATTCTAATATTGGAGATCTATATTACTAATATTAGGTCTTCAGATAAGGTGATATAAATTGTGTAGCAGTGATCAACGGTTCAGGCAAGTTTGTTTTTACTTAACTCTACTAAGAGTGTTTCATTCGGATATGCTTATGGTTAATCATTGCCGGTTGCCATGAATTATACTATGTACATATTGCATGTATAATTTAGGTATGAAAGGCTGATCACCTTCATTACCAGTTGGTTCAGATATATTTGTTCATGTAGAATACTTGTTCAGTCATAAATTTGTTCCTGCTAGTTCACAATTATATTATTGAATTATAGCCAGCTTATTATTCGGACTCTTTCAATCATGATATATCGTTATATTATTGAACTTAAACTTGCTGGACAACTTTCATGCTCACCCTTGCTATATCATGATAAACATTGCAGATTAAGACGAACGCGTCAAATACAAGAAAAGGTTAAAGGCAGTTCCAGCTTAAAGTTAATATGCACGATTAGTTTTGTAATAGTATAGTTTGACAATGATGTTATATATTAGATAGTTATGAATTGTGTATAAGTTAAGGTTACTCGACCTTGGGGAAAAGTATATAAGTTTAATGTATAAACAATTTATGTTTATATCTTCCACAAATAGTAATAGTTGTATAGAATGATCGAACCGAATTCGCGGTGATTCAGGACCTCGAATTCGGGGACCTCACAGATGGAGTGACTGAGTCTGGTGAAACCATCGCTCAGACAATGCCCTGAGGTAACCCCAAGGACAACGGCGAGGAAGGATGGAAATGAATGCCCTGAATCCCCAATCATTCACTACAACTCTGTAATCAGGATGAAGAGCCTGATACATGGAGTGTATACTAAACCAATTCCCTCAAGGCTGTGTGAAGCCGGGAACCTGAATGAAATGCAGATCAACATCAGAATCCTTTAATCCTCCTTAATAGGAAAAGAAGGAAGATCAAGATCTATCGTCATACCTCGTTAGCATGAAAATACATCGAGGGATGTCTGCTCAAATCACCCAGAAGCTCTGGGTTTACCACCTGAATACAAGGTTGCTCCCTACGGGAAACGTGTACAGCAGGAGCGGGATCCTCAATCAGAATATCCTCATCCACGTCCTCAACATCTGGAACATCTGCCCGGACTGGACGAATCACAGCTTCCACTAATCGACGAGGATGTCTGATAGAATGGGGTCGAGGCACTTCAGAAGCTCTCCTCCGTATACCAGAAGTGGTCCTACGGGAACTACTCGGCTGATCCAAATCCATGATATCTGGACAACAAGTCTCCAAATTACCTTAAAAATGGTGTGGTATTTCCTTACCTAGAGCTTTCTAGAATGCATTTTATGACTATATATATGCATGCATTTACTTTAACATACAATAGAGTTAAAATGCATGACTACCCAATGCCTATATTTTGAAAATTTTTGCCATAGTCCCCTTTGAAAATAGGAATATCCACATGCACATAGGCATGACTAGGTGGTCATTCAGTAGCACACCTCCCCCCCAAAGTCATATACAATATATGCATTAAAAATCAAAATCATCCATGCATAAGGTTAACCTCAATATCAGGAGTATTTTGCCTTTCTACCTTTTGCTCATTGGACCTCAAATAGGACAAAAAAATAGTAAAAAAGGTGCCAATTTGACTGTCTTAAAAGTTAAATTTTTTCACATCATTATGTTCAGCATGGTTTAATACTAACATTTACTATGTTGAATATTTTTTATCAAGTCATTTGTGCATACATAATCACTACTATGTGTTTAGATGCATTTCATGCGATAACTCAAATTCCAACAGATAAAAACTGGAAAACATACATGTATACGTTACCAGGATAGTGCATAACACTTGTACGGTGACAGAATTTGCAGAAAATAGCCCGAACTCAACAAATTTGAAGGAAGCTCATGGATTTCTCTTAGCAAATCAAGTTGAAAATGACTTGTGAGACCAACCTGTTGGATTATATCATCCATGGTTGGTCGCAAGCTCATCTACGACTGAAGCAGGTGTACCTGCGGCACCCCTATGTGGGCCTCACCTCTCCAACTTGGTCCAGTTCGAGTTGCAAAGGAGTTCTTATGGACTAGAAAGGTCAAATCGGGAATAAAAACGCTACGTGATTGAGCAAAACAACATACAATCCTGGTCTTCTCAGATAAAACTTTGAGTTTGTACATCACTTATTGGTAGTCATCCGAACACGAGGTATACCCTGCCAATGATCTCATTTGTTACAAATCACATTCGACAATACCTTATACAGGTCCAATGCCGCCAACTCCGAGTCATTACCCTAAAGATCAACGTGATCCCCAATGGGGGTTACAACGTGGATCCCCGACGGGGGTTACTACGTGGATCCCCGATAGGGGTTACAACGTGAAGCCCCCGATAGGGTATTAAACTGTAAATTCAAGTCGTTGACACACATATCAATGAAGGTCAAGCAGTCTTGACGTTATCTCAGCCAATGGTGATTAAACCTATCAGAGCTTTAGAGCTATTCGAGGTTTTCATGCTCGATTACTCATATTCCCCAGTGGATCCTAGGAGGGGGTCACAACGCAATGTGTTGTTGATTCACATGTCAGTAAAAGTCAAGCAACCTTGAAAATCTACCCACAGAGTATCAGTCGTTGATTCACATGTCAGTGAAGGTCAAGCAACCTTGACAGTATATCCCACAGGATTTGTTAGTCGTTAATTCACTTGTTAGTGAAATACACATCAACAAAGGTCAGGCATCCCTGACAGCATTTTCTGTTGGCAGTAAATCCAACAGAATCTTAACATGTCCTGGCAATACAAACCAGGAAAGGTTAATGTTATCAAAGAGGATCGATGATGGAATATGTTATACACATCCTCAAACAGAACAAGCTTTATCCCCACAGATATCTTACGCATTAGAGGTACATCTCAAGGATCAAGTCGTTATCAAGGACCCAAGAATTTGGTGATAACCCCAACATCAACATCCTAACATATTCGGATTACACATCAAATCTAGTCATCATTGCCAATCCCCAGTTGAAGCAATAGGGAGTCAGTAATCATCCCCAGCATGTTGGGCTACAACCCCGTACACATGCATCATACATTTGCATCATGTTGCTACATATAGTATCATGTTTGTCTTGTTACATTTCAAGTGTCTAGGATTCTTTATCCTACCCATGCATCACCATGCATGAGTATGATAAAGAAGGACATCTGTAGACACTCGAAATTTTCTGTACTATGTCACTAATAATGTAGGAGGACAAATTCGTCTTTTAAGAGAGACCCTGAATGATAATCCATATCCATTCCAGATACTACCGGAAGTTCAGCATCAACCCCAGAGCACACACTGGGAGTTAAAATTCCAACCTTAATGATAACCCCGAGGCATGCAGATCTAGTACCGGAACACACACCGGAGTAGACCGATTAATCTCGAAGATAACCCCGAGGTATCCAGTCTCAGTCCCAATCATGGGAATAGCCATAAACCTTGGTGATCACCCCAAGGAATACAGTTTCAACAATAACCCCAGAAATTCTTATTTCAAATACAACCAGCTTCAATCTCAGCTCTCACAATGAGATACTCCGTACCAGCCCAGAGATAACACCGGGAGGACAAGCTCACCTCAGAGATGACACTGAGGACCTTCAATAATTACAGCAGTCCAATCACAGCGAAGCCTTGAGCAACGTCTGCTTTATCAGTCCAAACGGGTGATAACACCGGTGAGGGGCAACATCGTCATCTTGCCAACGCGATGCCACGCCGCGTCGTCTCAATATTTTATACATCTCTACACAACGATGTCCCACAAGAATCAAGGAAAACTAATCCAGAGTGACTATTGTGTGAGGTAACAGATAGAATTTGAAACTTGAAGACCGGAGGGCATCGTCCCATCTTCAATGACTTCGTACAAACTCTAATCCTATGCCATTGTACAACTCTCGACAAAGGCTGTCCGAAATTGGTCATGTATACCTCAATCGGATTCTCGGATTGGACTTCTGAAAGTTTGAGCGGACATTACATTGCCCGAGTGCACGTACTACGAGATGACGCAACCTAGGTTACCTCTAGTACACCTGCGGCTCAGCCGCAGGTACACCTGTGGCTCCACCCTCTATAAATAGAGGGCTTGGGGTGGCCATTTTAAAAGAGAAAACGGTGAGAAAGCCCTGCCCAATTTGCTCTGCACTCACCCCATACAGTATACTTTCTCATTTTAAACACATGTGAGCTCATATATAGCTTCTTTTGTAACTACAAAAGCCAGTGTTTACCCACTTTAAAGATATAAAAGTCTTCTTTGGCAGCCAACTGTAAGCATTCTCACACACTTTAAAGCCTTTCTCTTCATCTTTACGCACACCCTTCTTCACGTTGAGAGTCGTACTGCGTGCGTTTGCCCGTACTTCGGTCCGTGGATTTATTTTAGTTTGTATATACATATATATTATTTATATCTATATATATTGACTAAAATTATCGAGTTATGCCTCGATTGAGCCTAGACTTTGGTCTGGAGCGTTTATTTACATATATATATATATATATATATATATATATATTTATATATATGAACTGTGTGTCGAAATTTGTTCGATGAGCCTAGACCTCGGTCTGGAGCGTTTACTGTTTTAATATATATATATATATACTTATATATATTAATTATGTGCCAGACTCTATTCGATGAGCCTGGATTTTACATCCGGTGCGTTTATTCGCTTATATATATATATATATATATATATATATATATATATATATATATATATATATATATATTCGTCCCACCTGGAGTTCACTTCGTGGTGGTTGATCGCTTTTACAGCTTTCTTTACGTTTCGTCCTGCCTGGAGTTTACTTCGTGGCAGTTGATCGCTTTGTAAAGCTTTCTTTAAATTTTGTCCCGCCTAGAGTTCCTTCCGTGGCGGTTGACAGCTTTACAGCTTTATTTACATTTTGTCCCGCATGGAATTTCCTCCGTGGCGGTTGATGGCTTTTACAGCTTTATATACGTTTCGGATCCCCCGTGGACGTGCTTCGTGGTTGGTGATAATGTCTGTATATATATATTTATAGCTTTTATATATATATCTTCTTACTGCTTTCATACAAATTGCAGTATCATGTGCACCTAGGAATCATGTGATCACAGATTCAACCTATTGGATCTAGATTCGGTTCCCGTGATGGACGTTTTCAGCTATAAGCAGCTTATAAATTATTCTGCGTTGTCTGAATTTCCTCAAATGGTTCTCATACCCACGAGGAAGTCGGCATTATTTTGTACATTATTTTCGTACGAATGCCTCGCATCTGTAAAATAAAATCAATCAAGCCGAACACTTAATAAAATGGGAGTGTAAAAGGTCTCAATTGTTATTGAGTATCAGGGTTTGAAAAAACCTCTTTTATAAAACATCACTGCCATATCTTGCTTAAAATTAAATTTTTACATAAATTCAAACACAATGTATATAGGTGCGAACGAGGCCTCGCACTACTTCCAAATAAACAACACATTGACCCATACACACACATTCAGATAATAGTTTCTTGAAAAGAGGTGGTCACCGTGGTAACACGGATGTCGGGGGGTGCCTAACACTTTACCTCCGTATAACCAAGTCCCCAGACCCTAATGAATTTTGGTTTCACCGACCCGTTTAGCAGTGTCACATCACTGGGTCAATGTGCAAACCTTTTCTCGATTGTGTTGGTACAACCATTTAAAAAACCAACTGGCGACTCTTAACAGTCCATCATCGAAATTATACATGTCGGCCCTTTTTCACTTGTTTTTGTCAAATAAATCTCACCTAAAATGAGAACACCAAAGAACATGTAACGGAAAGGGACAACTAAAAATCATGACGTCGACACATAATATTCTAATAAAGAGTATGATTATGTTATGATATTGTATTCTAATAATTCTATTTGTCTTAATTTTTTATTTAGGATTTCTTCATTTTTAATTTTGTGTTTTGCAATATCGAGGTAAGTGGCTTTCTGAACTATTTAGTGTTTTTAAGATTATCGTTACTTTTATGTATGCCTTAAAAATTATTCAGATGCCTTAATGTACTGTTTCAAAATTCGTTATGTTTTATTTAAGGCTTCCATTTAAATTAAAATGATATGTTCGTTTATTCAAAATTCGGACCAAGTATTTATTTTCGAACTTTGAAATGAGATTATATGATTTTGAACTGTGAAAAAGTATCGTTTATATTATCGATAATATTGAGAAAAAAATTTGAAATCCTCAGTCTGACTATGTATAGAATCCGTTATTGATTACGTTTAGTTCCAGAGCACACACCTTTTAGATGCCCTTCGGGGAGCGTGCATATTTATAGATTCCTTAGTAGGGTGTGTATCATAACGTTATCGAACTTTTGGGCCGTGTTACAGGGACATTGTAACCTTAGTCGCTAAGGCTTTGGATTAAAAGAGATATGATATACATTGAAATTATTTTTGAATTGTTTTAGTTTTGAAAGCTTATGTACTAGTTTTATTGAAAAAAAAAGTTATTTCAAAAAATTGTTTTGCAAATTGTACTTGATTCAGCTAGATAGGGAGGATTGCTATTTGCTGGGCTTCATCGCTCACCCCCTTACAGATTTTTACAGGTCCCATCTTTGAAAGCTGAGCACTTATTTGATACGCTTGGAATAGTTGGAGTTTAGTTTTAGATATTATTTCTTTTGTTGATGGATTTTGATAAAACTCTTAGTTTCGAGGAGCTGCGTCTCCATTATTTGAATGTGGTATCTATAAGTATTTCATTTGGATTGATTTAAAATATATTTATTATTGGGTTTTAAGTTAAGATTATTGTTAAGTTATTTTGTTCGAGCTGCGCGTTATTGATATCGTTGCCTTACGGGCTTATGGGCTTGCGGCATATAGCACTTCGGGCCTATATCGGGCTCGGGGTGTTACAGAGGTGATATCAAAGCAGTGGCCCCTCACAACGTGTTAGATTGAAAAACCTACATATTTCCTAGGGAGTGATTTTGGGAGTTAGCTGTGGGTAAGCGTATTGATTATAGACACTCGAAATTTTCTGCACACCTGTCACTAACGTTGCAGGAGGACAAATTCGTCTTTCAAGAGGGAACCCTCGAAGATAGTCCATATACATTCTGGATACTACCGAAAGTTCAGCATCAACCCTAGAACACACACTGGGAGTAACAACTCCAACATCGGAGATAACCTTGAGGCATGCGAATACAATATCGGAACACACACCAGAGAAGACTGATTAATCTCGGAGATAACCCCGAGGTATCCAGTCTCAGTCCCAATCATGGGAGTGGCTACCAAACTTGGTGATCACCCCAAGGAATGCAGTTCCAGCGATAACGCCGGAAATGCTTGTTTCAAATGGAACCACCTTCAATCTCGGCGCTCACAAAGAGACACCCAGTACCAACCCGAAGATAACATCAGGAGGACAAGCACACCTCAGAGTTGACACTGAGGACTTTCAACACTTACAGCAGTCCAATCTCAGTGAAGCCCTGAGCAACGTCTACTTTATCAGTCCAAACCGACGATAACACTGGTGAGGGGCAACCTTTTCATCTTTCCAATGCGATGCCACATCACGTCGTCTCAACATTTTATACACACATCTCTACACAACGATGTCCTATAAGAATCAAGGAAAACTAATCCCGATTGACTATTGTGCGGGGTAAATAATAGAATTTGAAGCTTAAAGACCGAAGGGCATCATTCCATCTTCAATGACTTCATACAAACTCTAATCCCATGCCATTGTACAACTCTCGACAACGGTGGTCCAAAATAGGTCCTATATACCTCAATCGGATGGCCGGATTGTAATTCTGAAAGTTCGAGCGAACATTATAGTGCCCGAGTGCACGTACTACGAGACGACCCGACCCGAGAAACCTGGGCCAACCCGGGCATCCTCAGGTACACTTACGGCTGGCCGCAGGTACACCTGCGGCTCCCCCCTCTATAAATAGAGGGATTGGGGTGGCCATTTTAAGAAGAGAAAGAGTGAGGAAGCCCTGTCAAATTTTCTCTGTACTTGCAATATACTGAGTGCTGTTCCATTTTAAACACTTGTGAGCTCATATATAGCTACTTTTGTACTGGCGGGAGCCGAGTTTCATCCACTTTAAAGATATAGAAGTCTTCTTTTGCAACTGATAAGTTGGTTTTATACCTACTTATCTGGTATCTTTTACTTAAATTAGTTGCTTATATTCATGTTTCTTAGTTACTTTTCGTGCATTTTGTGTTTATTTTGTAGATCTTATGTTTGGGAGCAGTGTGAGGGACTATTGGTAAGGAAAAGCAAGGAAAATGCAAAGAAAAGCAATTCAGACATCATTTGGGCTTTCATGTTTACTTCATGTTCTTGGTTTGGAACTCATCTTACATTGTAGAGCGTCTTCGTAGCTTTCCGGAACATCTTGAGTCATTCTAATTGGAGTTTGGATGCAAGAGTTATGATCTTTGTACCAACGGACGTCAAACTTCGTTGTTTTGGTTAGCCATTTTCATAGCAGTCCCTTCCAGCCCAATTTCAACCTTCATCCGGCCATAATTTCTCAATCATCATAGGGAAAAAGTTGTAGAGCTCGTCGATATCTTCGATTTGATAGGTGGCAGGCCCTGTAACTCTTCATGGATCAAACTTTATGGCCATTTTACCAGAGGACACTACAGTAGAAAATGGACCGCACGGGCGCGCGAATTTGTAGTGCATTTCTCGCGCGGCCGCGCGCGACCCCGGAGCCAAAAAACGTGATTTTTTTTTGCTTGAACGCGGCCGCGCGACGTCTGATGTTGGCCAAAGTTGACTTTTCATTAAACAGTGCAATTGAAGCGTAATTGAGAGGGGGTTCAATTAGGGCTTATATATTAGACGTATTTTCATTATGTAAAGGAGATTCCACCCCTTGGGGGCTAGAGCTACTATTGTTTTCTTTCTTCAACTTTGAATATGTAGATTAGAGTAAATTAGATTTGTGATTTCTCGAGTTTATTAGATTGAAGACTTGAAGCGATTGGAAAGCATTGGAGATTCAACTTTGGAGCAAGAGAACAAATTTGCACTACCATTCTCTATTCTTACTCTCTCTTTGATTCCTAACTGTATCTTCTGATGTTATTCAATATGTGGATGATAGTGTTGGTTCAGATATGATTTATATTCTATTTTGAGATTGCAATGGATTCTATTGATTAGTTATTTCTGATATGTTTCATTGTTAGCCTTATTGATTTCTATGGGTTTGTCTATTAAGATTCTTGCTTATTTGCTTAGTTGATTGGCCATCAATTACTGTGATAATCCATATGGACTTGAGAAACGAAGTATAGGTTTAGATCTGATCTTATTAGTTTATGATTATATATTTTACATTGTGTAGGGATGTATGCTTTGTTCTTAGGATAGACATATACCGAAGCACCATTCGTAGTCAATTGAGAACTTGGAATTAAACCCTAATTATTTGTAAATCACATAGACATATAGTGATTTAGATAATGTGGGTGCTCATGTGTATTCTATAAACTGTGGATTATATGTGATATGGGTATGGTACATTGAAAGATGGCTTTATTTTACTTTAGTGTTTTTGACAAACAAACCGGTACAATTAGTTTGGCTTAACATGAAGTGTATGGATTTGAATGAGTCAATAGATTAAATTGTAATCTCAGGTCTTCATTATCAAGTCTCACTTTAGAAATAGTTAGGTTTATTTAATTTCATAGTTTAAATATAAAATATAATATCATTCTTTTAAATAAGACTGAAATGGTTATGGGCTAGTGTTTGGCAAACTTTATTAGATAATTCTCCGTGGGAACGATACTTTACTTACTCTTTATTACTTCCCACGATACTTTACTTACTCTTTATTACTTGTTGACCATGTATACTTGCACGCATTTATTGATCGATAAAACGACCAACAAGTTTTTGGCGCCGCTGCCGGGGAAAGACATTTAAAGTATTATTATTATCATTTGTTTTAAGCTATATTGTATGACTTAGACTAATCCATTCTTATCTCATTTCCATTTTTGTTTTTGTTTCAGGAATTTAGATAAATTTTTATGCGCATGGGGCCATCCAACCCCGACTTAACACCTATTCAGGGCAACATAAACGTGAGAGGTTGGAAAGCGAGTGTTCGTAGAAATTTACAAGCACAATTAGAAAGTACCACAGGTAATATGGCAGTCGGGGTACAAGGAGAAGAGCAAAGAGAGGAGCATAGTGCTATAAAGGAATATTTCATGCCCAATATTAATGGATTACAGTCTATCATTATCAGACCAGAAATAGCATCCAATACATTAGAGATAAAAACGGGCTCTATTCAGATGGTACAGAATTCAGTACAGTTTGGGGGTGCCTCTACAGACGATCCGAATGAACACCTGTTAAGCTTCATAAAAATTTGTGATACATTCAGATACAATGGTGTGACGAAGGATGCTATCAGACTTAGGCTATTCCCATTCTCATTGAGGGATAAAGCAAGAAGTTGGCTTCATTCTTTGCCAGCAGGATCTATAACTACATGGGAGGACTTAGCACATAAATTCTTAGCCAAGTTCTTCCCAATGGCTAAGACTGCAAAGATGAGGACAACTATCTCTCAGTTTGAGCAACAACAAGGCGAGTCCTTATATGAAGCATGGGAGAGATATAAAGAGATGCTGAGAAAGTGTCCACATCACGGTATGCCAGATTGTATGGCAATCAACACATTTTATAATGGATTGGGATGGCAGTCGAGACTGATTGTAGATGCAGCTGCAGGAGGGGCATTATGAGCAAAAAGCTATGAAGAAGCTTATGACCATATCGAGATAATGGCATCAAACAATTTTTAGAATCCTACATCTCAGATGCCACAGCCCAAGGTTGCAGGTGTGTTGGAAGTAGATGCTATCACGCAGTTGTCAGCACAGATGTCCGCCATGGGGAAGAAAATAGATACATTAGCAGAAGGTAAAACGAAGACAGTTTCCTTCGTATGTGAGATTTGTGTGGGGTCACACTCCACAGATCAATGTGCTATCAGCTCGGAGTCAGTACAGTATATGAGCAATTATAGAAAAGGTCAAGGTAAGTTTTAGAATACATACCACCCCAACAACCAAAATCATCCAAACTTTAGTTGGTCAAATAACCAGGGGACTATGCAGAATCAATTTTAATCAAATAATCAATTTCAGATACAACCAACGCAGCCACAGTTTAATCCTAGACCACCTTTTCCGCTGGGATTTTCACAACAACAACAACATCACACTCCAGCTGCACCTCAACAAGAAAAGAAATGAGAAATGGAGGATATAATGATGAAATACATGGCAAATACAGAGGTTACGATCAAAAGCTAAGCAGTGGCTATTAAGAATCTGGAAATTCAGATGGGGCAGATGGCAAATATGCTTACCAACAGGCCCCAGGGTTCATTGTCGAGTAATATAGAAACAAATCCACGAGGAGACGGGAAGGAACAATGTCAAGCTATCACATTGAGATCTGGGAAAAACACTGCAGACACTGCAAGTCGCGCGCCCGCGTCCAATTGCACTGATGAGGTCGCGACGCCCCGAAAAGTAGAGCAAGTGACTGTTGAAGAAGAAAATCTGGAAAAGTCTGAGGTTCAGCAAGAAGAGAAAGATAAAGCAGGTTTAGAGGAGACGTTTAAGAGTTCAGTCCCACCAATTCACCTGGAAGTTCCATATCCGCAAAGATTAAATAAGAAAAGGGAAAATAAGCAATTCAACAAGTTTCTGGAGGTATTTAAAAAGCTGCAAATCAATATACCTTTCGCGGATGCATTGGAACAAATGCCAATCTATACAAAGTTCATGAAGGGTATACTGTCAAGGAATAGGAGATTAGACGAATTCGAGACAATAGCCTTGACAGAAGAATGCAGTGCAGTACTTCAGCAGAAGTTACCTCTGAAGCTGAAGGATCTAGGAAGTTTCACAATCCCGTGCACAATCGAGAAAATGAAGTTTGAAAAGTGTTTATGTGATCTTGGGGCAAGCATAAATTTGACGCCCTTGTCAGTATTCAATCAGTTGGGATTATCGGAGCCAAGGCCAACAAACATTTCTTTGCAGCTAGCTGACTGATCCATTACGTATCCACGGGGAATTGTTGAAGATGTATTAGTGAAGGTGGACAGATTTATCTTTTCAGCTGACATCATCATTTTGGATTACGAGGAATATAAAAATATACCAATCATACTTGGAAGACCATTCTTAGCCACATGCAGGACTTCGATAGATATGCAGAAAGGGGAACTCAGTATGCAGGTTCATGATCAAGAAGTCACCTTTAATGTCTTCAAAGCTATGAAGTTTCCAGTAGATAAAGAGGAACGTTTCCTGGTTGATGTGGTGAACCAGGTTCTAAATGATGAAGTACAGAGTAGAGTGGATTGTTTACCACTGAGAAGTATCATTGTTGAAAATTTAGATGTGGAGGATGAGGAATTAAATGAATTCGATCAATATCTGGATACCCCTCCACGGTATGGAACCGTTGCAGTATATGATAAGTTTCCAGACAAGCATCTTAAAGTGAATAGCCGGAGATTGAAGAGTGATTATGGTGGTAACGTGGACAGAAAGAAAGCCACCTCGATTCTATCTTCGACATGAAACTCAGAGATAGATAAGCTAATTGACTATAACTTAGCGCTTGATAAGAGGCAACCTTTTGTGTCCATCTCTACTTAGTATTTAGTCAGTTCAAGCTGTTTGGTTTAGCTTATTTTCATTACTTGGTAGAATAGTGTGAGTACCTTTATATAGTTATTCATCGTAGTCGAATCACAGAAGAACACGTACATGCATTGCATTGAATTTAGGGAGACAGAATAGGCATTCATTTTTATTTAGTGAACCATGTGTTGATAAGGTCTATTGATGTTATTGCAGGTGTATGGGAGAGCATGCATTTTTGTCTTATAGATTCTAGAAAAATAAAAGCTAGCAGTGCAGGTATCAGGGACGCGCGGCCACGCAGTAATTTCAGCATAGACTCGCGTGCCCGAGCGATAAACTTGCCAGACCAGATTTGCCAACCGCGCGCCCGCGCGTCCAGCTCATTAAAACCTCAGGCGGTCGCGCGCGACATCAGACGTGGAAATTTTTTTAGTTTAAAAATGTGATGGAGATAGGTTGGATTCTCATTTGGGATAAAACAGAAGCGACATCATAGTGTCTCTCTATGACTCATGTCTTTATCTCCTTATCAGTTACAAATTAAAGTCGTATATCGCTTAATCACATATCCATGATTCTCTCCACTTTCAAATCTCAAACCCACGTTCTCATCCACTGGTATAAAATAAGGGCTTCTCATTTGGTTGGGGGTAGAAACAACTTGAGGGTAATAGAATCATTGTTCTCTTCTTCATTCTCAGTCATATCATCTGTGCGATCTTTATCAACTGCAAATGGGTCCGAAAAGAGCTCGCTCTATTTCATCTTCTTCTTCATCCGCCTCAGGAAGTCAAGGGGGGATATTATGGATCACACCAAGTTTCTAAACTTGGAAGCTCAACAAGAGTATTACTGAATTGTGGCAAAGACGTTCGTCAAATAGCGTAGTTTCAAGCCGGAAGGGCAGGATGGTTAGTTGTGTGCCATGATTTGAGAGAGAGGCTAGGGTGGACTGACTGCCACTCCCACGCCCATTCCGATGAGCATAGTCCGCGAGCTTTATGCCAATGCCAAGGTCACCATGAGTGGTATATCTTTGGTTCGCGGTGTGGAGATAGATTACAGACCCCGTTCCATCCGCACCATTTTTGGACTTACCGATACACCGCCAACGGGGGCTGCTAATTGGGTCACCGGTGCACATTTGGAGACAGACATGGAGTTGGTTATTGCGGAATTGTGCGTGCCCGACACGAAATAGACCTACAAAGTTGGCACGAATTAACCGCGCATATTCCCAGCCGCCGCCCTGAACCGATATGCAAAGGCGTGGAATCTGTTCATATGTGCCAAGCTCGTGCCTTCCTCTCATCATCACGAAATAACAGCATAAAGGGCATTTATTTTGTGGGGCATAATCACCGGGAAATACTTTGACATTGGTCATCTCATCCATGAGAATATGTTGCGATATCTACGAGGAGGCACCACTGGGAGCATCCCACATGCATCAGTGGTTGTCATGCAATATGCTAATCAAGGGTGCAACTGGAGCAACGAGCAAATGTAATACCCAAGCCAAAACATAACTCATGCCACAATTGCAAAATTTAAGGACTGGGCAGGAGGTGTACCACACCCACACGGACTAGGATTCATCATTCAGCCCACTTTTCCAGAGCCGTCACAGCAGCCCCCTCAGACAAATGAGGCAGGCCCGTCCACGCAAGCACATGGTACCCATGGCGATCGCCAGCTTCGAAGGTTGGAGTAAAAAGTCGATGCCATGTACTATAATTTGGGCACATTTGCAATGGGACTCACGAGGGCATTTGCCAAAGCTTTTGCATAGCAAGGAACAATGCTAGTGTGGCCTCAGTTTGGAACAGCAGTGCCATATGCACCACCAGATTCAGCACACGAGGAGGGTGGTACAATCGATCATTAGGGGAGTTCTTCATCACCCTTTACCTTCATTCAATGGGGCATTGAATATTATAAGTTTGGGGGTATTGGGGTAGTAGAGTAATTGCATGTAGTTGAGCATGATTAGTTTAATTCTTGCATGTTTAGTTTAAATTTTTAATTTTTGTAGTTTTTGAATGTTTAGTTTAAATTTTTTCATCATATAGTTATTTTTGCATATATAGTTGCATGTTCATGTTTAGTTTGCATATATTCTCACAGTTCTTGCCATATAGAAATTTTTGTCTAGCCGATGATGATAGTGAATTTTTAAAAGATTTTTTAGTATTTTGGATAATATGAGCTGAGATATAATGTTTTACACAATGCAATTCATAATATTGTTTAAATACTTTCGATTTGCACGAATGTGTTCACAATCACTTGTAGGTATAAGAAGGATGTGTTGCATTGCTCGATAGAAAATGTAGTTTTAAAAAGAGAAATATGTGGAAAATGAACTTAAACGGTTTATAACATTGATTTTTAAACTTTGGGAAAACATGGGTATCTATGTATAAAACAAATATGTAGTAATAACATGGCTAGTCTTATTTCGGGGCCCTAGCTACTTGAGTATGTGACACCCCCAAATCCGGGTTACCTGACCCCCGAGTTTGGTGTTCACGATCCACAATATAAATAACATTTAACTACCCATAATATATATATAGATAGTAACTTTTATAAGATTTTATCAGAGTTTAATAATAATACAACACCCAGGTTCTCTAACCTTAACTTTACAAACATACCCTTTAGTTATACAAAAAGGGTTTACAATACAACATAATAAATATGCTAATCATAACTAGTTTATTACAACGCCTTTGCCTTTGTCCTTTGCAGCACCTCCTGCAACTTCATCCCTAGCTGAAAATTTTATTTAGCAAGGGTGAGCAACTAATTTGCCCCGCAAGTTAAGACATACAATAAATGTATAAGAATTCAAAACAACAGTCTATCTATTTTGATAGAATGAAATCAAAGTTCGGGGAACTTTGAAATAGCTGAACAAATCGTTATTCAATAACAAGTTTTCTCGTATTCTATACCACAATAATTCAATAATGAAAGAGTACAACGCTTTCAAAGTTTCTACGATATTCTAATGAATAATCAAGAATCAATTCTACGAAATATCAAAGTGGAATGTTTTCCAGATTTAATACTGAGCGATCACACAAGATCTTGAACTTATTTTCTCGGGTAGATATCAAAAATTTACTTTGATAAATACTCAGGTGTATCAGATAACCATAAAGATTAAATCATACCCCTCTGCAAGTATAACAAGGGATCAGCTTATTATACCCTATATTATGCATAATACTCAAAACGCGCGCAAAGGTCGAATTCACGACCAACAAAATGTTCCCTTTATATAAAAGGTTGTTCTTCTCAGTCTTAGAATCAATATTTTTATTTTACAACGAAATACTGGTATTTCAAATTCTATTTGCTTCTCTTCTCAAACCTAACAAGTTTTTACAAATGTTTGTCTAACCAGAATAATTAGCTAAGACATTTCTCAACATAATTTAACAATAAACAAGAATTATATGTACTGTCAATTCTAACTTCAACAGATATGAATATCCAACAACAGTAATTCTACGAATATATATATTCTAATTAAATAATTTTATTTCAACAATAAATCCCTGGACGTGGCATAATTAGCAATAATTATCCACCAATAATAATTGAATGAAATAACTCAAGGTTGAGTTAGGGAACTTGCCTCTTCCGCTGATTACAGCTACACAAAATACTTATCTTCTTTTGAAAGACCTATAACCAATAATATCGGTCTAACAATTAGCACAATAATCCACATAACACACAACACTGTAGTTCACAGTCAATCTTCTTCTAAACACATTACCACATAGCCACAACAGTGTTTATAACTTATATAAACACATAACAAATCAAACTAGTTCAGTCTGGTTGGATTTCGGTCCATTCTCAGTGTTTTGGTCACCCTACCCGACAATTAACACATTGATTGTCAATTAAACTTGGTCTCTAAGCTTCAATATTAATTTAGATAAGTCAATTATCATTAATAATATTTTTTGGAAGCTTTTAATAATTATCAAACAATTATTATAATTTATAATAATATTTCAAACACTTAAATCATTTTTAAATGATTTAATTATCAAATAATCTTATCATTATTAATATTTAATAATATCCAAATACAATAACATACATTCCAAAATATTAAAGTTATCATCAATAACTTCAATTTTTTTTTAAATCATCAATATTCTACTTAAATGATTTTTAAAATAATTAAAATCATTTTTAAATCATCACCATTAATATATAAATATTAATGAAATTATTTTCTAAATATTAAAAGTCATAATTTATAACTTAAAAATATTTTTAAATCATTTTTCTCATTTTTAAATGATTTTTAAATAAATAAATAAAACCATTTCTAATTCATTTATTTAATATAATAATTAAATAAATCAAATATCATTAATATTAATTTATTAATAAAAATTCTCCAAAAATATTGAAAATTATATTTTATAATTTAAAATATTTTCTAACACTTTATTCTCAATTAAAATGATTTTTAAATCATTTAAATCATTTTTATCTTATTTATTTAATTTAATAATCAAATAAATATAATATCATTAATATTAAATTATTAATAAAAATTCTCCAAAAATATTAAAAGTTACATTTTATAATCAAAATATTTTTAAATACATTATTCTTATTTAAAATGATTTTTCATAATATTAAATCATTTTTCTCTAATTTATTTAATACACTAATTAAATAAATTAAATACCTTTAATATTTAAATAATTATAAATATTAAAGAAAAATATTCCAATTGGTCAAAAATTATTTTTCATAATTTAAAATAATTTTTAAAACCATTTTTGGTAATTTTTATAATTTATTTCAAATTTTTAGTTAATTACCGAAAATTCTGAAAATAAAAATTAAATAAACCGTCGCTAAAGCCCTTTAGCGACACAAAGCGTCGCTGTTGGTGTTCTTGAGGTTAAGAACACTGACAGCCGACAGATTAAGGGGTCATGTTTGACCGATCATAACTTTCAATCTGTTCATGTTCTGGGTTATCTAAAACTTTGGTATTGTAGTATTAATGTAACACTATAATAACCAATCAATACTTTGGTCAAACAACATCACAACAAGGAGATCAAAGCCTCCAAAGTTGCTGTCAGACGGTTTCTAGGTTTTCCAGAAACCCAGAAAATTCGACCAGCCACTTTCATGCACGATTTATTCTATGTTTCGGTCTTGGTTCATGTGGTTTGATGACTCAAATTTATAGTACTCATGTCAAGGAACAAATAGAAATCAACAGATCATTTAACCAACATCACAACTGCTAGATTAGTCCCGGTCAAACTCTGACAGAAACTGAGTTCATACCGTTTCTAGGTTTTCCAGAAACATCAAAACAGACCGAGTGGTCTACTTTGACCACTCGTCACGATCAATATGTTGCGTTTATAAGTGATATAAAGACCTAAAGTTATAGTACACATAACCATCAACAAAATTGCTACAACAACAACATCGAAGCATTTAAAACCAGACAGATCTGGACCTTAGAACTCATTGTCAGACTCTGTGTTTCTATTTCTGGGTTACCCAGAATTTGAACCGGTCATGGCCGGTCAACGGTCTTTGACCGTTTATATCTCCCGATCCAGACATCTAATGACACTGATTCAACTTGCAGAGTAAAGATCGCATACAAGGCTACATGTTGAAAGTAATATGCACACAAGCCAATCATGTTTGATGATAAAGCATATACTTTGTAAACAATCTTATTCATTTATTAATAAAAATATTAATTTATTAAAGGCTTTTAATTATCTACATGATGCTGTTTTATAATATGTGATAAACCCATAGTTTTAAGCAATGCTTTTAGAATAATGATGATGATCATTCTAATGAGATCTAAATTCTTAGAAAGCTTAAAACTAAAATAGTTCCCAATCGTTGGATTACTAAATTGGGGATTAGTGAATCCGGATAGATTGGTACATACGTTGCTTACTCATTGGATGAGGATGATTGATCTCATGATCATTTGTGTGGAGACACTAAAGCAAGTATGTAGGTGCTTATTAGAGAATAAGTTCACTGAACGTGACTCGCTAAGGAATACCTAATGGAGTTTTACTTGCATGTCAATAGGAATTTCTGTAGTGATAGTAGTACAAGTGATCCTTGGACTTGAGATCATCATAGTATCTTGTGTATGATGAGTTATACTTTGACTTATTCCTTAAGACCCTTAGGTATATCAAAGGGTATGCTTGGGTATAATAAGTTGTACATGGAGATAATGTATGATCAATAAAGAATCTACCACTTCTAGTAAAAGAAGGGAAATGTCCTATGTGATTCGATAAATGACAACCCAGTAGTCCTTGGCCAAGGCAGAATGAAATTAGAAAGGAGTTTCTAATTTGCATTATTTGGAGTTGTGCATTTAAGAGTCGAAATACATATAATTAAATAAAATAAGACTTGACAGAAATTTCATGTCTTATATTTAATTGGGACATTGTATGGTGGAAGGATTGAATTGTACGGTAACTATTTACTCAAAGGTTCTTTTATGATTAATGTTGAAATCTATATTATCTGGAAAGTCGTTGATCGCTAGGGAGGCTTATCCCTATTGTAGAATAAATATTATTTATTTAAATAAATTATTAGTTTAATTTATTTATTTAAATAAGATTAGAATTGTTCTAATTGATTTATTCACAACCGGTTTAATATGGAGAACCTAAAGGGTCACACCATAAAAGGAAGAATAATTATTTAAAAAGTTAATGGCATAATCGTAATAATAAGTTAAGTATATTTAATTTAATCTATGGTGATAGAATAAATTAAATAGCTTAATATTTATTATTTAATATTTTGAAAATATTAAATATAAATTAATAAGAGGAGTCTTATTATTATTATTACCATTATTATTATTAAATTCCTAAAGGAGTTTGGGAATTAATTAATAAAAGTACTCTCAAATATCCTAATAGGATTAGGAGGCAAATTAATTAAAAGAGTTTAATTAATTATCCCTAATAAGATTAGAGAGCTTAATTAATTAAAAGGTTAATTAATTATTCCTAATAAGATTAGGAGCCTAATTAATTAAAAGAGTTTAATTAATTAAAATAAAACCCAATTCCTTAATTGTTAAGGATGGGTTGCCCACATCTATAAATAAGAGGAGTCTTATTATGGGTGATAAGGAAAGGTTGACGTATTATTAGAATACGTAATTCCAATAGTTGGGAGAGTACGCCCCTTTTCTATAGAGATAGAAAAACTAGGGTTTAGCCAAATATTCATCTTCTTGAATTCTTCTTCTTTCTTGGTGGATCACCTATAGAGGCCAAACGCTTGGGTGGCTAACGTTGATCAAAGAAAGGAACCAAACCCGGTGGATTCAAGATGAACGCGAAAAGGATTGGAGGTGAACTTGTACTTGAGGAAGCTTGGATGGATCTTCAAGGGTATGATTCTTATTCATATTTTTTCGTTTAATTAATAATTATGCATAAAAGGTGATCTGGGTTTATGATTTGTAAAATTTTTAAACTCTGATTTTAAACGTTTCCGCTAATTTTTGCAATTTGATTGCGTTCTTGAATATTACAAACCTAACAGTGGTATCAGAGCCAAACCTTTATGCGAATTATTAATTGTTTTAATTTAATATATATATATATATATATATATATATATATATATATATATATATTGATATGTGTTTAGAATAATTTAATTGGGCATAATTTGATTGTATAAAATTTAAAAAAACGTAAAAGGCGTGTTTTTTTTTTTGGTTTCCTGCAACTCTGCAAATCCACCAAGATTCACGTTTTGTCTGTTAACGTGCATGATATTTTTTTTTTAAAAAACCTATCACGCCATTTTTTTTTTGGTTTAATAAGTTAACATGATATATTTTTGGTTAACGTGCAAGGGATCAATTTTTTTTTTCTTTCCCCACGTGGCCAGTACTTGTTGTTAACTTATATATATATATATATATATATATATATATATATATATATATATATATATATATATATATATATTATGATATTTCGGTTATTATAATATATATATATATATATATATATTAATTATTTTAATTTTAAAATTAAATTTCATGCTAACTAATTAGAGTTGGAATTGGATTCCATGATAACTAATTGGAGTTGAAATTGGATTCTATTTTTCCTTAAATAAAGGAGTTTATTTAGATATGAAATAAGATTTCATATTATTCAAAATAAAAGCGTTTATTTGTGAATAGGAAATAGAATCCTAATTTTCCTTAAATAAAGGAATTTATTTAGATATGAAATAAGATTTCATATTATTCAAAATAAAAGAGTTTATTTGTGAATAGGAAAAAGAATCAGTATTTCCTTAAATAAAGGAGTTTATTTAAATATGAAATAAGATTTCATATTATTCAAAATAAAAGAGTTTATTTGTGAATAGGAAAGAGAATCCGTGTTTCCTTTAATAAAGAAGTATATTTTTTTAGATGGAATTGGATTCCATAATTAATTAAAATAAAGGAGTTTATTTTGATTAAAGATTTTGATTAAAATAAAATAGTTTATTTTATTCAAAATTGGATAAATTAAAATAAAATAGTTTTATTTTAATTTAAATTTGGATTAAAATAAAGGAGTTTATTTTGATTCAAAATTAGATTTTATACTAACTAAATTTGCCTATTAAATGATATCAATATATATATTAAATATTTATTATTCATGAGATGAATGTTATTTATTGATTCATATGGTGATGTGTATGATAATAAATGGGATTGATTATGGACTATTGACCAATGTGATTGGATTTTATTTTAGTTGGATGCATGAATGTATGGGTTTTATTAAATGGGGTCTGCGTACCTCGTCTTCTCTAATTTTTCTTAATGTAAATTCTATCTCCCTCCTATGTACTTCCCCTTGACTGCTGATTAAGGTTTCTATTTATATTAAATAGTTTTGTAATAGGAATAGTTAGAATTGATTTTGAAAAATTGGATATCAAGGGGCAAGGAGCGCTTGAAGACCCGTTTGTAATGGAGCCCGGGTTTAAATGTAATAGTTATATTTAAATATTAATTTTTGCACCCCTAGGGTTTGACCTTTTTGTTCACTTGGTGGCTCTAGTGAACCAAACTAGAATAAAAATCCATAATCAATCCGGGTAGAATATAGTATTCTATATGTGCATGCTTATAATATATATATTATATATTATGCAAACATGCTTCGCATGTTTATTAATATGACGCGTATTTTATATATATACGTGCATGCGCGCTAAACAAGATGAGACAAATTAATAACAAACCCCTCAAATATTTTATATTAAGTTGTAACGTTCAAAGATATTTGGAATATCGAACGTCGCCTTCTAGCATGATAGAAATAATAGAGTATTGAATATTTAATATGAGTTTGTTGTGCACACACAAGGCGAGTATTAAATATTTAAGATGTTATTTTTATTACATATGATGTTTATAAGGAATTGAACATTACTGCTTTGTTGTGCACACACAAGGGCTGTAGTTTTTTCTTCACTTATATGGAAATGTTGGGTCTGACTTAACTTAAATCATTTTAGTTCGGATGTGCACACACTTGACCATTATGATTTAAGAGGCAAAATACAAGGAGTTATATAGTTGATGTAATTGACAAGAGTTGTCTACCTATTTATTTATATATAGTTTGTTGTGCACAAACAAGGCTATATACATTTGAAATGGGATCCTTATTCTCACTAGCAAATCTTTAATTAGATTTTGTCGAACTATATAAGTGAGGGTAATATAGTTTGAAGAAAATAGTGGGAGATACCAATTTAAAACAAGACCAAATTTATTTTGGTAATTAATAAAAGAATGTATGTTAAAATGTTGTTAATTACAAATTCATTTACAGAATTTTACAATGTCTAAATTACTATCACTACGTATCATATTAGATGCTAAATTAACCGGATCGAATTAAATAGATTGGTTAAGGTAATTGAGAATAGTTCTCACGGCTGAAAAGCTTTCTTATGTCCTTAATACGCCTATCCCTGCAATGGTTGCAGACAATGCCTCTGAGGAAGATATTGCTACTTTTAGAAAGTGGCTAGATGATGCATAGTTGGCTCAATGCATCATGCTCGCATCCATGAGTAACGAGCTTCAGCGTCAGCATAAAACTATGGATGATCTCCTATTATATTCCTGCACATCAAGTAGTTGATGGTGAGGAAAGTAGGACTGATAGATATCAGATATCTAAGGAGCTCTTCCGATCTAGAATGACCGATGACACTACGGTACAGATAAAAGTCCTTAACATAATCAATTTGCTTGATCAATTAGGACAACGGGTTTTGTCATGGATGGAGAGTTGAGCCAAGATTTGATCTTGCACTCACTTCCGGACTCCTTTCACAATTGTTGTGAATTTTTCATATGAACGAGCTAGATATCAGCCTCGCTGATTTGCTTAACATGTTGAAAAATGTTGAGAGTCACTTTACAACCAAGAAAGACCAAGTCTTACTGGTAGGGGCCAAAGGATCTTCTGAAAAGAAGAATGATTCAAAGAAGGTAAATAGAAAGGTAAAAACAAAGGATAATAAGAACAAAACTGATACGGATAGCAAAGGAGTTTGCTTCCACTACAATAAGCCAGGACACTGGAAAGAAACTGCGAGAAGCATCTTGCAAAGGCTAACCAAAGAAACTTAGTGAAGTTTCGGTTACAAATACAAATTTGTTCATAATTTGAAATAAATTTTTCTTTAAGTCAAGGTTCTACTTGGGTATTGGATACCGACTTTGGTTATCATAAATATAGATTTATGAAGGGACCAAGTAGAAGTAGAAAGCTAAACAAATATAAGTAAACCTATGTGTGGGAAATGAAGCAAAGGTTGCTGCATTAGCCATAGGAACTTATAGTTTAGCAATGCCTACGGGCAAGTCTATTAAGTCAATAAGTTGTTATTGTATTCCAGTTCTCGTTGGAAACATTATTTCCATTTTATTGTTAGACAATGAAATCTTTGGTATTATATTTAAGAACAATTGTTGTTCTATTTATAATATTAATGTTTTGTATAGAACTGAAATATTACTTAATGGATTTTGTATACTTAACTTACGTGAAAAATATATTTTTTACAAATTGAACAAACTAATATAAGAAAAGGAGATGATCATTCAAAGAGTTGAATGTATGTATTTGTTGAAATACAAGTATGAATTATTTGAAAGGTTCAAAGAATTCAGAAATGAAACAAATTGACAAAGTATTAAGATTCTTTGATTAGATCAAGGAATAAATACTTGAGCAATAAGTTTCTAGATCATCTCAAATGGTTTTCTCATAATGGACGCCTCCTGATACGTAATAATTGATTGATGTATCTGAAAGGAAAAATTGTACCTTGTTGGACATGGTATGGTCCATAATGATTTTACCGACATTCTAGTATCCCTCTAGGGTCATGTCCTAGAAATGGCTGCATATCTACAAAAGGTAACCTCAAAATTCGGCCCCAAGACTCCATAAAAGTTATGGACAGGGTGGATTCCTAATCTTAAGTATGTTAAGATAAGGGGTTGTCCAACTTATGTGAAAAGGTTTCAAAGGATAAGCTTGGGACAAAATTTGACAAGTACAGATTTGTGGGACATCCTAAAGTAAGTTTAGGGCATATGTTCTATAATCCTACTAAGCAAAAGGTGTTTGTTGCGAAACATGCTGCCTTCTAAGATAAAGGTGTTTATCATTGAAAGGGCTAGTGGGAGGATAATACATCTTGAAAAGTTCAAGAACCACAAAACACTATAAGTCAAATAAGAGGAACTTGTAGATAGACCTATTGTACCACAATCGAGTCGTAAATCTGGAATAATACCGAAGATACCTAGGAGGTATGGATTCATCATGGATGATGATGATGAGGTACGTATCATAGAAGATGATGATCCAGTTACATACGATAAGGTAAGAGTTGTAGACACCCAGAGAAATGGATTGAAGCAAGCTTCTCAAATATGGAACATTCATTTTGATATGATAATCAAAAGAGTTTGATTTTATCAAAAAAAAGAATGAACCTAGTGTGTACAAAAGGGTCAGTGGGAGCGTCGTGACATTTCTAGTATTATATGTTGATATACTACGGATGAGGAATAACATACCAATGCTACAATCAATAAAGATAAAGTTGTCTAAACATTCCTCCATGAATGATTTGGGAAGAGTATCTTAATTGGGGATGCAAATCTATATAGATAGATTTAAAAGGATGCTCGGCTTAACCCAAAGAACGTATATTCATTTGATGCTAAAGTTGTTTAGCATGGCAAACTCCAAGAGATATCTCATGTTGATGAGCCATGGAGTGTATCTATCTTAATAGTCCCCACAGACTCCTAAAAGAGAGATCACATGAGTGACAATCATGTATGCAATGAAATATACGCGACCTGATGTTGATCAGTCATATTCTGGAGAAGTTCACTGTGAGACAGTGAAAAACATCTTAAAGTACTTAATCAGCACTAAGGATGTGATATAATTCATGGCGGGTCTGAATTAAACTAGAGGTCTTAACAGACTCAAGTTTTTCAGACAGACCAAGACGACAGAAAATCCACTTTAAGGTAAAGGGTTACCTTGAACGATGGTGAAGTGAAATTGGAAAGGTTCTAAACAACAAAGAGTTGTTGGTTTAGTGATAAAGACAAAGTATATTGCTATAAATGAAGCTACAAGTTGATTGTTTGGATGAAAAGTTCATTACAGAACTAGGAATAGTTCCTAAGTCTCATCTTAGATCTAAACATGTGTTGTGGCACTTTCATTTGATTATAGGAATCATTGAAAGATGGGAAATCACTATAGAGATAGTAGACTCTCAAGAACAACATTACATATCCATTAACTAAAGCTTATCCAACAGCAGGATAATCGTCACTTAGAGAAGAAGAGTATGAGATACCATGACGATTGGCTTTAGTGCAAGTGGGAGATTGAAAGTAATATGCACACAAGCCAATCATGTTTGATGATAAAGCATATACTTTGTAAACAATCTTATTCATTTATTAATAAAAAGTATTAATTTATTAAAGGCTTTTAATTATCTACATGATGCTGTTTTATAATATGTGATAAACCCATAGTTTTAAGCAATGCTTTTAGAATAATGATGATGATCATTCTAATGAGATCTAAATTCTTAGAAAGCTTAAAACTAAAATAGTTCCCAATCGTTGGATTACTAAATTGGGGATTAGAAAATCCGGATAGATTGGTACATACGTTGCTTACTCATTGGATGAGGATGATTGATCTCATGATCATTTGTGTGGAGACACTAAAGCAAGTATGTAGGTGTTTATTAGAAAATAAGTTCACTGAACGTGACTCGCTAAGGAATACCTAATGGAGTTTTACTTGCATGTCAATAGGAATTCCTGTAGTGATAGTAGTACAAGTGATCCTTGGACTTGAGATCATCATAGTATCTTGTGTATGATGAGTTATACTTTGACTTATTCCTTAAGACCCTTAGGGTATATCAAAGGGTATGCTTGGGTATAATAAGTTATACATGGAGATAATGTATGATCAATAAAGAATCTACCACTTCTAGTAAAAGAAGGGAAATGTCCTATGTGATTCGATAAATGACAACCCAGTAGTCCTTGGCCAAGGCAGAATGAAATTAGAAAGGAGTTTCTAATTTGCATTATTTGGAGTTGTGCATTTAAGAGTCGAAATACATATAATTAAATAAAATAAGACTTGACAGAAATTCCATGTCTTATATTTAATTGGGACATTGTATGGTGGAAGGATTGAATTTTACGGTAACTATTTACTCAAAGGTTCTTTTATGATTAATGTTGAAATCTATATTATCTGGAAAGTCGTTGATCGCTAGGGAGGCTTATCCCTATTGTAGAATAAATATTATTTATTTAAATAAATTATTAGTTTAATTTATTTATTTAAATAAGATTAGAATTGTTCTAATTGATTTATTCACAACCGGTTTAATATGGAGAACCTAAAGGGTCACACCATAAAAGGAAGAATAATTATTTAAAAAGTTAATGGCATAATCGTAATAATAAGTTAAGTATATTTAATTTAATCTATGGTGATAGAATAAATTAAATAGCTTAATATTTATTATTTATTATTTATTATTTTGGAAATATTAAATATAAATTAATAAGAGGAGTCTTATTATTATTATTACCATTATTATTATTTAATTCCTAAAGGAGTTTGGGAATTAATTAATAAAAGTACTCTCAAATATCCTAATAGGATTAGGAGGCAAATTAATTAAAAGAGTTTAATTAATTATCCCTAATAAGATTAGGGAGCTTAATTAATTAAAAGGTTAATTAATTATTCCTAATAAGATTAGGAGCCTAATTAATTAAAAGAGTTTAATTAATTAAAATAAAACCCAATTCCTTAATTGTTAAGGATGGGTTGCCCACATCTATAAATAAGAGGAGTCTTATTATGGGTGATAAGGAGAGGTTGACGTATTATTAGAATACGTAATTCCAATAGTTGGGAGAGTACGCCCCTTTTCTATAGAGATAGAAAAACTAGGGTTTAGCCAAATATCCATCTTCTTGAATTCTTCTTCTTTCTTGGTGGATCACCTATAGAGGCCAAACGCTTGGGTGGCTAACGTTGATCAAAGGAAGGAACCAAACCCGGTGGATTCAAGATGAACGCGAAAAGGATTGGAGGTGAACTTGTACCTGAGAAAGCTTGGATCTTCAAGGGTATGATTCTTATTCATATCTTTTCGTTTAATTAATAAGTATGCATAAAGGGTGATCCGGGTTTATGGTTTGTAAAATTTTTAAACTCTGATTTTACACGTTTCCGCTAATTTTTGCAATTTGATTGCGTTCTTGAATATTACAAACCTAACACATGTAACAACGATTAAACAACAAAAACAACAAACGAAATAAAATCTGCGGCCTCTGACATTAGCTTGTCAGACCACAGATTTTGTTCAAGAACAGATTTTGAAAAACTCAATTTTATCACACTTTGATGCTATGGATCCATGATGGATCATCATAGATCAACTAAAAACATATTCTTGCATGAATCTAAACACATAAACTCAATTATTTCCTAAGCATACAAGATCAAAGTTGAGTTCGGGTTATACCTTTCTTGCCCAAATTTTGATCTTGATTCTCCAATATGTTTATGGTTGATCTAAGGAAAGTATTTGGGACTGATCTACTAAGCAAATTCGGAGGTCTTGGTGAGAGAGAGAGAGAGTAGGTGAGAGCTTTGGTGAAAATAAGCTAAATTTTGTAACTTTCTCTCTCCCAAATCTATATATATCATAAAGATGAAATGAACTTTGTTGAAATAGCTGGCATATAGGTTGATGTGCTGTACTTGTAGGCTATAAAAAGTCAAGGTTTGGTTACCAACTAAAGGTGTTGCAATTTTCTACAAGTTAGCTTACTAAAAAAAATAGTAATAAAAAGGGTATTATGGTCTTTTCCTTTTATTTCTAGATTTTTCTCATTTGTTGTAAACCCTTAGGGTTTAGGGTTTGAGCAATCTAGGGTTTAACCCTAACATCCTAACCCTTAGGTTTTAAAAATCTAACTTCTAGGATTTTCAAAATTAGGTTTAATTAGAAAAATAAAATTTCTAGAATATAATTTGGGTTTCTAAAATTGAAATTTAATATACAAAAATATAATTAGAGTTTTCTAATCATATTTAAGTTTAACAAATACTTTAGGTATGCTAATAAAAATTAGGGTTGCCTAATTAGGGTTTACAATTCCCGGATTTGAAATTAGAGTTTCCCGGCGTACAATTAGGGTTTTAATTGTACAATTTATTTTCTAAATTTAAGATTAGGGTTTTAAATCCCTTATTAAGGTTTATTAATTACAAACCTTATCCGATCAATTATTGATCAACATTTCTAAACCGTACAACACATAATCAACAATACAATTATTTTAATTGTATTTTCTATCGAATCTCTATCCGAAAATTAGGGTTAGGGTTTTCTAAAGTTGTTAAGCACAACTCTACTCTAAATTTATTAGTCAATACACAAATTGACTTTCTCGAGACTCGTATCACAGATACTTGTCACAAAATTGATAATTAATATTAATATTAATTAAAAAAAAATTATTCGCAAATTTTTGATTATTCGAAATCCTGGGTTATCACAGAGTAAGTACGCCCGAGGGGATTGTCTCTACACCTAGCGCCCTAAGGTCTTTCATGGTCTGGGAGTCATTGGTCGAAAGCTCGCTAAGGGGTAGCAGTGTTGCCTAATGGAGTAAGACATTACACAGTCATGTGAAAAAAAAAGAAAAAAAGAAAAGCAAACTAGCAATAAACACCGCGAGAACGTCCAAAAAATAGCCCCCATGGGTAAAAATAAAGCATTTAATCCCATTGTTGAACCTCTGTTTGTTTTGATATGTTGGAATAGTCTTTTTTGCATATATATACATGATTTTTGCTTTAAAGTATAATTTTCTGTTTTGAGCAATCTAGTATGTGTATTTTTGCTTAAATCAAGTTTTGGTGAATATAACACACACACACCATATCTATAACATTGATGATTTATCTGAGTGTATGACATTATGACTACAACTTGGTTTGAATCAATATTCTTAAATCTAGAAAAATTTGCTATGGCAATTTGGACTGAATTTCAGTGATAGCTGGACAATGTGAGATTAGTTGCATCATAATTTAGTTGCATAATAATATAGCTGCATTTTCATTGTCCATTAGTATGCATTGCTTGAGGGCAATCAACAGTTCAAGTTTGGGGGTATTTGATAAGTGAGTTTTAAACCTACTTATTGAGTACCAATTCATGCGAACTATGCCCATCTCAAGTACATTTTAGTTTGTTTTAGTTGCATTTTATGTTATTTTGCATTACATATACTTACAACTCCTTTTGGTGGAAAAGTGCAGGAAACGACCTAATTTGGTGGACTTAGAGGGCACGACGCGAATGGACATATGGAGCGAGCCACAAGCTATGGATACGTGGCATGAAGATCAAGTGGAGCAGAGACTCGTCAGGGATGAACAAAGAAATGAGCAGCAGGAATAGATCAGTGCAGAAGCCGCGCGACCGCGCGGCAGGACAAGCATGGCAACGTGCGCCCGTGCTAGCATCCGGCTGGACATCATGAGACACTGCAAGTTGCGCGCCCGCGTGATGAGTACATTGGGGAAGCGCGCGGCCGTGCGCAATGCTTAATCACTTCTAAGCTGTTTATTTTAATGTTTAATTAAAATGGTTGTAATTGTTTTTTAAAAAATGATATCTGACTGGTGTCAGAGGGGACGATTGGATTATTTAGTTTTTTTTACATATTTTTTAGTATCGTAACTAGGGTTTACTCTCTGGGAGAGATTCCAACAGAGAAGGAGGCCAAAACTCTATTTTTCTACTACTTTTTGGGATTTTCTACCAGAATGGATTTTTATTAGTATTTGTTGGATTCATATAAGGATTTGAATAGTGCATTATATTCAGCAATTGGGTTGGATTGTTTTTACCTTTCATCTTTTAATTGTCTGTTTATTAATCATGTTTAGATTCGATCCCATAATGGCTTTTAGTTCAGTCATGAACTAAACTCCATTATGGGATTCTAATTGATTTTAATATGTAGTTTGATTGCATGCTTGAATGCTAGATTGTTTTACATATCACATGGGATGTCTATCATGATTGTTTTGCATGTATGAATGCTTGATCAACATTCGTTTCAATACTTGTATGGAATTGACAATGAACATGCAATTATGGATTGTAATCATGATAGTATATGTATATGGGGCATTTTTATATGGCTCATGTATTTCGTGAACCAGATAGACATAGACTATTTCATCTTATGAGTTAGAATAAGGGCTTGAACTTAAATTGAATATAGTTTCAATTTCACATAGACATATAGTGATTTTGGTTATATTTATGATTACATAGAGTCTATCATTTATGGATGCTGTGTATGTAGGTCATAGTGCATTAAAAAATGGCTATGACTCTTTTAGTGCTCTTGGCTACTTTCCTGTGATATGTTAACAAGTCATGCATGATCGTGGTGATTGAATGAAATATTAAATGAAGTTAGGATCCCATTATTTCCAGATTTGATTTATTCCGTCGTTATTATTGTTTTATTCATTATTTGTGATTCGAGTAACAAACCAATCTTAGTCATTAGTTTGAGCATATTAATATAGTGATTTAAATTAAACAACTTTCTCTGTGGGATCGATACTTTACTTGCTCTGTATTACTTGTTAACACATGTATGCTTGCATGAGTTAGAGCTCTTTTATTAGAACTAAAAAAGAGGCAACACAAACTAACCCAAAATCGTGAAGTGAATCTTGGGTCTCGATCAGAAACTATGAATACTAGCATACCATGCAGTCTTACAATCTCATTTATGTACATACGAGCAAGACGTTCAAGTGTATAAGTTTCTCATATAGGTAAGAAGTGAGCAGACTTGGTCAATCTATCAACAATGACCCAAATTGCATCTATGCCTTGAGAAACCTTGGGAAGACCACTAACGAAATCCATGGTAATGTGCTCCCACTTCCATTCTGGAATTTCAAGTGGTTGCAATGGACCTTTTGGTACTTGATGCTCCGCCTTGACTCGTTGACAAGTTAAACACCTTGAGATAAAGTCCGCTATTTCTCTCTTCATATTGCTCCACCAAAATGTATATCGAAGATCATGATACATTTTGGTACTCCCAGGATGGATTGCAAATGGTGTGTTGTGCGCCTCCATCATGATTTTATACTTTAAATCAGGGTCGTTAGGAACACAAAGTCTGGAGTTGACTCGATGTATTCCTTCTTCATCAATTCTTGCTTCTGGAATAACACCTTCTTACACTTTCTTCCTCATACGTATCAGCTCCAAGTCTGTAGCTTGAGTAACTTTAACTTTATCGATTAAAGTTGGTTCTACTCGTATATTCGCCATCATCACATGGGTCCTTGGAGTCTTTAACTCTATCTCCATCATTTGTAAGTCATACAAAATGGGCCTTTGTGTTGACAATATTGCACTCGTACACGCATATGATCTTCTATTCAATGCATTAGCTACTGCGTTTACTTTACTAGGATGGTATTGAATGGTATGATCATAATCCTTTAACATTTCAAGCCAACGAAGTTGCCGCATGTTGAGTTCCTTTTGGGTGAAGAAATATTTGAGGCTTTTATGATCCGTACAGATCTCCACCTTCTCTCCATACAGGTAATGCCTCCAAATCTTAAGTGCAAAGATAACAGCTGCCAACTCTAGATCATGAGTAGGATAATTCCTCTCATATTCTTTGAGTTGCCGAGAGGGATATGCTATGACATTCCCATATTGGATGAGAACACATCCTAACCCTTTGCCCGAAGCATCACTGTAGATGATAAATCCCTCTGAGCCAGATGGTATTGTCAGAATAGGTGCTAAAATGAGTCTTCCTTTGAGTTCTTGAAAACTCTTCTCACATTCCTTGCTCCAACCGAACTTTGTATTTTTTCGAGTCAGCTGAGTTAATGGAGTAGCGATTCAAGAAAATCCTTCCACGAATCTCCTATAATAACCAACTAAGCCGAGAAAGCTACGTACTTCGGTCACTGACTTTGGTTGCTCCCAACTTTGAATTGCTTCAATCTTCACTAGGTCAACAGATATTCAATGATTTGATATCACATGCCCAAGGAATGCAACTTCCTCAAGCCAGAACTCATATTTCTTCAACTTGGCATAAAGCTTATTTTCACGAAGCTTTTGGAGTATCAGCCTCAAGTGTTGCTCATGATCTTCACGGCTTTTGGAATATATTAGAATGTCATCAATAAAGACAACCACAAAGTGATCCAAATATTCCTTTAATACTTGGTTCATCATATCCATGAAGGCAGCAAGAGCATTAGTCAATCCAAAAGACATGACCATGAATTCATAATGCCCGTACCGAGTTCTGAAGGAAGTCTTTGGAATATCATCAGTTTTAACCTTCAGCTGATGATATCCAGAACGAAGATCGATCTTTGAAAAGAATTATGCTCATTGCAACTAGTCAAACAAGTCATCAAAGCGAGGTAACGAATACCTATTCTTGATGGTGACATAGTTCAATTCTCGGTAATCAACACAAAGTCGCATACTCCCATCTTTCTTCTTCACGAATAGAACAGGAGCACCCCAAGGAGACGTACTAGGACGAATAAAACCAATGTCTAACAATTCCTATAATTGGGTCTTTAACTCTTGAAGTTCAATAGGAGCCATTCGATATGGGGCTTTGGAAATGGGTTTTTTACTAGGTTCAAGGTCGATACAAAATTCAATTTCACGCTCTGGGGGTAGGCCAGGAAGTTCTTCAGGGAATACGTCAGGAAATTTATTAACAATAGAAATATCATTCAAAACTGACGTATTTTTGTTTAAATCTATGACATGAGCTAAGAAAGCTTGACGTCCATTTTTCAATAAATGAATAGCTTTATGGCTTGAAATGACCGTGATTGATTTTAATGGTTTATTCGCTTGAATTCGCATAATAGGTTGATTAGGAATATGAAAACTTATAACCTTACAAAAATAGTTAATTTTTGCATGATGAGTAGGTAACCAATCAATCCTTAGAATTACGTCAAACGCAAGTATTTTTAAAGAAATAAGATTGACATGTAATGTCCGGTTACCGATTTGAATCAAACAAGACTTATAAACCATGGATGTAATGAAGGTTTCTCCCAACGGAGTTTCAACCGATAAGTTAAAGTCCAATTGCTTCGTAGTCAAATTTAAACGTTGAGCACAAATAGGAGAAATAAAAGAATGGTTAGAGCCGGTATCAAATAAGGTATCTTCACTAGAGTTTATGATAAGCTTACCCGTGATGACCTCGTTCAGGTTCCTTGATTTCTGGGAGGTTACAACAAACGCTCTCCCTTGAACTACCGGTTTTGTCTTGTCTGGGATGAACTTTAATGCCTCCATCCCAGATGGACTTGACTTCGGTGCACAACAAGATCGGGCTAGGTGACCTTCTCTTCCACAATTGTAACATGTATTGGACTGTTGCGTACAGTTTGGACTGATGTGTCCCTCCCTTTCGCATTTGTAACATACGACTGACGGTCGTTCTCCTTCCTTAACAACAGATGTTGGTGCCGACGTCCTTCCATCATTATTAAATCTCCTCTTCTTGAAACTCCAACTTTTATTGTCTTGGCCATGATTACCACTGAAGTGGTTACCATTTCTGGCATGTTGATTACCTCCATGTTTGTTGTCACCGCTTCGATTACTGTCACCACTGGTATTTTCATTCTGCCGGATGTTTTCTCTTGGTTGCGTTGACCCGTTATCGCGCTCCAATAACTGAGCCCTATTTACAACATCTGAATATAAACACAGTTTATGAGAAATAAGATATTGACGTATCTTCGATTTCAAACCTCTTAAAAACATCTGCATCATTCTCTCCTCATTATCAACCAAGTGGGACGCAAACCGATACAACTCGGAAAATTTAGCTTCGTACTGCGCCACGGTCATATTGTTCTACTCCAAATTGATGAACTCTACCTCTTTAGTGTGACGAATACTTTCGGGAAAGTACTTGTCGTTGAACAGTTTTTGGATCTTCTCCCAAGACATCTTCAGTGCGGCAGGTTGAGTATGCTTTACTGATTCCCACCAGTAATCTTCCTTTACTCGCAACATAAAGGTGGCAAAAGGAACCTTTTGCTCCTCGAAGCATCCCAAGACATCAAATATCTTGGTGATCTGCTTTATCTATACTTCCGCCTTAAGTGGTTTTGGCTCTCCAATAAACTCTGGTAGTCCCAGCTCCTTGAACTATTTAGCAGAGACCGTTCGAGAGTTTCCAGTGTTTCCACCTACATTTTGGACATGATTTTCTCTTGCCTGATGTTGTACGAATTGCAAAAAGCTCCAAAACATTCCGTCGTTCGCCATTTGGTCAGTGTTGTTGTTCACCTGAGGATTATTGTCTTCCTGTTGCACATTATCCAGGGTATTAATCTGTGGTGACTCCACGATCTCATGTGTTTCATTGCTTATCTCAACATTTTTGGATGCCATTTTCCAATACTGTCACAAAACAAGGGTTAATTAATACATCACATATTATCCATATACTCTGACCGACCAGTTAAATACCAAATAAACTTAGGTAGGTCATACTAGTGAATGAATTCCTCGTCTCTCCCCTCCTAGTTCTTGTCTCACATCTTAGCCAGGGATCATATCCCTAAGCTTTGATACCAACTGTGATGCCCCCAAAACCCATCTTGAGTCGCTAGATACAAGGTACTAAATACAAATACAATTTAATTATACAAAAGTCGTGTAAAATACGTCAAAACATAGGTTGTGAGTTTTAATACAAATATTGTAATCTAAACAATATTCACACTCAATGGAGTCCTCATTACATTTATTATCACACTATTTCATAGAATAGTGAGGACAACTAATGTACCATGTAGGACCATCACTCTGTTCCCCGACTAGTCCCAGCTACGTTCTCATTTCCTGAAGAGAACAGTGAAAGAAAAGGTGAGCTCAACTAGCCCAGTAAGAAATATTATGACTAAGATAATGCAGAATAAATTATCATTAGCCTTCAATAATGTTAAACTGATAAAATATAATAGACAACAAGTTTAACTACAGCGGATCAAGCATTCCATTAGAAGAGTCAAGTAAGGTATAAAATCTACTATCTTCTATGATTTAAAAAGTTTTTCATCAACTTTATCGCTGAGACTCAGCTTAATAAATAAAATCAAATCATCCCTGCTCCACGGCCAAGGATATTCATGTAATAATCAATGGTCATGACTATACCGAATAATCCCTGGTCATAATCATACCAACAACTGTCCACCAATGAACTACAGGCCAATGAGGACTTTTACCACATCATTCGTCACGTTACGGTCATGATTATACCGAATAATCTCTGGTCATAATCATACCAAGTCCATCTATGCACGCAAGACAAATATGACTTTCATTACAATATAAGCATGATGATGATGACAATGACATAATAATTCAATAAAACAAGTTCAAGAATAAATTTTAAAGATTTATAAATTAATTTATCCAGGAACCAATAACGTCCAAATTGTCAACATGATACTGCTTTGTAGAGTAAAATTCAAGAATGCTTAGAAGAATATTTCCATGAAAAGATACTAGATGAAGCGCAAATATCAATGATATTCCACTAATTTCATGGAGTATAGAAGCCAAAGGTTTAACCAACTGAGTATAATAGAATATATGAAACTACAAATGGATTTTCACCCGCCATGCGGTAATCCACGTAGATAAATCATTTCCACAATTTAATAAGGAATGAATATGAAGGATCATTCACCATGCATGTGGTAATCCACATAGACATGTTATTCAAATAGAATAAAAAAGAATGGAATAATAGAAGGATTCATTATGCGTGCGATAGACTGCACAGACAGGTTATTCCCAACAGAATAATAAATAATAGAACCAGGTCCTGCGTAAATGCACAGACATGATATTCCGACAGAATAATAAATAATGGAACCAGGTCCGGCGTAAATGCACAGACAGGATATTCTGTCAGAATAATAAAAAATGGAATATTAGAAGAATTTCACCATGTATGTGGTACTTCGTATAAACAGGTTATTCCAACAGAATAATAAGAATGGAATAACAACAGGATTCACTAGGCATGTGATAGATAATACATACATGTTATTCAAACAGAATAATAAAGAATAGAATAAAAGAAGAATTTTACCATGTATGCGGTACTTCGCGTAAACAGGTTCTTCCAACATAATAATGAAGAATGGAATAACATAAGTTCTCTTCATGAATACGACAGAAATAATACCCCTTACGTGTACAACAAATAATATCCCTTACCTTCGAAGAAACTGGATATTGGAGTAGTGAAGTAGCAGAATACTTTTCTTCTTTCTCTCTATAGTTTCTCTCTCTAGAGTTTCAGTGAATTCATAAGAAATAATGAAGGAATGAGCTTCTATTTATAGGAGAATGGAATGAATAGTAACTAATTCATTAACGATCCAGATTGATTTACTTTTAAATGGACGGTCCATATAGGTTTACTATTGAAACTTAAAGCAACGGTCCATACTGATTTACTATTAAAACATTAAACCAGTGATCCATATTGATTTACTATTATAACTTTTCATAAGCGGTCCATATTTATTTTTTATTATATCTTCAACCAACGGTCTGAAAAATTAACACATCTCCTCATGGAATAATATTGTACCCAAAAATGATTTGGACCGAAAAAATATATATTTTACGGGTGAATAGTACCCCGTGAATAGTAACTTGTGAATAGTAACTCATGAATAGTACTCCAATACGAAAAGTGCCCCGAATACCCGATTGAACAATATAACCTCCAGACATCAATTATTATCGAAACAAATGTCGATTTCCACTAACAAAAATAATTCCAACATAATGGAGCTATAAAATTCATCTTTAATCAACACAAACTTATTCATCATTAATATTATAATTCACAATATTTAACAATCAGGTCGTTCCCAGGAAAGAGTAGGGCTTTCCAATAAAGATTTCTCCTTATTGGCGCGCAATTAGGTGACCAAACCTCTCCTTGACAGAACTTCTAGACATTTTCAATATTGCAAATAATAATATGAATAACTTTGTCGCCTCAATTATTGTTGTAAGACCCCAACTTTTTGAATAAGGGTTAATTTTTCTCGAAACATATTTTTGAATATTATGGTGTGAATTTGATATAATGTTATAGTTGTGGGTAATGTTTACAAATTTTGCAAAGTACGCAAGTTGTTATATAATATTTGATTGATCGGGGAATATTCGTTTTAACAGGGAATATTAATACAACGACACAATCATTGGTGGACCCCCACAACGGAATTATTATCAGATTGAGAAAACGATAAAAATACTTTCTGAAAATAACAGCGGAAGTTTTACCGTTAACTGTTGAAACACCCGATGTTAAAAGTACAGTAATACGCGTAGTTACATAGTAGCACACGGTATTGATTATTGATGCTTACGTGAGAAGTCACTCAGTTATACTCAATTATTGCTACAGTAATTGCTGCATCATATCTATTATATTATGGATTCAATTATTGTAAGTATCATCTGCATAAAATATTTTTTTATTAAATCAATACTTGAGACGACAAAGTTATTCATGTTATAAACTGTAATATTTACAATGTCTAGAAGATCTATTAAGGAGAGGTTTGGTCACCTAATTGTGCGCCAATAGGGAGAAATCCTTATTGGAAAGCCCCCTCTTTCCTGGGAACGACCTGGTTGATAAATATTGTGAGTTATAATATTAATGATGAATTTTGTTCGGAGTTGAATTTGGAGATGCGGACGTGATATTTGAGTCCGGAACGACGAAATTAGTTAAAATAGTCTATAAACATAAAATTTTCCGGGCTTCGCTATTTGGTCAAAAAGTCAACAGTTGACTTTTTTCGGGAAAAGTCAAACTTCAAAATTTTAAAATTTATATTTTTGAGAAAAATAGTTTCATTATGTTGGAATTGTTTGTGTTAGTGAAAATTGATATTTATTCCGATGATAATTGATGTCTAGGGGTTATACTAATAAATCGGGTAATTTATCGGATAAATGAGCAATTAATTGCTACTAATTCACATGCTTATATAACTATTTGTTCACATATGTGTACTATTGAATCACATTATTTACTATTAGGGGAGTTGGTACAAGATTGATAATACTTGCATGACTAAGTTAAAAATGGAGGTATAGATGGAGGTACTATACTGTAATTCATATTTTCACATATCTAGAACTATCGATTCACATAATTTACTATTGAATCACAACATTTACTGTTAGGGGAGGTGGTGCAAGTTTGATAATACATCCATGACTAGATTAAAAATAAAGGAAAAGTTGGAGGTATTGTACTGTAATTTTCTGAGCCCCAAAACGTGCAATTATCGAAACTTTATTTTCTTATAAATAGAAGCTCATTCTTCCTTCATTTCTCACCAATTCACAAAATCTTTAGAGCGATTATTATAGAGAGAAATTATAGAGAGAAAAAAGAAGAGAAGTCTGCTACCTCACTATTCCAATATCCAGTTTTTCCGAGGTAGGGAATATTATTTGTTCTACTCATAGGGAGTATTATTTCTTTCTTATCTATGAAGAGAACTTCTGTTATTCTATTCTTTATTATTCTGTTGGAATAACCTGTATACGTGGGCTACCCTATACTTGGTGAAATTCTTCTGTTGTTCCATTCGTTATCATTTTGTTAGAACATCCTGTCTGTGCGTTCTACGCCGGACCTTGTTCCGTCTTTATTATTCTGTTGGAATATACTGTCTGTGCATTTTACGCCGGACCTGATTCCGTCTTTATTATTCTGTTGGAATATCCTGTCTGTGCGTTCTACGCAAGACCTGATTCCTTCTTTATTATTTTTTGGAATATCCTGTCTGTGCATTTTACGCCAGACCTGATTCCGTTTTTATTATTTTGTTGGAATATCATGTCTGTTCGTTTTACGCCGGACCTGATTCCGTTATTTATTATTCTATTAGAATAAACTTCCTGTGCAGTCTATCGCATGCCTGCTGATTTCTTTTGTTATTCCATTCCTTATTATACTCAGTTGGTTAAAGTTTTGACTTCTATACTCCATGAAATTAGTGGAATATCCTTGATATTTGTGCTTCATCCAGTATCTTTTCATGGAAATATTCTTCTGAACATTCTTGAATTTTACTCTACAAAGCAGTATCATGTTGACAATTTAGACGTTATTAGTTCCTGGATAAAATAATTCCTGAACTTGTTTTATTGAATTCTTATATCATTGTCATCATCCTCATGTTTATATTTTGTTGAAAGTTATTTGTCGCCTATAGTGCATAGATGGACTTTGTATGATTATGAGCAGGGATTATTTGGTGTAATCATGACCGTAATGTTACAAATAATGTGGTTAAAGTCCTCATTGGCCCGTAGTGTATTGATGGACAGTTGTTGGCATGATCATGACCATTATTGAATACACAAATATTCTTGGCCCGTAGTGCATGGATAATTGTGGTTGTGATTCTAAAGAATATCCTTGGCCGTAGTGCAGGGGTGATTCGATGATGTGGATTATTTATTAAGCTGAGTCCCAGCGATAAAAGTGATGAAAAACCTTTTAAATCATAAAAGATAGTAGATTTTATTCTCTACTTGACTCTTTTAATGGATTGCTTGTTCCGTTGCAGTTAAACTTGATGGTTGTTATATTGTATCAGTTTAACACCGTTGAAGGCTAACGATAATATATTCTGCATTATCTTAGTCATAATATTTCCTACTGGGCAAGTTGAGCTCACCCTTTTACTTTTATTGTTATCTTCAGGAAATGAGAACGTAGCAAGGACTAGTCGGGGAACGGAGTGACAGACCAGATGATAGCATTAGTTGTCCTCACTATTTTTGTGAAATAGTGGAAAATAAATGTAATAAATTGAATTTGAGTTTGTATATTGTCTAGACGACAATATTTGTATTAAAACTCACAGCTTATATTTTGTCGTACTTTACACGGCAGTTGTATAATTAAGTTGTATTTGTATTCTGTACCATGTATTTGACGACTCAGAATAGGTGATGTATACCTATTTTCTGGGCGTCACAGTTGATTTAATAATATATCATATTATGCAGATGATACTGTAACAATAATTGAATCAATAATATGAGAGATATGATGCATCAATTACTGTAGCAATAATTGAGTATAACTGAGTGACTTCTCACGTAAGCATCAATAATCAATACCGTGTGCTATTATGCAACCACACGTATTACTGTACTTTTACTACTGGATAGTTCAACAGTTTTAACGGTAACACCTCCGCCGTTATTTTTATAGAAAGATAATTTTGTCATTTTCTAACTATGACAATACTTCCGTTGTGGGGTCCACCGATGATTGTGCCGTCGTACGAATATTTCCTGTTAAAACGAATATTACAAAATTAATTTATAATAAGAATATAATCTATAATGGTCAATAATTCTTAAAAAGAATTTATTTACAAGTGTTCATATAATAATAAGTTTTATTTATCACATAAATACATATACTTCTCTTTTCATATAATCCTATCTTTATATAAAAAATTAAATTAAATGCAAAATTTATTATTTAATTATATTGAAAATATTGGGTTATTACAGTATGTCTTTTGGTAGATCCCATCTTTTGATGTTTAAAAATGGGATAGTTAACGTGTATAAAAATATGCCAAGTATGTAAGTGTATGCCGCTAAAATTTGGTATATGGATATAAATGCGGTATTATGACTAAATGTTTGATTAAGTAGATAAATCTTGAGAATGAAGATAGTAAGTTATCTCTGTGATAATTGAAAGTTGTATTAAATTGAAATGGTCATTTCGGCAAGCTAAAAAGAATATTTCTAGTAAACTGAAATGGATAGTTTTGTAAGTTGAACATGAAGATAATGTGATTAGTAGAGTTTAAATTACATGTTGTATTGTAAATACTTATAACATATAATGATACTCGAAGTATAATAGAAGATTTTGTTTAACTAGATAATACTGCCAAGACGTCAAAATTGTAACCAGAGGGAGGAACGTTCTGTGAACAATGAAAGGAATCAAGATGACCCAATGCAGAACTTCGCTGATATAATAGCTCAAGCTATGCGAACTCGTACACCTACAACAAGGGGGCAAGCGAATAATAGATTGGCAAATTTTAAAGATTTTAAAGTTGTAGGACCACCAAAATTCAACGGAACTACGGACCCCATAGAAGCTCAGTCATGGGTGAAAGAGATGGAAAAGGCCTTTATCATTGCTAGGGTAGCCGAAGAGTAAAAGACAACTTTTGTTACCTACATGATGAAAGGTGAGGCTAATTACTTGTGGGAGACGAACCAAGCTAGAGCCGGAACGGAGGTAGTGACATGGACAAGGTTTAAGGAGTTGTTGTGACACCCCCAAATCCGGGTACTTCAATTCCACGGGATTTGGTGTTCACTATACAAATATCATCTATCTATCTACCCATAATAAATGCAAACCATGCAATAGATAGAATAAAAAAATCTTCACTTAAGGGTTACAACATCTGAATAATAATAATAAAATCCCAGGTTAAACTAACCTTAAACATCTGTGCGGAATCATAAACAAATAAGTATTAACATCATCATTAATGTAACGCCCCGAAATCCGGTCCATCTTCACACCCGGATTCCGTGCGTCACTAGTACATCATTCATCCAACATACGTCATTATATACTGAAATATAACAACATACACTCTCAAATCCCAGGCTCTAAAAACCTTATAGCTTTTCTCATTACAAATAATGGTAATTACATTATTCTTTACATCTTGCACGAGTGACTTTTATCCGCCACCAAGGATACATAATCGTTCATTAAACTATTCTATAGTTTAATTCTCATATTTCTACATTACAAGTCTTCACTTGATCTTCTCGCTCATTCACATTCTGAATGGCACTTCATCTGGATACCGACAGCTTGATCTATACGGGATCCTTATGTTCTTCTAACATCGTTTGCTGAAAATGTTTTTCATTTAAAGCAAGTGTGAGCATTCAATTGCTCAGCAAGTCTTAGCAGTTGAATAACAACTTCAAGAGTTTAACATTCCTTTGGAACTTCGATAACCGAACAAAGGTTATGAAGCAGCTTGAACAATAGGAATAATCTCGATTCCTATCATTTTAAAACATCAGTTATATCCACTTTGAAATACTTTCATTCTCTACTCTCTTTCATATACATTCTGTCTGGCTAGAATCAATAGCACAGACTTAACAATAACGGTTCATGTATAAACAGAACATTCTTTTATTGAACAGTTCAATCACAGAACAGTTCATATCATAGAAACACCAAAGTGTTCACATTGTGGCACAAGGCCTCATACGTTTTACCACCTTGTACAAATATCACACATTCTCACATAGACATAACTTCTCAAGTTCAACATCTGAGAAGTTTAAGAAACTAGCATTCATTTAAAATATGAATGAAGTTAGGAAACTTGCCTTACGCACAGCTACAGCTTACGCTGAACTGCTCATTCCATTCCCTATAACACATAAGGAAATAACACGTACACCAATTAGTCATATACTTGACTTACGCATTGGTTTACTTAACTTTACTTCTTAAGGTTCGCGTTCTTGCAATCTAAGTTTACGCGACCAACTTTCATTACCATTCTACAGCTTCATGACATACGGAGATGTCTTACTCAAAACGTTCATCATCTTTGATGATTAACATTCTTATCTTCTTCTTATAACTTCTCTAGGACTCAGCACACATCGCTTCTCTGCTGGTAGTCCATATGGTACTCTGAGTGGTTTCCCACAAACAACCAACAAACAAGTTCCCGTCTCATCTACACTGCCATCACAGTGAGTTAGATCGGTTGCCAGTTTCGTATATACCTTCGCTCTCTGAAGGAATTGTTTAGCCCAGCTCCCATATGTCAACCATCAAAGGTTACGATTGCACCACAACCTAACTTTCTCTTAACTTATACGAATTATTAAATTATAATGTTCGTTAAGTCAATTTCTTATTCCTTATGGCTTTCTGGCAAGTAATTGCCATACCTCAGGATTCATTCTTATCCGATTCACATTCGACTTTTTTTGATACCATTCATATCTTACTTACTACATTCATCAACGTCTAAGTCATACAACTATGGTATACTTAGCACGTTCGTCAAACGTGAATACGATTCACGAGGATCGTTTACGTATTCAACGTTCACGTTGCTCGTCTCTTAATCTCTCATTCAACCTTTACTCAAGGTTTTAATTGTTTTCGATCGTTATCCATCCCATGAACGCCATGTTCATTATTCTTTCTTAATGTCGAAGCCATACTGATCATTGTATGCTAAGACCGATCGTTCATTGCAACAACGTTGCATTCACAGCGTCTATACGCTTTACATTCATATCTCATTACCATGTCATAACATCGAAATGTTATACATTATTATCGTACATCAACGTCTAAGGATTCACCATCATAGCAATCCCTCACGTTCGATTCATTGCGACTACGGTCCTCGGCTATCGGTCCCGTAACCCGTAATTACATTCTTTTAATCTCGTTCAAACTTTTCATTCGACCTACATCAAAGGTTTAAAACACTCACTTAAGTGTAACCTTAGTAAAACTACATGTTCGTATCTCTTTCTTGCACATCCCCAGTAATTGAGCATTTAAAAGCTCATTACTGGCTTTTTCCCTGTACCGGCGCTGCGGCGCCGATCCCCTTTACAACTCTCGCGCTGCGGCGCCACTCTGCAGTGTCAAACTGCCGAGGCTGGCGCTGCGGCGCCACTCTCTACACTAAGACTCGCGCTGCGACGCGAGTTAGCAGTGTCTGGCTCTCCGGCCCGGCGCTGCCGCGCCACCATTCTAGGCATGCCTGGCGCCGCGGCGCCAAGACCTTCTCCCCGAAAGTTTTTTCTAAGTCTTTGGTCGTTCTGAGATGTGTACTTCGAAATCTCATAACTTCTTCGTTATAACTCGGAATGGAGTCATTCCAAAGCCATTTTCTTACTTATCTTACGTACTTGGATTACTCATGGATAGAACTTTGTTCTGAATCCATTAACCTGCCATTCAATTGGCTTAATCTTCACCCTTCGTTCATTTTAACGTTTTTAACGTTATTCGTTCGTTCGTCCGTAATTCGGTCATCCGAACTCGGAACTCGTTCGTTCTTGAGTCCACGACTCACGTTTTCAACATTTTCTTACATTCTTATGAAACCCTACACATTTGGGTTCATTTACTAACTTTCAAATTATCGAACTTCTTTTACGAAATTTTCGCCATAACTTCGTTATAGCTCCATTTTAATCCGTTCTTCATGAACGTTTCTAACGTTCCTAACCAAGCAATAAGCAACTAACTTATACGCGATGGTTTTAAACTTGTCCATCAACAACAATTATACTACGATGGTTTTAAATTTGTCCATCAACAACGTTCTTCGCGTTCTTCGCGTGTTCTTCATGTTCTTCGTTCGTTCTTCATTTTTAATCGATATTTTGGATTACGATTTTACTTTTTCTTGGAATTTGATGTTATAGAACACCATTCCTTACTTATTTAACCTACTCATTCATAATATTCATTCGGATCGCTCAAAATCCTTACGAATTTTATACTTCCTTAAGAAATTTATAAACTAAATTTCTTATTTCTTATTTCTTCTTTTTCTTACAATTTCAACCATATGAAATCATTCTCAATATGTTTTACTCCTTATTCTCATTAAGCTATGTTTTTGACATAGAAAACTTAAAGAAAATATTAGAAGAAATTAGGGTTCGGATTACCGTTCTTCTTTAAATTCCTTTCGTCGGACAAAGTTTGCTCACGAGCCAACTTTTCCTTTTTCTTCTCCCTTTCATCTTCCATCCGAACTCTCTCTCTTTCTCTCTCAAGTGTAGGATTTTCAATAATCCAAACAAATGAAATTAAGCTTCCTATTTATAGATTTTCAAGGTTAGGGGCAAAATAGTCATTTCGCCCCTAAAATCACTATTCACACCTCCTTACTATTCATTACTTAAGGACTAAGTTAACTTAGCCCTCAAGTTTGCTTAGCCCTTAAGTTTCGTAGTTCAGTCTTACGGTTTTCGTCCGACAGTTTTAAAAACTGCTATTCTCGGAATCCAAATATTTTTGGATATTTCATCTTTGGCCATAACTGAAATATTATTAAATATTCCATCACGTCTCAACATTTTACGTAATCTATAACTTCTCGGAATTTCAAAATAAATCTCCGAGCAGAAACGGATGAATAGTGCCTATTTCGTCTTTTTCCCCGAAAATATTTTGTCTCCGGAAAAATTTTATTTTCGTCTTCAAAATTCCTACTCGTTCAGTCTAGCTCGTAGCCAGAATCCTCCCGATTAATAATCATTCTAGGTTATAGAACGATTAATAAACACATAACACATAATAGTATTAATAAAAATTCATTTTATTAATAACTAATTCTTTAAATCTTAATTTCTGGACAATCCAGATTTCCGGGTTGTCACAATTAACTCAAGTCTTAAACATAAATACATCATCTAATAAAATAACAAGTCTTCATCACTTGCTAACTTTGTCCTTGCCCTTACTAGTGGAAGGTTCATCAGTTCTTTCGTTCTTAACTGCAATGTTATTATAAGCATAAGTGAGCACTATTTCCCACAGGTATAACAATGAAATAACAGTATAATAACATTCTAGTAAATCAAAGACATCTGAATAAAAGCTCAACTTTTGAATCAAGAATGAATAACAAGAATCAAAAGATTTCTGAGGGTCATAAGACCTTAAACTATATCCTAGGTTATCAAGGGTTATACTTGAAACCTTTAACAGTCATAAGACTATGGACCTTTCTACTCGTACTTAGGGGGATCAGCACTTAGTACCATACTGTGCACAATATCTTAACGCTAACGCATAAGTAAATCCCTTTGCAGGGTTGTTCATCTCAGTTTGACATTCGATTCCGCACCAAAGGAAGTTTGGTTTGGATAATTCAATAAGGGTTCTGAAATTTAGAACGTTCATAAACTAAGAACTAGTTTAATCATTAAAGTTCACTAGTCTAATAAGGTTCAACAATAATGATATTCAAATTGATTAATAATCTCAAGGAGTATACAATAGAACGATTATTGTATAACAAAATCATACTTTGAAAAGCTAATCAATCCTTAATATAATAATTCGAACTTGAATAACAGTAATGATAATTTACTCGAGGTAAATAATAAACTTGAACAATAATGACAAGTATGGTTAGTAAACTTGCCTCGTGCGTAGATTACACTTTAACTAAGCACGTTCTTTGAATTAAATCCTACATATCATTCACATTCACAATACTAGTTAATTATAACTTAACTAATCATCATAAACTCATTCTCTTTGTCTACTTTGATTATTTAACTATACTTAGTTAATTTACCACTTTGTCACATAATTTATAATTCATGAATAACAAGCTTATTATGTATTCAATAATTCGATCCACATGCAATTAAGTTATTAACATGTTAAACAACTCTTTTATCATCATATTATACTTCTAACATGTTTACATGTTCATTACATTAATTTACTAACACATTGTTAGACTTAAACATTTTGAAAATTACATTTCTGAACTTACTGGAGAGTGGCGCTGCGGCGCCACTGTTACACTTGATCTTCGCGCTACGGCGCCATTGCGCTGCAGCCGAACACATGGCACTGCGACACCGTGGCGTTGCGGTTGGAAACTTGGCGTTGCGGCGCGGTGGCGCTGTGGCGCGGTTGTTTAGGCGTGAGACTGGCGCCGTGGCGCGGCGAGCCAGAAACTGTTCTGCAATTCGTGAAAATTGCAGAACACAGCCAAAAACTCCAATTTAAAATATTACTACACGAATTTAGACATACCCACATTTTATAATTCATGTATAATCATAACCCAACATTTATAGCATGGTTGTAACCCATTAAAACACATAATCAGAACTAAAATATGTGAATTTCATTGACTTTGATGTTCTTGGAGGTTTTGAAAATAAAACATGAATATTGTCACTACGGATTCGTTATAACACCGAATCCGCTTATTTAAACTTTGGTCTCTTCGTATCAACACGCATAATAATATACGAGTGTAAAATTTAGGGATAATATATGATCAACTCAAGAATTATCACGTATAAGGGCATATGGCCATAACCCAAACTCTATAAATTTTTGAAATAGCAATTCATAGTATTATGAAACTTATGATATGGAATCATATACAATATATATAAGATATGATATGCTACTCGAATTATTACATATATACACATAATTGTTACCCAATACAACTACGGAAACTTTACAGAGGACTTAGGCCATGTTTAGGAAAACTTTAAAAGACGTAAAGTAAGAATTGAGCTGGATAGAATTACCCAAAGCTTAGTGTAGATTTTAATAGGAGATGAATTCCTTCTCAATTCCTTCTTCAATCACTGACTCACAATTCTCCTCAACAATTATCAGATTCTCTCTAACTAGTTTTATGAGACTCAAGAAAATGAAATAAAAGAATACGCATATATTTTATAAACTGACGTAGTTCTGGTCAGTTAACCAATTCGTGGTTAACTGCCCTCAACCACTACTAAGGCCTTGTTTGGCTATTCAATATAATTCATTCTCATTTAATTTGATAAACTTCTTATACTATAGTTTAATTAATGTCACACTCCTTATAAAATAACTCCAATATTTTATTTAATTTGCTTTAAATAAAATATAATAATTTCTCATAAATTCACATAGTCACATAATTAAATTTCTCATTAATAATTAATGTCAAATTATTAACTCTCTAATTAATAATTAAATTAATTAAAATAACATCATGCTTAGTTAAATATTTCATTTAATTCAATAAGCTCACATAAATACATACTTGAATAATAAATATTCTCTACATTAATTTAATAAATGTAACACATAATTAAATTAATCTACCACAATTGCATCAAATAATTATTTAATTCAATAATTAAATCATCGAAAAAAATTTATTTAATTTAATAAATATTAAAATTAATTTACAAAAATCTCGTTCGTCACATCTTTCCCCCCTTAAAAGGATTCTGTCCCCAGAATCACAACTCAATAAATTTGACCCGTTACATTCAACCCCTTACAAAGATTCTATCCCCAGAATCGCTTTTAAATAATTAAGTAAATAAATGAGGGTTATTCTTCATCACATTCTCTTCGAGTTCCCACGTAGCTTCTTCAGCGTTGTGGTTCCTCCAAATTAACTTAACAGAAGGTATAACTTTATTTATGAGAACTTGTTCTTTTCAGTTGACAATTTGGACAGGAATTTCTTCATAAGATAAGTCTTTCTCAAAATGCAGGGGTTCGTATTCAATTACATGTTTGTAATCGGCCTTGTAGGGGCGTAACACAGAAACATGGAAGACGTTGTGGACATTCTCGAGTGATGGAGGTAAGGCTACCTCGTACGCGACTTCTCCGAGTCTACGCAATACTTCAAAGGGTCCAATAAATCTTGGGCTCAATTTCACTTTTTTTCGAACCTGATCTTCCCCTTCCAGGGAGAGACCTTCAAGAAAACAAAACTACCTTATTCAAACTCGATATTTTTACGATGTGGATCAACGTATTTCTTCTGTCGATCTTGAGCCGCTACAAGTCGTGCTCGGATCACTTTGACTATTTTTACCGTCTGCTGTACTAATTCTGGCCCTAGCAATTGTCTTTCATAAACTTCATCCCAGTAAAGCGGAGTTCAGCACTTTCTGCCGTATAACGCTTCGTAAGGAGGCATTCCAATACTAGGGTGGTAACTGTTATTGTAGCCAAACTCTACTAACGGTAGGTGATCATCCCAATTTCCTTTAATGTACATCACACATGCTCTTAACATATCTTCTAATGTTTGAATTGTTCGTTCGCTCTTTCCGTCAATTTGAGGGTGATAAGCTGTACTCATTCGCAATTACGTACCCATGCATTCCTGAAGACGTTTCCAAAAATTTGACGTGAAGCGCGGATCCCTATCTGAAACAATTGATACCAGAACTTCGTGCCTCGAAACAATCTCTTTTACGTATAGTCTCTACAACTGATCTAAGTTGAATCTTATTTTGATGGGAAGGAAGTGTGTAGATTTCGTCAATCGGTCAACGATAATCTATACTGCGTCGTAGCCTTTCTGAGTCGTCAGAAGGCCAACCACGAAGTCCATTGTAATATGTTCCCATTTCTATTCTGGGATTTCTAATAGTTGTAGCAACCCACTTGGTCTTTGATGTTCTGTTTTCACTTTCTGACAGGTAAGACACTTGGCAACACATTCTGCAACATCTCGTTTTAAATTTGGCCACCAGAAATATTATCGAAGATCTTGGTACATTTTGGTACTACCAGGGTGAATCGAATATCATGAACTATGAGCCTCGCTCAAAATTTCTTCCTTAATCTCTTGTACTGGCAGAACCCAAATTCTGCTCTCAAATCTCAGTATTCCTTACTTATCCATCTTAAATCTCTGTTCAGTTCCTTCAGATATCTTCTTTGTCACCTTTTTACATTCTTCATCCTAAAGCTGAGCCTCTTTAACTTTATCCATTAGGGTTGTACCAGATTGTATCTGAAATAGCTTCTCATCAATTTCCATAGGATATTCCATCTCTAACTACAGTTTCTCCATTTCTGAAATTAGCTCCTCCTGAGCAGTTAACATCATCAATTTCTCACGACCCTTTCTACTTAAGGCGTCGGCAACCACATTTGCTTTTCCCAGATGGTATAAAATTTCACAGTCGTAATCCTTAATTAATTCCAACCATCTTCTTGACTCATATTCAAATCTTTCTGCGTGAAAATATATTTCAGACTCTTGTGGTCCGTATATATTTCGCACTTCTCCCCGTAGAGATAGTGCCTCCAAATTTTCAAAGCAAAGACAACTGCAACTAATTCTAAGTCATGGGTCAGATATCCCTTCTCGTAATCCTTCAATTGTCGTGATGCATACGCAATGACTTTACCGTTTTGCATCAGCACACAACCAAGTCCTTTATGCGACGCATCACTATAAACAACAAAATTTCCTGTATCATCTAGAAGAGATAACACAGGGGCCATACTCAACCTCTTCTTCAATTCTTGAAAACTTTCCTCACACTTATCTGTCAAAACAAATTTCACAGCTTTTCGAGTTAAATTCGTTAACTGAGTTGTGATCTTGGAAAAGTCTTGTATGAACCTTCTATAATATCCCGCCAATCTAAGAAAACTTCTTACTTCTGACTGCGTTCTCAGCTGATCCTAGTTAATCACAGCTTCGACTTTTGATGGATCTACCAAAATTTCATTTTTATCGATCACGTGACAAAGAAATTGTACTCGCTCAATCTAGAATTCGCTTTTGAAAAATTTAGCGTACAACTTCTCCCTTCTCAATACTTCCAACGTTAACCTCGAATGTTCTTCGTGTTCTTCTTTGGTTTTGGAATATACCAAAATGTCATCTATAAATACCACCACGAATTTGTCCAAAAACGGGTTGAACACACTATCCATTAGTCCTATAAATGCTGCAGGAGCATTCGTTAGACCAAACGACATTACAAAAAATTCGTAGTGACCGTATCGCGTTCTGAACGCAGTCTTCGGTACATCCTCTGGCTTCACCTTCAGTTGATGATAACCGCTTCTCAAGTCTATCTTGGAAAAGTATCTCGCTCCCTTCAATTGATCAAACAGGTCATCGATCCTCAGTAATGGATATCTATTCTTAATCGTGACATTATTCAGTTCTTTATAGTCAATGCAGAGCCGCATCGATCCATCCTTGTTTTTCACAAACAACATATGTGTTCCTCATGGTGATACGCTCGGTTGAATGTACTTCTTGTCCAACAATTCTTGTAGTTGTACCATTAATTGCTTCATCTCTACTGGTGCCATTCGGTATGGTACCTTCAATATTGGAGTAGTTCTTGGTGCCAAATTGATGACGACGTCTACCTCTCTATCTGGTGGAAGTGCTGGCAAATCGTCTGGAAATACATCGATGAAGTCCTTCATAATCGGTATCTCTTCTACCTTTGGATTCTCTTTTTGACTGTCGACTTTGTAAGCTAAGAATCCTACACATCTTTGTCTCAACAACTTTCTGGCCTGCATCATCGTCAGACAACTCGCTTGTCTAGGCGACTTGCTACCATAAAATAAAACCTTTGACGGAGTCATAAGGTTAATACGCTTCTTTTGGCAATAAATTACAGCACCGTAATTGAATAACTAGTCCACTCCCAAAATAACGTCAAATTACCCAAGTCGAACAGGGATAAGATATACGTTCATGATATTACCCTTATTATCAACTCTACAGTTCTTATGTACATACTTAACAGGGATTATTTCTCTATTCGCAATTTCTATGTTCATGGGGTAATCCAATTCATTCTTAGGCAAATCTAAATTCTTGGCAAAATCATCGGATATAAAGGAACAAGTAGCACCCGAATCAAATAATACGTAAGCATTAACTTTATTACTCGGAATGATACCTGACACCGCATCATGGGATTGAACTGCATCTTGCACCGTTATGTTGAAAGTCCGGGCGGTTGGTTGGTTTGTTGTTGTTAGTCCGGTGATGGTTAAGGCATTTCCACTGTTATTTCCCCGGTTTCCTCCTGATCCTGACCCTCTCGATCCCTTCTTGGGACAGTCTCTTGCCAGATGGTCTTTCGAACCACAAGTAAAACAAGCACCCTTCTTTGGGTTTGGACAGTTTGGTGCTATGTGGCCTTCTTGACCACAATTATAGCACACTCTTTTTCCTTTCATACAAACTCCCAGGTGGGCTTTCCCGCAAGTCGGGCATGCTTCGATTCTTTTCTTCTGACTACCTTGTTGATTCCCCGATGATGAGTTGTCATTCCATCTTTTCTTCCAATTGAAATTTCTACCTCCTGTGCCACTTCCACTGGCCTTGTTATTTCCTTCACCTTCACCTTCACTCTTCTTCTTCTTCTTATGATCTTGATTGTATTTGGTCACTTCATCGCTCCCACCTTCAGTGAGGATGACCTTTTCCAGAACTCTGGCAAATGTGTTTATCTGAAACATTGATACCTTGCTGTACACCCAAGGCTTTAGTCCTTGTTCGAAAATTCTGGCTTTTCTTTCATCCGTGTGTACTTGATATGGGGCGAACCTTGCCAACTCATTGAACTTAGTCGCGTAGTCAGGTACACTCATGTTTCCTTGCTTCAACTCTAGAAATTAAACCTCCATCTGATTCTGTTAACTAGTTCGGAAATACATTTCGAAGAACATCTCCTTAAACCTCTCCTACATAATTACACCTTCACCTCCTCGCACTCTGTTTGCTTTCCACCAGTAGCTAGCCTCATGTTGGTCGGTTTCTCAACCGATAAACACGCTCAAGTATACGCGGTCTAACAAGTAATACAGTGATAAGAGAGTGTCGAACCCACGAGGAATTATCACTAATATCTATCAAGTACTGACTTTATATCGCCTCAGTCTTATTTAAACAGTTAATTAAAACGATAAATTATGATTACAATTAATCAAAATAGCAGAAAAACATAACATAGATAGATAGATAAAGAGCTAAGAACACAATATCCACACACAAGCATTTTGTCAAACACTTGGCGTGCATCACTTTGTTCAAATCTCTTAACTCTCTTTATGATCATGGCGGCCACTATGAATTGGCAATACATAAATTATGCATATACATAATCACATAAAGAACCAATTCGCATGACACCAATCAAAAAGAAAACAAATTAGAAGTTTAATTCATAACAAATAAATCAAACTATTCCAAATATTAGGTAATCATCCAATGGATCATACAAGTATCAAAGAAAAGCTAGAAGTTTAATTCAATTCCTTGTCTCCATAGGTGTTACAAATGTTTGCACTAGATCCCCAAGAATGAGTTCTAGCCACTAGAGGAAAAAGGAAGAAAGAAAGGATGGCTTCCCTTAGTTGTTGGTTGAAGCTCCTCCATTGATGTTGTTGAAGCTCCCACCATTGATGCTCCTTGAAGCTCTTGAAGAACCATGACCAAGAGCCATGGCCTCCCTCTTCTCCAAGCCACCACCTCTCTCTTTTTCTCCTCTAGGTTGCAAGTGGAAGTGAAGGAATGATGTTTTGGGTCATTAGGTTGAGCATTTAATAGCCAAAATCTGTCCAAAATCCGTGTCTGGCGCTGCGGCGCCATGATTTGGCTTGAACGGGGCGCTGCGGCGCGGGTAAAGGGGCTGGGGTACTGCTAAGTGGCGCCGCGGCGCCACAAATACACTAGCAACTCGCGCTGCGGCGCCGGGGCATTTTCTGCTCGGACATCTGTTGAGAAAATGGCCATAACTTCTTCATACGAACTCCGATTGAAGCGATTCAAGATGATCCGGAAAGAGGAGAAGTATATCTACAACTTTCATTCTTTGAGTTCTTCGAAATAATGGCTAGATCAATGCTCAAATTGGCCTTGAAGTGACTGTTATGCAAATAGCAGTTGGTAGTTTCCAGATTTGACACCCGTTGGGAAAATGGCCATAACTCTCGTATCCGAACTCCGATTGAGGCGATTCAAGATGATCCGGAAAGAGGAGACGATGATCTACAACTTCCATTCTTGAAGTTTGGACAGATAATGACCGTATAATGGCTAAAATTGCGCTTTACAGGACTGCTATGTCAATGGCAAACCGAAAATGAGAATTTGGCGATTCCAACCATCGACCCAAATGACATTCCATCCAATTCCTACAAAACAAAGTAAAAACACATAAAACTAATACAAATATACATAAAAGCAATATAAAACTATATTACACAACAATACAATGAAAACACATAAAAACCAAACAAACTAGCTTAGGATTTACAAATTATCAAACTCAAAAGTACCTAATTTGTGTATATAAAACACACTCATCACCTCACACTTCAGCATAAACGTTGCAAAAGCGGTCTTCTGATCTTCTCTAACCCTAGCAACGTCGAAAACCTTCTCCATCTGCATAAGTCATGTTTGAGCCTCGATTGGGTTCATGGAACCTTTTAACTCTGGCGGTCCCACCGCCTTGAAGTCTTTAAATGTTGTGTTTAGTGGAGCTTGAGGTTGATTGTTCATTGCTCTAGTCAGTAATTTAACTAACTATTGAACGGGATTTGCGTTGGCATTATTGTTATTATTGGTTGACTCTTCCTGAGCCGATTGATGCTGTTGTATTCTCCTTGGCGGCATATTTCTGTTAAATAAACGCTTACTAGAACTTTGTTCATTCTCTAAATAGTTAAGGCATTACTCAACAATATAACATATCTCTTAACACATCATCTTAAACAACTTGATATATTTGCATTCAAATCAAAGTTTTAACATTAAACGATAGCATAACTGTTATTTACATCAACTATCCTAGAATAAAGAATCCATAGGATTTAAAACATTCAAATATTCTTTCATTCATAAACACGTCAGAATTTACATCTTAAAAAAACTAATTAAGTTCTTCACATAATTAAATAAATCATATCATTGTCGGTCAAGGTACTAATTAGCTATGATATGCTCCTCTTCTAAGATGTGATGCATCGTCTTGCGATCCATCATGTACAATGGTAGTCCTTTAAACTGGATTGGGTACCTCAAAACTCGATCTTGGGTCTCATTCATTGCCTTGTTAAGTGTAGAGTACGTTTCCCCAATCTTTGCTTTCTTTGCACGACTGTCATCCTCTGCACGATCAGCTCGACGCAATTCTCTTACCCAGCCTTCCTCTGCTATGTTCAGCCTTTCAGAGGTTTACTTCAGTTCCTTTTTCAGTTTCTCTATCTCCTCGGTCTTATCTTCAGTTTGACCTTTCTCATGGAACAAATCCCATTCTACATTTGTCATTCGAGAGTGAAGAGTCGAAATCTCCCTCTCCTTCTGCTGTGACACCCCCAAATCCGAGTTACCTGACCCCCGAGTTTGGTGTTCACGATCCACAATAAAAATAACACTTAACTACCTATAATATATATAGATAGTAACTTTCATAAGTTTTTATCATAGTTTAATAATACATCACCTAGGTTTTCTAACCTTAAATTTATAAACATACCCTTTAGATATACAAAAAAGGTTTACAATATAACATATTAAATATGCTAATCATAACTAATTTATTACAACGCCTTTGCCTTTGTCCTTTGCAGCACCTCCTGCAACTTCATCCCTAGCTGAAAAATTTTATTTAGTAAGGGTGAGCAACTAATTTACCCCGCAAGTTAAGACATACAATAAATGTATAAGAATTCAAAACAACAGACTATCTGTTTTGATAGAATAAAATCAAAGTTCGGGGAACTTTGAAATAGCTGAACAAATTGTTATTCAATAACAAGTTTTCTCGTATTCTATACAACACAATAATTCAATAATGAAAGAGTACAACGCTTTCAAAGTTTCTACGATATTCTAATGAATAATCAAGAATCAATTCTACGAAATATCAAAGTGGAATGTTTTTCAGATTTATACTGAGCGATCACACAAGATCTTGAACTTATTTTCTCGGGTAGATATCAAAGATTTACTTTGATAAATACTCAGGTGTATCAGATAACCATAAAGATTAAATTATACCCCTCTGCAAGTACAACAAGTGATCAGCTTATTATACCCTATATTATGCATAATACTCAAAATGCGCGCAAAGGTTGAATTCACGACCAACAAAATGTTCTATTTATATAAAAGGTTGTTCTTCTCAGTCTTAGAATCAAGAGTTTGATTTTACAACGAAATACTGGGATTTCAAATTCTATTTGCTTCTCTTCTCAAACCTAACAAGTTTTTACAAATGTTTGTCTAACCAGAATAATTGGCTAAGACATTTCTCAACATAATTCGACAATAAACAGGAATTATCTGTACTATCAATTCTAACTTCTACAGATATGAATATCCAACAACAGTAATTCTACGAATATATATTTTCTAATTCAATAATTTAATCTCAACAATAAATCCCTGGACGTGGTATAATTAGCAATAATTATCCACCAATAATAATTGAATGAAACAACTCAAGGTTGAGTTAGGGAACTTGCCTCTTCCGCTGATTATAGCTACACAAAATACTTATCTGCTTTTGAAAGACCTATAACCAATAATATCGGTCTAACAATTAGCACAATATTTCATATAACACACAACACTGTAATTCACAGTCAAACTTCTCCTAGACACATTACCACATAGCCACAACAATGTTTATAACCTATATAAACACTTAACAAGTCACACTAATTCAGTCTGGTTGGATTTCAGTCCATTCTCGGTGTTCTGGTCACCCTATCTGACAATTAACATAGTTATCTATCAATTACATGTGGTCTCTAAACTTCAATATTAATTTAGATAAATCAATTATCATTAATAATATTTTTCGGAAGCTTTTAATAATTATCAAGCAATTATTATAATTTATAATAATTTTTTAAATATCAGAATCATTTTTAAATGATTTAATTACCAATTAATCGTATCATTATTAATATTTAATACTATCAAAATATTAATAACATACTTTTCAAAATATTAAAGTTATTATCAATAACTTAAAATATTTTTAAATCATCAATATTGTACTTAAATGATTTTTAAAATAATTAAAATCATTTTTAAATCATAACCATTAATATATAAATATTAATGAAATTATTATCCAAATATTAAAAGTACTTAATTATAACTTAAAATATTTTTAAACCATTTTTCTCATTTTTAAATGATTTTTAAATCAATAAAATCATTTTTAATTCCTTTATTTAATATAATAATTAAATAAGTCAAACATCATTAATATTAATTTATTAATGAAAATTCTCCAAAAATATTGAAAATTATGTTTTATAATTTAAAATATTTTCTAACACTTTATTCACAATTAAAATGATTTTTAAATCATTAAAATTATTTTTATCTTATTTATTTAATTTAATAATCAAATAAATTTAATATCATTAATATTAAATTATTAATGAAAATTCTCCAAAAATATTAAAAGTTACATTTTATAACTCAAAATATTTTTAAATACATTATTCTTATTTAAAATGATTTTTCATAATATTAAATCATTTTTCTCTAATTTATTTAATACACTAATTAAATAAATTAAATACCTTTAATATTTAAATAATTATAAATATTAAAGAAAAATATTCTAATTGGTCAAAAATTATTTTTCATAATTTAAAATAATTTTTAAAACCATTTTTGGTAATTTTTAGAATTTATTTCTATTTTTAATCATTTTTTGGAATATTCAGAAAATAAAATAAATAAAACCGTCGCTATAGAGCTTTAGCGACACAAAGCGTCGCTGTTGGTGTTCTTGAGCTCAAGAACACTGACAGCCGGTAGTTCAAGGGGTCATGTTTGACCGACCATTAATCTCAATCGAAAATGTTTCTGGGAAATCTATAAACATGATCTTGTAGTCCGTATACAGTACTACATTTATCAATTCTTATCTCGATCAAACAGAAACATAACAAAGAGAACTGGAATCTTAAAGTCCTTGTCAGAGTGCTCCTGGGTTTTTTCTGGGTTACCCAGAAACCCAGGCAGCTCATGGTGTAACTTTCCAGGTCGTTTTAATCAAGGTTCTGTTTACGGTTTATGTGATCTCATGGTACCAGTAGGTACTCCTTTTGTCAAGGAACATATTAGAAGCAAAATATCAAATAAACAACACCACAACATCCAAATTTAGCGTGGTCAAAGTATGTCAGATAATTTGTTCATATGGTTTCTGGGTTTTCCAGAAACCCAGAATCAGTCATTGATGGCTACTTTGACCATCATCCATGTTCAATATACTGATATTTTAAAGGTTCGTAAAGCATGATTCTACCTTTAAGACAACAGACTACAAATAAAGTCCAACAAAATCAACAACTAACATCATATATGTCAGATATGGGCCTTGAAAGTAGTTGTCAGACGCTGGAAAAAACAATTCTGGGTTACCCAGAATCTGACTGGTCATGCCCGGTCAACGGGTTTTGACCAAGAATAAAATGAAATCCAGACATGTGATGACTGTGTTTACACTTCCAGATTGAAGACAACATAACAAGCTACCAATAACAACATTAAAACAACACATATCATATACGAGCAAGGATCTGTGGCCACATTTCAAGCTCAAGAACAGATTTTGAAAAACATCCTTTTAAGGCACTTTGATGATATGGATTCATGATAGATCATCATAGATCTTCATAAAACATCCATTAGCAAGATTATAAACACTTAAACACACAAAATTTCTTAGCATGAAAGATCAAACTCAAGTTAGGGTTTATACCTTTTCTTGCCAAATCTTTGATCTTGTCTTAACAATATGGTCTAGATGTTTTAAAGGACTAAAATAGGACTGTTCTACTTGATTATTTCGGAGCTTTGAGAGAGAATGAGAGTTGGTGAGAGCTTGTATGCAAAATGACTAATAAAATGGATTTTCTCTCTCAAAATCTCTTATATAAGCTTAGATGTTGCTTGGGATCTGATAAATTCGGCTAGAAGGCAAAGATATTGTCTCACAAAGTCAACATAGTTGGTGAACAACTAAAGTTGTTACCAATAATGCAAGTTATCCAATTAAAATAAACTAAAATGGCATTTTGGTCATTTATAAATTAATTTTAATGGCATACTTGTACAATTCACAAATCCTTAGGGTTTAGGGCTTGGATTAGGGTTTAAGATTTAAACCCTTTAGGTATTAAAAATTCTAGTTCCCAAAATTTTCAAATTTAGGGTTTAATTAGAAAAATAAATTTTATAAAATAAAATTAGGGTTTCTAAAATAGAAATTTAACATACAAAAATATAATTAGAGTTTTCTAATCATATTTAAGTTTAACAAACACTTTAGGCATGTTAATAAAAATTAGGGTTGCCTAATTAGGGTTTAGAAAATCTCATATTTTAAATTAGGGTTTTCCGGCGTACAATTAGGGTTTTTAATTGTACAATTTATTTTCTAAATTTAAGATTAGGGTTTTAAATCCCTTATTAAGGTTTATTAATTATAAACCCCATCCAGTCAACTATTGGTCAACATTTCTATACAGTCCAAACACATCATCAACATTACAATTATTTTAATTGTATTCTCTATCGAATCCCTATCCAAAAATTAGGGTTAGGGTTTTCTAAAGTTGTTAAGCACAACTCTACTCTAAATTTATTAGTCAATACACAAATTGACTTTCTCGAGACTCGTATCACAGATACTTGTCACAAAATTGATAATTAATAATAATATTAATTAAAAAAAAATTATTCGCAAAATTTTGGATTATTCGAAATCCTAGGTTATCACATTCACCCCTCCTTAAAAGGATTCCGTCCTCGGAATCACCGCTTTCTTATTCTATACAATTTTTTTTAAAGTTGTATCATCAATTCATTTTGATCAACACAATATTATTTTGTGTTTCAAATTCTAACCTGTGACTTAAATCTATAAAAGAAAATAGTTCACAGCCATATTTATCCAATATCAATCGAGTAATTAAATTTCTAAACGAAATCATTACCTGCTACTACCTCCTGAGTAGCCACTGCATCTAGCGCCGTCATGTTGAATGTACGGGCTGTTGGTCTTCCTGGCTGTGCAGGTCCTCGAATCGCCAAGGTTCTACCACCAGGTCCCTTGTTGACACTTTCTTTTTTTGCATTCTTCTTCGGACAGTTCCGCACCAGATGATCAGTCGATCCACACGCATAGCAACCTTGAATCTTTTTCGGGCTGGGACAATTTGGCGACATATGCCCCTCTTGTCCGCAGTTGTAACAAACCCCCTTCTTCTTCAAACAAACACTTGCACGATTCTTCCCACAATTTGCACAAGGCCCTCCTCCTTTTTTATTCCCTTCAGCTTTGCTACCCGATTGGGTAATCTCACTCCACTTCCTTTTATTCGGGTTACTAACACCACTGCTTCCACCCTCATTAGTATTCTTCTTCTTCTTCTTCTCCTGATGAAAACGAGATGCAGCCTCGCTTCTTCCTTCAGCGATTAATGCTTTCTCCAATAGAGCCGCAAAAGTGTTGATCTACAATACTGCCACCTTGTTGTAAATCCCCGGTTTCAGTCCGTTCTTAAACCTTCTTGTTTTTCTAGCTTCGGTATCCACCTGATGAGGTGCAAATCACGCCAATTCATTGAATTTAGCCGCGTATTCAGAAACAGACATGTTTTCCTGCTTAAGTTCCAAGAACTTAACTTCCATCCGAGCTTGCATACTCTGCGTGAAGTAGTTCTCAAAGAACAATTCCTTAAATCTGGTCCACGTCACCACCGCTGTACCCGCTCTCGCTTAATTGGTTTCCCACCAATAATTGGCTTCTCCCTTTATTAGATATGTTGCAAAAGCCGTCTTTTGCTCTTCCGCCACACGCGCAATCACAAACGCTTTCTCCATCTCTTTCACCCAAGTTTGGGCTTCAATCGGATCCGTAGTCCCCTTAAATTCCGGCGGTCCTACCGCTTTAAAATCCTTAAAATTAGCCAATCTGTCAGCTGGCTGATTCCTTGGTCTTCCCCTGGCTGGAGCCCTATTTTCCATAGCTTGGGCCAACATATCCATAAAATTCTGCATCGGGTCCACCTGGCCTCCTTCGTTATTCACTGATTGTTCTTCTCTTTGGTTTCGATTCTGTCGTCTAGGCGGCATGATCTGATTTAAATGAAAATCTTATATTAATATTCTTTCTCTATACAAATTCTTAACACAATAAGAATTTAACACATAATTCTCAAGTAATTGCATATTTATTCAAATAGCACATAGTACCTATAGTACTTAACACATATAACTATCCCTTTAAAATAATACTAGGATTAACACACTCAACTTTACAAATGTTGCAATTCCCCAACTTTACACAAAAAGTTGGCATTCTCCAATTTCACATTACTATTTCCAGTTCATCAAACTTACCACACTTAGGAGTTCAGTAACTTGCCACAATCATATGAGTGTATGAACTTATCCTAGTCAGACCTTTGGCGTACATTCACTGAGGGGTTTAGGACATTTCATATAATTATGAGTCATGAACATACCATAAGTATGAGTTTTAAGAACACACAATTTCATTTTAATCTTATATTCATATAGAAAATAAAGATTTTATTCATACAAACATATATTTACATATGTTCAAACATCGTTCTTGATATTACATATCTTAATATCAGAAACTTCTACCAAAAGATACGATTACATATATCTAAGTTGTCTACCGACCACTTCCTTCACCAATCTTCTTCTTGCTGGGACACTTGTTAAATCCATGCCCCGTTTGCCCACAGGAAAAACACTTCCTCATATTCAGTTTAGGACAATGCAAAGAGATATGTCCTTCCTGCTTACAGTTGAAGCACACGTTCTTCCACATCATGCATTCCCCCACGTGAGTTTTACCACACTTGCTACATGCTTTCTTTTTCTTCGGGTTCGAATTTCCAGAGTTGTCACTGTCATTGTTCCTTTTTTTTTTCTTTTTGTCCTTTTTGCCGGTTCCTTCAGACGATCCACCACCTTCAGCCTTCATCTTCTCCACCTGCGCTTTCAGCTCATTTTGTTCTTAAATAGTTTCATGTAACGCCCGCTCCGTCTTCCACAACTCCTCCAAAAGAAATACTTTGCTTCGGAGTTCTTGGACTTCCACAGATAGCTGATCTTGTTCACCAACCTTGATCTTATTCTTTAGTTCCACCTTAACTTCTTCAGACTCCGCCTCCTCATCACCACTTAGATACATCTCAGGATAATCGTCATGATCACTCCCAAGATTGATCATTGGTTCATCTTTCTCCACTTCTTCAATCGATTCGCTCTGTGCTGGCACCTCGGCTACTGGCATTGGTGCGATAGCCGCTGGCATCTCCGTACTTATCTTATCTTCTCCCGACATCCAACAATCAGTAAAAATAACTTGATTAGTACTTCACCAGTACAAATTTCTCTCACTACGAATTTACTTATCTTACTATCGATACACTTCAATGATCCCTCACTTAATACTCTAAATGAGTATTCTCTATCTCGCTATGGTCATAATCCTAGGGTTTTCCCCCACCCACTTAAGGTTTATAACCTACAGCTCTACTACCAGCTGGTGACACCTTGGTCACTACAGCTCTGATACCAACCTGTGACACCCCCAAATCCGGGTTACCCGACACCCGAGTTTGGTGTTCACGAGCCACAATATAAATAACACTTAACTATCCATAATATATATAGATAGTAACTTTCATAAGTTTTTATCAGAGTTTAATAATACATCACCCAGGTTTTCTAACCTTAACTTTACAAACATACCCTTTAGATATACAAAAAGGGTTTACAATACAACATAATAAATATGCTAATCATAACTAATTTATTACAACGCCTTTGCCTTTGTCCTTTGCAGCACCTCCTGCAACTTCATCCCTAGCTGAAAAATTTTATTTAGCAAGGGTGAGCAACTAATTTGCCTCGCAAGTTAAGACATACAATAAATGTATAAGAATTCAAAACAACAGACTATCTGTTTTGATATAATGAAATCAAAGTTCGGGGAACTTTGAAATAGCTGAACAAATCGTTATTCAATAACAAGTTTTCTCGTATTCTATACAACACAATATTTCAATATTGAAAGAGTACAACGCTTTCAAAGTTTCTACGATATTCTAATGAATAATCAAGAATTAATTCTACGAAATATCAAAGTGGAATGTTTTCCAGATTTATACTGAGCGATCACACAAGATCTTGAACTTATTTTCTCGGGTAGATATCAAAGATTTACTTTGATAAATACTCAGGTGTATCAGATAACCATAAAGATTAAATCATACCCCTTTGCAAGTACAACAAGTGATCAGCTTATTATACCCTATATTATGCATAATACTCAAAATGCGCGCAAAGGTCGAATTCACGACCAACAAAATGTTCCCTTTATATAAAAGGTTGTTCTTCTCAGTCTTAGAATCAAGAGTTTGATTTTACAACGAAATACTGGGATTTTAAATTCTATTTGCTTCTTTTCTCAAACCTAACAAGTTTTTACAAATGTTTGTCTAACCAGAATAATTGGCTAAGATATTTCTCAACATAATTCGATAATAAACATGAATTATCTATACTGTCAATTCTAACTTCTACATATATGAATATCCAACAACAGTAATTCTACGAATATATATTTTCTAATTAAATAATTTAATCTCAACAATAAATCCCTGGACGTGGTATAATTAGTAATAATTATCCACCAATAATAATTGAATGAAACAACTCAAGGTTGAGTTAGGGAACTTGCCTCTTCCGCTGATTATAGCTACACAAAATACTTATCTGCTTTCGAAAGACCTATAACCAATAATATCGGTCCAACAATTAGCACAATATTTCATATAACACACAACACTGTAATTCACAGTCAAACTTCTCCTAGACACATTACCAATAGCCACAACAGTGTTTATAACCTATATAAACACTTAACAAGTCACACTAATTCAGTCTGGTTGGACTTCAGTCCATTCTCGGTGTTCTGGTCACCCTATCCGACAATTAACATAGTTATCTGTCAATTACACGTGGTCTCTATGCTTCAATATTAATTTAGAGAAGTCAATTATCATTAATAATATTTTTCGGAAGCTTTTAATAATTATCAAGCAATTATTATAATTTATAATAATTTTTCAAATATCAGAATCATTTTTAAATGATTTAATTATCAATTAATCGTATCATTATTAATATTTAATATTATCAAAATATTAATAACATATTTTTCAAAATATTAAAGTTATTATCAATAACTTAAAATATTTTTAAATCATTAATATTCTACTTAAATGATTTTTAAAATAATTAAAATCATTTTTAAATCATAACCATAAATATATAAATATTAATAAAATTATTATCCAAATATTAAAAGTACTTAGTTATAGCTTAAAATATTTTTAAACCATTTTTTTCATTTTTAAATGATTCTTAAATCAATAAAATTATTTTTAATTCATTTATTTAATATAATAATTAAATAAGTCAAACATCATTAATATTAATTTATTAATGAAAATTCTCTAAAAATATTGAAAATTATATTTTATAATTTAAAATATTTTCTAACACTTTATTCTCAATTAAAATGATTTTTAAATCATTAAAATTATTTTTACCTTATTTATTTAATTTAATAATCAAATAAATCTAATATCATTAATATTAAATTATTAATGAAAATTCTCCAAAAATATTAAAAGTTACATTTTATAACTCAAAATATTTTTAAATACATTATTCTTATTTAAAATGATTGTTCATAATATTAAATCATTTTTCTCTAATTTATTTAATACACTAATTAAATACCTTTAATATTTAAATAATTATAAATATTAAAGAAAAATATTCCAAATGGTCAAAAATTATTTTTCATAATTTAAAATAATTTTTAAAACCATTTTTGGTAATTTTTAGAATTTATTTCTATTTTTAATAAAGTCAATTTGACTTACTATGCTTCGTTACGACTCATTTGTAGCAGCTCCGAATCCGGGTCCCAAATCACCTCAGATCTAGTATACTATTTCTATAACTATTTGCGGAAGATATAAACATAAATATTTTATACATTACATTACACAATATTCCACAAGGTCGAGTAACCTTAACTTAATACACATTTCATAAACTTTCTATCATACAACACATTTATCAAAATACGCTATTACAAACTAGCCGCACTTTATATCCCAAGCTGAACTTGGCTTTAACCGTTTCCTGTATCCGAATGCATTCGCCTTATCTGCAATGTTTTATCATGATATAGCAAAGGTGAGCATGAAAGTTGCCCAGCAAGTTTATATACAACAATATAATGATATATCATGATTGAAGAGTATGAATAATGAGCTTGCTATAATTCATCAATATAATTGAGAACTAGCACGAACAAATTTTTGACTGAACAAGTTTTAAACATGAACAAACATTTCTGAACCAACTGGTAATGAAGGTGATCAGTATTTCATACCTGACTTATACGTGCAAGATGTACAGAGTACAAATTTCATGGCAATCAACAATGATTAACCATAAGCTTGAAGAAACTACTCTTATTAGAGTTAAGTAAAAGAAAACTTGCCTGATTCGTTGACTACTACTTACGTAATTTATGTTAACTTCTTTTGTAAGACCTATCATTAATAAGATCGATCCTCCAATCAGCATATCATACATTGTATCATAATACAATTACTTAATCCATAAATTATCTAACACTTAAACAAATATTAGATAACATCTTAACGCATCAGTATTATTATCATCATTTGATAATTCTTCGATCACTATATCACATTACGATTTATCACTCACTTTTTCATTTCATAAGCTATTCTTTAACATCGAATAAGTTAAATACTAATCCAGCAACCTGGATTCTAAATCTAGCAACCAAATTTCCTATCCAGCAATCTGGATTCAACAATCCATCAATTCAGTCAACTTCTTTTCAATTCAGCAAGCTGTGTTCATCAGATTTTCTAATCCAGTAAACTGGATTCACAAATTACACAATCCAGCAAGCTGAATTCTATATCCGTTTTACAAAAATACCAAATCAGTTTATTATTTTTTTCTATCCTTAGTCCAAAAATATATACACATATTTCATCCACAAAAATTATTTTTCCATAATTTTCCAACTTCCTTTGATATTTTTCAAAAATTAATTCTAGTGCGTAGCTTAAGAAATTAGCTACCACGTGCTTAACTCCAAACATTCCCATCTCTTGGCATAACCTTATATATGTTAACGTGATACTCCATTTTAAATTTCGTGGCAATCGGAGTTGTAGAACTCCGTTTATAGCGATTTCCGTCGGAAAATCACAAAAATTGGAACAGTCATAACTTGGTCGTTTTAACTCGGAATCAGCTCATTTTTGGACATGAGCTACATAATACCATATATTTTCATTTCCCAAAAGCCTGAAATTTTTCTCATTAAATAAATGTCTGAAACAGCCCCCGGAAAATTTTGGGCAGCAACTTTTTGTCATTTGGCAGTTTTGGAGTCCTTCACCAAAACTTAAATAAAATGAAATCTATAACTCCGATTAATGATCCGTCAATTTTTTTTGGATTCCTATCTTTCCGAACTACAGTTTTCATCTATCACAATCCATATTTGGACATGTTAAGCTCCCGGAATTTAGCCCGGAATTGGCTGTTACAAAACTGTCCTTTTAACAGTTTTCTTATCTTTGTGTAGTTTGGGAGGAATCCCATAACTTATTCAATATTCAACCTATTTGAGTAATTCCAAAGGGATTTTACCCTTAACACATATATCTATCATCCCAAGAACATAAATCACAAATATCCATCATAGATTTCAAAGATCCAAAAGCTTGATCACACTTTTTAAAAGTTTAACTTTTCCGGAAAATTCCATATTTCTATTCCTTTTAATTCTAACCAAATCAACACCCAATATGGGTAATACCAAACACAAAACACTCATTAACATGTATATACATGGTTTTTGAGTTTAGAAACAAAGTTCCTTATTTCCTCAAACAAGCATCAAACAAAATCAAAGCTAAGAGAAAAATCATGTTTTCTATCTTTTGAAAAACCTAGCTTCCATTCCACACTTTAGATCTAACTTTTGATCTACAAAAGAGTTGGATCTACATATTAAACACTTATATACACATAGATCTAAGGTTTTAAGCCTCAAGATCACAACTTCAAGTTGTCAAAAATCAAATCAAAATACAAAGGAAATTATATTACATAAGTAGACATTTTTTCTATACCTTAGCTTGATTTCCTTTCTCCCTTCAAAGATGTAGATAGATCTTGATTGTATGAAAACCAAAATCTCCCTCTCTTCTCACCCTAGGGCTGCCGAACTCCTCCCTCTCTCTCCCTCTCTCTCTTTCTTGTGTTCTAGCAAGAATAATAAAAGAGATGAAAGAGAAAAATATGATCCAAGTGTTGGAAAAATCTATAGATATATTTTGTATATCTATTTGTTATCTCCCAATCTCCTTTGCTCTCTACCACATCCGGCCAAGCCTTACTCTCTCTATCTCTTGTACATGCTAGTGGTTGCTTGCAAGAATAACCAAACATGTTGGCTAAATCAAAATTGGACACATAGGGGGAGTTAGTAGGGAACTTGGTCACCAACTAAAGTTAGCAATTAATACACATTCATTCCCCCTCTTTTCTCTCTTATCATGGCCGGCCACTTGGCCTTAGAATGCTCCAAGTCTTGCTTCACTTTTTAATGTAATATCTAGTGTACCAAAAGTCTAAAGTGTTCCTTCACAATTGGGCTAAAAATTGGGCTACCAAATTAATCTATTGGTCATAAAAATTTTAATTCTTTGAGCCATGTAAATCAATCATAGTCCAATACCTTAAATTCTCATCCAACCCAAATCATTTACTTAGGGTTTTCACTTCTCCATTAAAACACCAATCCTTGTTCATGAACATTTATTTTCTTAACCCAATTTAGACTTGCTATAATTAGGTTATAAAATTAATCATTTGAGATATATAAAATAAATCTCCTAGAATTAGTAAGTATTCTAAATACCACAATTCTCTTTTTCCATAACCCTTAAGTTATTAAATCCTTCATTCCTAATATATAATTAGGGTTACACTAGTTTCTTTTGTTTGTTTATATAATAAACAAATATAAACCATCACATAATGTTCATATTCCTTACAAACAACTTTTTAACCCTTAGGGTTTAATACTTTACATTTAGGATTCCCAAATTAGGGTTTAAATTCTCGAAACTGAAATTAGAGTTTCTGAATATATCGTTAGGGTTTTCTAACTTAATCACCATATTCATATCATGAATTTAGGGTTTCAGATTCCCGGAACTAAAATTAAAGTTTCTGAGCGTACCGTTAGGGTTTCTAACAATTCGTTAGATTTTTCTAACTTAATAAACGTATGATCAACATAACTTTAGGGTTTTCTAAAGTTATAACTTATCTGATCAATCCTTGATCTCAAATCATTACGGTTCACATATGTAACCAAATATACCGACTAGTATTCACTTCGATACTTATCATTGATAAATCTTCAAAAGAATTTTAAATCTACCATAATCTTATACCTCATTACTAGACTATCACTTACAGTCTATCACATAATTCAAGTCTTATCCAAAACTTTTGAAATTCTTAAATTTTCATTACATAACTGCCAATTCCATACACTTATTTCCTATCTAGGTCTATTATTTGACCTTAAATCAATCATTTAAGATTTTAATAAATTGTCTAAATTCTCGGGTTGTCACATCATTAACGTTCTTACGTTATTAACCGACATTCGACCATTATTGGTGAACTACCAACGTTGAACATCATTCATGGTTCCTTTATTACCTTCTTGCGTTCTTCATTTAATTTCTATTAAACCATACTAAATCTTCTAACGTTATCACTTTATTAGTGATTAAAGGTTAGTCTTATTATGTACATTAAGTACCTTCAATGTCTTACCTTAGGTCTACATTCAAATGGAACAAAAACCTAATTTGGTCAACATTTTTACACTGTCGATGCTGCGGCGCGACATCCCTAGTATAATTTGGTGCTGCGGTATAAGTTAACAGGGACCATGGCTGGATCTGGCGCTGCGACATGGCCATTTTTTACTGGTTTTGGTGCTATGGCGCCGCCTCTGTGAACTAGTTGGCCAAAATAGTTTGGTTTTCTAATGAAACTCCCAGCTTCATAATTTGTTCGTTTTACATCTGAATTGACCCATTCGAAACCTACAACTCACAAATTACATCCTTTACGTGTTCATATAAGAATTTTAAACTTTTGAATCTGTTAACCTAGAATTTACCTTTGAGTTCATTTTTGAGCGTTCGTTTAACGTTTTCGACCGTTCAATACTCGTTTTCTTCGTTATAAGTCGGAATTAGACGATTCTTGCGTCCACAACTCTTAAATACCTTATCTCACGTGTTGAGATTGGAAACTAACATTTTCTAGTCACACAACAACTTTTGACCTTTAATCCGAGATTTCTACGATTTTGACATTTAACGTCTATTTTCGCAAAATTTACCATAACTTCGTTACTCGTGTTCTATAAGCCAATTCAAATGGAACACTCCATTGATTCACCATCTATATCCTAACCAAATAATATGAACATTCCTTAGCTATAACGGTTTTCAAATCGTTCATTCATAACTAAGTTCACGTTCAAGACTTTCTACGGTTTTTAACTCACGTAAACACTTACAATTTCTATTTGGTCATGACATATTAATGATTTGTTCATTAATAGACATCCTTATCCCTCCTCAATAAACATGTTCCACCAATCTACGATTTTTCTACGATAAAGAAATAAAAAAAGATGAAGATTACAGTTTATGAGAATTTACCTTTGACGTACTTCACGTTCTTGATAAACGTCTAAAGGTTTGCTTGGAAGTAAATTGATTAAGTGTTTCTAGCTCTTTTTATCTCTCAATATATATTGATCAAGCTTTGTAAATTGACAAAATAACCAACACAAGTCTTGTAGTTATAGAAAACCAACATGAGGGCAAAATGGTCCATTTTCCCACCTCCTTACTATTCCGTACTTTATCACCAAGTAAAGTACTTGGTGATCAAGTATTAGCTTTACTTGGCCATCAGGTGGCCGGCCCACTCCCTCTTGGGTCACCCCATGGGTTGCCACATGGGTTTTACCCATCTCGTGACCCGCTGGTTCGACCCGCGGTTTAACTTCTTGGATTGGGCTTGACTTTATTTAATATTGGTCCATGACTTGTGATTGTTCACTAAATTCATTTGGCTTGCTATTAGTCCAAGTCCAATTAGATTATGTCAAAGTCCTTAACTCCTAATCTATTAGAACTTCTCGTATTCTATACGTATAACTCATGTATTCTCTTCATCTAATACTCATACGATATTCGTATTATACGTCGTATTATTCTTCATACCATACTCGTATTCATTCTAGTATAATACTCGTATATCATATGTATGATCACTGAAATGAGTATACGCATTACATTTTTCTTTTCAGAAATCTCTTTCACAAACCCTTAGGTTTTATGTCTGCAAACGAAAACTTTGTTTGCCATAATATAAATATTATTGGATATTCCATTATATCTTCATATTCAATCATTACGCATTTCTCGTAATTTCAAACCTAAGCTTCGAACGCAATCGAATGAATAGTGTTTTTACGGAAAACTTCTCAAAAAACATTCATTTTCATCTTGATAATTCAAAATAAATAATCCTAGCACACAGCCAGCATACTAACCACATTCATACATTCTAGGTCATAGAACGACCTTCAAACATCCTACTCACATAATTAATCAATTAAATTCATTTAATCCACATAATCAAATAAAAATTTAATACATTAAAAATCCAAAATTCTCGGGCATTACATTATTCCATCCTTATAAGGATTCTGTACCCAGAATCTCGCTATACTTACATAAACAAATGAGGAAATTTTTCCTTCATTTTACTTTCGAGCTCCCATGTTTCTTCTTTAGCATCGTGGTTACTCCAAATTAACTTTACTGAAGGTATTACTTTATTTTTCAAGACTTGTTCCTTCTTATCAACAATCTGAATCGGAAGTTCTTCACACGTTAAGTCTTTTTCTACTTGAATAGACTCATATTCTATTACGTGCTTGTAGTCTGGTTTATAAGGACGCAACACTGACACGTGAAATACATTGTGTATTCTTTCCATCTCTGGAGGTAAAGCTACTTCATAAACCACCTCTCTTACATTTCTTAAAATCCCAAAAGGTCCTACGAACCTTGTACTTAACTTCTCTTTCTTCCCAAAACGTATCTTCTCTTCCCAAGGTGACATTTTTAGAAAGACATACGATCCTACTTCAAATTCTCTATTCTCTCGATGAGGATCTGTATACTTCCTTTTGTCTATCTTGAACCACTACCAATCGAGTTCGTATTAGCTCAACCATGTCCGCCATTTGTTGTACCATCACAGGTCCCAACATTCCTACTTCATCCCAGCAAAGTGGTGTTTTACACTTCCTCCCATACAACGCTTCGTAGGGTGGCATGCTGATACTAGCGTGAAAACTATTGTTGTAAGCGAATTCCACCAAAGTAGATGTTCATCCCAACTCCCCTCGAAATCCATAATGCAAGATATTAACATATCTTCTAGCATTTGAATTATCCGTTCACTTTGTCCATTCTTCTGTGGATGATATGCCGTACTCAATCTCAAATGTGTTCCCATTTGCTCTTGTAAACTTCTCCAAAAGTTCGACGTGAATCGTGGATCACGATTGAACACAATCAAAACAGGTACTCCATGTCTAGAAATGATTTCTTTGACATAAAGCTTACCTAATTGCATGCTCTAGGTTATACCTAACTCCTATTGGTAGAAAATGAGCCGATTTGGTTAATCGATCTACTATTACCCAAATAGCATCGTATCATTTTCATGTTGTTAGAAATCTCACCACAAAGTCCATGGTGATATGCTCCCATTTCCACTACGGAATCTCTAGTGGATACAACAACCCACTCAGTCTTTAGTATTCAGCCTTAACTTCTGACAAGTTAAGCACTTACTAACATACTCAGCGATTTCCCTCTTCATGTTCGGCCACCACAGGTTTTGACGAAGGTCTTTGTGACACCCCCAAATCCTGGTACTTCATTTCCTCAAGATTTGGTGTTCACTTAATCAAAACATTCATTTCTAACTACCCCATCATAATAAAACTGAATAATAAAAACCTGCCCATACAGGATTAAACTTAAATAAAAATCTCCCAAGTTATCTAACCTTTAGTTACAAACATTCAAATGCAGAAAATTAAATAAACTTCATTACAATCTTTAAACCAAAGTCTGATAATAAAACTATCACAACTATTACAAATCTTTAATATTTGTTCATCTTTCCTTTTCCCTTATTGGTACTAGGTACATCACCCTTTTTAGCTTTAGTTGTAAGAAATTTAAAGGCAAGAGTGAACAAACAAGGCCCACTTGGAATAACAACAAATAAATCTTTAAACTTTACATCAATTGCCAATACTAGGCTCAATAGAACTGAACAATGTGTTATATTAACTTTCTGAAAATTATAACATTAAATGAGGGTCTAATGACCACGAATCATGTCCAAAGTTATAAGTAATCTTTCAACTTTAACTTTAACAGTCATAAGACTATAAGGACTCCACGTACTTAGGGGGATCAACCCTTCGTACAATGTATTGTGCACAACCATTTTAACGCTAAGCGTAAACCTCTATTAAAAGAGTTGTTCATCTCAGTATTTAGAATACAAGTCCGCACCAAAGTATGTTTGGTTTTAATACATTACAGGGTAATTTAGAATTCAACGGTAATCAACTAAGGATTAGTTGATTACAAAATAAATAACTGTATGCTATGGAATAATCATAACTTAATTGATTTTTGTAAATTAACATCATATTTTAGGAATAATCTAATAGCATAAGCATTGAATAATCATAACGTTCAAGGTTATTGAGAATTTGGGTACTAAACATGCATAATGAATAGTAATTTGAACGATAGTGTTGTTAAATACTAGAATATTAAAATAGAATAATTCGCAAGCTAAATCACAAGTTACATATTTAAGAACTTGCTCAATAATAAAATATAAGACTTGGAATACTTGTATCCTCATGAACCAATAGATACAAGAGCTTTATAAATAATAAACAATCTAACTCTATGAAAATGTAAAGTTAGCAACTTGTGTAATTGAAATTGAATTCAAAACAATAATGTACTCAACAAAATCAAACTTGCATAATGATTTTTTGGAGTTAGTGAACTTGCCTTTAGCAGAAGCTAAACCTTACAACTTGAATCAATACCCTATACATATGTCATCATGACATATTTAGTCATTACCAACATTTTATATCTATATAAACAAATATATACATCATGTAGGTCAAATCACCCATTCACATAATCAAACAATGTTAATACTAGTTAACACTTGATAACATATTCATTCATAGTATAATACTATTGAAATCATAATTTAGCATTCATATTATTAACACATAACCTTTATTTTCAAAATTTGTTTAATAAAATAAAACTGTCAGAACCTTCTGCTAAATCGCGCTGCGGCGCCACAGTTTACAAAGTGGTTGGTGCTACGACGCGAGTCACAGGCCATCGATTGGCGCTGTGGCACGAAACCTTTACTGTTGGGCCGCGCTGCGACGCCAGAGTCCAGAACTCGGCGACCAAGCTCGGCAACAACATGAAAAAAAGCCAAATTGGCCTACAAGCTCCAATCTAATAGACTAATTAACATGTAATTTACACATAGACTTCATTTAAACATATTGTGAAGACTTCTAACATGTTCCTACCCATAAAATAGCATAAACATCAAATTTACAACACCCAAATTCAATGTTTTTGGCAAAAACTCCATTTTTGATGTTTTCAATGAAAACCAACACTGTGATTTCGTTTTTCAATCAAAACAAAGATTTTAAAACACCATAGTTATGATTATACATACTCTATCAAATTCAATATTCAATTTTATCAGTTAATTATTAAATTAAATTAGTATATAATCTCATAACAATTAATTTTCCTATCTCCTTAATTATTTATTCAACAAATAATTAATTAAACCATATCAACTCAAATTGAACAATTATTTATTCAATAATAAATATATCCACTAAATATTTATATAAATCAATAAATATTTAATATTTAATTATTTAATCAACAAATAATTAACTAAACCACATCAACTCAAATTGAACAATTATTTATTCAACAATAAATATATCCACTAAATATTTATATAAATCAATAAATATTTAATATTTAATTATTTAATCAACAAATAATTAACTAAACCACATCAACTCAAATTGAACAATTATTTATTCAACAATAAATATATCCACTAAATATTTATATAAATCAATAAATATTTAATATTATAATTTAAAATTCTGGAATGTTACATCATTCCCTCCTTACAAGGATTCTGTCCTCAGAATCACAACTCAAACAAATCATTCGTTACATTCTTCCCTACTTACAAAGATTCTGCCCCAGAATCGAAGACATAGATTAAACAAATAACTCTGGGTACTCTTTCAACATTTTCTCTTCGAGTTCTCACGTACCTTCTTCAGCGTTGTGGTTCCTCCATATCACCTTCACAGAAGGTATCATTTTATTCCTGAGCACTTGTTCTTTCCTGTCAACTATCTGGATAGGAACCTCTTCATAAGACAAATCTTTCTCGAACTTCAACGGTTCGTACTCGATCACATGTTTGTAGTCGAGTTTATATGGTCGTAACACCGAAATGTGAAAAACATTATGAATGTTTTCCAACTCTGGAGGTAGATCTACCTCGTAAGCCAGTTCTCCCACTCTTCGCAGCACTTCAAAGGGTCAAATAAACCTAGGGCTTCGCTTTCCCTTTTTAAAGAAACGAATTTTCCCCTTCCAAGGAGAAACTTTTAGGAATACAAAAGTTCGTACATCGAATGTACGTCTTGTATGTGTTGATCAACATACTTTTTTTGTCTGTCTTGAGCTGCTACCAATCTTGTCCTGATGAGTTTGACAACATCAGCAGTTTGTTGCACTAGTTCCGATCCTAGCAGTTGACGTTCATTGACTTTATCCCAGCACAGTTTTGTTCTGCACTTTCTGACGTACAATGCCTCGTAAGGTGGCATACTGATGCTCGCATGGTAACTGTTGTTGTAAGCAAATTCCACCAACGGTAATTGTTCTTCCCAGATTCCTTTAAAGTCCATGACACATGCTTTCAGCATATCTTCTAATGTTTGAATTGTTCGTTCGCTTTGGCCATCTGTTAGTGGATGATAAGCCGTACTCATTCGCAACTGTGTCCCCATGCATTCTTGTAGTCTCTTCCAGAAATTTGATGTGAATCGCGGATCTCTATCAGACACAATTGATACTGGCACTCCATGCCTCGAAACGATCTCTTTAATGTACAATCTTGCCAACTGATCAAGATTGAATCTAATCTTTATTGGTAAAAAGTGCGCTGACTTCGTCAGTATGTCCACTATCACCCAAATAGCATCACATCCTCTTTGACTAGTTGGAAGACCCCCCACAAAATCCATCATGATGTGTTCCCACTTCCATTCTGGTATTTCCAAAGGTTGAAGTAATTCGCTGGGTCTTTGATGTTCGGCTTTTACTCTTTGACATGTCAAGCATTTCGCTACGCATTCTGCAACGTCCCTTTTCATATTCGGCTACCAAAAAATGTCGGTGCAAATCTTGATACATTTTTCGTGCTTCTTGAATGAATTGAATATTTTGATCTATGAGCTTCAGTCAAAATTTCTTCTTTCAGCTCTGGTGTTGCTGGAAACCAGCTTCTTCCCTCAAACCGTAGTAGTCCTTCGATGTCGATCTTGTATTTTACATCACTACTCTCAATCAGATTCTCTTTGATTTTCCCACACTCTTCATCTTGTAGTTGAGCATCCTTCACTTTGTCCACTAAAGTTGGACCACCTTCTATCTAGAATAGTTGTTCGTCAGATTCTTTTGGAAATTTGATTTCTAACTCCTGTTTTGTCATTGCTGAAATGAGCTTCTCCTGAGTTGTTATCAATATCAACTTCTCCCGACCTTTCCAGCTTAAAGCATCTGCAAACACATTCGCTTTTCTCGGATGATAAAAGATTTCATAATTGTAATCTTTTATCAATTCCATCCACCTTCTCTGACACATGTTCAGATCCTTCTGAGTGAAAATATACTTCAGACTTTTGTGGTCTGTGTAGATCTCACGTTTTTCTCCATAAAGATAGTGTCTCCATATCTTTAGAGCAAATACAACTGCAGCCAATTCCAAATCATGAGTCGGATACCCTTTCTCATAATCCTTCAGTTGTCTTGATGCATAGGTAATAACTTTGCCGTTCTGCATAAGAACACAACCCAACCCTTTATGTGAGGCATCACTATACACCACAAAATTTCCTGTATTATCTGGTAAAGTCAACACAGGTGCTACACTTACCTTATTCTTAAAATCTTGGAAACTCTCTTCACACTTCTCCGTCCAAACGAATTTTACAACTTTCCTTGTCAAATTTGTTAGCGGAGTGGCTATCTTAGAAAAATCTTGAATAAATCTTCTATAATAACCGCCCAGTCCCAAGAAACTCCTCACTTCTAACGGTGTTCTTGGTTGTTCCCAATTGATTACAGTTTCCAGTTTTGATGGATCCACTGAAATGCTTTCTATCTCTCCTTGACACATATTTGGCTTCTAATGTGTCCGTCGTTCCTTTGAACTCCGACGGACCTATGCTTTTAAACTCTTTAAAGGTAATCGTTCTAGCTACCTTAGGTTCCGCGGTACTCTAACCTCGGTGTGGTTAAATGCAGTCGTTACTAACTTAACGAACTCTTGCATATGGTTGTTCACCCCCCCCCCTTGATTATCCTTACGTGATTCCACTTCCTGATTACGTTATCTTCTCCTAGGTGGCATTATTCAGACTAAGTAAATAAAATATCATTATTATCTATTTATTTACTTCGTTATTATTCGTCGCATACCAACTCACACCATAACAAATCATTTCAATGAAAACTTCATTATATTCATATGCTTCTTTATAGTTTGAAACTATTTACAATTTGCGTTCATAGCCAAAAGCTATTACATTTTTTATTTCGAAATAGTACCTCACAAAAGTTGAGGTTTACAAAAGACTACCATGTTATACAAAAGAGGGTTTTATGTCACTACACATATACTTATAAATTTAGATTTCTAATAATGCATAACAGCGTCATCATGTTTCTCATTCGCAATCATCGCTATAGTATCCCGACTAATAGTATGTCGAGTCTGTCCTGACTCATTGGAATAACAAGCAACCTTCAACTTGAAATCCTTATGAGCGCTCTCATAGATGTAAGACATCCGGGCTATCTTCCGGTCCTTCTCCCCAAGTTCTCTACGAAGCTCATCGGCCTCTGCCTTATAATTCCTAGCCTGCTCTGTCATAAGCACCTACTTATCATGCTCTAACTCAAAATATGCTTCTGCAGACATCTTAGCTTCATGGAGATAACTAATCTCTTCACTCTGATTCTGCACAACTGTACCCAGTTGCACATTCATGTCAAGCGCTGCCAGATACAATGCTTCCATTGCATCTGGAGATGATGAATCCTGTAACAACCTGGAATTTTGGATTATCTAGAATTTAGGTTTAAAGAATTAGTTATTAATAAAATAAATATTTTTATTAATACTATTATGTGCTATGTGTTTATTAATCGTTCTATAACCTAGAATGATTTTTAATCGGGAGGATTCTGGCTACGAGCTAGACGGAACGAGTAAGAATTTTCAAGACAAAAATAAAAATTTTCCAGGGAAAAAAATATTTCTGGGGAAAAAGACGAAATAGGCACTATTCACCCGACGAAACCTAAGGGTTAGGGTTTGAATAACCTAAGCCTTTCCGAGAGTTCAGTATGTCGAAATGACATTCCATCAAAAGATTTGACGTTAATATATCATGTAAAGTTAAGTAAGCCGATAAAAGTTTTTCTCGAAAAACGTGTAGAAATCGGATGAAATAAAAAATGACCAAAAGTATTGTTATGTACTTTTCACTCATTTAGCTACATTAGGGGAAAACGTGAAGGAAAACGCTTGACGCCAAAAAGTGTTTTTCAGTTTTTCAAAAATCCGAAGAATACGTAAAAGTTAATCGGTAAAGGAAAGACGAAATATTCAAAAATATTTGGATTCCGAGAATCGTAATTTTTAAAACTGTCGGACGAAACCAGAAAGACGGAACTACGAAACTTAAAGGCTAAGCAAAATTGAGGGCTAAGTTAACTTAGTCCTTAAGTCTTGAATAGTAAGGAGGTGTGAATAGTGATTTTAGGGGTGAAATGACTATTTTCCCCTAACCTTAAAAATCTATAAATAGGAAGCTTAATCTCATTTGAATGGGATTTTGAAAATCCTACACTTTGAGAGAGAAAGAGAGAAAGAGAGAGAGTTCAGATGGGGGAAGAGAATGAGAAGAAGGAAGGAAAAGCTAGCTTGAATGCATGCTTTGTCCGACGGAAGGAGATTAAAGAAGAACGGTAATCCGAACCCTAGTTTCTTCTAATATTTTCTTTAAGTTTTCTATGTCAAAAACGTAGCTTAATGAGAATAAGAAGTAAAAGAGATTAGTAATGATTTCATATGGTTGAAATTGTAAGAAAATGAAGAAATAAAAATTAGAAATTTCGTTTATAAATTTCTTAAGCAAATATAAGATTCGTGAGGATTTTGAGCGATCCGAATGAATATTATGAATGACTAGGTAAATTAAGTAAGGAATGGTGTTCTATAACATCAAATTCCAAGAAAAAGTGAAATCGTAATCTAAAATATCGATTAAAAAAGAAGAACAAACGAAGAACGTGAAGAACACGCGAAGAACGTTGTTGATAGACAAATTTAAAACCATCGTAGTGTAACTGTTGTTGATGGACAAGTTTAAAACCATCGCGTATAAGTTAGATGCTTATTGCTTGGTTAGGAAAGTTAGAAACGTTCATGAAGAACGGATTAAAATTGAGCTATAACGAAGTTATGGCAAAATTTTCATAAAAGACAAACGAGAATTTGAAAGTTAGTAAATGAACCCGAACGTGTAGGGTTTCATAATAATGTAAGATAACGTATAACATGTGAGTTGTGAACTCAAGAACGAATGAATTCCGAGTTCGGATGACCGAATTACAGACGAACGAACAAAGAACGTTAAAAACATTAAAATGAACAAAGAATGAAGATTAAGCCAATTGAATGGCATGTTAACGGATTCAGAACAAAGTTCTGTCCAAGAGTAATCGAAGTACGTAAGATAAGGAAGAAAATGGCTTTGGAATGACCTCGTTCCGAGTTATAACGAAGAAGTTATGAGATTTCGAAATCAGCGTCTCAAGCATGTAAAGACTTTAAAAAAAATTATAGGTTTCATACTCGGCGCCGCAGCGCGAGTCGTGCCATGGAGGCCGGCGCCGCAGCGCGAGCTCGGCCATAATCTTCTAGAGAGTGGTGCCGCAGTGCGAGAGATAACAAAGGACTTGGCAGCGCAGCGCAAGTCCGGGAATAGAGGAGAGAGAAGTAGGTTGCGCCGCAGCGCGAAAGGAAGGGAAGGGCACGGTGCCGCAGCGCCGGTGCAGAGTAATGCCCAGAAATGAAATTTTTTGTTCTCAGTTACTGGAGGATGTGCAAGAAAGAAGTATGAATATGTAGTTCACATAATGTAACACTTAAGTAAGTGCGTTAAACCTTTAGTGAAGGTTGAACGGAAAGATTTAACGAGATTAAAAGATAGAGAATATAAACGCTTGATTACGTAACCGATAGCCGGGGACTGTAGTCGCGATAAACAAATGTGAGGGATTGCTATGGTTATGATTCCTTAGACATTGGTTGACGATGTAAATGTATAACATTTTGATGTTATGACATGACATTGAGAGATGAATGTAAAGCATTTAGACGTTGTGAACGCAACATTGTTGCGATGAACAATCGGTCTTAGCATACAGTGAACCGTATGGCTTTGACATTAAGAAAGAATAATAAACATGGGGTTCATGGGATGGATAACGATCGAAAGAAATTAAAAACCTTGAGTAATGGTTGAATGAGAGATTAAGAGACGAGCAACGTGAACGTTGAATATGTAAACGATCCATGTGAATAGTATTCACGTCGAACGAACGTTTTAAGTATACCCTGGTTATATGACTTAGACGTTGACAACGGTAGTAAGTAAGATACGAATGGTATCAAGAAAGCCGTAGCGAACGGTAAAAAGATTAATGAAAGTCGATTGTAAGTCGGATGAGAATGTTAGAATGAAATGTAAGCGTTGAACACTTTAATCGACGTGAAGGTTGAGTGTACGCAAATATTAAACGGGTAGAACCTACACCCTGTGTATGGTTTGACCGTAAGATAGCGAAGACTATTGATTAAACTTGTGAACGGTGAAGAAACTAAGTTAAAGATAATAACGTATAACGTTAAGAAGCCGAGTTAATAAGTATAACTTGGACAACGTTCCGAGTTGAATGAACCGGACGTTGTAAGGTATGAATAAGTTAATATGAAATGTTTAACGCTATGTTCTCATAGTATTGACATTGAATGATCGTTCCGAGTATACAAAAGATTGTATGACTTAGACGATAAAGAATGAATCATGAGGTATGGCAATTAGTTGCCAAAAAACCATAAGGAATAAGAAATTAACTTAACGAACATTATAATTTAATAGTTCGATTAAGTTAAGGGAAAGTTAGGTTGTGGTACAATCGTAACCTTTGATGGTTGACATATGGGAGCTGGGCTAAACAATTCCTTTAGAGAGCGAAGGTATATACGAAACTAGCAACCGATCTAACTCACTATGATGGCAATGTAGATGAGACGGGAACTTGTTTGTTGGTTGTTTGTGGGAAACCAGTCAGAGTACCATATGGACTACTAGCAGAGAAGCGATGTGTGCTGTGTTCTAGAGAAGTATAAGAAGAAGATAAGAATGTAAATCATCAAAGATGATGAATGTTCTGAGTAAGACATCTCCGTATGTCATGAAGCCGTGAAACGGTAATGAAAGTTAGTCGCGTAAACTTATATTGCAAGAACGCGAACCTTAAGAAGTAAAGTTAAGTAAACCAATGCGTAAGTCAAGTATATGACTAATTGGTGTATTTTTTATTTCCTTATGTGTTATAGGGATTGGAATAAGCAGTTCAGCGTAAGCTGTAGCTGTGCGTAAGGCAAGTTTCCTAACTTCATTCATATTTTTAAATGAATGCTAGTTTCTAAAACTTCTCAGATGTTGAACTTGAGAAGTTCTGTCTATGTGCGAATGTGTGATATTTGTACAAGGTGGTAGAATGTATGAGGCCTTGTGCCATAATTTGAACACTTTGGTGTTCCTATGAGATGAATTGTACTATGTTTGAACTGTTCAATAAACGAATGTTCTGTTTATACATGAACCGTTATTGTTAAGTCTGTGCTATTGATTTTAGCCAGACATAATGTGCATGAAAGAGTGTAGAGAATGAAAGTATTTCAAAGTGAATATGACTAATGTTTTAAGATGATAGGAATCAAGACTATTCCTATTATTCAAGCTGCTTTGTAACCTTGTTCGGTTATTGAAGTCTGAAAAGAATGTTTAAATTCTTGAAGTTGTTTGTTCAACTTTTATTACTTGCTGGGCAATTGAATGCTCACACTTGCTTTAAATGAAAAACATTTTCAGCGAACAATGTTAGAAGAACTTAAGGATCCCATAAAGATCAAGCTGACGGTATCCAGATGAAGTGCCATTCAGAATGTGAATGAGCGAGAAGATCAAGTGAAGACTTGTAATGTAGAAATATGAAAATTAAACTATAGATTAGTTTAATGAACTAAATGTATCCTTGGTGGCGGATAAAAGTCACTCTTGTAAGATGAAAGGAATAATGTAATTATCATTATTTGTAATGAGGAAGGTTATAAGGTTTCGAGAACCTGTGATTTGAGAGTGTATGTTGTTAAATTTTAGTATATAATGATGTATGTTGGATGAATGATGTACTCGTGACGTACGGAATCTGGGTGTGAAGAAAGACTGGATTTCGGGGCGTTACAACTCCAGTGTAGGTACCACTGTAGTTATCGATGTTACCTCTCTTTCTTCCTCCCCATCATTCATCATACTTAGGTATGACGTTATATCCATCTCTCCCTCGGAGTAGTCTTCCTCAGAAAAGTACTCCTCTGTTTCTGACTCCTCTAGATTTACTAATGGTACCTCTACCACTGGCATAGGTACAGGTTATACTTGGTTTACAAGATCTTCCCTCACCGCGTGTATATCTCTATACATCAAACTATCGATCGACATCCTAAAATAACACATAACTTGTTGATTAGTACATAACAAATAGTATAAGCACAAATCACATTTAATTTATTTAGGGTTACTTTCCATCTTTTAAATCTTTTGATACTGAGTTTCCTCAATACCTTATTAACTCATTCGACTCAAGTAAAGCTCAAGTTTATCTTCCTTCGGACTTTTCTTCCTTAACATGGTTATGAGCCTAAGGTTCTTCCCCACCATTAAGATTTATAACCTACTGTTTTGATACCAACTGTGACGCCCCCAAATTTGGGTCTCTTTCAACCCGACAGATGGTGCTCTGCGGTGCTACAGTTCACACAAACATTCAATTGAAAAAGCCTCGAAAGAACGAATATGTCTTATATATATTCCAAAACAATACTACCATTCCCCAGGTTCTTTATAACCGTTACATTTGTTCTTGTCATAACATCAAATATTATCATTACAAACCTATACTATTACATGGGTACGCTACAAGTTCGCCTTAGCCTTCACTTTATCCTTGTCGAATCCTTTGGTCAAATCGTCTAGGCTGCAATCATATGGTTCAAGCAAGTGTGAGCAGAACAAGCTCAGCAATTATAACAATTTCATTTTTAAAAGTATGCTTGAAACATAAGAATCGTATATCTTCAATAACTGGATGATAGTTACAAAGTACTATCAATAATTCAAAATAGCTTTCCTTTTCCTTCAAAACATTTTACATTAACAATATTCATCAATTCTGGTTCAAGACGTGAACGTCTTATAGTTTCTTTGAAAAGGACAACCCCGCACGAAGTCCGTAAGTCCGGCATATCTTACAAACACTTCTAGGTGATCAGCCTATAGTACTCTATGTTGATCAACACTACATCCATTAAACGTGTATACGTTTAAGTTGTGGCAACCTCACGTGCCCATCGAATACTCAATGAAAATACATTTGTTTATTCATAATCAGGCTTACCTTGAGTCCGTAGCAATTAGTTGGCGTATGATAGCGTTAGCAATTCTATATTGAAAGACTTGTAAACAGTTCAATCAATCTATCAAGATTAGTCTAGCCGAGTTAAAACTGGCTTCGACCCTTTCCTTAAAATCATACATGCATCTCACAATGTGAATAATTTGAAAACCTGGCTAACACGAAGGTTAGACAAACGTTTAAGAAAAACTTGCCTTCAGCGTCTGCTATAGTATAATTACGTTTCCTTTGAGTCTTTACGGTCTCTACAACACATAATCACATAACATACCACATTAGGTCATGAATGAACATACATAGTTCTTAAAAAATCTTACCCTTCTTCTCAATCTAATCCTGTATTAGATTTGTTATCTATTGGTTCCGGCTTTCCGTCATTCTTTACATCATTCTTACCAACTTCGTTCTCTTCTATAACTTAACTGAAATTATTTCGTTAATACATCTCGGTTCGAGTTACGTGTCCTTCATCACGACTTACTAACTTTAATATTATTCAAAACTCGATCATCATTGGTTAAGTATACTTATTGCATATCGTTCACGTTCATCTTCAATTGACTTTCTTTAACCCTAAGTAATCTTACTTGAGTTTTAATTATGACTTACTAATATTTTATTAAGTCCCTTTGTTCGTTACTAAACAATTTCCCTTCATGTTCCACTTGTAACCATTCTTCATTGTCTAAGTTTTAAGGCTAGCGCTGCAGCGCCGGCTATTGCACTTGATGCGGCGCTGCAGCGTCACCACTTATTGCTCAAAATCCAGTCTCGGCACCGCAGCGCGAGTCTCTGTGTTATTTTTCGCGCTGCAGCGCAAGTTTACAGGGTCTGAAGGCCACTTTGGCGCTATGGCACGGGATTATTTGCCTTGTGCTGGCGCCGCGGTGCCAGGTCTGTGCAACAGACACTTTGGACATATTTTTAACTTAATGAGATTCCCGACCTTTTAACTCCTTTATTATAAGTCCGAATTGGCTCGTTCAAGAGCCTACGGTTCACAAATCATATAATCTACGTGTTCATGCAAGAATTTTATCTATTCAACTTCGTTTGCTAAAAATTAACATATTAGTCCATTTTCAACGAAAATGGTAAACGTTCGTGAACGTTCGACTATCGTTTCTTCGTTCTAAGTCGGAATCTGGAAATTTTCTAGTCCGCAACTCTATAATGACAAATATGACATCTCTCCATTGAAAACCAATGTTTCCAAGCTCAATATCAAAATTCAAATTCCATTCTGAGAATTTCACGAATTTGGCGATCGTCGTCTAATCGTGTGAATTACGGCAAAACTTTGTTACTTGAGATTTTTAAACCATTTCACTTGGATTCAATCCATTATACTATCATCTTGACATACATGCTTCGTTAACTTATATTCATGATAAGTTATTACCTATTTTTGATGATTTTACAACTTATTAAAGTATAAAATACTTATATTTCTCTTTCATGACTTGTGTCTTATTTTTATATGACTTATTAATGAGTTAAGTCCTTTAATCATTATTCTTACATCTTATTAATCATACTAATTTTGTTAATGTAAACATGTTACAAATTCTAACAAATTCTTATACTTTCATTATAAGTTCATAACTTATTTACGAATGAATTTCTTATCCATGACTTATCCGACTTATTAAGACTTAAGCCCTTTGATTCATTATTCCAACCTCTTCTTAGTATGCTTGTTCTACCAATACCCCCTTCTCTATCAATGGAAGAGAGAAAGAAACATGGTTTAAGATCACTTACTTTTGAAGAACACTTGGTAAATCTTTAATCTCCTTCTTCATTCTTAAACTTCAAAGGTTAACTTGCTAGCTTATTCTCACTTACTCTCTTTAACCAATAAGCTATAAGTTATTGGTGGAAAATCTAACAAAGGAAGTCTAGCTTTATATGTGCTTATTCTCTCTACCAAATAAGCTCTCAACTTATAAGTGGGATGAAATGAACAACACACAAAATGAAAGGCAAGCTTGTTATTTATAGGAAATCCTAGATGAGGGTATAATGGTCATAAGGCCACTCCACCTCCTTACTATTCCTAACTTAGGCATTAAGTAAACTTGCTCTCCAAATAAATTACTTGGCCATCACAACACTTAGCCCTTAAGTTATCTTGCTCCCCACACTTTTTGCTTAGCCATTAAGCTACTTGTTTATCACTTAAGCACTTTGTGTGCTCAACACAGTTACATCGCCTCTAAGTTTACTTGTTTACCACCTTAGATCATCCATGGTTTTCTCCATGGGTTTAAACACTCTCATAACCCATTGGTTCTTACTTTGGACTTTAGCTTAATTAACTTAACTTAATCATTTTGGGCTTACATTAATTTACTTTGGGCTTTACATTACAAATCCTTAGGCTTGCTTATTAATTCTATTGGACTTAACCAATAAATCATATTGGACTTTAGTACTTCCTACACAATCCTACCAATTCATTTCTTTTGGCTTAAAGCCTTTTAACGTATAATCTACGTATAATTCTCATATTCTAACTCGTATACTAATTCAACATATACGACATACCATAATTCACACGTACTCGTATAATATCCCGTATAATACCTCGTATCATACTCGTAGTCATTACTCATATAATACCTATGTAGTATACGATCATCGCTTAATTCATTTATCACATTACATTTCCTTTTCGTAAATCCTTTTTCCTTAAACGTTAGGTTTTAAGTCCACAGGCGAAATATTACATTTTCCATAACTGAAATATTATTAGATATTCCATCACACCTCGATATTCTATCATTACGTATTTCTCGGAAGTTCAAAAATAATTCCCGAGCAGAAATCCGTGAATAGTGTTTTTCAGAAAATTTCTCAGAAAGCTTTTATTTTCATCTTGGAAATTCAAACGTTCTGATATGTTTAGGTCATATAACGACCTTCGATTAGCTTGCTCCATAAATAATCAATTAAATTTATTTAATAAAAATAAAATTTTAATTCTCAAAAATTCGATTTTTCTCGGGCGTTACAGGGATCCTCCTCATCTGTCTCCACATCATCATCCTCATCTTCAACTTCTGTGACCAACGGGGCTGACTCCCGTGGCAGTAGTTGTTCCCAAACTACCTGAATGTCGTGAGGCTCCTCCTCTATAGGCATTTGAGGTCCCTCCTCCCTACCCTGACTGGATTCTCTGACATTAGTCATCCTGACAACAAAGTTTTAAAGTTTTAATTATTAATCATTACTACTCGACACTCACGAGTACATAAATTATAATCACATAAGCACATAAGTGTTTTATTACTTCTTTCTTAAAACTCGATAAGAGTTATCTCCACTATCTTTTCAAAGGTTACTTCCTAAGGCTTTCCCCTCCCCCCCTCCCCCCACCTAAGGTTCATAACCTAGGGCTCTGATACCAACCTGTGACACCCACAAATCTTGGTACCACATTTTCTCAAGATTTGGTGTTCACTTAGTCAAAACATTCTTTTCTAACTACCCAATCAGAATAAAATTGAATAATAAAAACCTGCCCATAAAGGATTAAACTTAAATAAAAATCTCTCAGGTTATCTAACCATTAGTTACAAACATTCAAATGCGGAAAATTAAATAAACTTCATTACAATCTTTAAACCAAAGTCTGATAATAAAACTATCACAACTATTACAGGGATCCTCCTCATCTGTCTCCACATCATCATCCTCATCTTTCCTTTTCCCTTACTGGTACTTGGTACGTCACCCTTTTCAGCTTTAGCTGTAAGAAATTTTACAGGCAAGAATGAGCAAACAAGGCCCATTTGGAATAACAACAAATAAATCTTAAAACTTTTACATCAATTGCCAGTACTAGGCTCAATAGAACTGAACAATGTGTTCTATTAACTTTCTGAAAATTATAACATTCATTGAGGGTCTAATGACCACGAATCATGTCCACAGTTATAAGTAATCTTTCAACTTTAACTTTAACAGTCATAAGACTATAAGGACTCCACGTACTTAGGGGGGTCAACCCTTCGTACAATGTATTGTGCACAACCATTTTAACGCTAAGCGTAAACCTCTATTAAAAGAGTTGTTCATCTCAGTATTTAGAATACAAGTCCGCACCAAAGTAAGTTTGGTTTTAATACATTACAAGGTAATTTAGAATTCAACGGTAATCAACTAAGGATTAGTTGATTACAAAAGAAATAACTGTATGCTATGGAATAATCATAACTTAATTGATTTTTGTAAATTAACATCATGTTTTAGGAATATTTTAATAGCATAAGCATTGAATAATCATAACGTTCAAGGTTATTGAGAATTTGGGTACTAAACATGCATAATGAATAGTAATTTGAACGATAGTGTTGTTAAATACTAGAATATTAAAATAGAACAATTCGCATGCTAAATCACAAGTTAAATATTAAAGAACTTGCTCAATAATAAAATATAAGACTTCGAATACTTGTATCCTCATGAACCAATAGATACAAGAGCTTTATCAATAATAAACAATCTAACTCTACGAAAATGTAAAGTTAGCAACTTGTGTAATTGAAATTGAATTCAAAACAATAATGTACTCAACAAAATCAAACTTGTATAATGATGTTTTAGAGTTAGTGAACTTGCCTTTAGCAGAAGCTAAACCTTACAACTTGAATCAATACCCTATACATATGTCATCATGACATATTTAGTCATTACCAACATTTTATATCTGTATAAACAAATATTTACATCATGTAGGTCAAATCACCCATTCACATAATCAAACTATGTTAATACTAGTTAACACTTGAAAACATGTTCATTCATAGTATAATACTATTGAAATCATAATTTAGCATTCATATTATTAACACATAACCTTTATTTTCAAAATTTGTTTAATAAACTAAAACTGTCAGAACCTTCTGCTAAATCGCGCTACGGCGCCACAGTTTACAAAGTGGTTGGTGCTACGACGCGAGTCACAGGCCATCGATTGGCGCTGTGGCACGAAACTTTTACTGTTGGGCCGCGCTGCGACGCCAGAGTCCAGAACTCGGCGACCAAGCTCGGCAACAACATGAAAAAAAGCCAAATTGGCCTACAAGCTTCAATCTAATAGACTAATTAACATGTAATTTACACATAGACTTCATTTAAACATATTGTGAAGACTTCTAACATGTTCCTACCCATAAAATAGCATAAACATCAAATTTACAACACCCAAATTCAATGTTTTTGGCAAAAACTCCATTTTTGATGTTTTCAATGAAAACCAACACTGTGATTTTATTTTTCAATCAAAACAGAGATTTCAAAACACCATAGTTATGATTATACATACTCTATCAAATTCAATATTCAATTTTATCAGTTAATTATTAAATTAAATTAGTATATAATCTCATAACAATTAATTTTCATATCTCCTTAATTATTTATTCAACAAATAATTAATTAAACCATACCAACTCAAATTGAACAATTATTTATTCAATAATAAATATATCCACTAAATATTTATATAAATCAATAAATATTTAATATTTAATATTTAATTATTTAATCAACAAATAATTAACTAAACCATATCAACTCAAATTGAACAATTATTTATTCAACAATAAATATATCCACTAAATATTTAAATAAATCAATAAATATTTAATATTTAATTATTTAATCAACAAATAATTAACTAAACCACATCAACTTAAATTGAAAAATTATTTATTCAACAATAAATATATCCACTAAATATTTATATAAATCAATAAATATTTAATATTATAATTTAAAATTCTGGAATGTTATAGTCTTGATACATCTTAGTACTACCAGGATGTATCGAGTACCTCGAACTATGAGCCTCCCATATAATCTCTTTTTTTAAGTCGGAATTATTTGGAACCCAAATTCTTCCTTCAAAACAAAGTAAACCTTCTTTATCAAGGTTATGCTTACTCTTCACATCATCTTCCATTATCTTATTCATTCAGTCGCATTCTTCAGTACTTATTTGTACTTCTTTAACCCGTTCCACTATCGTTGGTCGAGTCTTTATTGAGAATATCATATCCATCATTTCACTTGGTAAATTAACTTCTAACTCCATCATTGCCATCTTCGTTATTAACTCATTCTGAGTCGTTAACATTGACAACTTTTCCCTACCCTTCCGACTTAACGCGTCGGCTACTACATTTGCCTTCCCCGGATGATATAAGATATCACAATCATAATCTTTTATCAACTCTAACCACCTTCTCTGCCTCATATTCAACTCCTTCTGTGTGAAGATATATTTCAAACTTTTATGGTCCGTGTATATCTCACACTTATCCCCGTATAATTAATGTCTCCATATTTTTAAAGAAAAAATTACAGCTGTCAATTCTAGGTCATGAGTAGGATAGACCTTCTCATAATCCTTTAATTGGTGTGACGTGTACGTAATGACCTTGCCATGTTGCATTAGCACGCAACCAAGTCCTTTATGCGAAGCATCGTTATAAACTACAAAATTCCCCGTATCATCTTGTAAAGATAATACAGGTGCCTCACTCAACCTCCTTTTTAGTTCTTAAAAACTCTTTTCACACTTTTCTGTCCACTTATACTTCACCGACTTTCTTGTCAGATTTGTCAACGGAGTAGCTAACTTAGAAAAGTTCTGAATGAACCTTCTATAGTATCCCGCTAACCCCAGAAAACTCCTAACCTCGGTTGGCATTTTCGGTTGCTTCCACTCATTTACCACTTCCACCTTCGCTAGATCTACAGATATGCCATCTTTTGTCAATAACATGTCCTAGAAACTGCACTCGTTCAAGCCAAAATTCACACTTAGTGAATTTCGCATATAACTTCTCCCTCCATAGTGTTTCTAACACTATTCTCAAATGTTTAGCATGATCTTCTGGCGTCTTAGAATAGACTAGAATATCATTAATGAACACTACAACGAACTTGTCCAAATACTGCTTGAACACTCTGTTCATCATATCCATAAATGCGACTGGCTCATTCGTCAACCCAAACGACATAACCAAAAACTTGTAGTGCCCATAACGAGTTCTGAACTTCGTCTTAGGTACATATTCCTTCCTCACTTTTAGTTGATGATGCCCCGTACGCAAATCTATTTTAGAAAATCACTTTTCCCCTTTTAACTGATCAAATAGATCATCGATACTAGGAAACATGTATTTATTCTTAATCGTTAACTTGTTCAACTCTCGATATCGATACAAAGTCGTAACGATCCGTTCTTCTTCTTAACAAATAATATCGGCGCTCCCCAAGGAGACACACTTGGTTGAATGTACTTTCTATCTAACAGTTTCTGTAACTGAACCACTAACTCCTTCATCTCAATTTGTGCCATCCTATATGGTGCCTTTGAAACTGGTGACGTACCCGGCAACAAATCAATCACGAATTCTACATCTCTATCTGGCGAAATACCGGGTAACTCCTCCAGAAACACATCCGTGAACTCTTGAACTACCACTATTTGTTCCAATGATGCTCCCACTCTTTGGGTATCCACAACATGGCACAGGTAACCCTTACACCCCTTCTTCAACATTTTCCTAGTTTGTGTCATGGTTAGACAAGAAGAACGTCCCGGTGATTTATTACCATAAAAAACCATCTCAGGTTTCTTAGAAAGCCTTAGGTTTACTCTCTTTCTATGACAATCTAATATTGCTCTATGGTTAATTAACCAATCCATACCTAGAATTACATCGAATTCTCTTAATCTTATTGATAAAAGATCTACCGATAATCTGTTACACCTAATACATACGAAACAATTCCTATGATTGCTTTCAATAGGAATTATCTCCTCGTTAGTTACCTTAATGTCTAAAGGTATTTCTAACTTTTCAGGATTTAATCCCAGTTGCTTAGAAAATTCACATGCTATAAAAGAACAAGTAGCACCCGAGTCAAATAATACATAAGCATTTATTTCATTGACCGGAATGATACTTGCAACTACATCCGCTGATGCAACCGCATCTTGGAGAGTCATATTAAACGTTCGGGCTGAGGGTCTACCCAATGATGGTGTTGGTATAGTAATGAATAAATTACCACTACGAGAACCCTTACTACCCTCCGTCCCCTTCTTCGGGAAATTTCTTGCCATGTGGTCCATCGACCCGCAAACAAAACAACCCCAACTTTTCTTAAGATTAAGACCGTTGGGAGATATATGACCCTCCTGTCCACAGTTATAGCAACCCATTTTCCCTTTCAGGTAGACTCCCAGATGAGTCTTGTCGTATGTCTTGCATGCCTCCATCCTACGTTTAGGATCACCTTGTTTCACCCCAGTATTCCCAGGGTAAAAATTCTTCCTTTTAGGCATATTGCCACTACTACTGACAATCTCTGCCTTATTTCCTCCCTCTCCCTTGATTTTATTCTTCTGTTCCTTGTGGTATTGGGTCAACGCCTCACTACTACCCTCTACTATTATCGCCTTTTCCAGAATGTTCCAATAGGACGCACTCTGAAAAACTGATATTCTACTATAGAGACAGGGTTTTAGGCCATGCTCAAACCTACGTGCCTTTTTCTCCTTCGTGTCCACTTGGTGTGGAGCAAACCTTGCTAATTCATTGAATTTGGCCGCATATTAGGGAACCGTCATGTCCCCCTATATAAGTTCTAGGAACTTAATCTGCATTCGTCCTTGCATGCTATTGGGGAAATAGTTCTCGAAAAATATCTTCTTGAACTATTCCCATGTAATTACATCTATTCCAGCCCCACCCTGGTGAGCCTCCCACCAGTAATTGGCTTCCCCCTTCATCATGTAGGTCACAAAAGAATTATTTTGCGCCTCAACTACGTTTGTAATCACAAATGCCTTTTCTATTTCCTTGACCCATGTCTGGGCCTCCATTGGGTCTGTCGTTCCCTTGAACTCAGGTGGACCTAAACTTTTAAATTCTTTAAAGGTAGTTATTCGGGCTACCCTAGGTCGTGCGGGTGCTCTACCCCCGGTTTGATTAAATGCATCCGTTAATAAATTAACGAACTCTTGAATAAGGTTATTAGGAACCCCCTGATTATCGTTATGCGATTCCGCCTCTTGATTACATTGTCTTCTTCTTGGCGGCATTTCTAATTAAATAAATAAAGTTTCGTTATTACTTATTTGTTTACTTCGTTATTAGTCGTCGAACAACTGAACAATAACTCATACACAATAAAGCACATTAAAATATAAACTTTCTTATATTAAGATGCTTCTTTATAGTTCAAAACTATTTACAAGTTGCTTTCCATTCCCGAAAGCTATTACATTTATATCCTGCGATTGACTTTCACAAAAATTGAGATTTACAAAAAGACTACCCTTTAATTATACAAAAGAGGGTTTTACGTCACTACACAAAAGTATTTACCATTCTACTCCTAATACTGCCTAACAACATTTTCATGCTTCTCGTTCGCTAGAATCGACTCAATATCTCGACTTATAGTATGTCAAGTATGTACCGACTCAATAGAATAACAAGTTATCTTAAGCTTGAAATCCTCGTGCGCACTGTCATTTATATATGACATTCGTGCTATCTTCTGGTCTTTTTCAACCAGTTTCTTACGAAGTTATATGACCTCGTTCTTATAGTCCTTAGCCTTGTCAGTCATGAGCACTTTCTCATCATGCTCTATCTCATAGTCTGACTCTGCAAACTCCTTGGCACCATAGAGATCACTGATCTCATCTTTCTGGTGCTGCACCATATTGTGCAATTTCACGTTACGGTCAAGCACTGAGAGGTACATTGCCCTTAGTGTCTATGTTGGTGTTGACTCTAAGGCAGGCATCACCGTATTAATCGATGTCACCTCCATATCATCCTCTACATCTATCATCATATTCAGATATGATGTTATTCCCATGGTCTCCTCCGAATAGTCCTCCTCTGAGAAATACTCCTCGGGCTCTAATTCTTCTAGAATTACTAAAGGTATCTCTGCTACAGGCATAGGTACTGGCTCTACTCTGTTCACGGACTCCTCGCTTACCATATGTATATCCCTATACATTAAGCTATCGATTGACACTAAAATAACACATAATAAATTCATTAGTACGTAATACACAATAATATAAACACAAATAACATTTAATTAATTTAGAGTTACTTTCCATCTTTTAGATCTTTTGGTACTGAGTTTCCTGAATACCTTATTAACTCATTTGACTCGAGTTAACTTTCTTTGGACTCTTCCTTTCCTAACGAGGTTATTAGCCTAAGGTTCTTCCCCCCTTGAGTTTTATAACCTAATGCTTTGATACTAACCTGTGACGCCCCCAAATCCGGGTATCTTCAAACCCGACAGATGGTGCTCCACGATACTACAATTTATACAGTCATTCAATTGAGACAATAACAAAATGATTGTATTTACTATATTTACATTTGTAATAAATCCTTTCCCAGGTTCATAATCGAATAAATTCTTTGTTCTTCATAAGTATATTACATACAAATACACTAATCTATTATAGGACGATCAATTGTCCATTTTAGCTTTGCCTTTATCTCTCTTAGAACTCTCAGTTCGTTCGACTTTAGCTGCAAACATATGGTTCAAGCAAGAATGGGCATAACTAGCTCAGCAAGTCTTAACAAAGAATCATATGAATATCACATTAACAATTACATAATTTACTTCGATAACTGAACAATTAACTATGAAGCAATATGAAACATTCGACTAGTACTTCTCATGTTATAACAACAATTCCAAAGTACATATAATAGCTTTGGAATTCTGAACCGGTCAATAGACCATGAACATACTCTTTTTGTTTTTATACTTGAAAAGGACATCCGACACTAAGTCCATCCATCCATCTTTACTTACGAGCACTTCTAGGTGATCAACCTATTGTACTCTATGTTGATCAACACTCTATCGTTAAACGTATTTACGCTTAACATTTGGCAACCTCACGTGCCCAACGAATAATCGATGAAAATACTTTTGTTTGACATAGACAAACTTACCTTCTCATCCATACTAAATACTTGGCATAGGATAACGTTAACAGTTCTATATCAAAAGACTTGTAAACAAATCAATCAACTCTTCAATATTAGTCTAGCCGAGTTAAAACAGGCATCGACTCTCTCTTTAAAACCATTCATGCATATTATAACACGAATCACATAAAACTTGACTAACACGAAGGTTAGGCAAGCGTTAAGAAAGACTTGCCTTCAAGCGTCTTTGAATATATAATTCAACAATTCTCAGTCTTTACAGGATCTACATGATATATTCACATAGCACACTATAATTATTTATCAAATAACTAACTTTATTGTTCCTAACCAACTTCTTTCTCTTCTATGTCATATTTGAGTTAACTTCATTTAATAAAGTTAATTTGACTTACTATGCTTCGTTACAGCTCATTAACGTTCTTACATTATTAACCGCCATTCGATCATTATTGGTGAATTACCAACGTTGAACATCATTCATGGTTCCTTTGTTACCTTCTTGCGTTCTTCGTTTAATTTCTATTAAACCATACTAAATCTTCTAACGTTATCACTTTATTAGTGATTAAAGGTTAGTCTTATTATGTACATTAAGTACCTTCAATGTCTTACCTTAGGTCTACATTCAAATGGAACAAAAACCTAACTTGTTCAACATTTTTACACTGTCGACGCTGCATCGCGACATCCCTAGTACAACTCGGCGCTGCGGCACGAGTTAACAGGGGACATGGCTGGATCTAGCACTGCGGCGCGGCCATTTTGTACTGCTTTTGGCGCTGCGGCGCCACCTCTGTGCACCAGTTGACCAAAATAGTTTGGTTTTCTAAAGAAACTCTCGGCTTCATAATTTGTTCGTTTTACATCCAAATTGACCAATTTGAAAGCCTACAACTCACAAATTACATCCTTTACATGTTCATATAAGAATTTTACACTTTCAAATCCGTTAACTCAGAATTCACATTTGAGTTCATTTTTGAGTGTTCGTTTAACATATTCGACCGTTCAATACTCGATTTCTTCGTTATAAGTTGGAATTAGACGATTCTTGCGTCCACGACTCTTAAATGCCTTATTTCACGTGTTGACATTGGAAACTGTCCTTTTCAAGTCACACAACAACTTTTGACCTTTAATCCGAGATTTCTACGATTTTGACGTTTAACGTCTATTTTCGCAAAATTCGTCATAACTTCGTTACTCATGTTCTATAAGCCAAATCAAATGGAACACTCCATTGATTCACCATCTATATCCTAACCAAACAATATGCACATTACTTAGCTATAACGGTTTTCAAATCATTCATTCATAACTAAGTTCACGTTCAAGACTTTCTACGGTTTTTAACTCACGTAAACACTTACAATTTCTATTTGGTCATGACCTATCAATGATTTGATCATTAATAGACATCCTTATCTCTCCTAAATAAACATGCTCCACCAATCTACGATTTTTCTACGAGAAAGAAATCGAAAAAGATGAAGATTACGGTTTATGAGAATTTACCTTTGACGTACTTCACGTTCTTGATAAACGTCTAAAGGTTTTTTTGGAAGTAAATTGATTAAGTGTTTCTAGATCTTTTTATCTCTCAATATATATTAGTCAAGCTTTGTAAATCGACAAAATAACAAACACAAGTCTTGTATTTATAGAAAACCAACACGAGGGCAAAATGGTCCGTTTTCCCACCTTCTTACTATTCCGTACTTTATCACTAAGTAAAATACTTGGTGATCAAGTATTACCTTTACTTGGCCATCAAGTGGCCGGCCCAATCCCTCTTATGTCACCCCATGGGTTTTACCCATCCCGTGACCCGCCGGTTCGACACGCGGTTTAACTTCTTGGATTGGGCTTGAATTTATTTAATATTGGGCCTTGACTTGGGCTTGTTCACTCAATTCATTGGGCTTGTTATTAGTCCAACTCCAATTAGATTATGCCAAAGTCCTTAACTCCTAATCCATTAGAACTTCTCGTATTCTATACGTATAACTCAGGTATTCTCTTCATCTAATACTCATACGATATTCGTATTATATGTTGTATTATTCTTCATACCATACTCGTATTCATACTAGTATAATACTCGTATATCATACGTATATTCACCGAAAAGAGTATACGCATTACATTTTTCTTTTCAGAAATCTCTTTCACAAACCCTTAGGTTTTATGTCCGCAATGAAAACTTTGTTTGCCATAACAGAAATATTATTGGATATTCCATTATATCTTCATATTCTATCATTACACATTTCTCGGAATTTCAAACCTAAGCTCCGAACGAAATCGGATAAATAGTGTTTTTACGAAAAAATTCTCGAAAAACATTCATGTTCGTCTTGATAATTCAAAACAATTAATCATACCACACATCCATAATACTAACCACATTCACACATTTTAGGTCATGGAACGACCTTCAAATATCTTACTCACAAAATTAATCAATTAAATTCATTTAATACATATAATCAAATAAAAATTTAATTCATTAAAAATCCGAAATTCTCAGGCGTTACAATTTTTCATAAATAACAAAACTTATTATAATATATATATATATATATATATATATATATATATATATATATATATATATATATATATAGGATAAGGATCAGGTCCGGACTCCCGGACGGGAGAAAATCCGGACCTGATATTTTTTATTTTTTTTTTTTTTTTTGTAGAACAACTAAAAAAAAAAATTATATGGAACTGAAATTTTCCAATAATACAGTGTTTTGGGTGTGTTTTTAATACCTACACCAACCAATGTATGTACAGTCTGCCCAGACTGTACAGACATGTTTTGTTATAGGCATCCAAATCACGCCCAAAACACTGTATAATGTAAAAATTCCAATTCCATAAATTTTTTTTTTTAGTTGTTTCAAAAAAAAAGCAAAAAAAAAAAAAAAAAGGTCCGGATTTAAACCTGTCCGGGAGTCCGGACAGGATCCGGACCCTATATATATATATATATAACAAACCCGTGACAAACATCAGCCACCTTCCATTTTTATTTTTAAACGTGGGCCCCACAGTGGGCCCCCTATTATAATATATATATATATATATATATATATATATATATATATATATATATATATATATATATATATATATATATATATATATATCGAATAACTTTCTACCGATTATTTTGAAAAATGCGTAAATGGGGGTCCAATAATAAGCAAAATTTACAACAAATACTTCATAAAAATTCCCTCAATATTTTTAACAATCTTTATTCATATTATTATAACTCGCAATATTAATAACCAGATCGTTCCTAGGAAAGATGAGGCTTTCCAATAAGGATTTCTCCCTATTGGCGCGAAATTAGGTGACCAAACCTCTCATCGACAGAACTTTTTTGACATTGTTAATTATGCAAATAATAATATTAATAACTTGTCATCTCAATTATTGATTTAATAATATAAAATATTATGTAGATGATATTGTGACAATAACTGAATCAATAATATTAGAGATATGATGCATAAATTACTGCAGCAATAATTGAGTATAACTGACTGACTTCTCATATAAGCATCAATAATCAATATCGTGTGCTACTATGCAACCACGTGTATTACTGTACTTTTAACACCGATTATTTCAACAGTTAACTGTAAAACTTTCGCCGTTATTTTCATAAAAAGATATTTCTATCGTTTTCTCATTCCGACAATAATTACGTTGTGGGGTCCACCAATAATTGTGTAGTCGTACGAATATTCAATGTTAAAACGAATATTCCCCAACCAATTTAATATAATATAACAACTTGCGTACTTTGCAAAATTTATAAATATTACCCACAACTATAACATTATATCACATTCACTCCTTAATATTCAAAAATGATATTTATAGAAAATTCATCTTTATTCATAAAAGTTGGGGTCTTACATAATCACCATCTCTAGATTTTAACAAATCACAACTTAAAGTTTTCACAACTTACTAATTTTACAACTTTAGAATTATCAAGTACATGTTGACAAATTTTTATAGCGTCTTTGTTACACGCTCACCACATTATCATTTCCATTAGACTAGGTTTTATTGAGTTTTAAAGACTGAACAATCAACAGGGCATCACTGCCACTGTTGTGGCTAGGGCGCAGCTACGCCGTTTACAGCTCTAGAACCAGCGCAGTTGCGTTGTTTCTGCCTCTGACACCAGTGCAGCTACGCTGATGCGCAAACAAAAACTTTGTAGACTATTTTCGTGCTCTGTTCAGACCCAAAACTCACGAACTTCATCAATTAAGCAACAATTTATATACACCCAAATAATATAGGCTTCATATAAACATTACCCATCATATATACACTGATTTAGAACAACTATACAATAAAAACAACCAATCTAACAGAATTAAAACCATGTTCATGCTTAAAACTCATATTTTTACGTTTTTAGCAAATTCAATCACTATAGCTTCATTTCTCAACTAAAACTATTCATTCAAACAACATTCTTTTCGTTTCTTTGTGAATTAACACATTCAAGAATCAATTTACAATTTAATTCACGAATCAAGTCTTAATTTTGGACTCCAACAAGCCATGTTCATACACACACTCACTATAATCAATTTCTTTTCTTTTTGAACGTGATTTCCTAAATTAATATACGAAATTCATGTCTAGATGTTAGTTATAACATCACAATTACATATAAACACAATTAATCACTTTATACATCAAAAATTCATCAAATTTGCACTATAATAAGTTTTAAAAAAACAATTTTGTTTTACAGTGAAACCCAAGAACACTATTCCTTCAATTAAATTCTATATTTTTGATTTAATTATACATATAACAATAATTATCTAAATAACAATTTCTATTCTCACAAATCATCAACTAAAACTCAATTACAGAGAGTTTTATGAAACTCAAGAACACAGAAAACTTTTCATATATAGGAACTAAAGCTTTAGAAATTAAAATTATACATTCACTTTGCTTGTTTAACCAAACAAGATTGATTAGTTAGCTCTTTGATTTCTCAAACTTCGTCCTTCAAATTAACAGTTTTCTCTCTTTTTCTCTCTTTTCTCTCTTCTTTCTCTTCTCTGTTTTCTTCTTTCTTTAGTCTTAGGCTTAAACCAAAACTTAACGTAAAAATAATCAGACGCAACTTAAAAATAAAATGTATAAAAATTGTCTTAATAATAACTCTACTAATTATGTATATATATATATATATATATATATATATATATATATATATATATATATATATATATAACACTTTTAAAAATAAAGACTTAATATTCCTTAAGCTTTGTTTGGTAAACCCATATAAAACTCTTTTAATTTATTGTAATAATTCATTTATACAATAGTTTATTGTCCTACATTATTTACTTGAATTTCCATATCCAAGTTTAATTAAATAAAAGCTAATAACAACATATTAAATCAATTTGCCACTTAACCCAATTACCACAAAATTATAATTTTCATTATAACTTAATTTAACAAATTAACACGTCACTTTAATTACTAAATTAAATTAAAACAACATTATAACAATTCATATAATCCTTATCAACTCCCTAATTTAATTATTAAATTAATTTAAAATATTATCTCATAAAATTTAATTTATCACTCATTTATTTAAATTAATTTCAAAGTATCAAATTACCGATTATCAACTTAACTAACATATTACCTTAATTAAGTTAATTCCTACAACTCATGAATTATTTATTTAACTAATAAATAATCCAACAAATATTTACTTAAAAACAAACACATAAATAAATAAAATTACAAATAAAATTCTTGATTGTTACATCCTTCCCTACTTATAAGGATTATGTCCCCAGAATCACAACTCAAACAATTCATTCGTCACAGCAGACCAACGAGATTGTCAAAGTCATCAGAGTGAGATTGATAGATGCTCAAGACAGACAGAAGAAATATGTTGATCAGCATCGACAAAGTCGAGAATTTGAAGTCGGTAGTTTTGTTTTCTTGTAAGTGTCTCCCTAGAAGGGGAAAATTGAATTTGGTAAGAAGGGAAAATTGAGCCCATGGTTCATAGGACCCTTTTGAAGTGCTGCGCAACGTTGGTGATGTGGCATATGGGGTGGCTTTACCTCTAGAGCTTGTACACATTCATAATATTTTTCATGTTTCAGTACTACGACCATACAAGCCTGATTACAAATATGTCATAGAGTATGAACCATTACAGTTTGAAAAAGATTTATCTTTTGAAGATGTTCTTGTACAGATCGTTGATAGGAAAGAACAAGTTCTCTGGGATAAAGTGATACCTTATGTTAAGGTAATATGGAGAAACCACAACGCTGAAAAAGCTACGTGGGAACTCGAAGACAAAATGATGAAAAGTTATCCTGAGTTGTTTGTTTAATCTATGTCTTCGATTCTGGGGACAGAATCCTTATAAGGAGGGAAGAATGCGACGAATTAATTAATTGAGTTGTGCTTCTAGGGAGAAAATCCTTTTAAGGAGGGAAGGATGTAACGATCGAGAAATTTATATTTAATTTAAAAAATTCATTGAATTGAATAAAAATTGTAGCTGATTTATTTATTGAGATAAATAAATAATTGATGGAATTTGTTATGGAGTAATTTAATTAAGTGTGCTATATTAATTAAATTAATATTAGTGATTTTATAGTTTGAAGATTTAATTTAATGAGATAATTAAATAAATGAATTATTAAATAATTATAATGTTTTTCTAATTTAATTGAATAATTAAATTAGAGATTTATTAATTTGTTAAATAAAAATTATAATTTATTATGGAAATTATAATTATATGGCAAATGATTCATTTGATTTAAGAGTTAAATTAATTTAATTGTTTAAAGGTGTGAAAAATAAACTATATGATAAATGAATTATTAAAATAAACTAAAATGGGATATTTAAGACTAGCGAAACATGGCCTTGTGTCTCTTAGTGTTTGTAACAACTGAACCAATTGGTTTTTTTACCTGAAAACTTAAGTTGCATATTATATGTTATATAAATTTTGTTCTTCTTTACGTGTTATCAGTTGGTTAAGCTTAAGTCTAAAGAGAGTAGAGAAAACATAGAGGAAGAGAGAAAAGAGAGTTTTGTGAATTTGTAAACCAAATTAAAGAGCCCAGAAGGAGGTGAAAGCTTAACAAAGAAATTTTACATCTTCTAACAAAGCTAAACAAGAATCAATAGGTAAATAACCGTGTTTTTTTTCTTAGTTTGTGTGTTCTTGAGTTTTCCTTTAAAATTGGAAATTCGGTTGTATGATTCGCTAAAATAGATGATATAAGTGTTGGTATAAGTTTATAAGCTGACATATATTGTTTATAGATTGTTTTTAGAGAATCAATTCATGTATAAATGATTTAGATTAAAGAAATTTTGTTCTTTATAGTTCTTCACTGAAAATTGGTTTTAATTCCTCTATAATTGGATTTGGGTGTTTAATTTGATGATTAGTGGTTTATATATGTTGATTAATGATTAGAATATGATAACTGACATCTACAAATGATTTTGGTTTGATTAATCCATGAAAGTATGTTTAAAAAAAAGAAACTTGAGTTACTGTAAAATATATATAAGAAAGCCTATTTTGAGTTAAAATTGAAGTTCAATTCGTGTAAGAACCTGTTATTTGATAATTCTTATTGTTAATATATTGAAATACGAAAAGAATGCATGTGGAATGAATTAATTTGATGGATTTACGAAGTCGTATTGATATGATTAGCTAAACATGTCAAAATTTGAGTTATAAGTATGAACATGGTTTTAATTCTTGTGATTTAGTTGTTTATGTTGTTTTTTTATTACAGTCATGTTACACATGTTTTTGTTAATTAAATGAAGTTTATATGTTGTAAGTGTATATGGATATCTGTGTGTTTGAGTTTTAAGTTTGAATAGTGAAGTAGGGAGTTGTCTGCATCGCTCCTATTTGCGTACCGGCGCAGCTGTACGAGTATCAAAGGCAGGAATGACACAACTGTGCCTGTTGAGTTTTCTGAGTTTAAGAACCAGCGCAACGCTGTTGCACCTTCCCTTGAGTAAAGGCAATGTTGGTTTGTTGTTTGATTAGTTATTAAAACTTCATCTAATCTAGCCTACTGTCAATGATAATGTATTAGACATATAACAAGAAGCTAAAAAAGATTGTTTACTTGTATTTGGTGATTTCAAATTGTTGAATTAATAAGTTGTGAAAGACTTAACTTATTATTTGTAAAGTGTAGTAATGTTGATTAAGTGTTGTATTATTTGCTAGGAAAGGATTTCAGATTAATAACTATTAGAACTTGAACTAAGATAACAAGTTAAATAGAAGTGGGACTTAAACCTATAAGGTTAACATTAGTATAACCTATAGATGTTATGATTCTAATGGTATATGTAGGACATTTCGTGATCGTGTAACTGTAGTTGTTTAACCAATGCACGAGATAAGATCCTTACCCTATCCTGATTACGGTTACACAAGTTTTCAATTGCTAACTTGTTACTATTACGCAAGTTCTTTAACTGTATTCTTATGTTCAGCAAGTGTAATATCATTAACTTAATTTCATTGAGTTCTTGTTCTTTAACTTGTTTCCTCGCATTACTTTTTAGAGGAGCAAGATTATAGCCTTAACTTATTATTATTATTCAAGAAAGGTCTATGAATATAATCAAATGCTTATGTTATTTAAAGATTTCAATTCCTATTGAATTAATACCTCAATGTATAAGCTTTATTCATTTGAAATTATTGTTTTCCAATATTATTGAAATCTTATCTTCTGAAGACTATATTGTTCGAATTTTTTTATTAATTCAACTAATCCTTAGTTGATGAACTGTTGAACTCTAAATTACCCTTGAAGCTAATCCAAACCAAACTTCTTTTGGTGCAGACTTTAATGTCAAACTTGAGATGAACAACCCTACTATAGGGGATTATATTATGCAACAACGTTAGGATGTTTATGCACAATACATGGTACAAAGGGTTGATCCCCCTAAGTACGAGAAAGAAGGTCCATATTGTCTAATGATTGTTAAATGTTTAAGTAGAAATACTTGGTAACCTAGAACATAGTTCATGGTCTTGTGACCCTCCGATGTACTTTTGGTATTGTTTCCAATTTTGATTTAAAAGCCAAGCTTTATATTTTTCAGTTTCCATTGATTATTCTCATGATATTATTGTTATTATTATACTTGTGGGCAATTGTTTGCTCACCCTTGCATAGTAACATTTCAACTAAGGTTGAAATATCTGACGAGCCATCCACTATTAAGGGCAATGGTAAGATGAACAAGTGATGAAGACTTGTTTAGTTTTATTTGAAAAATGTTAATGTAATTAGACTTATTTAAATATGTGATGTTTTCCGTAAACTTATGTAATAAAGGTTAGACGACCTGGGATTTGTTTGAGATGATGTAACCCTTTAATGGGAAGGATTTTTTTTACTTAAGTTATATGTTGCATTATCCTTTATTGTGGGTAGTTAGATACAAATGTTTTGGACCGTGAACACCAAATTCTGTGGGAATAAAGTACCTGAATTTTGGGGTGTCACAACTTATGTTTTATCTACATGTGATAATGATTATGTGATGACAATGTCTAATCAAATTAGCATTAGGGAATATAAAAAATGGAAAATTATTTTAACATGTGATTTGTATTGATTGTTAGTTTTTTTTTAGATTAACTGATGCATCCAGTGTTTTCAAGAGTTATTTAAAACATGTTTTGCATGCTTCCATTGGAAAATTTGTTGTTAGCTATTTTGGGGGTAGAATCGTCTTTATCATAAACTATGGTGGATATTTGATGTATGTTGAGTTAGTTTATTATCATGATATATATTTTCATTTTCGATGTTCATACTTGCATGAAATCCATTCTAGGTATTCTTATCCATGTATTGAGTTAGAGTTTCATGCTAGTCAATCTTTACATGAGATGTCGATAGTTGACAATGGTAGTAATCATGTTGTTTCATTAGAGTAATCTTCGTTACATGAATCGTATGGTATTTATTTGAAAAGTGATTATAATCAAGATATGGTGAGATGTGGTTTATATGAATGTTTAGTCAAATCATTTGGATTAGATAAGGCATTGTATACTTCAATGAGATTGTTTAATCATATTTTTCATTCGTTCATGGGAAAACTTGTTATTATCTATTTTGATGATATTCCCGTTTGTGTAGACAATTTAGAAAATTATGTAACATGTGTTGAGTTTATTTATCATGATAAGTATTCTTTTGAGTTTTTATCTTGTGAAGTTAGTTGTGATTTTTTTACTCTATTGACTTATTTGTTCTTGACTATGTTAATGTTAATGGGAAAGGAAAGGTTAAATTCGTTTTATAAGTTCCTGATGGGTTCATATTCATCAAGGAGGAAAGTATGGATTGTTGGGGAAATCCATTCGGACATTGCATTGAGAGTCTACATGGAAGTGTTTTGAATATTGTTCTAGTAGACTATGAACATGATTTTGATTTATTTGAATTCTTCGTGATTAGACAAAAGATACTTATTGATCTGTTGTGTTTTGTGTTTAATCCAGTAATTCAGGTGTATGGGGTTATGCGACGTGATGAGTTTCAAAGGTTGACATTTGACCCATGATCATTGAATTGGTTTTGTTTATGAATTATTTAGATCATCATATTGATTTTTGATCATGGAATTCATAAATGGATGACTATGCTGCGTGAAGAGTTCTTAATACTGACATTTAATCGAGAAGGATATAGAACTTTTCATATTCTTATTTGCATTGCATTTATGTTTATTTTAGTATATAGTAGATTAATTTATATAGTTAGTATTTGGGAAGTAACTGGTCTACGAGTGGAAGGGCATCGTGTTGTTATATTTTTGGTGGGAGTTAGAGTTTTAGATTATACTTTTCATATTTCTTCTTGCACTGTTGATATTTCTTATATATGTCATTTTCAAGTTGAGATTTGTACGTGTGATTTGTATGATACTACTGACTTAGTTTATTTGGGTGTAGGATAAAATTTGTGGACGCCTTTTTCCGAGAGGGGGAGATGCTAGATTTGAGGGCAAATCCTTTTGAAGAGGAGGGGAATGACACAATCATGAGGTGGTTAAAATTTTTCGAAAATCTTATGACTCAGGCTCCAAGGGTTCAACAAATTATTTCAAGTGATTCGAATAAAAATTACTCGAGAATATTTATTGTGAAATCCAATTCATGGGAACCATCAAAGAATTCAGTGTGGAATATGATTCTTAATTCAATGGGTTGGTTAATGCAAAGGTTAGAGTTTGATGGAGAGAATAAAGGATGGAAAAAGGAACAAGTTTGGGTCTTAAATGCGTCAAAAATAACTAAGAAAATTATTCTGATTAACTGGCGCACCTCGTACTATTTTTGTACTAGAGTGAGCGGGCTGCACGCAAAGGCATCATGGAGGTTTTGCAGGTGCATCGCGCCCCACGTAGTTTTTGTACTAGCAGCAGTGCGCCTCGCACCGTCACGCAACATAGAAATCGAGGAATGCATTTTTGCTTATTTTGATAAGATTTTCTTCAATATATTGGGGACTTTCATATCCTTCCATAATTTTGATGTATCTAGGATATTTATTAGATATGATTTGATTTTCATATTGATTTCTTATTTCTTATAGAATTAGGATTTCTTCCATCTTTATATATAGATTACAGAGATTATGTAATAGGGGAGACGTTTTGTTTAATAAAATTACTGTTTGAGATTCTTCTCATCTTTTGGTTCTTTTAGAATTCCTAGACTAGTTCTGAGTTTTCTTGAGATTCATTATTGACTTATTATACAACAATACATAGTTATGTGTGGCTTCTTCTACCACATCAATTGTCGATTGTGCCAAGGTTCTTGTTTAAATATAAACACGGGGTTTACGCATCGTTGGTGTTCCATTCAACGTTGATTTCATTGCTTGATCGATTGTTCAAAGGTTCTCGTCTCAATATAGACGTTGGGTTCAAGTCGAGAGAGTTCCACTCTATCAACTGTGCTAGAAACGATCTGGGTGATGACCACCTCACACAAACGTGTTGTGGAGTCCGTTACCTATAGATAAACTTTATTTTAAAATTAAGATACATATATTAATAAGTAATGGATTGCGTAATATGCATTATTTTACTTTATAATGGTTATATGAATGATATATGTATGTCTTTTTTATATTTTAGATATTATGTTTGCATTTAACCTAATCTAAATCATTCTAAAAGAGAACCAATTGACTAGCCCTAATTATGTTGATTGAAAAAGAAATTTGTACATTGTTCTTACTACTTATGAATATAAATTTGTGCTTACTGATCCTTGCCTTGAGGAACCTGCAGCTAATGTAATGGCCGAGAAAATCGTAAATTGAATGTAAATAAATTTTATTTGATTATATTTGAGAAAAAAACACTATTCATCCAAAACTGCTCAGGAATTATTTTTTAGCTTCCGAAAAATGTGTAATGTTAGAATTTTGAGGAAAGATGGAATATCTAATAAAAATTCAAAAATTGCAAACGCAGTTTTTCGCATGCGTACTCAAATTGAAGATGTTGGGGAAAATGAAAATTGAAAGAAATGAAATGATTAGGTATAATAAGAATTATTATTATACAGAAAGAATCTGAGTATAATAAAATGTATTATACAAGTATAATATGAAGAATAATACAACGCATAATTTGAGAATTATACGAAGTGATTACGAAAAGTTAATGTCTTGGTCAACAAAAGTCAAGATTGACTATTTGTTAATCGACTTGCACTTTGTCAAGTCCAAATGAATTAAGAAGGAGGCCCAATGGTTAATTAAATCAAAGCCCAAAGAAATTTTAATTCAAGCCCAGAGGTTGGCCCAAATTGAATTAAAGCTAAGCCCAAACCAAGAGCCAAACTCGTGGGTCGAACCATGGGTTATGGGTGAGATAAGTAGGTTGGGGCAACCCATGAGGGCCCCACAACCCACCATAGCCAGCCACCAAGCTTCCAAGAAAAGCTTATTGCGATATTTAATTGTTTAAAGAGGTGTGAATAGTAACTTAGGTGACTCAAAAGTTTAATGGATGGTTGGATTAATTTTAATGGTGGATAATGAGGGGTTAATGTAAGGCCCATGAATTTTACATTATTAAATATTTTATGAATAATTTTTTTTATATAGTGTTGATAATTATTTTGAGAATGCATGGAAGGAATTCAACATGCTAGTCAATTTTTTTATTAAGTAAGCAATGTAAAGAAGGTAATAGTGAATACCTGACCAAAATTCTAATTTGAATAGGGCTCTGATTTATAATACAAATATTATTATAATTGTATTTCAGAATATCTAGTTTATGTAATTAATGTTAAGTATTGATTAGATAACATGTAATATTAATAAACCCTAATGAGCAGCTGGTAAACCCTAATGTTGATTAAGAAACCCAAATTCCAAATTTGGTAACCCTAAACGTTAACCCTAATTAGGATTATAAATGGGAAGTTATGACTTAATATACTGATATTATGTAGTTGATACTAGGTATGATTATGTAGGGATAAGTTTACGAAAATTTTATCAGGAAACCCAAATTGAGGATTAGGAAACTCTAAGCCTGAATATTAAACCATAATTATAACTATTAAACCCTAATTTCAATTTAAAAACCCTAAATTCTAATTAGGAAATCCTAATATTGATTAATAAACCCTAAGAATTTAATAATTAAGGAAAGCATATGAAAAGACTAAAATAACCCTATAGTTAATCGAGAAATTAACAAATTACCCTTAGTAAGGGTAAAAAGACCAAAATGCCCTTGAACTTATCTTTTAACAAAAGATAGGGACAAAATCATGGTGACTCATCAACCAATATTTTCCAATGTGCTTAAATCAACCACACCAAACCTCAATTGACACCTAACATCAAAAGATCAAGCAAACTTGTCAAGAAAGATGGAATAAAAACCATTTTACCATCACTTGAATTTCTATATACAAGCTAAGCCTTCCATAAATAAACTCACAAGTTCTACCCTTAATACACACCATATAGTAGTCCTTAATCAGTGAATAGCAAGTCCAGATCAGAACCAGAGAGTGATACTGAAAAGATTGCTTAAAAAAGGAAAAAACCCTAATTCATACTAGATCTTTAAGGCATCAGTAAATTTCATGTTAGGATGTTTAAATATTATAATTTTAATGTTAATAAGTGAGCTAGGTTGTTAAAACATGAATCTATAACATTTAAATGCTTCAAAATGAAAAAAATTACATAAACAGTCAAGAAACCTAAAAACTAGGTCTGACAGTCAAATGTCAGAGCTTGTAGATCCGGAACCTTTAGTTGTTTGAGTTGTTTGAGGTATCCTAGTTGTAGTATGTCATGCATTAGTAATCTAGAAGTGGAATCATAACCATAGGATGTGTAGATTACAAGATATTGATGGTCAAAACCCGTAGACCGATCATGGTTTCAGTTTCTGGAAAAACCTAGAAACCTCATCAGACCTCTGACAAGAGTTTGAATGACTTTATTCTTCACTCTGTTACATGTATAGATTGTATAAGTGTAAAACTTTTGAACTCTGTCATGTGGACTACATGTGAAAGTAGTTAGCACACAAGCCAATCATGTTTGATGATAAAGTATATACTTTGTAACAATCTTATTCATTTATTAATAAAAAGTATTAATTTATTAAAGGCTTTTAATTATCTACATGATGTTGCTTTATAGTATGTGATAAACCCATAGTTGTAAGCAATGATTTTAGAATAATGATGATGATAATTCTAATGAGATCTAAATTCTTAGAAAGCTTAAAACTAAAATAGTTTCCAATCGTTGGATTACTAAATTGTGGACTAGTAAATCCGGATAGATTGGTACATACATTGTTTGTTCATTGGATGATGATGATGATCTCATTATCATTTATGTGGAGACACTAAAGCAAGTATGTAGGAGCTTATTGGAGAATAAGTACACTGAACGTGGCTCGCTAAGGAATACTTAATGGAGTTTTACTTGTGTGTCAATAGAAATTCCTTTAGTGATAGTAGTACATGATGATCCTTGGACTTGAGATCATCATAGTATCTTGTGTATGATGAGTTATACTTTGACTTATTCCTTAAGACCCTTAGGGTATATCAAAGGGTATACTTGGGTATAATAAGTTGTATATGGAGATAATGTATGATCAATAAAGAATCTACCGCTTCTAGTAAAAGAAGAGAAATGTCCTATGTGATTCGATAAATGACAACACAGTAGTCATTGGCCAAGACATAATAAAATTAGAAAGGAGTTTCTAATTTGCATTATTTGGTGTTGTGCATTTAAGATTCGAAATACATATAATTAAATAAATTAAGACTTGGTAGTAATTCCATATCTTATATTTAATTGGGACATTGTATGGTGGAAGGATTCAATTGTACGGTGACTATTTACTCAAATGTTCTTTTATTATTAATGTTGAAATCTATATTATCTGAAAAGTCGTTGATTGCTAGGGAGACTTATCCCTATTGTTAGAATAAATATTATTTATTTAAATAAATTAATAGTTTAATTTATTTATTTAAATAAGATTAGAATTGTTTTAATTGATTTATTCACAACCGATTTAATATGGAGAACCTAAAAGGGCATACCATAAAAGAAAGAATACTTATTTAAAAAGTTAATGGCATAATCGTAATAATAAATTGAGTATATTTAATTTAATCTATGGTGATAGAATAAATTAAATAGCTTAATATTTATTATTTAATAATTTGAAAATATTAATTAATAAAAGTACTCTTATATATTCCTAATAAGATTAGAAAGTTAAATTAATTAAAAGAGTTTAATTAATTATCCCTAATAAGATTAGGGAGCTTAATTAATTAAAGGAATTTAATTGATAAAATAATACCCTATATTCTAATTAGATTAAAAGGGTTAACTGATATCTTTATAAGAGGAGTCTTATATCAAATATCAATAGATGGGATTCCAATTGTTGGAGAGTACACTTTTTTCTATAGAGGTAGAAAACTAGGGTTTTGCCAAATACCCATCTTCTTGAATCTTTTTTTTCCTTGGTGGATCACCTCTAGAAGGTCAAACACTTGGGTGGCTAACATTGATCAAAGGAAGGAACCAAACCCGGTGTATTCATGTTGAACGCGAAAAAGATTGGAGGTGAACTTGTACCTGAGGAAGCTCAAATCTTCAAGGGCATGATTCTTGTTCTTCATAATTTCGTTTGATTAATAATTATGTATAAACGATGATCCAGGTATATGGTTTGTAAAATTTTTAAACTCTGATTTTTCATGCTTCCGCTTAATTTGTGCAATTTGATTGCGTCCAAGAATATTACAAACCTAACAGTGGCATCAGAGCCAAACCTTTAAGCAAATTATTAATTGTTCAGATTTGATATGTATATTAATATGTGTAGAACAATTTAATTGGACATAATTTTGTTGTATAAAATTTATTAAAATTAAAAAAAACCATGTAAGCCTGTTATTATTCGCGAAGCTGCAGGAAAAAGGAATCTATTTCTTTTTATGAAAAGGATTAACGTGAAGTAATATATATGATATATATATTAATAGTAATTGTGATTCAAGGTTACGGGAGATTCACGTGAATCATTATAATTTTCCTGATTATATATATATATATATATATATATATATATATATATATATATATATTATTTCTAATAATTTTATAATTAAAATAAATAGTTTATTTTAATTATTTTAATTTTAAAATTGGATTTCATGCTAACTAATTAGAGTTGGAATTGGATTCCATGATAACTAATTAGACTTGAAATTGGGATCCATGTTTTTTTAAATAAAGGAATTTATTTATATATTAAATAAGATTTCATATTATTCAAAATAAAGGAGTTTATTTGTGAATAGGAAAGAGAATCCGTGTTTTCTTTAATAAAAGATTTTTTTTACTTGGAATTGGATTCCATAATTAATTAAAATAAATGAGTTTATTTTGATTTAATTTGGATTAAAATAAAGGAGTTTATTTTGATTCAAAACTAGATTTTATGCTAACTAAATTTGCCCATTAAATGATATCAATATATATATTGAATATTTATTATTCATGAGATGAATTTATTTATTAATGCATATGTAGATGTGTATGATAATAAATGGAATTGATTATGGACTATTGACCAATTGATTGGATTTTATTTTAGATGGATGCATGAATATATGTGTTTTATTAAATGGGATCTGCGTACCTCGTCTTATCTAATTTTTCCTTAATGTAAATTCTAACAACCTCCTATGTACTTCCCCTTGACTGCTGATCAAGGTTCCTATTTATTTTAAATAGTTTTGTAATAAGAATAGTTAGAATTAATTTTGAAGAATTGGAGATCAAGGAGCAAGGAGCGCTTGAAGACCCGTTTATAATGGAGCCCGAAGTTTAAATGTAATAGTTATATTTAAATTTAATTCTTGCACCCTAGGTTTAACCATTTGGTTCACTTGGTGGCTCTAGTGAACCAAGCTAGAATATAGTACATAATCAAATCTAGGTAGAATATAGTATTCTATATGTGCTTGCTTATACTATATATATATATATATATATATATATATATATATATATATATATATATATATATATATATATATATATATATATATATATATATATAATTATGCAAACATGCTTCGCATGTTAATGAATATGACGCATATTTTTTATATATATGTGCATGCACGCTAAACAAGATGAGCCAAATTAATAACAAACCCCTCAATTGTTTTTATTTTAAGTCCTAAGCGTTCAAAGATATTTGGGATATCGAACGTCGCCTTCTAGCATGATAAAAATAATAGAGTATCAATTAATTATTATAAGTTTGTTGTGTCACCACAAGGCTTATCTTAATTCTTTGAGATGTTAATTTTATCACATTTGTTAGTTATAAAGAAAATTGAACAATGTTGTTTTGTTATGTCACCACAAGGATAATATTTTTATTTTTTAAATATATGGAGTGCTAGGTTGGAATTAACTTGGATAATTTTGATTCGGATGTGCCACCACTTAATCAAAATAATCTAAGAGGCAAAATACAAGGAGTTGCATAGTTGATGTAATTGACAAGAGTTGTCTACCTATTTATTTATATATAGTTTGTGTGTCACCACAAGGCTATATACATTTGAAATGAGATCCTTATTTTCACTAGCAAATCTTTAATTAGATTTTGTCGAACTATATAAGTAAGGGTAATATAGTTTGATGAAAATAGTGGGAGATACCAATTTAAAATAAGACCTAAATTATTTTGGTAATTAATAAAAGAATGTATGCTAAAATGTTGTTAAGAACAAATTCATTTACATAATTTTACAATGTCTAAATTACTATCACTGCGTAGCATATTAAATGCTAAATTAACCGGACCAAAATAAATGGATTGGTTTAGGAAATTGAGAATACTTCTCACTACTGAAAAGTTATCTTATGTCCTTAATACGCCTATCCCTGCGATGGTTGCGAACAATGCCTTTGAGGAAGAGATTGCTACTTTTAGAAAGTGGTAAGATGATGCACAGTTGGCTTAATGCATCATGCTCGCATTCATGAGTAACGAGCTTCAGCGTCAGCATGAAACTATGGATGCTCTTACTATATTCATGCACATCAAGTAGTTGATGGTGAGAAAAGTAGGACGAATAGATATCAGATATCTAAGGAGCTCTTCCGATCTAGAATGATCGATGACACTACGGTACAGATAAAAGTCCTTAACATTATCAATTTGATTGATCAATTAAGACACCGAGTTTTGTCATAAATGGAGAGTTAAGCCAATATTTGATCTTGTAGTTACTCTCGGACTCCTTCTCACAATTGTTATGAATTTTTTATATGAACAAGCAAGATATCAGCCTCGCCGATTTGCTTAACATGTTGAAAAATGATGAGAGTCACTTTCTAACCAAGAAAAACCATGTCTTACTGGTAGGAGCCAAATGATCTTCTAACAGAAGAACGATTTAAAGAAAGTAAATAGAAAGGCAAAAATAAATGATAATAAAAACAAAACTGATACGAATAGTGTGACACCCCCAAATTCCAGTACTTCATTACCTCAAGATTTGGTGTTCACTTAATCAAAATATTCATATCTAACTACACAATCATAATGAAAATTGAATAATAAACTTTCCCTTAAGGGATTATATTAATAAAAAAATCTCACAGGTTATCTAACATTTAAATACAATCATTCAAATGCAGAAATTAAATAAATACTTCATTACATGCATCAATCAAATTAAAGTCTGATAAATAACTGTCAACATATTACAAGTCTTCAATACTTGTTCATTTTTCCCCTTCCGTTACTGGTGCTAGGTACGTCTACCTTTTCATCTTTAGCTGTAATAGTTATATAAGCAAGAGTGAGCAAACAAGCTCACTTGAAATAACAATGAATAAAATCTTTACAACAACTGCCAAATAATAGGCTCGATAGAACTAAAAAAAATATGTTCTATTACATTCTGAAACATATAACTGAGGGTCTAATGACCACGAACCATGTCCACAGTTATATGTAATCTTTCAACTTAAACTTTAACAGTCATAAGACTATAAGGACTCCACATACTTAGGGGGATTAGCCCTTTCGTAAAATGTATTGTGCACAAACATTTCAACGCTAAGCGTAAAACCTTAATAAGACTATAATGACTCCACGAATGATTGGTTTGGATACATTTCAAGGTAATTTTCGTGACAACCCGATATTTTCTATATAAAAAAATAAGAAATTTTGTGTATAATTTTTTTTTATATATATTAAGGATGAGGATTTGTACAAGATATGGTGAATATGTATTTATGTGGTGAATATAAAATATATTTATTACATGAAAAATTGTAAATGATTTTATTTTAGAATCATGGTTTATTATCAATTATAATTTTATAATAATTAATTCCACATTGGAAAGGTTTTTATCAAATATTTTTTATGAAAATAAAATTGACTATTATTTAAATAATCTATGAAATGATTTTAGAATATTTATAATAATTATTTTATTAAATGAATTTTGTTCAGATTATTGAGTTAATTAGGTTAATTATGTAAGTTAAACCAAAGATAGAATCCAAACCCTAATTTTGGGTTTTGATCAGGGAATGAGAATAATAATATTATATTATTATTTATTAGTATTATAGATATGTATGATTATGTGTGCAATGTTAATTTGTGGAACAATTTTATTATATTACGACCAAACCCTAATAATATTTTTACCAACCTTATTCTTGGTTTTGGGATAAAGAATAATAATAACATTATGATATTTTAATATTCTAAGTGTTATAATATGAACTGCATGTACGAGAGCTGATAATAATTGATTAATTGTGTTATAATATTCGAAAACCCTAGTTTCACTGTATAAGATTTAATACTGTTATATATCTGTATTATATGATATAAATTTATGTGTTACTTTAAGGAGTATTAAATTGGAGACATCAATTATAATTGTATTTTCTAATTATTAGAAACCCTAATTGTATTTTTAGAAATCCTAGTTAATTGATTTGATAAACCCTAATTGCTAAAATTAGCAAGGTTAAATATACTAGTGTTATTAAACCCTAATACTTTGTCCAAATTATTTTTGTTCCATTAAAATTATTAATAAAATGACTTAAATGCCCTTTTTGCACATGTGCTAGAAGATGGAGTGTGAATCTTGCTATGATTTGGGTTGGTCACCAACTCTTGATATGCTGAAGATTTAAAATAACAAATGGCAGCCATCTAGCTCAGCAAATCATTCCCTAGCTCTAGTATATAAGATTAAGAAAGAGAAAAAATGCTCATTTTGCTATTTTGTTCACCAACACTCCACTTAGACTTTCTCTCTCTAAAACCAACGAAAATCAGTGTTATATTAGTCCCAAAATTCAGCCCCACGAAATCCCATATCAAATCAGTAGCTTAAAATCAAGATCAAACCAAGAAAGGTATAAAACTCAAGCTTGAAAATTTGTCCATAATTGGTTGTTAGATTTTGTGTTTAAGTGTTGTATTATGTTGGTTTTAGTATCTAGTGATGATCTGGGTTGCTAGATGTTAGATCCATAACATCTAGACGCTCAGAATTGAAGATCTACAAAAGCCGGGAAAAGCTTGGTTCTGTGGTCTGACAATGAATGTCAGTGGCCACTGATCCTTGCTCGATGATGTTTTGTGTTGTTTTTAAGTTGTTATTAGTAGCCTTCAATGTTGTCTTTCATCTACAAAAAGAAGCAAAGTCAAATCTGTTATAGATCAAAAGTTATTTAAGGTCAAAGTGCGTTGACCGAGCTTGACCGGCTGAGATCTGGGTAACCCAGAAATGGATTTCAGTGTCTGACAATAAGTTTGTGGCTTCTGATCTTGCTGGTAGTTGTTGTTTTGTTTGGTTTGTTGAAGCTAGGTTGTAGTCTAGTATATTAACTATAGAATCATGCTTTTATATCGTTAAAACATTTCATACACTGGAATTGGTGGCTAGTCAAAGTAGTAGGGAAGTTCATGTTCTCGGTTTTCTGGAAAACCCAGAAAAACATATGAACACAGATTCTGTCAGTGGTTGACCGGCTTGTAACTGATTGATGTGTTGATGTTTTGTTTATTTTATGTAATGAATATGTAGTCCTACATGTTGTCTACACATTAAAGCTCTTAGATCTCAAAAACAGTTAATATGTTGCAAGTTTCTGGCGATCAAAAGTGGTCAGTCGGTCTGTTCTTCAATTCTGGGAAACCCAGAAATGAAGAACAGCCTCTGACAATGAGTTTGGACGATTAGATCTGGGTTTGTATGAAGAACACCTATAGCGACGGTTCTGTCGCTATAGGTGGTATTTAGCGACAGAAAATTAATTAATTTCAGGAAATAATTTAATAAATAGAAAAAAATAGTTTTTAATTATTAAAAATACAAAATAAATTATTAAAAATTATTTTAAATTCTGAAAATTAGTTTTTAATTTTTTTAAATATATTTCATAAATATTTAATATTTTTGGAATATTAAAAGTATTTAATTTATTTAATTATAATATTAAATAAATTATTTAAAAATGATTTTAATATTTGAAAAATCATTTAAAATTTTATTAAGATATAAGAAAATATTTTAAGTTATTTTTAATAACTTTTAATATTATTTGATAATTTTCATTAATAAATTAATATTAATGATAATTAAGTTATTTACTAAATGAATTAAATAATTAAATTAAAAATGATTTTATTATTTTAAAAATCATTTTAAATAATAATAAGATATTTAAGAATATTTTAAGTTATAAAATATAACTTTTAATATTTAATGGTTAATTTCATTAATTAATGATTAATAATGATATTAAAGTTATTTAATAATTATATTAAATAATTTGGTTTAAAAATGATTTTAATATTATAATAATCATTTTAAATGAAAATAAAGTGTTTAAAGATATTTTAAGTTATAAGATGTAACTTTTAATATTTAAAGGATAATTTCATTAATAATTTAATATTAATGATATAGTAATGATAGTAAATTTATTTAATAATTATATTAAATAAATAGTTTAAAAATAGTTTTATTTATTTAAAAAATCATTTAAAAAGGATATAAGTGGATTAAAAATATTTTAAGTTGTAATTCATAACTTTTAATATTTGGATAATGATAAATTAATATTTTAAAAGAATTGTTTGATATTTAAATTATTTAATAATGATTCTGATATTTCAAAAATTATGATAAATGGTAATGATTGTTTTAAAATTATTATGAGGTCATGAAAATAGTGTGACTGTTGTTTAAGTTATCTATTTAGATATTCCGATACAGAATAGAGTCTTAGACTCGATTATTACCTGATAAGGCTGTCGATAGCTCGACATGTTTCAGAAATTGATCTGAACTTAGATAGGATTAACTTGTAAATTGTTTAATTGTGATATAATGGTCGTTAAGTTATATGACAACGTGATTAGGAATGTGCTGACTGCTATATGCAGTATTATGTGTTATGATATAATGTTCTAATCGAATGATTGATTTGCTTAATGATAGGTTGTGATAAAAAGGGTAGAATTAAGTTAAGAATTTGTAGCAGCGCATCAGGCAAGTACCCTACCTTTGCATTTTCTTTATGCATTGGATAAATGTAAGAATGTTTCAAAGTTATATTATTACTGTACAGATTTTAAAGTCTATATTATATACGCCCATTGATTATCAACATATTAGTATATAATAATTCAAATATATATTCTTTTCGTTAATTTCTATAAATGATTATACAAGTGTCCCCACTTGGATAATCATAGTTTTAATCGCATGTTGATATTCCTTTGATATACATATATGATAAATTATAGAAAATTGTTGGATAAGATAAAACCTTTGGCTTGGAACCCTGACAAATATGAACATCTCTTACCAGGGAAAACTTTTATGCGCCTAAGGCGGATCAAGTAAATGGTAACACCATTTTTGTAATGTAGTATTGATCAATGCAGGGCACAACGGGCTGATCACCCCCGTGTTCGTAAGTTATGACGGTTTACAGATGAATATTTTGTTTAACCTTTTCAAAAATGAAAACAATGTTCATACTATGTCACATAAAACCTTTATATAGTCTGTACGTAGTTTCAAAATTTTGAAATAGTTATGTAGTTATTATTGGTATATATTGCTTCACAGCTTTTGCCTTGTGTAGAAGAATAGTATATAGAAAACATTTAAATGCTTTCAGTTTATATATATATATATATATATATATATATATATATATATATATATATATATATATATATATATATATATATATATATATATATATATTGTTAATACTATCTGGGCACTCAAATGCTCATCCTTGCTTAATTTAAATGTTTTCAGTTAAGAGCGAACAACCTGAAGGTTCTGTCAAAAACAAAGGGAAAGGGAAGATAGCTGGTTGACTGCAGTTATTATTACTTGTAATAGTTAAGATTATGAAGACTATGATATATGTTTTATTATTAATATGACTGGTAATGTATGTTTAAAGGTTACGTACTTGGGAGATGAACTCTGATGAATTAGTATTGTAAAATGGTTGTTTTTATATTATGGTTATTATTATTAGTAGAATTCCGCTCATAGAAATGATATCGTGAAGTACCGAGTTCGGGTTTCAAGTATCCGGGTTCGAGGACTTTACAGGATGGTATCAGAGCTGTAGGTTATAAACATTAGGAATGCGAAGCCTAGGATTATAACCTTAGTAGAAAACTTTTATAGAATGTGTTAGTTAGGGGAGGGTTTAATGAGATCCAACAAGTATTATCGTACTGAATAAAATATCTTTTCATTTTATCAATGAATATATTTTATTGTGGTACTAATGTTGTTGTTGATTATTTATTGTGATCATAGGATGGCTGACGAGGGTTCAAATAGTTACTCGGTGAACCAAGAGTCAAGGGACCCTGGTAGGGAGTCCTTGGAGCTTGCAATGATAGGGGATTTGTTGGCTAGAAATGTTGAGCTAGAGAACAGGGTTGATCATGTGGAGGCAAAGAATCGCACCCTTCAGATTTCAGAGCAACAGTATAGGGACGCTGCTTATCAAGCACAGGCAGAGATAGCTGAGTTACAAAGAAGGTTGAAGCAGAAAGAGCTACAATTAGGACAGATGAAAGTTGAGATGGAGGCGAAAGATGCAAAAATATATACCTTGGAGAAATTTTTAGACAATGCCTTTAGGAAGTTTGACGCGGAGTGGATGGAGTTGTCCTCCAGTAGTGAGAGAAAGCGTTGATTTGTACTCATGTTAGATATAGTCCCACTTTTGTGTTTCTATTAGGGACTGTTTAGTTGTTGTAAATCCTTATGCCTTGATGAATGCATGGGATGGTAGTAGACCCCAATCTATAGTTTAGTAGAAGGGTATGTGGTCGTGAATCCTCACTTTTGTCCATTAGAGGATAGTTGGTGGTAGGTAGTTTATGTCCTAAGCGTTTATAGGAGTATGTAAGAAGTTTAGTCGGTCTTTATTAAACCATGGTATATGAATATATAAGTAGCTCATATAGAGTTTATAAAGAAATGAATTGACTAAATTCATCGTCAAACTAAATAAAAGATAACATAAATAAAACTATTACTTGTTGCATGTATATACTAATCAGGATAATTTATGTGTGTAGATGTCTGGAGAAAAAGGTCTGTTGTATGCCTATAACATGAAGAAGGATCAAACCCATATACCAGAGCTAATATCGCAGCCAATAGCTGAAATAGAAGTTCGCAATGAAACCAACTCGGATGAGGTGGTTATCATAGAAAATGTAGCACCAGATCCGGAAATGGTAGAGCTGACAGATAGTGATTCAGATCCCAAAATTGAAGTCGGACAAGCATCAATGGAGGTACAGAATTTGAGGAACCAGATTTCTTCTCTGGAAAAGTTGTGAGAAATAGAGAAGCTGCTTAATAGTCAGTTACGTCAGGTGTTAATAGAAACGATGGAAGGGCAGGATAAACTAAAAATTCAAATTGATCAGATGGGGGCTTCAAGCAACACTTCGTGTGCAGCTCCAAGAGATAAGGGAAAGAGAAAAATAGAAGACCATGATTTAGGAAGACCTAGTAAGAAGAAGTGGAAAAGAATATGTTATCTATGCGGCTATGAGGGACATACTACTCAGTATTGTCCTGATTATGAAAGGGGAGCATGCTTTGTTTGTGGAAAGAAAGATCATCAGGCAAAGAATTGTCCAAGAAAAAGGGCTTATTAACTAAATATTATAGATTCCATTGTGTAGGCGTGTTTAGTATAATATGTGTGCTTAATATGTCTGTGTGATGTAATATTCTAAAACTTTTGTGTTAGTAAGGTTTTAAATCCCTATTCCTGTAATCACCGAGGGATGAATGATATTTTAAGAAGTTATGTTATGCTATGTAAATTATTTATTAAAGTAATATGAATCTAAGTTTGAATTATGTTTAAAAATATAAACTCGTATGATGAGGTTTAGAATGTAAGTTAATTTATGGTTGTTACTTAACCAGAAAATACCGCCAAGACGTCAAACTCGAAACCAAAGGGCAGAAGGATCTGTCAACAATGTTGAGGGACAGCAACCAGTAGACCCGATACAACATTTTGCGAATATAATAGCTCAGACCATGCAACAAGGAATACCAGCAGCAGGGAATCAGCCGGGTAATCACTTAGCAAATTTCAAAGATTTTAAAGCTGTAGGACCACCAGAATTTAAAGGTACAACTGATCCTGTAGAAGCTCAAACTTGGATTAAAGAAATTGAGAAGGCGTTTGTGATAGCTAGAGTAGATGAGGGGCAGAAGACGGTTTTTGCCACCTATATGATGAAGGGTGAGGCGAATTTCTGATGGGAAGCGAATCAGGCGAGAGCGGGAGAGGGTGTAGTGGATTGGCAAAGGTTTAAGACTTTATTTTTTGAGAATTACTTTTCTACTAGTATGCAAGCTAGGATGGAGGTAAAATTTTTAGAGTTGAAATAAGGAGACATGTCAGTTACGGATTACGCCGCTAAATTTAATGAGTTAGCTAGATTTGCTCCGCATCAAGTTGATACGGAGGCTAGGAAGGCGAGAAGGTTCAAGTTAGGATTAAAACCTTGGCTCTATAACAAGGTGGCAGTGTTGCAGATTCCAACATTTGCAGCACTTATGGAAAAGGCGATACTTACTAGGGAAGGGAGTGATGAGTGAGTTTTATACACATAAATTGGATACATTCGGGCTTAATTTATTGTTGTTCTCAAGTTTTTAGGATGTTTTTATGTGTTTGTATCTATTCATGCATGTTTTATATTGTTTTGTAGGATTTGGAACAAAAGTTGCATGGATCGACGTTTGGGGTGGCTAGATGCGCGTTTTCGGCTTGTCATTTACATAGCAGTCACTTTAGAGCCAATTTGACTATAGCTCCGGACATTATTTCGAAACACGTCAAGAATGAAAGTTGTAGATCTACTTTTCCTCTTTCCGGATCATCTTGAATCATCTAAATCGGAGTTCGGACGAAGAAGTTATGGCCGTTTTTCCAAAGGACGTCGGAGCAGAAAATGCCAACTTTTGGGCCAGCGCCGGGGCGCTCGTTTTAAGCTTTATACCAGCGCCGGGGCGCTGGGGGGCAGAATGCCAGCGCCGTGCCCAGCGCCGGGGCGCTGGGGAAGGGTCTGGTGCGGGCCTGGACGCGTTTTGGGCGAATTTTGACACCTTTTTGACTCCAAATTGGATTGGGATTGTTCCTAAACTCAAAGTTAGACTTGTAACCTATAAATACATGATGTAAGGCATAAAATAAGGGATATTACATAGCTTAGCTTAGAGATTACATAACTTAGATTAGAACATAACCCTAGTTCTTATTAATTTTGGAGATTGAAGCAACTTGGAGACCATTGAAGATCAAGAGCAAGAGCAAGAGGGGGGCATCAAATTTGCTGACAACAGATTCTATTCTTTTCTCTCATCTTACTTTTATCTTTTAATGTCTATTCAGTTGTGGATTCTTGGTTTTAATTCATTAATTATGAACTAACTCTTTTATTGAGATTTCAATTGAACTTTTTATGGCTATGAATTATATATTCATTATATTCCAGTTATTTATGTTAAAGTGAGTTGTTTATCTTGTCTTGTGCATATTGCTTAATTATCTGATCAGTAATTACTTTGTTACTCTAGAAGGAATTGGAAGAGGAATTCTAGGGTTAGAACTGGGCATGATATCATGTGACTTAGTTATTTGCAAAGTGAATAATTAGGTTTGTGAATTGAATGGAAATATCTGTTCACCGCATGTAACACATAAGGAATTGGGATTAAAGGAGTTTAATTCACTTATTTTGCATAGGAATATAGCAAGATTAATCTGGATTAAATAGAAGGCAATTGATCACTTGGAAAAGGACTTTTGGCATTTGAGAATTCCTGTTAACAATTCAGTAGGCATAATAATTGGGATAATTGGATAATTGATTTATAATTCATAATTGGGGATATTGAAGTCTTAATCTTTATTTACCTGAATTCAATCAAATCTTAGTTTTGTTTATTTGATTTCTTTTAGACTAATCTCTTTTAATTGTTTAATTTAGTTTTCTTAACTATAAAATTCACAATTTGAGATTGTTTAAATAAAATTAGTTTGGTTAAGAATTAGTACTTGGTGATTTTTATTAAATAATTCCTCGTGGGAACGATACTTTTCTTATCACTTTATTACTTGTTGACCGTGTATACTTGCACGTATTCATTGATTGCGAAATCGATCAACAAGTTTTTGGCGCCGTTGCCGGGGAATTAATTTAATAATTATTGTCCAATATTAATTTCAATCAAATTAGTCTTAATTTAAATATTTATATTTTTATTTTTAATTCTCTTTCTATAATTCTCTCTTTTCAGGTACCATGGATGACTTTGTGTATCAATGGCCATACACGAACATGACTCAACCAAGGGGAGCGGAGATTGACAGACTCGAGAAACCTTCTGCATTGTCAGCACAGATTGAGACACTTTCGAGGATGTTTGAAGCTTTTGAAGCTCAACATCGTCAAAGTATGGCGGTTACTTGTGATTATTGTGCTGGAAATCATATGAGTCATCAATGCGCCATCAGTTTCGAGCCGGTACAATATAGTGGTGATTACCCCAATAATTATGTCTATCCCAACAACTATCATCAGGATTGGGGATATCACACAGATTTTTCATGGAGTAACAATCAAGCTGCAGCTCAACCACCTAGACAACAACACACCTCTGAATTTCAAAATCCGACTCAACAACCAGAGAGGATATCAAGTGTGGAAGAAGCCTTAGAAAAATTCATTAGAGCTTCTGACAAAAAGAACGAGGAACAAGATAAGAAAATGAATCAAGTAGAGCTGGATTTGCAAAGCCAAGGGGTGTTGATCAAGAATCTGGAAAATCAAGTGGAACAGATAGCACATGCGTTGAACAACCGTCCACAATACACCTGGCCCTATGACATGGACTCTGAAACTGATGGTGAGCCCGAGCCAAATCTACAACTGGATGATCCACGAGATGAAAAAGAGGAGACAAGTGCGGATAATGACAACGAGGTCGGTGAAGAACTAATTGTGAGACCCAATGATGATGAGCCAATGTTATTTATGCCTCAAGTGCCTTCTCCTCCACAGTTCAAGAGTCCAGTTAGATTTGCAAAACCTTGTCCAATTGGAAGTCATGTCATCGGTAAGGCTCTTGGTAACGTAAGAGCTAGTACAGTTGTGGAGTCATGGTGGGATGAAAAAGAGAAGATAGAAGAAGATTCCATTATGTCTATTAAGCTTCAATGCCCTAATCTGATCATCGACATAATGGAGGAAACACCTAGTGGTTTGCCGTTCTTAATGGGGATCCTATCTACAAAGAGCATGCTAGGTGACTTTAATCCAATGGCTATCGTAAATGGGAACCTACCAAAAGCTATATTATTTCCGATGGATGGAGGGTTCCTCAACTTTCGAAGAGGAATTGGATAGCATTGACCAGAAAAAGTCAGGCTGAGACTATAAAACAAGCGCTTATTGGGAGGCAACCCAAGTTTAATTTTTATTTTTTAGTTTTTAGTTTTTATTAGATTTTATATTAGTAGTTTTGAATTTGCGTTTATTTAGGATTTAATAAAATTGCTTCTATCATGGTTTACAGGTTATCCAAGTCAAATACAAGAGTGGTGCCCAATTTGTTCCATGTGCTTAGCCTATTCTCCAAACTTAGCGGACAAGGAGGAAGATTGCTATATTTTCAGGGAAGTCCTCTGCTTTAATTTTTTCTATTTCAGTCATTGAGGACAATGTCTAGTTTAAGTTTGGGGGCATTTTAGTGTAGTATTGCATATAGTTAGTTATTTACATTATAAGTTCGTTATGTTTTCGGGTTATTTACATTTAGTTTTTGCATTCAGTTTTTTGTTTAAAAAAAAAATTAAAATTAAAAATCGCAAAAATAGTAGTTAGTTAACTATGTTTGTTGCAGTTAGTTTATATTTGCATGATTCCAACTGTTAGATAGTAAAAGTCTATTTTGGCCAATGATGAGACTGGAGTTAAGTAGATAAGTATAGTATTGAATATTCAGGCTTTGATGTGATTTCTTGTTATGAATTGAATCTTTTCCTGTTTGAAACTGGTATAATCAAGGTTAGCACGTTAATAACAGCCATGTTGACTGATTAAGTTTAAATTGATACATAATGGATTTTTTAAGGATAATACTAGTGTGAAGGAATGAAAGACATGAATAGGCGGAGATGGCTAAATTTTGATAAAAAATTAAGTTTGAGGGGAAATTTTGGGGTATATAAGCTTTAAAAAAAAACATGTTGAGTCTTGTGGTGGGTTGAGGAGAAACACTCCCCATAAACACAAGCGTGAGATGGAGCGTAAAACGCACTCACCAACCATCTATCAAAAAAAAAAGAGAAAAAAAAAAGAGAAAAAAAAAATTTACCGTGGCTAGTTTTGTTTCGGGGCCTTTGTTACTTGAGTAAGTACGCCCGAAGGGGTATCTTAAAACCTAGCGCCCTAAGGTCTTATATGGTCTGGGAGTCGTTGGTCGAAAGCTCGCTAAGGGGTGACACTGTTAGCCTAATGGAATGAGACATTGCACAGTCATGGTTAAAAAAAAACAATAAAACGGGAAAAGAGCAAAAAGCCCCCGTAATGAAAAGTAAAGCATAAGTATCCCAGATTGGACTCTTGAACTTGGTTGATGTTTGACTTTAGTTGGATCTAGCTTGTTCGTGAATTTTGTGAGTTTTCACTGTATGATGCCTTCGAAGATATCTATTATGTCTTAAATTTGATTTTATATCAGTTAACATTGTTGTGGAGCACACACGCACTATATCAGTGATAACAGTCTAAGATTTGATGATTGATTGGGAAATTACTGATTTGTTTTAATATGATGTATTATCATGTTTACTTGATTTCTCTAAGGCCGGTTGAATAGACTTGTTTCTATCATTACTGTTGGATTCGTAGGCATATAGATTAGTTTCATTACATTGCATTGCATAACATTTTTGGTGTTTTTGCTTGAGGACAAGCAAAGGTTTAAGTTTGGGGGTATTTGATGAGTGAGTTTTATACACATAAATTGGATACATTCGGGCTTAATTTATTGTTGTTCTCAAGTCTTTTAGGATGTTTTTATGTGTTTGTATCTATTCATGCATGTTTTATATTGTTTTGTAGGATTTGGAACAAAAGTTGCATGGATCGACGTTTGGGGTGGCTAGATGCGCGTTTTCGGCTTGTCATTTACATAGCAGTCACTTTAGAGCCAATTTGACTATAGCTCCGGACATTATTTCGAAACACGTCAAGAATGAAAGTTGTAGATCTACTTTTCCTCTTTCCGGATCATCTTGAATCATCTAAATCGGAGTTCGGACGAAGAAGTTATGGCCGTTTTTCCAAAGGACGTCGGAGCAGAAAATGTCAACTTTTGGGCCAGCGCCGGGGCGCTCGTTTTAAGCTTTATACCAGCGCCGGGGCGCTGGGGGGCAGAATGCCAGCGCCGTGCCCAGCGCCGGGGCGCTGGGGAAGGGTCTGGTGCGGGCCTGGACGCGTTTTGGGCGAATTTTGACACCTTTTTGACTCCAAATTGGATTGGGATTGTTCCTAAACTCAAAGTTAGACTTGTAACCTATAAATACATGATGTAAGGCATAAAATAAGGGATATTACATAGCTTAGCTTAGAGATTACATAACTTAGATTAGAACATAACCCTAGTTCTTATTAATTTTGGAGATTGAAGCAACTTGGAGACCATTGAAGATCAAGAGCAAGAGCAAGAGGGGGGCATCAAATTTGCTGACAACAGATTCTATTCTTTTCTCTCATCTTACTTTTATCTTTTAATGTTTATTCAGTTGTGGATTCTTGGTTTTAATTCATTAATTATGAACTAACTCTTTTATTGAGATTTCAATTGTACTTTTTATGGCTATGAATTATATATTCATTATATTCCAGTTATTTATGTTAAAGTGAGTTGTTTATCTTGTCTTGTGCATATTGCTTAATTATCTGATCAGTAATTACTTTGTTACTCTAGAAGGAATTGGAAGAGGATTTCTAGGGTTAGAACTGGGCATGATATCATGTGACTTAGTTATTTGCAAAGTGAATAATTAGGTTTGTGAATTGAATGGAAATATCTGTTCACCGCATGTAACACATAAGGAATTGGGATTAAAGGAGTTTAATTCACTTATTTTGCATAGGAATATAGCAAGATTAATCTGGATTAAATAGAAGGCAATTGATCACTTGGAAAAGGACTTTTGGCATTTGAGAATTCCTGTTAACAATTCAGTAGGCATAATAATTGGGATAATTGGATAATTGATTTATAATTCATAATTGGGGATATTGAAGTCTTAATCTTTATTTACCTGAATTCAATCAAATCTTAGTTTTGTTTATTTGATTTCTTTTAGACTAATCTCTTTTAATTGTTTAATTTAGTTTTCTTAACTATAAAATTCACAATTTGAGATTGTTTAAATAAAATTAGTTTGGTTAAGAATTAGTACTTGGTGATTTTTATTAAATAATTCCTCGTGGGAACGATACTTTTCTTATCACTTTATTACTTGTTGACCGTGTATACTTGCACGTATTCATTGATTGCGAAATCGATCAACAGGGAGTGAGGCCATGAGCCTCTATAACAAGGAGAGGAAGAACAAAGGTAAGGTTGAGGCAGCTGAGAAGGGGAAAATTAATAGTGCAAGTAAGGGAGGAAGCGAAAAGAGAAAAGTGAACTAATTTGAAAACGTACAGGTGAAGCAAGAGGGTGTGAAAAAGCAGGCAATTCAGTACAAAACTTGTGGGAAGAACCATTCAGGTGTGTGTTTGAAGGGGAAACATGTGTGTTTCAAATGCGGGCAGGAGGGTCACATCTCTCCCAATTGTCCAAATCCTAGAAAATATAGTGGCTGTTTTGTTTGCGGTTCAATGGAACACAAGGTGAAGGAATGTCCGAAGAAGAGGGAAGAAACTGGTAGTGTGCATACTGGCAGGGGTAGTGGAACGTTAGCAATCACAAGACCAACAACATCAAGCAAGCCAACAAAGTCAACATCAAGGGTCTTCAACATGACGGTTCAAGACACGGTGGCAGCTGGCAACGCAATTCCTGGTATTATTCTAATCAATTATATATTCTTATATATATGATTTTTTTTATATAGTAAATTATTTTATAAATAAAGTTTGAAAGAGGAAATTGAGTTATATTTGTAAAAATTAAATCTCCGTTTAATCAGAAAGATCAGTTCGATCAGAAAAGATCAAGATCTACTCACGATGATTGTGTATCTTATGTGCCCGGTATGTGTAGATTTTTAAAGCGGTGATTCCGGGGACGGAATCTTTATAAGGGAGGGTGAATGTGACAACCCGATATTTTCTATATAAATAAATAAGAAATTTTGTGTATAATTTTTTTTATATATATTAAGGATGAGGATTTGTACAAGATATGGTGAATATGTATTTATGTGGTAAATATAAAATATATTTATTACATGAAAAATTGTAAATGATTTTATTTTAGAATCATGGTTTATTATCAATTATAATTTTATAATAATTAATTCCATATTGGAAAGGTTTTTCTCAATTATTTTCTATGAAAATAAAATTGACTATTATTTAAATAATCTATGAAATGATTTTAGATTATTTATAATAATTATTTTATTAAATGAATTTTGTTCAGATTATTAAGTTAATTAGGTTAATTATGTAAGTTAAACCAAAGATAGAATCCAAACCCTAATTTTGGGTTTTGATCAGGGAATGAGAATAATAATATTATATTATTATTTATTAGTATTATAGATATGTATGATTATGTGTGCAATGTTAATGTGTGGGACAATTTTATTATATTACGACCAAACCCTAATAATATTTTTACCAACCTTATTCTTGGTTTTGGGATAAAGAATAATAATAACATTATGATATTTTAATATTCTAAGTGTTATAATATGAACTACATGTACGAGAGCTGATAATAATTGATTAATTGTGTTATAATATTCGAAAACCCTAGTTTCACTGTATAAGATTTAATACTGTTATATATCTGTATTATATGATATAAATTTATGTGTTACTTTAAGGAGTATTAAATTGGAGACATCAATTATAATTGTATTTTCTAATTATTAGAAACCCTAATTGTGTTTTTAGAAATCCTAGTTAATTGATTTGATAAACCCTAATTGCTAAAATTAACAAGGTTAAATATACTAGTGTTATTAAACCCTAATACTTTGTCCAAATTATTTTTGTTCCATTAAAATTATTAATAAAATGACTTAAATGCCCTTTTTGCACATGTGCTAGAAGATGGAGTGTGAATCTTGCTATGATTTGGGTTGGTCACCAACTCTTGATATGCTGAAGATTTAAAATAACAAATGGCAGCCATCTAGCTCAGCAAATCATTCCCTAGCTCTAGTATATAAGATTAAGAAAGAGAAAAAAAATGCTCATTTTGCTATTTTGTTCACCAACACTCCACTTAGACTTTCTCTCTCTAAAACCAACGAAAATCAGTGTTATATTAGTCCCAAAATTCAGCCCCACGAAATCCCATATCAAATCAGTAGCTTAAAATCAAGATCAAACTAAGAAAGGTATAAAACTCAAGCTTGAAAATCTGTCAATAATTTGTTGTTAGATTTTGTGTTTAAGTGTTGTATTATGTTGGTTTTAGTATCTAGTGATGATCTGGGTTGCTAGATGTTAGATCCATAACATCTAGACGCTCAGAATTGAAGATCTACAAAAGCCGGGAAAAGCTTGGTTCTGTGGTCTGACAATGAATGTCAGTGGCCACAGATCCTTGCTCGATGATGTTTTGTGTTGTTTTTAAGTTGTTATTAGTAGCATTCAATGTTGTCTTTCATCTACAAAAAGAAGCAAAGTCATATCTGTTATAGATCAAAAGTTATTTAAGGTCAAAGTGCGTTGACCGAGCTTGACCGGCTGAGATCTGGGTAACCCAGAAATGGATTTCAGTGTCTGACAATAAGTTTGTGGCTTTTGATCTTGCTGGTAGTTGTTGTTTTGTTTGGTTTGTTAAAGCTAGGTTGTAGTCTAGTATATTAACTATAGAATCATGCTTTTATATCGTTAAAACATTTCATACACTGGAATTGGTGGCTAGTCAAAGTAGTAGGGAAGTTCATGTTCTCGGTTTTCTGGAAAACCCAGAAAAACCTATGAACACAGATTCTGTCAGTGGTTGACCGGCTTGTAACTGATTGATGTGTTGATGTTTTGTTTATTTTATGTAATGAATATGTAGTCCTACATGTTGTCTACACATTAAAGCTCTTAGATCTCAAAAACAGTTAATATGTTGCAAGTTTCTGGCGATCAAAAGTGGTCAGTCGGTCTGTTCTTCAATTCTGGGAAACCCAGAAATGAAGAACAGCCTCTGACAATGAGTTTGGACGATTAGATCTGGTTGGTGTTATGTGATTTGTCCATGTTGACTGTTGTATCTTATAGTCTTGTATTTGTACTACATAATCTGACTAAAACCGAGTCCAGAATCACAACACACACTGAGTTATTCACGGTTAAACATAGCCACTCGGTTCTGACATTGAAATTCTGGGTTTGTATGAAGAACACCTATAGCGACGGTTCTGTCGCTATAGGTGGTCTTTAGCGACATAAAATTATTTAATTTCCGGAAATAATTTAATAAATAGAAAAAAATAGTTTTTAATTATTAAAAATACAAAATAAATTATTAAAAATTATTTTAAATTCTGAAAATTAGTTTTTAATTATTTTAAATATATTTCATAAATATTTAATATTTTTGGAATATTAAAAGTATTTAATTTATTTAATTATAATATTAAATAAATTATTTAAAAATGATTTTAATATTTGAAAAATCATTTAAAATTTTATTAAGATATAAGAAAATATTTTAAGTTATTTTTAATAACTTTTAATATTATTTGATAATTTTCATTAATAAATTAATATTAATGATAATTAAGTTATTTACTAAATGAATTAAATAATTAAATTAAAAATGATTTTATTATTTTAAAAATCATTTTAAATAATAATAAGATATTTAAGAATATTTTAATTTATAAAATATAATTTTTAATATTTAATGGTTAATTTCATTAATTAATGATTAATAGTGATATTAAAGTTATTTAATAATTATATTAAATAATTTGGTTTAAAAATGATTTTAATATTATAATAATCATTTTAAATGAAAATAAAGTGTTTAAAGATATTTTAAGTTATAAGATGTAACTTTTAATATTTAAAGGATAATTTCATTAATAATTTAATATTAATGATATAGTAATGATAGTAAATTTATTTATTAATTATATTAAATAAATAGTTTAAAAATAGTTTTATTTATTTAAAAAATCATTTAAAAAGGATATAAGTGAATTAAAAATATTTTAAGTTGTAAATCATAACTTTTAATATTTGGATAATGATAAATTAATATTTTAATAGAATTGTTTGATATTTAAATTATTTAATAATGATTCTGATATTTCAAAAATTATGATAAATGGTAATGATTGTTTTAAAATTATTATGAGGTCATGAAAAATAGTGTGACTGTTGTTTAAGTTATCTATTTAGATATTCCGATACAGAATAGAGTCTTAGACTCGATTATTACCTGATAAGGCTGTCGATAGCTCGACATGTTTCATAAATTGGTCTGTACTTAGATAGGATTAACTTGTAAATTGTTTAATTGTGATATAATGGTCGTTAAGTTATGTGACAACGTGATTAGGAATGTGCTGACTACTATATGCAGTATTATGTGTTATGATATAATGTTCTAATCGAATCATTCATTTGCTTAATGATAGGTTGTGATAAAAAGGGTAGAATTAAGTTAAGAATTTGTAGCAGCGTATCAGGCAAGTACCCTACCTTTGCATTTTCTTTATGCATTGGATAAATGTAAGAATGTTTCAAAGTTATATTATTACTGTACAGATTTTAAAGTCTATATTATATACGCCCATTGATTATCAACATATTAGTATATAATAATTCAAATATATATTCTTTTCGTTAATTTCTATAAATGATTATACAAGTGTCCCCACTTGGATAATCATAGTTTTAATCGCATGTTGATATTCCTTTGATATACATATAGGATAAATTATAGAAAATTGTTGGATAAGAAAAAACCTTTGGCTTGGAACCCTGACAAATATGAACATCCCTTACCAGGGAAAACTTTTATGCGCCTAAGGCGGATCAAGTAAATGGTAAGACCATTTTTGTAATGTAGTATTGATCAATGCAGGGCACAACGGGCTGATCACCTCCGTGTTCGTAAGTTATGACTGTTTACAGATGAATATTTTGTTTAACCTTTTCAAAAATGAAAACAATGTTCATACTATGTCACATAAAACCTTTATATAGTCTGTACGTAGTTTCAAAATTTTGAAATAGTTATGTAGTTATTATTGGTATATATTGCTTCACAGCTTTTGCCTTGTGTAGAAGAATAGTATATAGAAAACATTTAAATTCTTTCAGTTTATATATATATTGTTAATACTTGTTGGGCACTCAAATTCTCATCCTTGCTTAATTTAAATGTTTTCAGTTAAGAGCGAACAACGTGAAGGTTCTGTCAAAAACAAAGGGAAAGGGAAGATAGCTGGTTGACTGTAGTTATTATTACTTGTAATAGTTAAGATTATGAAGACAATTATATATGTTTTATTATTAATATGACTGGTAATGTATGTTTAAAGGTTACATACTTGGGAGATGAACTCTGATGAATTAGTATTGTAAAATGGTTGTTTTTATATTATGGTTATTATTATTAGTAGAATTCCGCTCATATAAATGATATCGTGAAGTACCGAGTTCGGGTTTCAAGTATCCGGGTTCGGGGACTTTACAATTTTGAATTCAACGAACATCAACTAAGGATTAGTTGAATAGAAAGGTAATAACTCTATATTACGAAATAAACCATAATTAAATTAACATTGTATACTAAGTTCATGCTTTAGGAATAATCTAATAGCATAAAGATTGAATAATATATCATACATTGCTTTAAACAACATTAAGCTAAGGTTAAATCTTATAATTGAACATTAAGCATGCATACTAAGTAATAACTTGAACGATAAACTTGTTCATCAGAATAAAGATACTTGTATGCTAAAAATATCAAGTTTGGGTTTAGAAAATCATGCAGAACACAATAATAGAACTAGTTCAACGAAAGTGTTGAGTTAGGAAAACCTTGCATAATTGTAATCGAACTAGAAATAATAACTCGTTCAACGAAACAAGTTAACAACAAGAATAACTTTATCGATATAAGTAAGATAAGGTAAGTAAACGTACACTGCTGGGATGCGCTGCGGCGCCGAACTCCAGACTTTGGCAACCAACCTCGGCAACAAAATGAACAAAAAGCCAATTTGGCCTACAAGCTCCTTTACAACAACCTAATTAACTTGTAACACATACAAAGACTTCATGTAAACATAATTTAAATAATCTTAACATGTTTTTACCCATATAACAACATAAACACTGAATTAAAAACAACTAATTTCACTATTTTTGATAAACTTCATTTTTTCACATTTTTAATAAAATCATCACTGTAACTTTGTTTTTCAATCAAAACAGTTAATTCAAAATATCATGTTTATGTTTATTCATCCTCTTTCAAATTCAATAGTCAATTTATAATTTAAACAACTAATTAAACCCCAATATTTACTTTAAACTAAGCCATATTCATAGATGTTCATATAAACTCACTATAATATGGCTTCTTTCACAAAATACATACATACATGAATTAGTTTATCTATACTCATATATAAACTTATGAAAACAATCTTATAACTAACAATTATCATATAAAGCTATATATACAAGCAATTCATCTTCTACAAAGATTTTACAGAGAACTTTTGGAAGAAGAAGACAACTAAAACTTTTAGAAAATAGAAGCAAGATGATACCTTAATTTAGAAGAAGATGATGGTCTTTGATTCTCAAGCTTCTCTTCTCCAATTTCTCTCTAAAATCCTCTCTAGAATTCTCTCAAGTTTTCCCTCACTTTTTCTTTGTATTCTTTTTCTGAGTCTTTCTCCTAACTCTATTCTAACTTATGTACTAAAAATATAGCATATAATAATAATAATAATATAGGTATTAAGTATATAACTTTAACTGACATCCGTTATAATTTTATTTGAAATTCAAAAGCCATAAGGCTTGTTTGGCTAGCTAATTAAAATAACCCATTAAATCTTACACCTTGTTTGGTAAAACACAATTAAAATAAAGACTTAATATGCATTAAGCCTTGTTTGGCAAAACTAAATTAAACTCCTTTAATTTATTTTAATAACTCCTTTATAGTAAGGTTATTTTTCACACTTCTATTTAATTAAATTTTTAATAATCAATTTAATTAATTCTAATAACAATTTATTAAATTACTTTAACACATAAATCAATACCACATAATTATAATTTCCTTTATAATTATAACTTTATTTAATCGACTAACACATCAATTTAATTACGAATAAGATTATAATAATTCATTTAATCATTATAAACTCTCTAACTTAACTATTAAATTAAATTAGAATAATATCTAATAACAATTAATTTTCTTAACTCCTTAATTATTTACTTAACAAATAATTAATTAAATCAAATCAAATCAAATTGAACAATTATTTATTCAACAATAAATATATCCATTAAATACTTATATAATTCAATAAATATTTAATATTACAATTTAAATTCTGTAATGTTATAGATAGCAAAGGAGTTTACGTCCACTGTAATAAGCTTGGACACTGGAAAGGAAACTATGAGAAGCATCTTGTATAGGCTAACCAGAAGAAGCTTAGTGAAGCTTCGGTTACAAATATAATTTTTGTTCGTGATTGAAATAAATTTTTCTTTAAGTTAAGATTTGACTGAGGCATTGAATATCGGCTTTGGTTCTCATAAATATAGATTTATGAAGGAACCAAGCAGAAGTAGAAAACTAAACAAGGGATAAATAATCCTTTGAGTGGAAAATAAAGCAAATGTTGTTGCATTAGCTAAAGGAACTTATTGTTTAGTATTGCCTACGGGAAAGTCTATTAAGTCAATAAGTTGTTATTGTATTCCAGTTCTCATTGGAAAAATTATTTCCATTTTATTGTTGGACAATGAAATCTTTGGTATTATATTTAAGAACAATTGTTGTTCTATTTACAATAATAATGTTTTGTATAGAACTGGAATATTATTAATGGATTTTGTATACTTGACTTACGTGAAAAGTTATTTTGCAAATTAAACAAACTAGTATAAGAAAAAGGAGATGATCATTCAAAGAGTTAAATGTGTGTATTTGCTGAAATACAAGTGTGGATTATTTGAAAGGTTAAAAGAATTCAGAAGTGAAACAAATTGGCAAAGTATTAAGATTCTTTGATTAGATCAAGGAATAAATACTTGTGCAATAAGTTTCTAGATACACAACAATTGATTGATGTATCTGGAAAAAAAATCATACCTTGTTGGACATGGTGCGGTCCATAATAATTTTACCGACATTCTAATATCCTTATAGGAAAATGTCCTAGAAATGACTGCATATCTACAAAAAGGTAAACTCATAATCCGACCCCATGACTCCATTAAAGTTATGGACAGGAAGAATTCCTAATCTTAAGTATGTTAAGATAAGGGGTTGTCCAACTTATGTGAACATGGTTTCAAAGGGATAAGTTTGGGGCAAGATTTGATAATTATAGATTTATGGGATATCCAAAAGTAAGTTTAGAGTATATGTTCTATAATCCTACTTAGCAAAAGGTATTTGTTGCTAAACACGCTACCTTCTAAGATAAAGGTATTTATCATTAAATGGGCTAGTGGGAGGATAATAGATCTTGAAGAGTTCAAGAACCACAAAACACTATAAGTCAAATAAGAGGAACCTGTAGATAAACATATTGTACCACAGCCAAATTGTAAATCTGGAATAGTACCAAAGATATCTAGGAGGTATGGATTCATCGTGGATGATGACGATGAGGTACATATCATAAAAGATGATGATCCCGTTACATACGATGAGGTAAAAGTTGTAGACACTCAAAGAAATGGATTGAAGTAAGCTTCTAAAAAATGGAACATTTGTTTTGATAAGATAATCAAAAAAGTTTAATTTTATCAAAAATAGGAATGAACCTGGTGTGTACAAAAGGGTTAGTGGGAGCGCCATGACATTCCTAGTATTATATATTGATATACTACGGATAAGGAATGACATATTAATACTATATTTAGTAAAGATAAAGTTATCTAAACATTCTTCCATGAATGATTTGGGAAGAGTATCTTAATTGTGGATACAAATCTATATAGATAGATTTAAGAGGATACTCAAATTAACCCAAGGATCATATATTCATTTGATGCTAAAGTCGTTTAGCATGGCAAACTCCAAGAGATATCTCATGTAGATGAGCCCTGGAGTGCATCTCTCTTAATAGTCCCTACAACGGAAGTATTATCGTTGTTAGAAAACGACAAAATTATTTTTCTATAAAAATAACGGCGGAGGTGTTACCGTTAAAACTGTTGAACTACCCGGTAGTAAAAGTACAGTAATAAGCGTGATTGCATAGTAGTACACGGTATTGATTATTGATGTTTACGTGAGAAGTCACTTAGTTATACTCAATTATTGCTACAGTAATTGCTGCATCATATCTCTCATATTATTGATTCAATTATTGTTACAATATCATCGGCATAATATGATATATTATTAAATCAATAATTGAGACGATAAAGCTATTCATATTATTATTTGAAATATTGAAAATGTCTAGAAGTTCTGTCAAAGAGAGGTTTGGTCACCTAATTGCGCGCCAATAAGGAGAAATCTGTATCGGAAAGCTCCATCTTTCCTGAGAACGACCTGGTTATTAAATATTGTGAATTATAATATTAATGATGAATAAGTTGGTGTTGATTAAAGATGAATTTTATAGTTCCTATGTGTTGGAATTAATTGTGTTAATGGAAATTGACATTTGTTTCACTAATAATTGATGTCTTGAGGTTATATTGTTCAATCGTGTATTCGGGGCACTTTTCGTGTCAGAATACTATTCACGAGTTACTATTCACAAGTAAAATATATTTCTTTTTGGTTCAAATCATTTTTGGGTATAATATTGTTCCATGAGGAGATGTGCTAATTTTTCAGATCGTTGGTTAAAGATAAAATAGTAAATCAATATGGACCGCTGGTGGAAAGTTATAATAGTAAATCAATATGGATCGTTGGTTTAAAGTTTTAATAGTAAATCAGTATAGACCGTTGCTTTAAGTTTTAATAGTAAGCCAATATGGACCGTCCGTTTAAAAGTAAATCAATCTGGACCATTCATGAATTAGTTACTATTCAGTCCATTCTCCTATAAATAAAAGCTCATTCTTTCATTTTCTTACGAATTCACTAAAACTCTAGAGAGAGAAACTATAGAGAGAAGGAAGAAAAGTATTTTGTTACTTCACTACTCCAATATCTAGTTTCTTCTAAGGTAAGGGATATTATTTGTTGTACTCGTAAGGGGAATTATTTCTTTCGTATTCATGAAGAGAATTTCTATTATTCCATTCTTTATTATTATGTTGGAATAACCTGTTTATGCGAAGTACCGCATACATGGTGAAATTCTTCTGTTATTCCATTCTTTATTATTCTATTGGAATAACCCGTCTGTGCAGTCTATCGCATGCCTGGTGAATTCTGTTGTTATTCCATTCTTATTATTCTGTTGGAATAACCTATTTATGCAAAGTACCACATACATGCTGAAATTCTTCTTAGATTCCGTTCTTTATTATTCTGTCGGAATATCCTATCTGTGCGTTTACGTCGAACCTAGTTCCATTATTTATTATTTTGTGAGTGTAAGGTCCCCGAATCCGGATACTTGAAACCCGAACTCGGTACTTCACGATACCATTTCTATGAGCAGAAATATTACTAATAATAATAAAAATAATATAAATTATAAACTTATCTTACCTTTATCAGAGTCTAATCCCAAGTACGCAACCTTTACTACATGACACCGTAAACCTAATCTGCTTATTTTTCTTTTCACTTGATCTTGACCGATCCTTCTGATTGTTCACACCTATTTGAAAACATTTAAATTAAGCAAGGATGAGCATTTGAGTGCCCAGCAAGTATTATATATATATATAAGCTGAAAAAGTTTAAATGTTTTCTTTATAATATCCATCTACAATAAGTCAATATTTGTGAAGAATTCTGAACTGATATTAATAACATAGCAACCCTCTTTCAAATTTTGAAACCACGTAATGGCTATAAATAAGGTTTAATTGACATTTTATGAACATTGTTTTTATTTTCGAAAAGGTTTAGCAGAACTTCATCTGCAAACCGTCATAACTTACGGACACGGGGGTGATCAACCCGTTGTTCCCTGTATTGATCAATACTACATTACAAGAACGATGTTATCATTTACTTGGTCTGCCTTGGGCGCATAAAAGTTTTCCCGTGAACGGGATGTTCATATTTGTCAAGGTTCCAGATAAAAGGTTTTATTTTATCCAACAGTAATCTATAATTCAACATATACGTATAACAAAGGTGTATCAACATGTGATTAAATACAATGATTATCCAAGTGGAGACACTTGTATAATCATTTTTAGAAATTAACGAACATAATATATATCCGAATTATCATATACTAACATGTTGATAATCAAAGGGTGTATATAATATAGGTTTAACCATCTGTACATTAATAATACTAATTCTGAACTTCTTCACTTCTGTCCATTGCATAAAGAAAATGCAAAGTTAGGATACTTGCCTGATGCGCTGCTTACAATTCTCAACTTAGTGCTATCTTTCTATCACGACCTATCATTAATCAAATCAATCGTTCGATTAGAACAATATACCATAACACATAGTACTGCATTTCGCAGTCAGCACATAACCTAATCATCTTATCACACATGTTCACCAATCATGGCATTACAAACTAATATCAACACATTCCTAATCACATTGTCACATAACCTTAATAACCATTGAATCACAATTAAATAGTTAACTAATCACATTATCTAAGTCCAAATCAATTTCTGAAATATGTCAGTCTACCGACATCTTTATCGGGTAATTATCGAGTCTAAGACTCTATTCTGTATCTCAATATCCAAATAGACATTTTAAACAACAATCGTATTATTTTTCATGACCTTATAATAATTATAAAATAATTATTACCAGTTATCATAATTTTTGAAATATCAGAATCAATATTAAATGATTTAAATATCAAACAATTCTATTATCATTAATATTTAATTAATATTAAACTATTAATGAAACCATTGCCAAAGTATTAAAGTTATTTATAATAACTCAAAATATTTTTAAAGTACTTATAATACCCTTAAATGATTTTTAAAACATCTAAAATCATTATTAAATAATTACCATTAATATTTAAATATTAATGAACTATTATCTAAATATTAAAAGTTATTAATTATAACTTAAAATATTTTTAATTCATTTATATCCCTTTTAAATGATTTTTAAATAAATAAAATCATTTTTAAAATATTTATTTAATATAATTATTAAATAAAATTAATATCATTAATATATCATTAATATTGAATTATTAATAAAATTATCCTTTAAATATTAAAAGTTATAGTTTATAACTTAAAATATCTTTAAAAACTTTATTTTCATTTAAAATGATTATTATAGTATAAAAATCATTTTTAAACTAATTTATTTAATATAATTATTAAATAACTTTAATATCATTAAAAATCATTAATTAGTGAAATTAACCATTAAATATTAAAAGTTATATTTTATAACTTAAAATATTCTTAAATACCTTATTATTATTTAAAATGATTTTTAATATAATAAAATCATTTTTAATTTATTTATTTAATTCATTTGGTAAATAACTTAACTATCATTAATATTAATTTATTAATGAAAATTATCACAAAATATTAAATGTTATCAAAAATAACTCAAAATTATTTTCTAACACAATAATATAATTTTTCATGATTTTTCATGAATTAAAACTATTTTTAAATAATTTATCTAATATTGTAATTAAATAAATAAATACCATTTATATTCCAAAAATATTAAATATTTTCAAAATATACCCAAAATAGTTAAAAACTATTTTTCAGACTTTAAAATAATTTTTAAGAATTTATTATGTATTTTTAATAATTAAAAACCATTTTTATCAATTTTTTATTAATTTCCGGAAATTATAAATAAAACTGTCGCTAAAGGGCTTTAGCGACAGAAAGCGTCGCTGATGGTGTTCTTGAGCCTCAAGAACACTGACAGCCGGCTTATCAACCTATCACGTTTGACCTCGTGTAACGTTCAATCCATAATGTTTCTGGGAAATTTCCAGCCATGATCTTGTAGTCATTACACCACACTACAAGTAGCGATTAACATCTAGGCCATTCTACAAACACACAAAGAAATCCAAGCTCCTAAAAATGATGTCAGACCTTACCTGGGTTTCTTCAGAAACCCAGAACATCGACTGGTCACTTTCCAGCCTATTTTAATCCATGTTCTGGTCGTGTTACATGTGATATAAAGGTTTAAACTTATTGTCCATACATCAAGGAACAATATTAAAGCATTAACTGAATTTGTTATCATCAGAATCAACATGAAATACTCGGTCAAAGTATGTCAGACGGTGGCGTTCTTAATTTTCTGGGTTTTCCTAGAAATGCAAAAGTCAGTTCGGGTGGTCTACTTTGACCACCTTTCACGATCGATTTATTGAGTTTACAAGATATCAAAAGACCCAGATATATAATACACATACCCACATACAAAGTTTACCAAACAACAACAACAAAACATCAAAAACCTGTCAGATATAAAGCTCACAAAACATTGTCAGAGGCTGTTCATGCTGTTCTTCGTTGCCCAGATTTTGACCGGTCATGTCCGGTCAACGGGTTTTTACCGACCATATCTAGCAATCTAGACATTCAATGACTCTGATTCTTTTTGCATCTTAAAGAGCACATTACAGACTACATATAACAACTTAAAAACAACAAAAATCATAAATGACCAAAGATTAAAATGGATTGACATTATGCTGTTAGACCTCAAGAACAAAATTTCCAGATTTCATAGATCTTCAAATCTGAGCTTCTAGATGTTATGGATCTATCATCTAGCAACCCAGATCATCACTAGACACTAAAATCAACATGTTTTAACACTTAGACACAAGATCTAACAACATAAAATTGGACAGATTTTTGGGCTAGGGTTTATACCTTTTATGACCAATTGATGATTCTAGGCTTCTGATTTATTGTTGGATTTCGTGGGGCTATTCTTTGAGACTGAGGAACTTATGAAATTCGTGGGTGAGGAGAGAGAAAGATTTGGTTGAGCATTGGTTGATCAAATGGCCATAAAATGAACTTTTTTCTCTCTCTTAATCTATATATACAAACTAGATGCAATGAATGCTAGCAAAAGGGCTGATTTGCTGTCCATTTTAAGTCAAGGCAGTGGTTGGGTTTGGTCACCAACCCTTATCTTGTAAAGATTTGCAAGCAACCTCAATTAAATAAATCAAAAATGCTATTTTTGTAATTTAACAATGTAATTAATGGTATTCTTGTCCATGGTACTTGAATCTAGGTTTTAATCACTAGATTTTAATCCTTAAGGTTCCCCAAATAATTTCTAGGGCTTAAAAAATTAAGACTAAAGCTCAATAAAATTTTAATTATAACTTACTAATTAAAATTTAAGGTTTTAATAGAAAATTAGGGTTTTAATTTTTATATTACCAGTCGTTAATCACATTATTGTGATTACATAACGGCTTAACCAATTCTCAAAGTCGTGAATGACTTTCGCATTAAGGTTTCAAATCAATTAGGGTTTCAAGAAATTAATTTAGGGTTCTAGATTTTAGGGTTTTAATTTACTAATTAGATTCACCTTAATTAGTAATTAAAGTTTATCACACGTGTTATTAATCATAATAACACTATTTCTGACTGATCAAACCTCTGGTTTAGGTTTTCGGATTAGGGTTTCTAATTATTAGAAAATCAAATATAATTAGGGTTTACATTTAAAGTTAGGGTTTTCTATAATTAGCAAAATATTAAATAACACATAACTTATATCATATAACATCGTCATATAACAGTCTTAAACTCAAAATTTATTTTCAAATTAGGGTTTTCCACAAAAAACTAGGGTTTAACCAATTAATATTAGGGTTTTGAAATTAAACACCATAATTGACCAATCATCATCAACACGTGCATACGGCACATATTTATAGCACTGAAAAATCAAAATATTATATTATTATCACCATTCCATATTCCAGAACCAGAAATAGGGTTTATTAAAATATTATTAGGGTTTAGTTGTAATATAATAAAACTGTTCCACACATTAACATTGCACACCTAACCATACATATCTATAACACTGACAAATAATAATATTATATTATTATTCTCATTCCTTGATCAAAACCTAGAATTAAGGTTTGGATTCCATATCTAATTTATCTTGCATAAATAACATTCTTAATTAAGTTAAAATATTTAATTTAACATCCTGAACAAATTCATATAATGAAATAATCATTATAATTATTCTAAAATCATTTCATATAAATATTTTCATAGAAAATAATTAATAAAAGTATTTCCAATAAGGAATTAATTAGTAATAAAATTATAATTGATAATAGTCAATAATTCTAAAATAAATTTATTTGCAAATATTTATGTAATAAATATATTTTTATTTACCACATAAATACATATACACATTATCTTGTACAAATCCTCATCCTTATAATAATAATAATAATAAATAAATAAAAAAATTATACGCAAAATTTTAGTTTTATTTATATAGAAAATATCGGGTTGTCACAGTCAGAATATCCTGTCTGTGCGTTTACGCCGGACCTGGTTCTATTATTTATTATTCTGTTGGAATATCCTGTCTTTGCGTTTACGCCGGACCTGGTTCCATTATTTATTATTCTGTTGGGAATAACCTGTCTGTGCAGTCTATCACAGCATGGTGAATCCTTTTGTTATTCCATTTTTTATTATTATGTTGTAATAACCTATCTATGTGGATTACCACATGCATGGTGAATGATCATTCGTATTCATTCTTTATTAAATTCTGGAAATGATCTGTCTACGTGGATTACCACATGGCGGGTGAAAATCTATTTTCAGTTTCATATATTCTATTATACTCAGTTTGTTAAAGCTTTGGCTTCTATACTCCATGAAATTAGTGGAATATCCTTGATATTTGCACTTCATCCAGTATCTTTTCATGGAAATATTCTTCTGAGCATTCTTGAATTTTACTCTACAAAGAAGTATCGTGTTGACAATTTGGACGTTATTGGTTCCTGGATAAATTAATTTTTTAATCTTTAAAATTTATTCTTGAACTTGTTTTATTGAATTATTATGTCATTGTCATCATCCTCATGTTTATATTGTGATGAAAGTCATCTTTGGCTTACGTGCATAGATGGACTTGGTATGATTATGACCAGGGATTATTTGGTATAATCATGACTATAATGTGACGAATGATGTGGTAAAAGTCCTCATTGGCCTGTATTTCATTGGTGGACAGTTGTTGGTATTATTATGAACATGGATTATTCGGTATAGTCATGACCATTGATGATTACATGAATATCCTTGGCCGTTGAGCAGGGATGATTCGATTTTATTTATTAAGCTGAGTTTCGGCGGTAAAGTTGATGAAACACTTTTTAAATCATAGAAGATAATAGATTTTATACCTTACTTGATTCTTCTAATGGATTGCTTGATCCACTGTAGTTAAACTTGTTGTCTGTTATATTCTATCAGTTTAACATTGTTGAAGGCTAATGATAATTTATTCTGCATTATTTTATTCATAATATTTCTTATTGGGCTAGTTGAGCTCACCCTTTCTTTCACTGTTCTCTTCAGGAAATGAGAATGTAGCTGGGACTAGTCGGGGAACAGAGTGATGGTCCTAGATGGTGCATTAGTAGTCCTCACTATTTTGTGAAATAGTATGATAATAAATATATGTAATGAGGACTCCATTGAGTGTGGATATTGTATAGATGACAATATTTGTATTAAAACTCACAGCCTATGTTTTGTCGTATTTTACACGACTGTTGTATAAGTATGTTGTATTTGTATTTAGTACCTTGTATCTGGCGACTCAAGATGGGTGATGTATACCTATTTTGGGGACGTCATAGTTGGTATTAAAGCTTAGGGATATGATCCATGGCTGAGATGTGAGACAAGAACTAGGAAGGGAGAGACGAGGAATTCCTTCGCTAGTATGACCTACCTAAGTTTATTTGGTATTTAACTGGTCGGTCAGAGTATAGGGATAATATGTGATATATTAATTAACCATTGTTTTGTTGCAGTATTGGAAAATGACATCCGAAAATGTTGACATAAGCAATGAAGCACATGAGATCATGGAGTCACTACAGATTAATACCCAGGATAATATGCAACAGGAATATAATAATCCTCAGGTGAACAACAACACCGACCAAATTGCGAACGACGGAATGTTTAGGAGCTTTCTGCAATTCGTACAACATCAGGCAAGAGAAACTCTTGTCCAAAATGTAGATGGAAACACTGGAAACTCTCAGACAGTCTCAGCTAAACAGTTCAATGAGCTGGGACCACTGAAGTTTATTGGAGAACCAAAACCACTAAAGGCGGAAGCATGGATAAAGTAGATCACCAAGATATTTTATGTCTTAGGATGCTCCGAGGAACAAAAGGTTCTTTTTGCCACCTTTATGTTGCGAGGAGAGGCAGATTACTGGTGAGGATCAGTAAAGCTTACTCAACCTGCCGCATTGAAGATGTCTTGGGAGAAGTTCCAAGAACTTTTCAATGACAAGTACTTTCCCGAAAGTATTCGTCACATTAAAGAGGTAGAGTTCATCAAGTTGGAGCAGAACAATATGACCGTGGCGCAGTACGAAGCTAAGTTTGCCGAGTTTTCCCAATTTACGTCCCACTTGGTTGATAACGAGGAGAGAATGACACGGATGTTTTTAAGAGGTTTGAAACCGGAGATACGTCAATATCTTATTTCTCATAAATTGTGTATGTATCCAGATGTTGTAAATATGGCTCAGTTATTGGAGCGCGATAACAGGTCAACGTAACCAAAAGAAAGCAGCCGACAGAATGAAAATACCAGTGGTAACAGTCATCGAAGTAGTGACAACAAACGTGGAGGGAATCAACATGCCAGAAATGGTAACCACTTCGGTGGTAATCATGGCCAAGACAATAAAATGAGAGTTTCAAGAAGAGGAGATTTAATAATAATTGAAGGACGTCAGCACCAACACCTATTGTTAAGGAACGAGAATGACCGCCGGTCGTATGTTAAAAATGTGGAGGGGAGGGACACATCAGTCCAAACTGTATGCAGCAGTCCAAAGCTTGTCATAATTGTGGATGAGAAGGTCACCTAGCCCAATTTTGTCATGCACCGAAGTCATGTCTAGCTGGGATGGAGGCATCAAAGTCCGTCCTAGATAAGACAAAACTGGTAGTTCAAGGGAGAGCGTTTATTGTAACCTCCTAGAAAAAAATGAACCCGAACAAGGTCATCACGGGTAAGCTTATCATAAACTCTGGTGAAGTATATACCTTATTTGATACCGGTTCTACCCATTCTTTTATTTCTCCTATATGCGCTCAACGTTTAAATTTGACTCTGGAGAAATTGGACTTTGAATTATCGGTTGAAACTCCGTTGGGAGAAACCTTCATTACATCCACGGTTTATAAGTCTTGTTTGATTCAAATCGGTAACCGCACATTACCTGTCGGTCTTATTTCTTTAAAAATACTTGCGTTTGACGTAATTCTAGGGAATGATTGGTTAACTACTCATCATGCAAAAATTGATTGTTTTCGTAAGGTTGTTAGTTTTCATATTCCTAATCAACCTATTATGTGAATTCAAGCGTCCAAACCATTAAAATCAATCACGGTCATTTCAAGCCATAAAGCTATTCGTTTATTGAAAAACAAATGTCAAGCTTTCTTAGCTCATGTCACAGATTTAAACAAAAATATGTCAGTTTTGAATGATATTTCTATTGTTAATAAATTTCCTAACTTATTCCTTAAAGAACTTCCAGGCATACCTCCAGAGCGTGAAATTGAATTTTGTATCGACCTTGAACTGGTACAAAACCCATTTCCAAATCCCCATATCGAATTGCTCCTATTGAACTTCAAGAGTTAAAGACCTAATTGCAGGAATTGTTAGATATTGGTTTCATTCGTCCTAGTACGTCTCCTTGAGGTGCTCATGTTCGATTCGTGAAGAAGAAAGATGGGAGTATGCGACTTTGTATTGACTGCCGAGAATTGAACCATGTCACCATCGAGAATAGGTATCTGTTACCTCGCATTGATGACCTGCTTGACTAGTTACAATGAGCACAATTCTTTTCAGAAATTGATCTTCGTTCTGGATATCATCATCTGAAGGTTAAAATTGAGGATATTCCAGAGACTGCCTTCAGAACTCTGTGCGGGCATTATGAATTCTTGGTTATGTCTTTTGGATTGACTAATGCTCCTGCTGCCTTCATGGATATAATGAACCGAGTATTCAAGGAATATTTGGATCACTTTGTGGTTGTCTTTATTGATGACATTCTCATATATTCCAAAAGCCGTGAAAATCATGAGCAACACTTGAGGCTAATACTCCAAAAGCTTCGTGAAAATAAGCTTTATGCCAAGTTTAAGAAATGTGAGTTCTGGCTTGAGGAAGTTGAATTCCTTGGGCTTGTGATATCAAATCATGGAATATCTGTTGACCCAGTAAAGATTAAAGCAAATCAAAGCTGGGAGCAACCAAAGTCAATGACCGAAGTACGTAGCTTTCTCGGCTTAGCTGGTTAATATCGGAGATTCGTGGAAGGATTTTCTCGAATTGCTACTCCATTAACTCAGCTGACTCGAAAAGATACAAAGTTCGGTTGGAGCGAGGAATGTGAGAAGAGTTTTCAAGAACTCAAGGGAAGACTCATTTCAGCACCTGATATGACAATACCATCTGGCTCAGAGGGAATTGTCATCTACAGTGATGCTTCGGGCAAAGGGTTAGGATGTGTTCTCATGCAACATGTGAAAGTCATAACATATGCCTCTCGGCAACTCAAAGATTATGAGAGTAATTATCGTACTCATGATCTAGAGTTGGCAGCTGTTGTCTTCGCACTTAAGATTTGGAGGTATTACCTGTATGGAGAGAAGGTGGAGATCTATACGGATCATAAAAGCCTCGAATATTTCTTCACCCAAAAGGAAATCAACATGTGGCGACGACGTTGACTTGAACTGCTGAAAGATTATGATCATACCATTCAATACCATCCTGGCAAAGTGAACGTAGTAGCTGAGGCATTGAGTAGAAGATCATATACAGGTACGAGTGTAATATTGTCAACACAAAGGCCCATTTTGTATGACTTACAAAGGATGGAGATAGAGTTAAAGACTCCAGGGACCAATGTGATGATGGCGAATATACGAGTAGAACTGACTTTAATCGATAAAGTTAAAGCTTCTCAAGCTACAGACCTAGAGCTGATACGTATGAGGAAGAAAGTGCAAGAAGGTGCTACTCTAGACGCAAGAATCGATGAAGAAGGAATACTTCAAGTCAACTCCAGACTTTGTGTTCTAACAACCCTGATTTAAAGTATAAAATCATGATGGAGGCGCACAACACACCGTTTGCAATCCATCGTGGGAGTACCAAAATATATCATGATCTTCGACATACATTTTGGTGGAGCAATATGAAGAGAGAAATAACGGAGTTTATCTCAAGGTGTTTAACTTGTCAACGAGTCAAGGCAGAGCATCAAGTACCAAAAGGTCCATTGCAACCACTTAAAATTCTAGAATGGAAGTGGGAGCACATTACCATGGATTTTGTTACTGGTCTTCCCAAGGTATCTCAAGGCATAAATGCAATTTGGGTTAATGTTGATTGATTAACCAAGCCTGCTCACTTCTTACCTATATGAGAAACTTATACACTTGAACGTCTTTCTCGTATGTACATAAATGAGATTGTAAGACTGCATGGTATGCCAGTATCCATAGTTTCTGATCGAGACCCAAGATTCACTTCACGATTTTGGGTTAATTTGCAGAAAGCTATGGGCACAGATTTACGATTTAGCTCGGCATATCATCCTCAGACGGACGGGCAGTCGGAGAGGACTATTCAAACTCTTGAAGATCTATTAAGACTCTATGTCATTAACTTTAAAGGAAGTTGGGACAAGTTCTTACTGTTGGTGGAGTTTTCATACAACAACAGTTATCAAGCAAGTATTGGCATGGTTCCATTCGAGGCGTTGTATGGGAGAAAGTGTCGTTCTTCAGTATGCTGGGATGAGGTGGGTGAAGCGACGTTGTTGGGACTGGAGTTGGTACGTATGACTACAGAAAAGATTCAAATGATCCGAAAACGTATAAAAATTTCACAAGATCGACAAAAGAGTTATGCGGATCTTTATCGAAAGGACGTAGAATTCGATATTGGTGATCATGTGTTGTTACGTGTTGCTCCATGGAAAGGAGTTACGAGATTTGGAAAGAGAGGAAAGCTCAATCCTCAATTCATTGGCCCATTTTTAATTCTCGAACGAGTAGGAACTGTGGCCTATAAACTCGCCTTACCACCAAGTATGTCTCGTGTTCATAACATTTTTCACATATCTATGTTACGTAAATATATAAAAGACCCGAACAACATTATTGAGTTAGAACCAGACGAGATAGAGGAAGATTTAACTTATGAAGAGTTACCTGTTAAAATCTTGGATAAGAAGGATCATGTTCTATGCTCCAAGGTTATATCTCAAGTCAAAGTTTTGTGGAGAAACCATGATGTGGAGGAAATGACTTGGGAGTTAGAATCTGAGATGAAGTCAAGGTATTCTCATCTCTTCGACATACCTGGTATGTACCCTAATTTTGAGGACAAAATTTCATAAGAAGGGGAGGTTGTAAGACCCCAACTATTATGAATAAAGAATAATTTTCTCGAAATATATTTTTGAATATTATGGTGTGGATTTGATATAATGTTATAGTTGTGGATAATATTTTCAAATTTTAAAAAGTTAGCAAGTTGTTATATAATATTCGATTGGTCGGGAAATAATCGTTTTAACAGGGAATATTCATACGACGGCACAATCATTGGTGGACCCCACAACAGAATTATTTTCGTAGTTAGAAAACAACAAAATTATCTTTCTATAAAAATAACGGCGGAGGTGTTACCGTTAAAACTGTTGAACTACCCGGTAGTAAAAGTACAGTAATAAATGTAGTTGCATAGTAGCACACGGTAATGATTATTGATGCTTACGTGAGAAGTCACTCAGTTATACTCAATTATTGCTACAGTAATTGTTGCATCATATCTCTCATATTATTGATTCAATTATTGTTACAGTATCATCTACATAGTATGATATATTATTAAATTAATAATTGTGACGACAAAGTTATTCATATTATTATTTGCAATATTTATAATGTCTAGAAGTTCTATCAATGAGAGGTTTGGTCACCTAATTGCGCGCCAATAAGGAGAAATCTGTATCGAAAATCCCCATCTTTCCTGGGAATGACCTGGTTGTTAAATATTGTGAATTATAATATTAATGATGAATAAGTTCGTGTTGATTAAAGATGAATTTTATAGTTCCATTGTGTTAGAATTAATTGTGTTAGTGGAAATTGACATTTGTTTCGCTAATAATTGATGTCTTGAGGTTATATTGTCCAATCGTGTATTCGGGGCACTTTTCGTGTCGGAGTGCTATTCACTAGTTATTATTCATAAGTTACTATTCACGAGTTACTATTTACGAGTTAGAATTCACGAGGTACTATTCACCTGTAAAATATATTTCTTTTCGGTCCAAATCATTTTTGGGTTCAATACTATTCCATGAGGAGATGAGCTAATTTTTCAGACCGTTGGTTGAAGATATAATAGTAAATCAATATGGATCGCTGGTGGAAAGTTATAATAGTAAATTAATATTGATCGCTGGTTTAAAGTTTTAATAGTAAATTAGTATGGAACGTTGCTTTAAGTTTTAATAGTAAACCAATATGGACCATCCGTTTAAAAGTAAATCAATCTGGATTGTTCATGAATTAGTTACTATTCAGTCCATTCTCCTATAAATAGAAGCCCATTCCTTCATTATTTCTTACGAATTCACTGAAACTCTAGAGAGAGAAACTATAGAGAGAAAGAAGAAAAGTATAATTCTACTTCACAACTCCAATATCCAGTTTCTTCTAAGGTAAGAGATATTATTTGTTGTACTCGTAATGGGTATTATTTCTTTCGTATTCATGAAGAGAACTTATGTTATTCCATTCTTTATTATTATGTTGGAATAACCTGTTTATGCGAAGTACCGAATACATTGTGAAATTCTCCTGTTATTCCATTCTTTATTATTCTGTTTGAATAACCTGTCTGTGCGGTCTATCTCATGCTTGGTGAATTCTTTTGTTATTCCATTCTTATTATTCTGTTGGAATAACTTGTTTATACGAAGTACCACATACATGGTAAAATTCTTCTAATATTCCGTTCTTTATTATTATGTCAGAAGATCATGTCTGTGCGTTTACGCCGGATCTGATTCCATTGTTTATTATTCTGTCGAAATATCCTATTTGTGCATTTACGCCGGACCTGGTTTTATTATTTATTATTCCGTCAGAATATCCTGTCTGTGCGTTTACGCCGGACCTGGTTCCATTATTTATTATTCTATTGGGAATAACCTGTCTGTGCAGTCTATCGTACGCATGGTGAATCCTTCTATTATTCCATTCTTTATTATTCTGTTGGAATAACCTGTCTATGTGGATTACCACATGCATGGTGAATGATCCTTCGTATTCATTCTACGTGGATTACCGCATGACGGACGAAAATCTGTTTGCAGTTTCATATATTCTATTATACTTAGTTGGTTAAAGCTTTGGCTTCTATACTCCATGAAATTAGTGGAATATCCATGATATTTGCGCTTCATCCAGTATCTTTTCATAGAAATATTCTTCTGAGCATTCTTGAATTTTACTTTACAAAGCAGTATCGTGTTGACAATTTGGACGTTATTTGTTCCTGGAAAAATTAATTTATAAATCATTAAAATTTATTCTTGAACTTGTTTTATTTAATTATTATGTCATTGTCATCATCCTCATGCTTATATTGTGATGAAAATCATCTTTGACTTACGTGTATAGATGGACTTGGTATGATTATGACCAGGAATTATTCGATATAATCATGACAGTAATGTGACGAATGATGTAGTAAAAGTCCTCATTGGCCTGTAGTTCATTGGTGGACAGTTGTTGGTATGATTATGACCAAGGATTATTCAGTATAGTCATGACCATTGATGATTACATGAATATCCTTGGCCGTGGAGCAGGGATGATTCAATTTTATTTATTAAGCTGAGTATACTGATGAAATACTTTTTAAATCATAGAAGATAGTAGATTTTATACCTTACTTGACTCTTCTAATGGATTGCTTGATCCGCTGTAGTTAAACTTATTATCTATTATATTCTATCAGTTTAACATTGTTGAAGGCTAATGATAATTTATTCTAAATTATCTTAGTCATAATATTTCTTACTAGGCTAGTTGAGCTCAACCTTTCTTTCACTGTTCTCTTCAGGAAATGAGAACGTAGCTGGGACTAGTCGGGGAACAGAGTTATGATCCTAGTTGGTGCATTAGTAGTCCTCACTATTTTGTGAAATAGAGTGATAATAAATGTAATGAGGACTCCATTGAGTGTGGATATTGTCTAGATGACAATATTTGTATTAAAACTCACAGCCTATGTTTTGTCGTATTTTACACGACTGTTGTATAATTAAGTTGTATTTGTATTCTCTACCTTGTATCTGGCGACTCAAGATGGGTGATGTATACCTGTTTTGGGAGCGTCACAATTTTTGTTCTTCATATTTTTCGTTTGATTGATAATTGTGCATAAATGATGATCCGGATATATGGTTTGTAAAATTTTTAAAATCTAAACTTAATATTTTTCGTTTGATTGATAATTGTGCATAAATGATGATCCGGATATATGGTTTGTAAAATTTTTAAAATCTAATTTTTCATGCTTCCTCTTAATTTGTGCAATTTGATTGCGTCCAAGTATATTACAAACCTAACAACAACTCCATGACAATAGATCACTCATTACATTAACAGGATACAAGATATTGCTGGTGAAAAGTGGATGACGAAATTGGAAATCCAGTTTCTTGGAAATTCCAGAAAACTTAAGAACACATTCTGGCAGGCACTTTGGCTGACTCAGATATGTCATTTGTTATGATATTAGGATATCCCAGTGTCAAACTTTTAAACCATGGTATACCTATTACAAGAAGGTGACACTGGATCACATATAGGAAACACAAAAGAGAAGTTATTAAAGGCCAAAAGTCCTTGACAGATCACAATTATGTTTTCTAGAAAACCCAGAAAACTTATGAACACTTGTCAGGTGTCTAACGACGATTTCAACAACTTAAATCTCTCACTTGTAAAGTTTTTTTTATGCTCAACCAGTGTCACACTTTAAAACATTTACATGTCTGCTTCAACTATGATCCATTAAAACACATAACATGCAAGTGCACAGATTAGAAGTTATTAGAGATTAAAAAGCGTTGACCAGTATTGACTCAATTTTTCTAAACAACCCAAAAACAGGAAAACAGAGTGAGGTAGGTGGTTTGACCACTTGTAGATCTTTGTTATGATGAAATTAGGCAGCAAAATGAGTTTAAACATATAGTAGTACATCAAGACTACAAATTTAATACACTAACAAACCCATAAAACTTAACAGATTGTAAACTAATCATGGTTAAAGTGGGGGGTAAAGAATGTTCATCAGACCTCAAGAACACATTTAGCTACACTTTTTGTCGCTATATCCTTAGGGGCAGTTTTTAATAAAAATTAATAATAATAATTAAAATAAAAAATATATACTAAATAATTATTAATAATTAATAATTAAGTTTTAAAATTCATTTTAAGTTATAATAAATAATTTTTAATATTTTGACATAAAATTTCAGTAATATTTAATTTATTTAAATATTAATGATAATAAAATTATTTAAAAAATTTATTAAATAAATGAGTTAAAAATGATATTAATGTTTTAAAAATCATTATACATGATAATAAATTATTTAAAAATGATACTAATGATTTAAAAAATAATTATCAATAATAATAAATTATTTAAAAATAATATTGATGAATTAAAAATTGTCATGAATGATAAATAATTATTTAAAATAATATTAATGATTCTAAAATCATTTTAATTGATAATAAATTAGTTAAAATTGATATTAATAATTAAGAAATTGTTTTGAGTTATAGAAATTATTATAAACAATATTTAAATTATCCAAAGTGATAATTAAACTCTTAAATAAATTTTATTTAAAAAATAACTCGATAATTAACTGATAAAGCTGTAAAACACCGAATAGACATCGAATACAACCCATACACTAGTAGATTGATTAGATATTAACTGTTATTATTTCTAATGACTGCGATAGACATATTTATGTTGTGTAGACAATTTTGAATAACATAAATTAGCTGATCTTCGAGCAGGCAAGTTTTCTACACTATATGCAAACATTTTGTTTCAAATACAAGTTTCCCACTACATTTAATTTTTGTATTAAATTTAATTATTATATTAATGCCATTTGAACTTGTTTTAAATATCGTTCGTGATATCTATTATTAAAAGAGGGTTATTGCTTCTTGTTTAAGCAGAACTAAGCCATATGAACTTTTGTTTGCGTAAAATTTATTTGATTTGATATCAAATCATAGAATGTGAGAAACCAAAGTTGTTTGATACCAATATATATACTGATACTATTATGATCGATAGTTATATACTGATCGGGGTTTATTTATGACCGTCATTTGTAGTAATGACTAGTGTTTATTTATTACCGACATTTATAGTAATGACCTGGGGTTATTTAGATAGTATGGTATACATACTCCTAGGTTGTTCGGTTGAATGAATTAACTCGGGTTGCCAAGTCTATATGACTGACAAACACTCATAATGTGCGGGGTTTGGCAGATAAACCACGGTATATATATATATATATATATATATATATATATATATATATATGTGTGTGTGTGTGTGTGTGTGTGTGTAAGGAAAAACTTTAAACTTTTATTCATTCAATTCAAATTTAACGTGAGTATAATTATTACTTGTTCAAAACTTGCTGAGCTTTCCATAACACATCCTTGCAAATATTTTTCATTTGCAGACAGAAATGATATATCTGGAAGTTCCAGTATTTGTGGATAAAAAATCTTAAGACATGGTTATCCTTTTTGAAGACTGTGATGTAATAGTTAACTACATTTGGAGTCTATGTAATTATATGTTAAGTTGTGTAATGTATTATTTGTTTCCATACATTTCTTAGTTTTACATTTCTAAAGAAATTAGAAAAGAGTACAATATCTATATGAAATATACATCTGAATGATAGTATTGATAAATCTTGGGAGTTCTCTGATGCATTGAGGTAGCACCTCTTAGTTCCAAGAAAAACCCTATCATTAATACTGTGAATGTCAGATAGATATGAATTATTGATATGGAAGAAATATCTTTAAGATAATAAACCTATACATCTAGCTGAGGGTATTCAATACAGTAATTGTTCTAACGAGAACTACTATCTGGTATGAGTACTGTGAATCTTGGATTAATATGAATTATTATCTTATGCAATATTTACGTGACCACCAAATATGCTATAGGGAATGTAGAGAATTTGGGAGCGTCATAGTTAAAGTGTACGAATGGAAACTTAAGGATTTTGACCACAAGGGACCATAACTTAAGTGACCAACTTGTAAACTGGTGGAAAGTTATCCAAAATACCAAAAAGCCCTAAGTATTGCCAATTGTATATATACCAAGCCATAGTCTCATTTTCTTTCACCTAAAATCACCAACACATAAAGTAAAATCTCTATCATCTATTGAACGGGAAAGAATTTTGAATTTGGCAAGGAAAAGCAAGAAAGAAGCTAGTTAAGTTAATCATCCAATCAAGAACAATAAGATGTAAAAGACTTTAAACCATAATCTTTATCTATCTTCATTAATAATTGAGTAGAGAAGTGTTATTAGTGGTGTATGTATGATCCGATGGAATAAGGATGGATCACTGTGACAATTGAAAAAATCGAATTGTCATGAAAATTTAGTTTAAAAAATTATTAATTAATAAATGAATTTTTATTAATTATATTTTGTGTTATATGTTTATTAACCGTTCTATAACCTAGGATGACTATAAAACGGGAAGATTCTTGCTATGAGCTAGAATAAATGCGTAAGAATTTGTAAGATGGGAATAAATTTTTTTTGAGGAAATTTTTTTTTCGAGAAAAAGACGAAATATGCACTATTCATTCGATGAATAACCTAAGTCATTTTGGGAGTTCAGTATGTCCCAATGACATTCCGTTTCAAGATTTGATGGTAATATGTCGTGTGAAGTCATATTAGTCGATAAAAGTTTTTCTCGAAAATTGTGCAGAAATTAGACAAAATAAAAATGATGAAAAGTATTAGGGTAAAATGCAAAGTCGACCACTAAACTTTAGGAGTTTTTGGGCATTGAGCCCTTTTCTTTTGGTCAACACAAATTGTGCCCCTTTTTTTTAAAAATTTGAACTTTGAGCCCCAGGTGCCACATGTGCATTGACTTGCCTACGTGGCAGATATGACGTGGACATTTTTATTTTTTTTACACATGGACGAACTGACGTGGCCATTTTTGAAATTTTTCCCAAATATATGTAGCTGCCCATATTTGAACTTAGAACTTCTAGTATGCAAAGTTGGCATAATGACCAATTGAGCTACACAATCTAGTTGTTATAATTTTGCAAGGATTAATATTTATAACTAAATAATTAGATCCCCAAATTAAAAATAAATATTAATCCTTGCAAAATTATAACAATTTGGCCTTGTAGCCCAGTTGGCCATTGGGCTAATTTTCCAAACTAGAGGTTCTGGGTTCAAATCTGTGCAGCTACATGTTTTTGGGGAAAAATTCAAAAATGCCCACATCAGCTCGTCCATGTGTAAAATAAAATTAACAATATCCATGTCATATCTTCCATATGTGACATGTAGGTGCCACGTAGGCAGGTCAACAGACATGTGGCGCATGTGGCTTAAAATCTAAATTTTTAAATAAAAAGGGGCTCAATTTGCGTTGACCAAAAGAAAAGGGCTCAATACCTAAAAACCCCTAAAGTTCAGTGGTCGACTTTGCATTTTACCCAAAAGTATTATTATGTACTTTTCGACCGTTTAACTATGTTTTTTGAAAACGTGATGGGAAACACTATTCATAAAAAAGTATTTTTTAGTGTTTTGAATTTTCGAAGAATGAGTAAAAGTTATTCTGTAGAGGAAAGACGGAATATCTAAAAATATTTAGATTCGAAGAATGCAAATTTTCAAACTGTCGGACGAATTCTAAAATTCGGAACAACGAAGCCTCCAAGAGAAGCTTCATGAGATATTTTGAGTAAGGAGGTGTGAATAGTGAAGGGAGGGGAAAATGGTAAAATGTCGCCAAATGACCAAAATGCCCAAGCCTTGAAAATCTATATATACTAAGCTCATTCTCTTGTATTTGAAATTTAAGATAAAACTCATAGAGAGAGAGAGAAATAAGGAAGAGAAAGAGGTTGGTAGCTCAGATCGAAGAAGATGAAGAAAAAGAAAAGTTGGCAAATTGCAAGCTTTGTCAAGAGGAAGAAGAATAATGAAGAAATGTAATCCAAAACCTAGCCTTAATCTACTTTTCCTTTATGTTTCATATGTAAAATTATTTATCATATGGATTATGGAAGTAAAAGATGTTAAAAAACGATTTCCATATGGTTTAATCATAACGAAATGAAGAAGTAAGGATTTGAAGTTTAGCGGTTAAATTTCTTTTAAAAACATTCATATAAAGAATGATTTGCTTGATGTTAATGGATGATCTGGATGAATCCCAAGAACAATCCGGGATAATAAGGAAAGATTGGTGTTTTATAACACTAAAATCCATGAAAAAGTGAAATCGTAATCAAAATATAGATTAAAAATGAAGAACATGAAGAACGAACGAAGAACACGAAGAATATTGTTAATGGACAAATTGAAAACCATTCTAATTAGAGCTTGTTTTTGATGGACAAGTTTAAAACCATCATATATATGTTTGCTAACATATGTTTGGTTAGGAATTAGAGAATTGAAAGAAAAGTTCCTTCGGAACGGACTAAAATTAGCCTATAACGAAATTATAACGAATTTTCATAAAAGACGAACGAAATGTAATAAGTAAATTAATGAACCCTAATTAATGAGGTTTTATAATTATGTTGAAAAACATTGAAAATGTCAATCGTGGACTCAAGAACAAACGAATTTCGAGCTCGGATGACCGAATTAAGGACGATCGAACGAATAACGTTAATAACGTAAAACTATTGAACAGTGAAATTTGATATTACAAAAAACCTCGTTAATGGATTCAGAAAATTATTTTGTCCAAGGGAAATCTGAGTATGTAATGAAAGTAAGAAAATAACTTTGGAACGAATTCGTTCCGAGTTATAACGAAGAATTTATGAGATTACAAAGTAGGCGATCCGTGCGTGGAAGAACACTTAGAGATATTTGAAAAAAAAGTTTTCAAGGATGCAACGACGGTGTCGTAGAACCTCTTCTGATTAGAAACCTTGCTCCACAGAGCCATTTTGGAGAGTTAGTTACTGGAGAGTGGCGCATCAGCGCCTGCAATAACAAAGGGAACCGGCGTCGCAACACCGGTGTAGGGCAAATCACAGAAATGAGCTTTTAACTGCTCAATTCTTGGGGGATGTGTACGAAGAGATAATGAATATAAAGTTAACATGATGTAACACTTAAATAATTGATTTAAACCTTTAGTAAAGGTTGAATGAAATTATAAAAGACGAACATTGTGAACGCAAAGTACGTAAACGATATTCGTGGAACGAATGTCTTAAGATTGCATAGACTTTAATACCTAGATGTTAAACAAAGATGATAACTTATGATATTTCAAATATAAATATAGGATCTTATATTAAGAAATACGGTAGACTGTATTCAAGTAAAATGAACGTTTAAGGTTATTTAAGATGTAATCACTTGAATGTTTAGAGATAATGATAAGAATAACATTTAAATGTTGTTAAACCATAACGAACGGTTGTGGGATTAAGGAATTGTCTGAAATTGAGTCAGATAAAGAATGTTAGAAAAAAATGTAAACGCGAAACGCTTAAACTAGCGACGACGTTTAGCGTACGTATAAATTAAACGTGCTTAGCATACACACTCTTATAGTTTAAACATAAAGTAATGAAGAGCTATGAGTGACGTCTAGTGCATGAAGAACCCCGAGCCTCTTGCTAGTGACATCTCAGAATGAGAATGCACAGCAGCCAGACTCTCAATAGGTGATACCAAGCAAGTCGGTAGCAAGTTGATCATTGTAAAGTGATATGATCATTAATACCATGAGAGTTACAATTACTTGAATAATGAATAACATGTAAATATTGAAAGCCAAGTTAATGATAATAACTTGAAGATTGTTCTGAGTAAACTGAACAAGACATTATAAGATATGAAATGAGGTAATGAAAAATGCTTTTAAATACTATGAACATATAGCATTGGCATTGAATGATCGCTCTTAGCATTCCAAAGATGGTATGACCTAGACGTTAAAGAATAATCATGAGATAAGACATTTGTTTGTCAAAAAGCCATAAGGAATGATAATTAACTTAATGAACATTACAGTATTAATGTTGCAGACAGGTTGATCTCGAAAGAAGAATATAATGATATAAAACCATCATAAAAATGATCGTAAGGTTATGGCATCTTTGTATGTCATAACAACCGAAATAATGAATGTAAAGTTTGGTCGTGTAAACATAGATTACAAGAACGCGAACCATAAGACTTAAAGTTAAGTTTAAACCAATGCGTAAATTAAATATATGACTAATTGGTATGTGATATTCCTTGTGTGATATATAGGAATTTTGATGAGCAGTTCAGCGTAAACTGTAAGTTATAGCTGTGCTTAAGGAAAGTTTCCTAACTTCATTCATATTAAAATGAATGTTAGCTTTTTAAACTTTCTTAGATGGTAAACTTGAGAAAGTTTTACCTATGTGCAAATGTGTTATGTTTGTAAAACGTGTTAGTATGTATGAGTCCATGTGCCAAATTTTCAACACTTATATGTTTATGTGAGATGAACTGTTATGTGATTGAACTGGTTATGTCAAAGAGTTCTATTTATTCATAAACTACAAATGTTAAATCTATGCAAATGATTTTAACAAGACGTTATGTAAATAAAAGAGTATAAGAATTGATGTTATATCAAAGTTGTGACACCCCCAAAATAGTATACATCACCCATTCTGAGTCGCCAAATATGTGGTATAAAATTCAAATACAACTGAATTATACAACTGTCTTGTAAAATACGATAAAACATAAGCTGAGAATTTTAGTACGAATATTATCTTCTAGACAGTATTCAAACTCAAATGGAGCCCTCAATACATTTATTATCACACTATTTCACTGAATAGTGAGGACTACTAATGCAAACATCTGGACCATCACTCCGTTCCCCGACTAGTCCCAACTATATTATCATTTCCTGGAGAGAACAATGAAAACAAAGGGTGAGCTCAACTAGCCCAGTAAGAAATATTATGACTAAGATAATGCAAAATAAATTATCGTTAGCCTTAAACAGTGTTAAACTGATAAAATATAATAAAGATCAAGTTTAACTGCAGCGGAATAAACAATCCATTAGAAGAGTTAAGTAGAGCATGATATCTATTATCTTCAATGATTTAAACAGTTTATCATCAATTTTATCGCTGAGTCTCAGCTTAATAAATAAACCACATCATCTAATCATCCCTGCACTATGAGCCAAGGATATTCATGTAATCATCAATGGTCATGATTATACTGAATAATCCCTGGTCATAATCATACCAACAACTGTCCATCAATGCACTACAGGCCAATGAGGATTTTTACCACATCATTCATAACATTACGGTCATGATTATACCGAATAATCCCTTGTCATAATCATACCAATCAATAGCACATCTATGCACGTAAGCCACAAATGACTTTTATCACAATATAAGCATGAGGATGATGACAATGATATAAGAAATCAATTAAAAGAAAGCAAAGGATAAAATTTAAAATTTTTAAAATTTAATTTATCAAGGATTCAATAATGCCCAAATTGTTAACATGATACTGCTTTGTGGAGTAAAATTCACGAATAATATTGTATCAAAAATGATTTAGACAACAAAGAAATCGATTTTTGTCATGAATAATTCCCCAGGTGAATAGTACTCGAGTGAATAGTACTTCAGGAATAGTACCCCATGAATAATACTTTATGAATAGTACTCATGAATAGTATTTTGTGAATAGTACCCGTGAATAGTACTTTGTGAATTGTACCATGTTAATAGTACTTTTTGAATAGTACCGTAAAAATGAATACTACTCATGGACAATACTCCGGCATGTAAAGTTTAAAATTTAACAATAATGTGTAGAAAATATCCTTGTGAAATGATACTAGATGAAGCGCAAATTTCAAGGATATTCTACTAATTTCACAGAGTATAGAAGCAATACTTTAACAAAAATGAGGGTATAATCAAGAATACGAGAAAAAATAATATTACTCTCATACTACAGAGTATAGAAGAAAATATTATTCCCTATGAATACTAAAAAAATGTCTCTTATCTCATAAGAAGACTGGATACTGGAATAGTGAGATAGTAGACTTTTCTTCTACTTTCTCTTTAAAGCTTCTCTCTCTATAATTGCTCTTGTGAGTCTTATTGAATTGGTGAGAATGAAAGAAGAATGAGCTTCTATTTATAGGAAAACATAGTTTCGATAATTTCACGTTTTGGGACTCAAAATATTATAATATAATACATTCATCTTTTCCTTCATTTTTAATTTAGTCCTACAAGTATTATAAAACTTGCACCACCTCCCATAATAGTACATCATGTGAATTAATAGTACAATCATGTGAATCAATAGTTCTATACATGTGAAAAAAATAATTACAGTATAATACCTTCATCTATACCTCTATTTTTAATTTAGTTATGCAAGTATTATCAATCTTTCACCACCTCCCCTATTAGTACATACATGTGAATCAATAATACACACATGTGAACAAACAGTTATAAGCATGTGAATTAATAGCAATTAATTGCTCATTTATCTGATTAATTACCCGATTGGTCAATATAACCTCCAGACATCAATTATTATCGGAATAGATGTCGATTTCCACTAACACTAAGAATCCCAACACAATAAAAATATCAATTTCATCTTTAATCAACATAAACTTATTCATCATTAATATTATAACTCACAATATTTAACAATCAGATCAATCCCAGGAAAGAGGGGACTTTTCGATAAGGATTACTCCATATTGGATCCCAATTAGGTGACCAAACCTCTCCTTGACAGAACTTTCTAGACATTGTCAATATTGTAAATAATAATATGAATAACTTTGTTGTCTCAATTATTGATTTAATAATAATAAATATTATGCAGATGATACTGTGACAATAACTGAATCAATAATATTAGAGATATTATGCACCAATTACTCTAGCAATAATTGAGTATAACTGAGTGACTTCTCACATAAGCATCAATAATCAATACTGTGTGCTACTATGCAACCTCGTGTATTACTGTTCTTTTACCACCGGGTAGTTCAACAGTTTAACGGTAAAACTTTCGCCGTTATTTTTATAAAAAGATAATTCTGTCATTTTCTAAATACAACAATACTTCCGTTGTGGGGTCCACCAATGATTGTGACGTCATACGAATATTCCCTATTAAAACAAATATTCCTTGACGAATCAAATATTATATAACCACTTGCTTACTTTGCAAAATTTATAAATATTACCCACAACTATAACATTATATCAAATTCACACCATAATATTCAAAATTATATTTCGAGAAAAATTAATCTTTATTCATAAAAGATGGGATCTTACAACCTTGCTTTCTTATTAAATTTCATCCTCGAAATTAGGGTGCGTACCTGGTATGTCGAAGAGGTGAGGATACCTTGACTTCATTTCAGATTCTAACTCCCAGGTCATTTCCTCAACATCGTGGTTTCTCCACAAAACTTTTACTTGAAGTATAACCTTGGAGCGTAGAATATGATCCTTCTTATCCAAGATTTTAACATGTACCTCTTCATATGTTAAATCTTTCGCTATCTCGTCCGGTTCTAATTTAATAATGTTGTTTTGGTCTTTCACATATTTACGTAACATAAATATGTGAAAAATGTTGTGAGCACAAGACATAATTAGCGGTAAGGCGAGTCTATAGGCCACAGTTCCTACTCGATCGAGGATTATAAGTGGGACAATGAATTGAGGATTGAGTTTTCCTCTCTTTCATAATCTCATAACTCTTTTCCATAGCGCAACACGTAACAACACATGATCTCCAATATTGAATTCCACATCCTTTCGATGAAGATCAGCATAACTCTTTTGTCGATCTTGTGAGGTTTTTATACGTTATCAGATCGTTTGAATCTTTTCCGTATTTATACGTACCAACTCCAGTCCCAACAACGTTGCTTCACCCACCTCATCCCAGCATACTGGAAAATGACACTTTCTTCCATTCAACGCCTCAAATGGAGCCATGCCAATACTTTCTTGATAACTATTATTGTAGGAAAACTCCACCAATGGTAAGAACTTGTCCCAACTTCCTTTGAAGTCAAGGAGACAAAGTCTTAATAAATCTTCAAGAGTTTGAATAGTCCTCTCCGACTACCCGTCCGTTTAAGGATGATATGCTAAACTAAATCGTAAATCCGTTCCAATAACTTTTTGCAAACTAACCCAAAACTGTGAAGTGAATCTTGGGTCTCGATCAGAAACTATTGATACTGGCATACCATGCAATCTTACAATCTTGTTTATGTACATACGAGCAACAATGAGCAGACTTGGTCAATCTACCAACAATGACCCAAATTACATCTATGCCTTGAGAAACCTTGGGAAGACTAGTAACAAAATACATGGTAATGTGCTCCCACTTCCATTTTGGAATTTCAAGTGGTTGCAATGGACCTTTTGCACTTGATGCTCCGCCTTGACTCGTTGACAAGCTAGACACCTTGAGATAAACCTCACTATCTTTTTCTTAATATTTCTCCACCAAAATGTATGTCGAAGATCACGATACATTTAGGTACTCCCAGGATGGATTGCAAACGGTGTAGTGTGCGCCTCCATCATGATTTTATATTTCAAGTCAAAATCGTTAGGAAAACAAAGTCTGGAGTTGACTCAAACTATTCCTTCTTCATCAATTCTTACTTCCGGAATAATACCTTCTTGCACTTTCTTCCTCATACGCATCAGCTCCAGGTCTGTAGCTTGAGAAGCTTTAACTTTATCGATTAAAATCGGTTCTACTCGTATATTCTCCATCATCACATGGGTCCCTAGAGTCTTTAACTCTATCTCCATATTTTATAAGTCATACACAATGGGTCATTGCATTAACAATATCGCACTCGTACCCGGATATGATCTTCTAATCAATGCTTCAGCTACTACGTTCGCTTCTCCAAGATGGTATTGAATGGTATGGTCGTAATCTTCAACAACTCAAGCCAACATCTTTGGCGCATTATATATGTTTATTTTGGGGTGGAAAAATAATTAAGGGTTTTAGAAATGGGTTTTGTACACAGGTCAATACAAAATGAGATTTCACGCTCTAGGGTAGGAAAAGAAGTCTTCAGGAATACGTTAGGAAATTTATTAACGATAGAAATATCATTCAAAATTGTGACTCTCATCCAAGACTTGGATAACACATGTAATGAAGGTTTCTCTTAACGGAGTTTCAACCGATAGGTCAAAGTCTAATTTGTCTAGAGTCAAATTTAAACGTTGAGTGCAAGTAAGATAAATAAAAGAGTGGGTAGAACCGGTATCTAATAAGGTATAGACTTCGCAAGAATTTATAATTAACTAACACGTGCTAACTTTGTTCGAGTTACTCGCTTTTTAAGAAGTCACAAAAAACGCTCTTCCTGAAACCACAGACTTTTTTTGTTCGTATCCGCCTTTGGTGCCATCGTCCCAGCTGGACTTGATTTCGCTACAGGACAAAATCGAGCTACGTGACCGTCTTTTCCACAACTAAAGCATACCTTAAAAAGTTGTGAACAGTTTGGACTTATGTGTCCCTCCTCTCCGCATCTGTAGTATCTAACTAGCAGTCGTTCTCCTCCCCTAGAATTTATTGCTGGTGTTGGTGTTGGTGTTGGTGCTGCTGCCGATGTCTTCCCATCATCGTTAAATCTTTTCTTCTTGAATTTTCCACTTGAATCATTTCTTCTATTATCTTGGACATGATTACCACTGAAGTGGTTACCATTTATGGCATGATAATTTCCTCCACGATGGTTATCATTGTTCCAATAACCGTTGCCACCTGTACGATTATTATCGTGTTGTTTCTCGTTATCCTTCAGTTGGGCTGGCTCATTATTGCGCTCCTATAACTGAGCCATATTCACTACATCTGAATACAAACATAATTTGTGAGAGATGAGGTATTGACGTATTTCGGGTCTCAAACCTCACAGAAACATTCACATCATTCTCTCCTCATTATCAACCAAATGGGATGCGAACCGGGACACCTCGGCAAACTTAGCCTCATACTACGACACGGTCATATTGTTTTGCTCCAACTTGATAAACTCCACCTCCTTCATGTGACGAATACTTTCGGGAAAGTACTTGTCGTTGAACCGTTCTTGGAACTTCTCCGAAGACATCTTCAGTGCGGCATGCTGAGTATGTTTTACTGATTCCCAGCAGTAATCTGCGTCTCCTCACAATATAAAAGTGGAAAATGGAACCTTTTGCTCCTCGGAGCTTCCCAAGACATCAAATATCTTGGTGATCTGCTTTATTCAAGTCTCCGCTTTAAGTGGTTTTGGCTCTCCCAAAAACTTTGGTGGTCCCAGCTCCTTAAACTGCTTAGCGGGAACCATCCAAGAGTTGCCAGTGTTTCCACCTACATTTTGAACAGGAGTCTCTCTCGCCTGATGTTGCATGAATTGTATAAAGCCTCTGAACATCCAATCATTCATCATTTGATCGATGTTGTTGTTCACCTGAGGATTATTGTCTTCATGTTGCACATTATCCTGGGTATTGATCGTTGGTGACTTAACGGTCTCATCTGCTTCATTTCTTATCTCAACATTTTCAGATGACATTTTTCAAACACTGCCACAAATTAAAGAAGGGTTAATTGACATATCACATATTATCCCTATACTCTGACCGACCAAATAAATACCAAATAAACTTAGGTAGGTCATACTAACAAATGAATTCCTCGTCTCTCCCCTATTAGTTCTTGTCTCAAATCTCAGCCAGAGATCATTACCCTAAGCTTTGATACCAACAGTGACACCCCCAAAATAGGTATACATCACCCATTATGAGTTGCCAAATACATGGTACAAAATTCAAATACAACTTAATTATACAACTGTCGTGTAAAATACGACAAAACATAAGCTAAGAGTTTTAGTATGAATATTGTCTTCTAGACAGTATTCAAACTCAAATGGAGTCCTAAATACTTTTATTAACACACTATTTCACTAAATTGTGAGGACTACTAATGCAAACATATGGACCATCACTTCGTTCCCCGACTAGTCCCAACTATATTGTAAGACCCCAACTTTTATAAATAAAGATTAATTTTTCTCAAATTATATTTTTGAATATTATGGTGTGGATTTGATATAATGTTATACTTGTGGGTAATATTTACAAATTTTGCAAAGTAAGAAAGTGGTTATATAATATTTGATTGGTCAGGGAATATTAGTTTTAATAGGGAATATTCGTACGACGGCATAATCATTGGTGGATGTAAGACCCCAACTTTTATGAATAAAGAATAATTTTCTCAAAATATATTTTTGAATATTATGGTATGGATTTGATATAATGTTATAGTTGTGGGTAATATTTACAAATTTTGCAAAGTAAGGAAGTGGTTATATAATATTCGATTGGTCGGGGAATATTCGTTTTAACAGGAAATATTTGTACGGCGGCACAATCATTGGTGGACCCCACAATGGAAGTATTGTCGTAGTTAGAAAATGACAGAATTATATTTTTATAAAAATAACGGCGAAAGTGTTACCGTTAAACTGTTGAACTACCCGGTATTAAAAGTACAGTAATATGTGTGGTTGCATAGTAGCACACGGTATTGATTATTGATGCTTATGTGAGAAGTCACTCAGTTATATTCAATTATTGCTACAGTAATTGTTGCATCTTATCTCTCATATTATTGATTCAATTATTGTCACAGTATCATCTACATAATATTTATTATTATTAAATCAATAATTGAGATGACAAAGTTATTCATATTATTATTTGCAATATTGACAATGTCTAAAAGTTCTTTCAGGAAGAGGTTTGGTCACCTAATTGCGCGCGAATAAGGAGAACTCCTTATCGAAAAGCCCCCTCTTTCCTGGGAATGACCTGGTTGTTAAATACTGTGAGTTATAATATTAACGATGAATAAGTTTGTGTTGATTAAAGATGAAATTGATAGTTTCATTGTGTTAGGATTATTAGTGTTAGTGGAAATCGACATTTATTTTGATAATAATTAATGTCTGGAGGTTATATGGACCAATCGGGTAATTAATCGGATAAATGAGCAATTAATTGCTATTATTTCACATGCTTATAACTATTTGTTCATATGTGTGTACTATTGATTCACATTCATGTACTATTAGGGGAGGTGGTGCAAGATTGATAATACCTACATGACTAAATTAAAAATGGAGGTATAGATGAAGGTACTATACTGTAATTAGTTTTTTCACATGATTATACTATTAAGACACATGAATGAACTATTGATTCACATTATTTACTATTAGGGGAGGTGGTCCAAGTTTGATAATAGTTGCAGGACTAAATTAAAAATTAAGAAAAAGAGGAAGGTATTATACTGGAATATTTCGAGCCCCAAAACGTGCTATTATCAAAACTATATTTTCCTATAAATAGAAGCTCATCTTGATCATCCATATTCGCAAGTTTCTGTATCGAGTCTGGTTGTCCTCCAACTTTTTTGACAGATCCTTCTATCCTTTGGTTTCGTTTTCATCTTGACGGCATTTTTATAAATTATTCTTACATACTAAGCCTTATCATAAACGCTTAACATATCACACAAAATTTTCTACTCAAATAATCATGTATTCAAAATATTAGCTTCTGAAAACTGCATTAACCAATATTTAGATAAATAATTACTATCTTTATACCAATTTATTTCATTAATCCAACATAGACTCATATTCATAACATTTGACATACCATAGCACATTCTATTTTAAACATTCGCTATCCCTTCATGACTCAAAAGTCGGGATTTAAAACCTTGACCAATCAAAAAAGTTAAAAAAAATATTTCATTACACAAACATACTTATCACATATACCACACAGAAACATACATATTCAGCTAATACCAATACTACCTATTTCTTTTGCCTTCACTAAAGATTAACTATACCCAGTTCGTCAAACCACACTTATGAGTCCATAAACTTGTCACAGTTATATGAGTTTACGAACTTACCGTAGTCAGACCTTTGGCGTCCATTCGCTGAGGGTTTCATAAACATTTCATATAACTATGAGTCAAGAATGTCATATAAGTATGAGTTTTAAGAACTCGTACTTAACCCTATGTTCTCTACCTATGACCTATCTATTTTTTATACAATGATAAAGGAATCACCCTCTTAACATGTATATAGCAAATAACGCGACACAAACATTTCAATGATTATCAGTGTCAGATACTAAGTAGTTTTTATACCTAGTACAATTCCCCGCCCATACAAGGAATCATACAACTCAGCTGCCGACATGAGTCATCATTGAAATCCCCACCTAATCTTAACCCCTTTTTCCATTCGAATTTCATTTAATCCGTATTCATAACCCTTTCTTGAATCTGTATCATTCACACAACAATCTTGCTTTAAACTTTCCAATCATAAGATTGATTCTTTCTGGCTGTCATAATTTTATCAGATCACGGGGTGATCTCATCGTATATATTATGATTCAATTCTATGTCTTAATTGTTTTGTTTTACGATCTCCTTTCCCTGCACTTCCAGTCTTTTAGACTCGATCTATTCACCATTACTGTTTGACTTTATTATCAGAGTTAGGAAACTCTGTGGCTTAACAACTCGCCGAGATTCATCTTTGAATCATACCAACCAACTAACTCTATAGGAGTTATTTGTATTTTCAATGTTTCCCTCTGTTCTAAGGTTATAGCCTAAGGTCTAACCCACCTAAGGTTTCTAACCCTATAGTTCTGATACCATGTTGTGAAGCGCCCCAAATCCGGATACTTAAAACCCGAACTCGGTACTTCACGATACCATTTCTATGAGCGAAAATATTACTAATAATAATAACACTAAAATAAATTATAAACTTATATTACCTTTATCAGAGTCTAATCCCAAGTACGTAACCTTTACTATATGACACCGTAATCCTAATTCTATTTGCTTTCCTTTTCACTTGTTCTTGACAGATCCTTTTGATTGTTCACACTTATCTGAAAATATTTAAATTAAGCAAGGATGAGCATTTGAGTGCTCAGCAAGTATTATATGTATATAAGCTGAAAGAATTTAAATGTTTTCTTTATAATATCCATCTACAACAAGTCAATAGTTGTGAAGTATTCTGAACGGATAATAATAACATAACAACCCTCTTTCAAATTTTTGAAACTACGTACTGACTATAAATAAGGTTTAAGTGACATTCTATGAACATTGTTTTTATTTTCGAAAAGGTTTAGCAGAACTTTATATGCAAACCGTCATAACTTACGGACACGGGGGTGATCAGCCCGTTGTGCCCTGTATTGATCAATACTACATTACAGGAACGATGTTATCGTTTACTTGGTCCGCATTGGGCGCATAAAAGTTTTTCCGTGAACGGGATGTTCATATTTGTCAGGGTTCCAGACAAAAGGTTTTATTTTATCCAATAATAATCTATAATTCAACATATAAGTATAACAAAGGTGTATCAACATGTGATTAAATACAATGATTATTTAAGTGGGGACACTTGTATAATCATTTCTAGAAATTAACGAACAAAATATATATCCGAATTATCATATACTAACATGTTGATACTCAAAGGGTGTATATAATATAGGTTTAACAATCTGTACATTAATAATAATAATTCTAAACTTCTCACTTCTGTCCATTGCATAAAGAAAATGCAAAGTTAGGATACTTGCCTGATGCGCTGCTTACAATTCTCAACTTAGTTATATCTTTCTATCACGACCTATCATTAATCAAATCAATCGTTCGATTAGAACAACATACCATAACATATAGTACTGCATTTCGCAGTCAGCACATAACCTAATCATCTTATCACACATGTTCAGCAATCATGGCATCACAAACTAACATCAACTCATTCTTAATCACATAGTCACATAACCTTAATAACCATTGAATCACAAATAAACAGTTAACTAATTAAATTATCTAAGTCCAGATCAATTTCTGAAATATGTCGATGTACCGACAACCTTATCAAGTAATATTCGAGTCTAAGACTCTATTCTGTATCAGAATATCTAAATAGATAATTTAAACAATAGTCGCACTATTTTTCATGACCTTATAATAATTTTAAAACAATTATTATCATTTATCATAATTTTTGAAATATCAGAATCATTATTAAATGATTTAAATATCAAACAATTCTATTATCATTAATATTTAATTAATATTAAACCATTAATGAAACTATTGCCAAAATATTAAAGTTATTTATAATAACTCAAAATATTTTTAAAGTACTTATATTACCCTAAAATGATTTTTAAAACATCTAAAATTATTATTAAATAATTACCATTAATATTTCAATATTAATGAACTATTATCTAAATATTAAAAGTCATTAAATATAACTTAAAATATTTTTAATTCATTTATATCCCTTTTAAATGATTTTTAAATAAATAAAACCATTTTTATTTAATATAATTATTAAATAAACTTAATATCATTAATATATCATTAATATTAAATTATTAATGAAATTATCCTTTAAATATTAAAAGTTATAGTTTATAACTTAAAATATCTTTAAACACTTTATTTTCATTTAAAATGATTATATTAAAATCATTTTAAACTAATTTATTTAATATAATTATTAAATAACTTTAATATCATTATTAATCATTAATTAATGAACTTAAAAATTAAATATTAAAAGTTATATTTTATAACTTAAAATATTTTTAAATACTTTATTTTCATTTAAAATGATTTTTAAATCATTAAAATCATTTTCATCTTATTTATTTAATTTAATAATCAAATAAATCTAATATCATTAATATATAAATATTAATGAAAATTCTCTAAAAATATTAAAAGTTACATTTTATAACTTAAAATATTTTAAAATACATTAATCTTATTTAAAATAATTTTAAAATAATTAAAATCAATTTTCTATAATTTATTTAATATAATAATTAAATAAATTAAATATCATTAATATTCAAATAATTATTATTATTAATGAAAAATATTCTAAATAATCAGAAATTATTTTTCATAATTTAAAATAATTTTTAAAACCATTTTTGTAATTTTTATAATTTATTTTCTATTTTTAATCAATTTTTGGAAAATTAGAAATTAAAAATAATAGAAACCGTCGCTAAAGGTCTTTAGCGACAGAAAGTGTCGCTGTTGGTGTTCTTGAGGCTCAAGAACACTGACAGTCAGTGATAGAGGTGCCTACTTTGACCATGATTTACTTTTAATCTAAGAGGTTTCTGAGCGATTTATAAACTTGATGTTGTAGTCAGCGTATAGTACTACAACTAGCAACCAATTTCCAAGCCAAATCATAATATAGAAGCAAGATAAGATCAATCAAAGATGCTGTCAGACAGCTCTTGGGCTTTCTGGGTAATCCCAGAAACCCAGGCAGCTTCAAGGTTGCACTTTGAGACTCGATTTACTTGGTGTTCTGGTACTATATTAAGTGTTGTTAAAGTTCCAGTATATAGTATACATGTCATAGAACACATGTATGTCAACAAATCAGTTAAATAACATCACAATCACCAAATAAATCTTGGTCAATGGTTGTCCAAAAGGGCGTTCATCAAGTTTCTGGGTTTGCCCAAAAACGTCAAATCTGAGCTAGTAGCCCACTTTGACCATTAATTACATCCAGTATGTTGTTTGTTTAAGAGTTATAAGGCCATGGATCTAGACTACAACAAGCGGGTTACAATTATACTACCACAACAACATCATAAACCAAAACAACTTCAGATCCGGACACCACAAAACTTGTCAGACTCAGTTTTTCAAATTCTGGGTTGTTCAAAATTTCGTCTGGCCAACCTCGGTCAACGCTGTTTGACCTTAAATATCTTCAATTCCAGACATCAAATGGCTATTCTACCACTTTCAGATTAAAGAGGACATATCAGACTACACATAACAACATTTAAACAACATAAATCATAAACGATCAAAGAGTTATAGGGCCTGACATTCACTGTCAGACCACCAAAAAAATTTTTTCCCAGATTTTTGAAAATCATTGATTTGAGCATTTTGATGTTATGGATCTATGTAATACCAACCCAGATCATCATAAGACTCTAAAATAAACATAATCTAACATCTAAACATAACATCTAACAACCGAATTTGGACAGAAATTAAAGCTAGGTTTTATACCTCTTATGATCGATTTTGATTTCTTTGCTTCTGATTTGTTATGGCTGATCGTGGGGCTTGAAAATGGGACTGAAATGCTTGCTTATTTCGTTGGTTTAAGAGGGAGAAGCATTTGGTTGAGTGTTATACAAAATGGGTTAACAAAATGAACTTTTTTTCTCTCTCCAATCTTATATATAGACAATATGATACATGCATGGGCTGATCTAGAACATGTTGCTGTCAATTTTGTGTCACAAAGAATTGGTAAGAGTTGTTGAACAACTCCCTCATTTGTCAAAACCTATATAATAGCCAAAATAATACACTAGGGGCAAAAAGGTCATTCCTAAAATACAATTAAGGGCAATCTTGTCATTTGCACAAACCCTTAGGGTTTGACCCTTAAGGTTTGACCCTTAGGTTTAATCCCTTAGGGTTCAACCCTAAGGTTTAGCATTTAGCATAAATTATTTTTATCAACTAGGGTTTGTATAAAAATAAAATAAATTTTAGTTTCTAAATTTTTGAAAAAAATAACTTGTTAATTATATTAAGTTTGTAATTATCTAATACATGGACATTATGCTTTATTACCCTTAATCACCATTTACTTTTGCTAATAAAGCAATTAGGGTTAGAATTTTGATAATTAGGGTTTCTAAAAATTGCAATTAGAGTTTTCTAGGAATTAAATTAGGGTTCTAGTTTTTAGGGTTTTAATTTACTAATTAGGTTGACCTTAATTAGTAATTAAAGTCTATTACACGTGTCATTAATCACAGTAACACAATTCTTGACAGATCAAACCTTCGGTTTAGGTTTCCGGATTAGGTTTTCATTCATAGTTAGGGTTTCCTAATATCTAGAAAATACAAATATATACTAGGGTTTTAATATTTACAATTAGGGTTTCCTAATTAGCATATCATGAAGTAGCACATAACATATATCACATAACACAATTATATAATAGCCTTAAACTCACAATTGAGTTTCAAAATTAGGGTTTTCCCACAGTAAAACTAGGGTTTTCAAATACTGCACCACAATTACTCAATCATTACTAGCTCACATACATACAGTACATATCTTTAGCACTGAAAAATCAAAATATAAATAATATTATATTTTTATCACCATTCCTTATTTCAGAACCAGAAATAGGGTTTGTAAAATATTATTAAGGTTTGATCGTAATATATTAAAATTGTTCCACACATTAACATTGCACACCTAACCATACATATCTATAATACTGACAAATAATAGTATTATATTATTATTCTCATTCCTCAATCAAAACCCATAATTAGGGTTTGGATTCTATATTTGATTTATCTATCATAATTAAGTTAAAATAATTAACTTAATATCCTGAACAAATTCATATATTGAAATAATCATTATAATTATTCTAAAATCATTTCATATATTATTTAAATAATATAAGATTTTATTCTTCTTGAAAAATAATTAATAAAACATTTCCAATAAGGAATTAATTAGTATAAAAATTATAATTGATAATAGTCAATAATTCTAAAATAAATTTATTTGCAATACTTAATGTAATAAATAAATTTTATTTATCACACATATAATTATAATTACACATTACACTACTAGAAAAACAAGAATACGTGACAGAATTTTGTGACAGTTTTTAAAAATTATCACAAAAGATAGTAATTTGTGATGAATTTTTTAAGCAATCACAAAATAATAGTATATATGATGGCTCTTAGTGATGACTAATTTTGCCATCAATGTATTATAATTGTGATGAACATGTCAATCACACCAATTTTTTCACGCAAAATAAATTTTCTTTTTGTGACGCATTAAGTCATCACTTATAGATATACCCTTTTTGTGATTGCATTTAAGCTATCACTAATATTTTAATATAAGAAATAATCAAAATAATATTTTATGACGGTCGTGACAATCATTAAAAAGTTAGATTTTTGTGACGACTTTTATTTGCAATTACAAAAACAAGGTATTTTGTGATGGAATTTTCAAGCCGTCACAAAACAATACAATATATGATGGCTCTTAATGATGACTAATTTTACCATCATTATAGAGTATTTGTGACTGTCATAGCAATCACCAAATCTTATTTGAAAGTAATTTTGTTTAGTAAGTCAACTCATATATGTTTTCTTTTATATTTTGTTTTAAAATTATAATCGTGATCTGGACTTTGGTGTAGTGGTAATACTCGTTATTTAGTTTGCAAATGGGAGAGGGTTCGAATCCTACAAGTATCATTTGATACAATTAATATAGATATAATTAATATAGTGAAATAAATTATACGTAAATAGAGATTCACGTTCTTACATTTGATCCTTAAAGTCTTATTTTTTGTGTGATGACTTTGACAATAACAATAGATTATATGTTAATGTGATTGTATTAATCATCACAAAAGCACTAAGCGTTTACGTGATTGCCAAAATCATCAAGTAAAACCTTTCATGATGGGCGTATACAAGACGACCATTGTGATGCTTAAAGCCATCACGTAAACCTTTTGTGATGATTTTTCTACTTTTTGTGATGAATTTAGGCCATCACAAATGACCATTTTTTTTAGTAGTGTTACCTTGATAAATATCATTCATATTTATTTTAATAAATAAAAAAAATTTATACGCAAAATTTATGATTTATTTATATAGAAAATATCGGGTTGTCACATTCACCCTCCCTTATAATGATTCCATCCCCGGAATCACCACTTTAACACCTATACATACCAGGTTACATAGCATACAAAATCTTTGCAAGTAGATCTTGATCACCTTTGATCGAACTGATTTTTAACTAATCACATAAAGCTTGTCTTTCTGATTAAACGGAAATTTGATTTCTAAAAGAACTCAAATTCATCCTTCAAAATAATTTATAAAAATAATTTACTATATATAAGAAATTAATATTTAAGAAAATAATATTGGTTCGAGTAATACCTGGAGTTTCATCCCCGGCTGCCACAATATCTTGAACGGTCATGTTGAAGACACTTGCAGTTGGTTCTGTTGATTCGTTCGTTAATGTTGGTCCCGTTGTTGCCAATGTCCTGCTGCCTTTTTCCCGTATTCACATTCTTTACCTCTATTCTCCTTCTTGAACAGTCTCTCACCTTATTTTCAATTGATTCGCACATAACACATTCACTATACCTTCATGGATTGGGACAGTTGGGAGTGACATGTCCTTTCTGCCCACACTTATAACATACTAACTTCCCTTTCAAACATTCCCAGAGTGGTTCTTTCCAAAAGTCATTACACCACCTGCTTCTTTTCACACCTTCTTGCTTCACCTGCATACTTCCAAAATTCTTTGCCTTCCTCTTTTCACTCCTATTCCCTTACTTCCACTATTAATTCTTACCATCCCAGCTCCATCAGCCTTACCCTTGGTCCTTCTTACCTTGTTGTAGAGGCTCATGGCCTCACTTCCTTCCTCAGTAATAATCACTTTCTCCATGAGTGCTGAAAATATAGAGATCTACAACACTGCCACCTTATTATAGAGCCAGGGTTTTAATCCCAGCTCAAATCTCCTCGCCTTCCTAGCCTCCGCATCGACTTGATGCTGAGCAAACCTAGCCAACTCATTAAATTTTCTGGCATATTCTGCCACTGACATATCCCCTTGCTTCAACTCCAGAAATTTCATCTCCATTCTAGCCTGCATTCTAACAGAAAAATAAATTTCGAAAAATAAAGTCTTAAACCTATCCCATGCTACCACACCTGCTCCTGCCCTCGTCTAATTTGTTTTCCACCAAAAATTTTGCCTCACCATGCATCATTTAAGTGGCAAAAGAGGTCTTTTGCCCCTCAGCTACCCTAACTATCACGAACACCTTTTTTTTTATTTCCTTAACCCAAGTTTGGGCTTCTACAGGGTCATTTGTACCTTTGAATTCTGGCGATAGGACCGCCTTGAAGTCTTTAACGTTCGACGTTCGATTATCTGGTTGATCTTTCGCGGCTGGTATTTTGTTTTGCACATCTTGATCATCCATATTTGCAAGTTTCTATATTGAGTCTGGTTGTCCTCCAGCTTTGTTGACAGATCCTTCTATCCTTTGGTTTCGTTTTCATCTTGAAGGCATTTTTATAAACTATTCTTACATACTAAGCCTTATCATAAACGCTTAACATATCACACAAAATTTTCTACTCAAATAATCATGTATTCAAAATATTAGCTTCTGAAAACTGCATTAACCAATGCTTAGATAAATAATTACTATCTTTATACCAACTTATTTCATTAATCCAACATAGACTTATATTCATAACATTTGACATACCATAACACGTTCTATTTTAAACATTCTCTATCCCTTCGTGACTTAAAAGTCGGGATTTAAAACCTTGACCAATCACAAAAGTTAAAAAAAATATTTCATTACACAAACATACTTATCACATATACCACACAGAAACATACATATTCAGCTAATACCAATACTACCTATTTCTTTTGCCTTCACTAAAGATTAACTATACCCAGTTCGTCAAACCACATTTATGAGTCCATAAAATTGTCACAGTTATATGAGTTTACGAACTTACCCTAGTCAGACCTTTGGCGTCCATTCGCTGAGGGATTCATAAACATTTCATATAACTATGAGTCAAGAATGTCACATAAGTATGAGTTTTAAGAACTCGTACTTAACCCTATGTTCTCTACCTATGACCTATCTACTTTTTATACACATGAGAAAGGAATCACCCTCTTAACATGTATATAGCAAATAACGCGACACAAACATTTCAATGATTATCAGTGTCAGATACTAAGTAGTTTTTATACCTAGTACAATTCCCCGCCCATACAAGGAATCATACAACTCAGCTGCCGACATGAGTCATCATTGAAATCCCCACATAATCTTAACCCCCTTTTTCCATTCAAATTTCATTTAATCCGTATTCATAACCCTTTCTTGAATCTGTATCATTCACACAGCAATCTTGCTTTAAACTTTCCAATCCTAAGATTGATTCTTTCTGGCTGTCATAATTTTATCAGATCACGGGGAGATCTCATCGTATATATTATGATTCAATTCTATATCTTAATTGTTTTGTTTTACGATCTCTTTTCCCTGCACTTCCAGTCTTTTAGATTCGATCTATTCACCATTACTGTTTGACTTTATTATCAGAGTTAGGAAACTCTGTGGCTTAACAACTCGTCGAGATTCATATTTGAATCATACCAACCAACTAACTCTATAGGAGTTATTTGTATTTTCAACGTTTCTTTCTGTTCTAAGGTTATAGCCTAAGGTCTAACCCACCTAAGGTTTCTAACCCTATAGCTATGATACCATGTTGTGAAGCGCCCCAAATCTGGATACTTGAAACCCGAACTCGGTACTTCACGATACCATTTCTATGAGCAGAAATATTACTAATAATAATAACACTAAAATAAGTTATAAACTTATATTACCTTTATCAGAGTCTAATCCCAAGTACGTAACCATTACTATATGACACCGTAATCCTAATTCGGTTTGCTTTCCTTTTCACTTGTTTTTGACCGATCTTTTTGATTGTTCACACTTATCTGAAAACATTTAAATTAAGCAAGGATTAGCATTTGAGTGCCCAACAAGTATTATATGTATATAAGCTGAAAGAATTTAAATGTTTTCTTTATAATATCCATCTACAACAAGTCAATAGTTGTGAAGTATTCTGAACGGATATTAATAACATAACAACCCTCTTTCAAATTTTTGAAACTACGTACTGACTATAAATAAGGTTTAAGTGACATTCTATGAATATTATTTTTATTTTCGAAAAGGTTTAGCAGAACTTCATCTGCAAACCGTCATAACTTACGGACACGGGGGTGATCAGCCCGTTGTGCCCTGTATTGATCAATACTACATTATAAGAACGATGTTATCATTTACTTGGTCCGCCTTGGGCACATAAAAGTTTTCTCGTGAACGGGATGTTCATATTTGTCAGGGTTCTAGACAAAAGGTTTTATTTTATCCAAAAATAATCTATAATTCAACATATAAGTATAACAAAGGTGTATCAACATGTGATTAAATACAATGATTATTCAAGTGGGGACACTTGTATAATCATTTCTAGAAATTAACGAACAAAATATATATCCGAATTATCATATACTAACATGTTGATACTCAAAGGGTGTATATAATATAGGTTTAACAATCTGTACATTAATAATAATAATTTTGAACTTCTCACTTCTGTCCATTGCATAAAGAAAATGCAAAGTTAGGATACTTGCCTGATGCGTTGCTTACAATTCTCAACTTAGTTCTATCTTTCTATCACGACCTATCATTAATCAAATCAATCGTTCGATTAGAACAACATACCATAACACATAGTACTGCATTTTGCAGTCAGCACATAACCTAATCATTTTATCACACATGTTCAGCAATCATGGCATCACAAACTAAGTTCAACTCATTCCTAATCACATAGTCACATAACCTTAACAACCATTGAATCACAAATAAACAGTTAACTAATTAAATTATCAAAGTCCAGATCAATTTCTGAAATATGTCGACGTACCGACAGCCTTATCTGGTAATAATCGAATCTAAGACTCTATTCTGTATCGGAATATCTAAATAGATAACTTAAACAACAGTCGCACTATTTTTCATGACCTTATAATAATTTTAAAACAATTATTATCATTTATCATAATTTTTGAAATATCAGAATCATTATTAAATGATTTAAATATCAAACAATTCTATTATCATTAATATTTAATTAATATTAAACTATTAATGAAAATATTTCCAAAATATTAAAGTTATTTATAATAACTCAAAATATTTTTAAAGTACTTATATTACCCTTAAATGATTTTTAAAACATCTAAAATTATTATTAAATAATTACCATTAATATTTCAATATTAATGAACTATTATCTAAATATTAAAAGTCATTAATTATAACTTAAAATATTTTTAATTCATTTATATCCCTTTTAAATGATTTTTAAAAAAATAAAACCATTTTTATTTAATATAATTATTAAATAAACTTAATATCATTAATATTAAATTATTAATAAAATTATCCTTTAAATATTAAAAGTTATAGTTTATAACTTAAAATATCTTTAAACACTTTATTTTCATTAAAAATGATTATATTAAAATCATTTTTAAACTAATTTATTTAATATAATTATTAAATAACTTTAATATCATTATTAATCATTAATTAATGAACTTAAAAATTAAATATTAAAAGTTATATTTTATAACTTAAAATATTTTTAAATACTTTATTTTCATTTAAAATGATTTTTAAATCATTAAAATTATTTTCATCTTATTTATTTAATTTAATAATCAAATAAATCTAATATCATTAATATATAAATATTAATTAAAATTCTCCAAAAATATTAAAAGTTACATTTTATAACTTAAAATATTTTAAAATACATTAATATTATTTAAAATAATTTTAAAATAATTAAAATCAATTTTCTATAATTTATTTAGTATAATAATTAAATAAATTAAATATCATTAATATTCAAATAATTATAATTATTAATGAAAAATATTCTAAATAATCAAAAATTATTTTTCATATTTTAAAATAATTTTTAAAACCATTTTTGTAATTTTTATAATTTATTTTCTATTTTTAATCAATTTTTGGAAAATTAGAAATTAAAAATAATAGAAACCGTCGCTAAAGGTCTTTAGCGATAGAAAGTGTCGCTGTTGGTGTTCTTGAGGCTCAAGAACACTGACAGTCAGTGATAGAGGTGCCTACTTTGACCATGATTTACTTTTAATCTAAGAGGTTTCTGGGCTATTTATAAACTTGATGTTGTAGTCAGCGTATAGTACTACAACTAGCAACCAATTTCCAAGCCAAATCACAATATAGAAGCAAGATAAGATCAATCAAAGATGCTGTCAGACAGCTCCTGGGCTTTCTGGGTAATTCCAGAAACCCAGGCAGCTTCAAGGTTGCACTTTGAGACTCGATTTACTTGGTGTTCTGGTACTATATTAAGTGTTGTTAAAGTTCCAATATATAGTATACATGTCATAGAACACATGTATGTCAACAAATTAGTTAAATAACATCACAATCACCAAATAAATCTTGGTCAATGGTTGTCCGTAAGGGCGTTCATCAAGTTTCTGGGTTTGCCCAGAAACGTCAAATCTGAGCGAGTAGCCCACTTTGACCATTAATTACATCTAGTATGTTGTTTGTTTAAGAGTTATAAGGCCATGGATCTAGACTACAACAAGCGGGTTACAATTATACTACCACAACAACATCATAAACCAAAACAACTGTCAGATCCGGACACCACAAAACTTGTCAGACTAAGTTTTTCAAAATCTGGGTTGTCCAAAATTTCGTCTGGTCAACTTCGATCAACACTGTTTGACCTTAAATATCTTCAATTCCAGACATCAAATTGCTATTCTACCACTTTCAGATTAAAGAGGACATATCAGACTACACATAACAACATTTAAACAACATAAATCATAAACGATCAAAGAGTTATAGGGCCTGACATTCACTGTCAGACCACCAGAAATTTTTTTTCCCAGATTTTTGAAAATCATTGATTTGAGCATTTTGATGTTATGGATCTATGTAATACCAAACCAGATCATCATAAGACTCTAAAATAAACATAATCTAACATCTAAACATAACATCTAACAACCAAATTTGGACAGAAATTAAAGCTAGGTTTTATACCTCTTATGATCGATTTTGATTTCTTGACTTCTGATTTGTTATGGCTGATTGTGGGGCTTGAAAATGGGACTGAAATGCTTGATTATTTCGTTGGTTTAAGAGGGAGAAGCTTTTGGTTGACTGTTATACAAAATGGGTTAACAAAATGAACTTTTTTTTCTCTCTCCAATCTTATATGTAGACAACATGATACATGCATAGGCTGATCTAGAACATGTTGCTGTCAATTTTGTGTCACAAAGAGTTGGTAAGAGTTGTTGAACAACTCCCTCATTTGTCAAAACCTATATAATAGCCAAAATAATACACTAGGGGCAAAAAGGTCATTCCAAAAATACAATTAAGGGCAATCTTGTCATTTTCACAAACCCTTAGGGTTTGACCCTTAGGGTTTAATCCCTTAGGGTTCAACCCTAAGGTTTAGCACATAACATAAATTATTTTTAGCAACTAGGGTTTGTATAAAAATAAAATAAATTTTAGTTTCTAAAATTTTGAAAAAAATAACTTGTTAATTATATTAAGTTTGTAATTATCTAATACATGGACATTAGGGTTTATTACCCTTAATCACCATTAACTTTTGCTAATAAAGCAATTAGGGTTAGAATTTTGATAATTAGGGTTTCTAAAAATTGCAATTAGAGTTTTCTATGAATTAAATTAGGGTTCTAGTTTTTAGGGTTTTAATTTACTAATTAGGTTGACCTTAATTAGTAATTAAAGTCTATTACACGTGTCATTAATCACAGTAACACAATTCTTGACAGATCAAACCTTCGGTTTAGGTTTCCGGATTAGGTTTTCATTCATAGTTAGGGTTTTCTAATATCTAGAAAATACAAATATAAACTAGGGTTTTAATATTTATAATTAGGGTTTCCTAATTAGCATATCATGAAGTAGCACATAACATATATCACATAACACAATTATATAATAGCCTTAAACTCACAATTGAGTTTCAAAATTAGGGTTTTCCCACAGTAAAACTAGGGTTTTCAAATACTGCACCACAATTACTCAATCATTACTAGCTCACATACATACAGTACATATCTTTAGCCCTAAAAAATCAAAATATAAATAATATTATATTTTTATCACCATTCCTTATTTCAGAACCAGAAATAGGGTTTGTAAAATATTATTAAGGTTTGATCGTAATATAATAAAACTGTTCCACACATTAACATTGCACACCTAACCATACATATCTATAACACTGACAAATAATAGTATTATATTATTATTCTCATTCCTCAATCAAAACCCATAATTAGGGTTTGGATTCCATATCTGATTTATCTTTCATAATTAAGTTAAAATAATTAACTTAATATCCTGAACAAATTCATATAATGAAATTATCATTATAACTATTCTAAAATCATTTTATATATTATTTAAATAATATAAGATTTTATTATTCTTGAAAAATAATTAATAAAACATTTCCAATAAGGAATTAATTAGTATAAAAATTATAATTGATAATAGTCAATAATTCTAAAATAAATTTATTTACAATACTTAATGTAATAAATAAATTTAATTTATCACACATATAATTATAATTACACATTACCTTGATACATATCATTCATATTTATTTTAATAAATAAAAAAAAATTATACGTAAAATTTATGATTTATTTATATAGAAAATATAGGGTTGTCACAAGGGATGATGTGGTTTATTTATTAAGCTGAGTCTCAGCGATAATAGTGATGAAAAACCTTTTAAATCATAAAAGATAGTAGATTATATGGTCTACTTGACTCTTCTAATGGATTGCTTATCCCGCTGCAGTTAAACTTGTTGTCTATTATATTCTATCATTTCGACATTGTTGAAGGCTAATGATAATTTAGTCTGCATTATCTTAGTCATAATATTTCTTACTGGGCTAGTTGAGCTCACCCTTTCTTTCACTGTTCTCTTCAGGAAATGAGAACGTAGCCGGGACTAGTCGGGGAACGGAGTGACGGTCTAGATGATAGAATTAGTACTCCTCACTATTCTGTTAAATATTGTGACAATAAATGTAATGAGGACTCCATTGAGTGTGGATATTGTCTAGATGACAATATTCTAAACTCTTAGATTATATTTTGTCGTATCTTACATGACTGTTGTATAATTAAGTTGTATTTGAATTTTATACCATGTATTTGGCGACTCAAGATGGGTGATGTATATGTAACGCCCCGAAATCTGGTCTATCTTCACACCCAGAATCCGTACGTCACGAGTACATCATTCATTCTGCATACATCATTATATACTGAAATATAACAATATACACTCTCAAATCCTAGGTTCTCGAAACCTTATAACCTTCCTCATTATAAATAATGATAATTACATTATTCCTTTCATCTTACAAGAGTGACTTTTATCCGCCACCAAGGATATATACAGCTCATTAAACTAGTCTATCGTTTAATTTTCATCTTTCTAGATTACAAGTCTTCACTTAATCTTCTCGCTCATTCACATTCTGAATGACACTTCATATGGATACCGACAGCTTGATCTATATGGGATCCTTAAGTTCTTCTAACATCGTTCGCTGAAAATGTTTTTCATATAAAGCAAGTGTGAGCATTCAATTGCCCAGCAATTCATAACAGTTGAACATACAACTTTAAGAGTTTAACATTCCTTTGGAACTTCGATAACCGAACAAAGGTTATGAAGCAGCTTGAAAAATAGGAATAATCTCGATTCCTATCATTTTAAAACATTAGTCACATTCACTTTGAAATACTTTCATTCTCTACTCTCTTTCATACACATTCTGTCTAGCTAGAATCAATAACACAGACTTAACAATAACGGTTCATGTATAAACAAAACATTCTTTTATTGAACAGTCCAATCATAGAACCATTCATCTCATAGAAACACCAAAGTTTTCACATTGTGGCACAAGGCCTCATACATTCTACCACCTTGTACAAATATCGTACATTCGCACATAGACATAACTTCTCAAGTTCAACATCTGAGAAGTTTAAAAAAACTAGCATTCATTTAAAATATGAATGAAGTTAGGAAACTTGCCTTACGCACAGCTACAACTTACGCTGAACTGCTCATTCCACTTCCTATAACACATAAGGAAATAACAAATACACCAATTAGTCATATACTTGAGTTACGCATTGGTTTACTTAACTTACTTCTTAATGTTCGTGTTCTTACAATATAATTTTACACGACTAACTTTCATTACCGATTTACGGTTTCATGACATACGGAGATGTCTTACTCAAAATGTTCATCATCTTCGATGATTTACATTCTTATCTTCTTCTTATACTTCTCTAGGACTCAGCACACATCGCTTCTCTGCTAGTAGTCCATATGGTACTCTGAGTGGTTTCCCACAAACAACCAACAAACAAGTTCCCGTCTCATCTACACTGCCATCATAGTGAGTTAGATCGGTTGCCAGTTTCGTATATACCTTCGCTCTCTAAAGGAATTCTTTAGCCCAGTTCTCATATGTCAACCATAAAAGGTTACGGTTGTACTACAACCTAACTTACCTTAACTTATCTGAACTATTAAAATATAATATTCGTTAAGTCAAATTCATATTCCTTATGGCTTTTTGGCAACTAATTGCCATTCCTCAAGATTCATTCATCATCGTCTAAGTCATACAGTCTTTTGAATACTCAGAACGATCATTTCATATTCATTCTACGCATTTATAGCGTTAAGAATTTTACGTTACCTTATTCTTATCTTACAACGTGTGGTTCATTCGACTCGGAGCATCATCCAAGTTATAAACATTAACTCGGCTTCTTTTACGTTATACATACCTCTCTAATTTAGCTTCTTCACCGTTCACAGGTTTAATCAATAGTCTTCGCTATCCTACGGTCAAACCATACACGGGGTGTAGGTTCTACCCGTTTAATATTTGGGTACACTCAACCTTCACGTCGGTTAAAGTGTTCAACGCTTACATTTCATTCTAACATTCTCATCCGACTTATATTCGGCTTTCAGTAATCTTATTACCGTTCGCTACGACTCTCTTGATACCATTTGTATCTTATTTACTACCTTTGTCAACGTCTAAGTCATACGACCAGGGTATACTTAGAACGTTCGCTCGACGCGAATACAATTTACTTAGATCATTTACTTATTCAACGTTCATGTTGCTCGTCTCTTAACCTCTTATTCAACCTTTACTCAAGGTTTTAATTACTTTCAATTATTATCATCCCATGAACCCCATGTTCATTATTCATTCTTAATGTCGAAGCCATACCATTCCTTGTATGCTAAGACCGATCGTTCTTTGCAACAACATTGTGTTCACATCGTCTATACGCTTTACATTCATCTTACATTACCATAACATAACATCGAAATGTTATTCATTATCCCCGTTACTCAAAGTCTAAGAAATCACAATCATAGTAATCCCTCATGTTTGTTTCATCACGACTACGGTCCCCGAATATCGGTTACGTAATCTAGCATTTACATTCTTTTAGTCTCGTTTAATCTTTCTATTCAACCTTTGCTAAAGGTTTAAAACACTTGACTAAGTGTTACATTAATTGAACTACATGTTCATATTTCTTTCTTGCACATCCCCAGAAAATTTAGCAATAAAAATCTCATTTCTGGCCTTCTCTCTACACCGGCGCGGCGGGGCCATGCCCTTCTCTTTTCTTTACGATGCGGCACCACTTAGCAGTAGCTAATGGCCCGAGCTTGCGCTGCAGTGTCGGCCTCCAAGGCACGACTCGTGCTGCGCCGCCGAGTATGAAACCTAGAAAATTTCTCTAGGTCTTTTACAAGCTTGAGACGCCGATTTTGAAATCTCATAACTTCTTCGTTATAACTCGGAACGAGATCGTTCCAAAGCCATTTTCTTCTTTATCTTAGGTACTTAGATTAACCATGGACAAAAGTTTATTCTGAATCTGTTAACATGCTATTCAATTGGCTTAATCTTCGTTCTTCGTTCATTTTAACGCTTTTAATGTTCTTTGTTCGTTCGTCCGTAATTCGGTCATCCGAACTCGAAATTCATTTGTTCTTGAGTCCATGACTCAAATTTTATACGTTCTCTTACATTCTTATGAAACCCTATATATTCGGGTTCATTTACTAACTTTCAAATTTTTGTTCTTCTTTTACGAAATTTTTGCTATAACTTCGTTATAGCTTAGTTTTAAATCCGTTCTTCATGAATATTTCTAACGTTACTAACCAAGAAATAAGCAAATAACTTATATGAAATGGTTTTAAACTTGTCCATCAACAACATTTGTACTATGATGGTTTTAAATTTGTCCATCAGCAACGTTCTTCGTGTTCTTCGCGTATTCTTTGCGTTCTTCGTTCGTTCTTCATTTTAATCGATATTTTGGATTACGATTTCACTTTTTCTTGGAATTTGATGTTATAAAACATCATTCCTTACTTTTTTAACCTACTCATTCATAAGATTCATTCGGATCGTTCAAAATCCTTATGAATCTTATACTTGCTTACGAACCATATGAAATCAATTCTAATCTCTTTTACTTCTTATTCTCATTAAGCTATATTTTTGACATAGAAAACTTAAAGAAATTATTAGAAGAAACTAGGGTTCAGATTACCGTTCTTCTTTAATCTCCTTCCGTCGCACAAAGCCAGCATTCAAGCTAGCTTTTCATTCCTTCTTCTCCTTCTCTCCCCCCATCCAAACTCTCTCTCTTTCTCTCTCAAAGTGTAGGATTTTTAAAATCCCATTCAAATGAGATAAAGCTTCATATTAATAGATTTTCAAGGCTAGGGGTATTTTAGTCATTTCGGCCCCCAACCTCCTTACTATTCATAACTTAGCCACCAAGTTTACTTGGTGGCCAAGTGGCCGCCCCACCTCCTTTGGCTAGCTTCCCTTGGAAGCTTCGTGCTTCCGTAATTCAGAATTAGTCCGACAGTTTGAAAACTGTGATTCTCGGAATCCAAATATTTTTGGATATTTCTTATTTCCTTTACCGATTAACTTTTACGTATTCTTCAAATTTTTGAAAAACTAAAAAATACTTTTTGGCGTCAAGTGTTTTCCTTCACATTTTCCCCTAACGTAGCTAAACGAGTGAAAAATACATAACAGTACTTTTCGTCATTTTTATTTCGTCCGATTTTTGCACGTTTTTCGAGAAAAACTTTTATCAGTTTACTTAACTTTTCATGATATATTATCGTCAAATATTTCGACGAAATGTCATTTCGACATACTGAACTCTCGGAAAGGCTTAGGCTATTCAAACCCTAACCCTTAGGTTTCGTCGGGTGAATAGTGCCTATTTCATCTTTTTCCCCAAAAATATTCTTGTTACCGAATTTTTTTTATTTTCGTCTTAAAAATTGTTAATCGTTCAGTCTAGCTCGTAGCCAGAATCCTCCCGATTAATAATCATTCTAGGTTATAGAACGATTAATAAACACATAGCACATAATAGTATTAATAAAAATTCTTTTTATTAATAACTAATTCTTTAAACCTAAATTCTGGATAATCCAAACTTTCGAGTTGTTACATTCTTCCCTCATTATAAAAATTCCATCCTCAAAATTTCTTAAAACCAAACCCTTCCCCGGGTCCTCACATTCTCCCCTTCTTCAAAGAATTTTATCCTCGAAATTTCAGCTTACCCTTCTTCTCAACTTCTCTTCAAAGAAGTTCTTATCTTTCATACATTCTCTACCCTTCATAACTTATTAAGAATCATGAAGTGAAAGGAATAACGAGGAATATAAAGATTCCTTTAAAATATCTCATACTTTTGCTGAGGGGTCAAATTGACCATGAACTCTTACTAGGTTAAACAGCAAGACGACGTAACCTTTCTTTCCACGGTCAGTTTACAATCACAAAGAAGGTAAGCTACCTCTTCCATGTTCTCCTCAGACTAAATCATTAGAATCCGCACCAAAACAATTTGGTTCGGCATAGCTCTTCAAAGAAAACTCGATTTTCTTTTAATTATGACATACCATTCATCTTAGCCAAATCAAGTAGCTTAGACCATACCAATAAATTGGACATCAACTTGAAACATTCATCTAGTCAACTCGCTTGACATCAACAAATTCTTTAAATTTGTTTACAAAACATCAAAACGTTTCCTGACGTCATGATACCGCACTCTTCACAGTACGTGAGGACATCATCAGTTTATGACTTCGTCATTATACATCATACCATAGCAGGTTATTGATCCTAAGATCAAATCCAACACCAGGTCTTAATTGCATTAATAACTCCATCCTTTTACCATCTTTACATCAAATGCACTGATGATATAAAATTCATTTTGATATTTTAAACCAATTTCTGTCTAGCTAAAATAATTAGCATAGACATACCAACAATAGTTCTTTTAAAATCCATTGGTTCCAAAAGCTGAACCAATTCTTTCATTTTCAAAATGCGCACATCAACACAATTTTAAGAAATTTTGAAATCTAGCATAGCTAGATGACTTGGAATATCATATACTCCATCTTCCTTCATTGTCTTACTTGCGACAATACTTAGTCTTCCCTAGCACCTTCAATGCTAAGTCTACTGAAAATACTTACTTTCAGTCTAAACATTCCTATACCTTAGTATAGTTCATCAACTTACCACACTTTATGTATTTAGGAACTTTCCACAACCATATGTGTTTAAGAACTTATCTTCACAATATGTAATCCAAGAATAAATCAAGGACTATCCATATGCTTAGGGCTCAGAAACATAGCATATAACTATGACTCACAAACTTTTCATAAGTATGAGTTTCAAGAACCCGCACTTATCTTATAATTTTTTATCTATCAAGTATATACATGAGAAAAGATTCACCTTCTCTTTATATACATCTTGATAGCGCATCCAATTTCAATGATTATCACTGTAATAAACTGAGTGGTTGTTACACCAAGCACAAACCTCTGTCCATACAAAGATTCATACAACTCAGCCATCACATGAGTCCTCAATTGAAATCTTACAACTTCTAACTTTTTCTTTACTTAATACGAATTTTCTTTAATTCATATACTATCCTTTACAACTCAATTTGAGTTCTTCTTCCCGTACTACTTTGTAGTACCATTCATTCATAGCATTAGCTATAAATCATTCATCGTTTAACAGCTCATCTGTTACTATGGTTTACTATGATCACGTGGTGATCTTCTTATCCTTCTCTTTACGATTATAGTCTTAGGTACTCATACCTAATGTTTATACCCTATCAGCACTAATACCAACCTGTAACGCCCCAAAATTTGGTCTATCTTCACACCCAGATTCCGTACGTCACGAGTACATCATTCATTCTGCATACATCATTATATACTAAAATATAACAACATACACTCTCAAATCCCAGGTTCTAGAAACCTTATAACCTTCCTCATTATAAATAATGATAATTACAGTATTTCTTTCTTCTTATAAGAGTGACTTTTATCCACCACAAAGGATACAAATAGTTCATTAAAATAGTCTATAGTTTAATTTTCATCTTTCTAGATTATAAGTCTTCACTTGATCTTCTCGCTCATTCACATTCTGAATAGCACTTCATCTGGATACGGACAACTTGATCTATATGGGATCCTTAAGTTCTTCTAAAATCATTCGCTGAAAATGTTTTTCATTTAAAGCAAGTGTGAGCATTCAATTGCCCAGCAAGCCATAACAGTTGAACATACAACTTCAAGAGTTTAACATTCCTTTGGAACTTCGATAACCGAACAAAGGTTATGAAGCAGCTTAAACAATAAGAATAATCTCGATTCCTATCATTTTAAAACATTAGTCACATTCACTTTGAAATACTTTCATTCTCTACTCTCTTTCATACACATTCTGCCTGGCTAGAATCAATAGCACAGACTTAACAATAACAGTTCATGTATAAACAGAACTTTCTTTTATCGAACAGTCCAATCATAAAACAATTCATCTCATAGAAACACCGAAGTGTTCACATTGTGGCACAAGGCCTCATACATTCTATCACCTGGTAAAAATATCGCACATTCGCATATAGACATAAATTCTCAAGTTCAACACCTGAGAAGTTTAAAAAAACTAGCATTCATTAAAAATATGAATGAAGTTAGGAAACTTGCCTTACGCACAGCTACAGCTTACGCTGAACTGCTCATTCCACTCCCTATAACACATAAGGAAATAACAAATACACCAATTAGTCATATACTTGACTTACGCATTGGTTTACTTAACTTTACTTCTTAAGGTTCGTGTTCTTACAATATAATTTTACACGACTAACTTTCATTACCGATTTACGGTTTCATGACATATGGCTTCTCTAGGACTCAGCACGCATCGCTTCTCTGCTAGTAGTCCATATGGTACTCTGAGTGGTTTCCCACAAACAACCATCAAACAAGTTCCCGTCTCATCTACACTGCCATCACAGTGAGTTAGATCGGTTGCCAGTTTCGTATATACCTTCTCTCTCTAAAGGAATTGTTTAGCCTAGTTCTCATACTAACTTACCTTAACTTATCCGAACTATTAAAATATAATATTCGTTAAGTCAAATTCATATTCCTTATGGATTTCTGGCAACTAATTGCCATTCCTCAAGATTCATTCATCATCGTCTAAGTCATACAGTCTTTTGAATACTCAGAACGATCATTTCATATTCATTCTACGCATTTATAGAGTTAAGAATTTTACGTTACCTTATTCTTATCTTACAACGTCTGGTTCATTCGACTCGGAGCGTCATCCAAGTTATAAACATTAACTCGGCTTCTTTTACGTTATACATACCTCTTTAATTTAGCTTCTTCACCGTTCACAGGTTTAATCAATAGTCTTCGCTATCCTACGGTCAAACCATACACGGGGTGTAGGTTCTACCCGTTTAATATTTGCGTACACTCATCCTTCACGTCGGTTAAAGTGTTCAACGCTTACATTTCATTCTAACTTTCTCATCCGACTTATATTCGGCTTTCAGTAATCTTATTACCGTTCGCTAAGGCTCTGTTGATACTATTCGTATCTTACTTACTACCTTTGTCAACGTCTAAGTCATACAACCAGGGTATACTTAGAACGTTCGCTCGACGCGAATACGATTTACTTGGATCGTTTACTTATTCAACGTTCATGTTGGTCGTCTCTTAACCTCTCATTCAACCTTTACTCAAGGTTTTAATTACTTTCAATTATTATCTATCCCATGAACCCCATGTTCATTATTCATTCTTAATGTCAAAGCCACATCATTCCTTGTATGCTAAGACCGATCGTTCTTTGCAACAACATTGCGTTCACAGCGTCTATACGCTTTACATTCATCTTACATTACCATAACATAACATTGAAATGTTATTCATTACCCTCGTTACTCAACGTCTAAGGAATCAAAATCATAGTTATCCCTCACGTTCGTTTCATCACGACTACTATCCCCAGATATCGGTTACGTAATCTAGCGTTTACATTCTTTTAGTCTTGTTTAATCTTTCTGTTCAACCTTTGCTAAAGGTTTAAAACACTTGACTAAGTGTTAAATTAATTGAACTACATGTTCATATTTCTTTCTTGCAATCCCTCGAGAAATTGAGCAATAAAAATCTCATTTTTGACTTTCTCTCTGCACCGGTGCTGCGGCGCTGTGCCATTCTCTTTTCTTTCCGCTGCAGCGCCACTTAGCAGCAGCTAATGGCCCAAGCTCACGTTGCGGCGCCGGCCTCCAGGGCATGACTCGCGCTGCGACGCCGAGTATGAAACCTAGAAAATTTCTCTAAGTCTTTTACAAGCTTGAGACGCCAATTTTGAAATCTCATAACTCATTAGTTATAACTCAAAACGAGATCGTTCAAAAGCCATTTTCTTCCTTTTCTTAGGTACTTTGATTTCCCACGGACAGAAGTTCGTTCTGAATCCATTAACATGCCATTCAATTGGCTTAATCTTCGCTCTTCGTTCATTTTAATGTTTTTAACTTTCTTTGTTCTTGACTCCACGACTCACATTTTATACGTTCTCTTACATTCTTATGAAACCCTACATATTCGGGTTCATTTACTAACTTTCAAATTTTTGTTCTTCTTTTACGAAATTTTCGCCATAACTTCGTTATAGCTTAGTTTTAAATCCGTTCTTCATGAACGTTTCTAACATTCCTAACCAAGCAATAAGCAACTAACTTATATGCGATGGTTTTAAACTTGTCCATTAACAACATTTGTACTACGATGGTTTTAAATTTGTCCATCAACAATGTTCTTCTTGTTCTTCGCGTATTCTTCGCGTTCTTCGTTCGTTCTTCATTTTAATCGATATTTTGGATTACGATTTCACTTTTTCTTGGAATTTGATGTTATAGAACACCATTCCTTACTTATTTAACCTACTCATTCATAAGATTCATTCGGATCGCTCAAAATCCTTGCGAATCTCTTGCTTAAGAAATTTATAAACTAAATTTCTTATTTTTATTTCTTCATTTTCTTATGATTTCAACCATATGAAATAATTACTAATCTCTTTTACTTCTTCTTCTCATTAAGCTATGTTTTTTACATAAAAAACTTAAAGAAAATATTAATAGAAACTAGGGTTCGGAGTACTGTTCTTCTTTAATCTCCTTCCGTCAGACAAAGCGTGAATTCAAGCTAGCTTTTCCTTCCTTCTTCTCCTTCTCTCCCCCCATCTAAACTCTCTCTCTTTCTCTCTTAAAGTGTAGGATTTTCAAAATCCCATTTAAATGAGATTAAGCTTCCTATTTATAGATTTTCAAGGCTAGGGGTATTTTAGTCATTTCGGCCACCAACCTCCTTACTATTCATAACTTAGCCACCAAGTTTACTAGGTGGCCAAGTGGCCGCCCCACCTCCTTTGGCTAGCTTCCCTTGGAAGCTTCGTGCTTCCGTAATTCGGAATTCGTCCGACAGTATAAAAATTGCGATTCTCGGAATCCAAATTTTTTTGGGTATTTCGTCTTTTCTTTACCGATTAACTTTTACGTATTCTTCGGATTTTCGAAAAACTAAAAAACACTTTTTGGTGTCAAGCGTTTTCCTTCACGTTTTCCCCTAACGTAGCTAAACGAGTGAAAAGTACATAACAATACTTTTTGTCGTTTTTATTTCGTCCGATTTCTGCACGTTTTTCAAGAAAAACTTTTATCGGCTTACTTAACTTTTCACGATATATTATCGTCAAATATTTTAACGGAATGTCATTTCGACATACCGAACTCTCGGAAAGGCTTATATTATTCAAACCATAACCCTTAGGTTTCGTCGGGTGAATAGTTCCTATTTTGTCTTTTTCCCCGAAAATATCTTTGTTCCCGGAAAATTTTTATTTTTGTCTTGAAAATTCTTACTCGTTCAGTCTAGCTCGTAGCCAGAATCCTCCCAATTAATAATCATTCTAGGTTATAGAACGATTAATAAACACATAGCACATAATAGTATTCATAAAAATTCTTTTTATTAATAACTAATTCTTTAAACCTAAATTCTGGATAATCCAAAATTCCAGGTTGTTACAGTATACCTATTTTGGGGCCGTCACAGTTGGTATCAAAGCTTAGGGATATGATCCCTGGCTGAGATGTGAGACAAGAACTAGGAGGGGAAAGACGGGGAATTTCTTTGCTAGTATGACCTACCTACGTTTATTTGGTATTTATTTGGTCAGTCAGAGTATAGGGATAATATGTGACATGTCAATTAACCCTTATTTTGTGGTGGTATTTGAAAATGACATCCGAGAATGTTGAGAATAGCAATGGAGCACGTGAGACCATTGAGTCTCCATAGATCAATAATGAGGATAATGTGCATCAGGAAGGCGACAATCCTCATGCAAATAACAACACTGGCCAAATGATGAATGATGGAATGTTCAGAGGCTTTATGCAATTCATGCGACATCAGGCGAGAGCGGCTCCTGTCCAAAATGTAGGTGGAAACACTGGAAACTCTCGGACGGTCACCGCTAAACAGTTCAAGGAGCTGGGACCACCGGAGTTTATTGGAGAGCCAAAACGACTTAAGGCAGAAGCATGGATAAAGCAGATCACCAAGATATTCGATATTTTGGGATGCTCCGAGGAGCAAAAGGTTCCATTTGCCACCTTTGTGTTTTGAGGAGAGGCAGATTACTGGTGGGAATCGGTAAAGTGTACTCAAACTGCCGCACTAAAGATGTCTTGGGAGAAGATCCAAGAACTATTCAACGATAAGTACTTTCCCAAAATTATTCATCACATGAAAGAGGTAGAGTTCATCAAGTTAGAGCAGAACAATATGACCGTGTCACATTATGAAGCTAAGTTTACCGAGTTGTCTCGATTTGCGTCTCATTTGGTTGATAACGAGGAGAGAATGACGCAGATGTTTCTAAGAGGTTTAAAACCAGAGGTACGTTAATACTTAATTTCTCACAAACTGTCTTTGTATTCAGATGTTCTCAATAGGGCTCAGTTATTGGAGCGCGATAACGAGTCAACTTAACCAAGAGAAAGCAGCCGACAAAATGATAATATCAGTGGTAGCAGTCATCGAAGCGGTGACAACAAATGTGGAGGGAATCAACATGCCAGAGATGGTAAGCACTTCGGTGGTAACCATGGCCAAGACAGTAAAAATGGACATTTCAAGAAAAGGAGATTCGACAATGATGGAAAGACATCAGCACCAACACCCGTTGTTAAGGAAGGAGAACGACCACCTATCATATGCTTCAAATGCGGAGGGGAGGGACATATCAGTGCAAACTGCGCGATGCAGTCCAAAGAGTGTTATAATTGTGGAAAAGAAGGTCACCTAGCCCGATTTTGTCATGCACCAAAGACAAGTCTAGCTGGGATGGAGGCACCAAAGGCCGTCCTAGAAAATTCAAAGCCGGTAGTTCAAGGGAGACCGTTTGTCGTAACCTCCTAGAAAGCAAGGAACCCGAACGAGGTCATCACGGGTAAGCTTATCATAAAATCTAGCGAAGTCTATACCTTATTTGATACCGGTTCCACCCATTCTTTTATTTCTCTTACTTGCGCTCAACGTTTAAATTTGACTCCGGAGAAATTAGACTTTGACTTGTCGGTTAAAACTCCGCTGGGAGAAATCTTCATTACATCCACTGTTTATAAGTCTTGTTTGATTCAAATCGGTAACCGCACATTACCCGTCGATCTTATTTCTTTAAAAATACTTGTATTTGACATGATTTTTGGGATTGATTGGTTAACTACTGTGACAACCCGATATTTTCTATATAAATAAATCTGAAATTTTGCATATAATTTTTTATTATTATTATTATTTTAAGGATGAGGATTTGTACAAGATAATGTGTATATGCATTTATGTGGTAAATAAAAATATATTTATTACATGAATATTTATAATTAATTTTATTATAAATTATATTTTATTAATAATTAATGTTATTGTAGAAATTTTTTATTATTTATTTTTCAAAGGAAATATGATATTATATTATTTAAATAATAAAATGAATGGTTATTGTAGTTATTATAATTATTATTTATTTATATAAATTTTAGCTCGGATTATTAAGTTAAATATTTTAACTTAATTAATAAAGTTGTTTATGTAAGGAAAATCAGATATGGAATCCAAACCCTAATTATGGTGTTGGAATAAGGAATGATAATAATATAATATTATTTGATTTTTAGTGCTATTAATAGGTACCGTATACGTGAACCGATAATGGTTGGTCAATTATGGCATTATATGATAAACCCTAGTTTTATTGTGCTAAACCCTAATTTGAGATCCAAATTAGAGTACATGATTATTTTATAATCATGATATATAATTGTTTTAAAAATTGTGTTATATGGTTTATGTTGTGTATTAATGATTATTAGGTAAACCCTTATTAAAATCTATGAACCCTAATTAATCTTTAGAAAAACCCTAATTTGAAACCCAAATTAGAGTACAAGATTATTTTGGAATCATGATATATGATTTATGACATTTATTATAAATATCATTGTTAATTAGGTAAACTCTAATAAATTTTAGAAACCCTAATTGCTTTATTAGCAAAGGTAACTATGATTTGTGTTACTAAACCCTAACATTCATGTATAACATAATTAGTAAACCTAATCTAATTAACAATCTTAATTTTTCAATTTTAGAAACTAAAATAATTTTATTTATTTATTTTATTTTTTTTTGGCACAAACCCTAATTGCTAAATCCTACAAATGTTATGTACTAAACCCTAAGGGCCAAACCCTAAGGGCCAAACCCTAAGGGTTTGTCAATTTCCATTTTTGCCATTAAATAGGAAATACAAATGACCAAATTGCCTCTCTATGCATTATTGAAGTCTAATATGTAGGTTTTGACAATAGGGTGGGTTGGTGACCTAATGTAACAACCATCTTGGCTTAAAACACCAGCACATCAGTCTCTATATCAGCATTACATGTATCTAGCCCTTGTATTTATAGCATTGGAGAGAGAAAAAAATCATTTGCAAACTCATTTTTCTCTCAGCACTCAACTTATTTCTCTCCCTCAAAACCAACGAAATTCTAAGGTATTACAGTTCCATAACCAAGCCCCACGAACATCACAACCAAATTAGAAGCACTGAATCAAAGATTGTTCATAAGGAGGTATAAACCCTAGCTTAAATTCTGCCCAAAATTCTGTTGTTAGATGTTAGATTTTTTTTGTTAAACATGTTTGTTATAGTGTCTAATGATGATCTGAGTTGCTAGATGTTAGATCCATAACACCTAGAGTCTCAGATTTGAAGATTTGTAAAATCTGGGAAAGAGAGAAATATGGTCTGACAGCCAAATAACAGGTCCCATAGATCTCGTCCTGTTATGTCTTTTTGTGTTTTTAAGCTTTGATCTGGTAGTATGCTGGAAGATCTTTGATCTGAAATTGTAATCAAAGTCAAACCTTAAGCCAGTAGAAAGTTATTAGTGGTCAAACCACGTTGACTGGCATTGACCACACGTTTCTGGGTAACCCAGAACGTGCCCAGAAAGTCTGACAGCTTGTTCACGCACTTGGATCTTGCTTCTGTTTATGTGTTAGACCTTGTTATTGTTGTAATATTGTTGTCTGACGTCTAGTCTACATGAACATGCCTCTAAAATCATTATATCGTTCTCTGAATCAACGAGATCAATGGTCAAAGTAGTAAGGACGAAACTGCCGGTTGAAGTTTCTGGGTAACCCAGAAATCTTCATAAGCAGTTTCGGACTACTACTTTGACCGGTTCATAATTGTTTTATGTGATGTTGTTAAAATGTTTTTATGTAATGAATCTGTAGATTTGCATGTGTTCTACATAATGAAGGCTTAATATCACTAAAACATTATAAGATCAACAAGTTATGGAAGCCCAAAATGAGCCAGTCGAACTCTTCTTCATTTCTGGGTAACCCAGAAAATAAAGAACAGCTCTGACAGCTTGTTCGTGGCTCCAGATCTACTTTGTTATGGGTTGTATGGCCATGTTAGTTGCTGGATCTTGTAGTCGTGCATTAGTACTACAATATCTGACTAATAACATGCCCAGTAACATCAGGATCTGACTGGAAATTGTGGTCAAACTCGATACCTTGCAAACTGCTATGAATGTACGAGAACAGCTCAAGAACATGAAGAACACCTATAGCGACGGTTCTGTCGCTATAAGTGGTCTTTAGCGACAAATATTATTTTATTTTCCAGAAATTATTTAATAAATAGAAAAATATAGTTTTTAATTATTAAAAATACAAAATAAATTATTAAAAATTATTTTAAATTTTAAAAATTAGTTTTTTATTATTTTAAATATATTTCATAAATATTTAATATTTTTGGAATATTAAAAGTATTTAATTTATTTAATTATAATATTAAATAAATTATTTAAAAATGATTTTAATATTTGAAAAATCATTTAAAATTATATTATGGTATAAGAAAATAATTTAAGTTATTTTTGATAACTTTTAATATTATGTGATAATTTTCATTAATAGATTAATATTAATGATAATTAAGTTATTTATTAAATGAATTAAAAATGATTTTATTAAATTAAAAATCATTTTAAATAAGAATAAGATATTTAAAAATATTTTAAGTTATAAAATATAACTTTTAATATTTAAAGGTAAATTTCAGTAATTAATTATTATTAATGATATTAAAGTTATTTAATAATTATATTAAATAATTTAGTTTAAAAATGATTTTAATATTATAATAATCATTTTAAATGAAAATAAAGTATTTAAAGATATTTTAAGTTATAAACTATAACTTTTAATATTTAAAGGATAATTTCATTAATAATTTAATATTATTGATGTATTAATATTAAATTTATTTAATAATTATATTAATAAATAGTTTTAAAATGGTTTTATTTATTTAAAAATCATTTAAAAAGGATATAAGTGAATTAAAAATATTTTAAGTTGTAATTAATAACTTTTAATATTTGGATAATGATAACTTAATAATTAAATATTAATGATAATAGAATTGTTTGATATTTAAATCATTTAACAATGATTCTGATATTTCAAAAATTATGGTAAATGGTAATAATTATTTTATAATTATTATAAGGTCATGAAAAATAGTGCGACTGTTGTTTAAGATATCTAAATGGATATATAATTACGGTATAGAGTCTTAGACTCGATATTACCCGATAAAGTTGTCGGTAGACCGACATGTTTCAGAAATTGATCTGGACTTAGCTAGATTGACTGAATAACTGTTTATTTGTGATTCAATGGTGTTAAAGTTATGTGACAATGTGATTAGGAATGTGCTGACTGCAATAAGCAGTATTATATGATATAATATATTATACTAATCAGACAATGATCTATTTAATGATAGGACTTGATAGAAAAGATATATCTAAGTTGTGTAAGCAGCAGACAAGGCAAGTATCTAACCATTTGCATTTACTTTATGCTAAGGACATGCGTAAGATAATATCTGAACTGTTCAAATATTTCAACCTTTGTATATACTTATGCAATGATTCTGTATAAGTAAGCTATTAATCAATAATTGTTGTACAATTTCCTTTATCCTGATAATATTGATCAAGTTATTTATTCTGTTCGTTAATTTCTATAACATGGTTATACAAGTTTTCCCACTTGGATAATCATTTTATTTTATCACATGTTGATACATACTTATAGTTGCCTAGTATGTATACATTGAAATAAAAGTCGTCTAAGCTATTTGATCCAGCTAGACATAAATTTAAAGTTGTTGTTGAACAAGATAAAACTTTACTCTTATCCAACCGAATTATTTTGGTTTGGATTCAAGATTGTTATGAACATCCCAATTATGGGAAATTTTTATGCGCTAAGGCGGACAAAGGATGAACGATAATATCGTTCTAGCAATGTAGTATTGATCAATACAGGGCATAACGGGTTGATCACCCCCGTGCCCGTAAGCAATGACGGTTTATAGATGAATTTCTGTTTAAACCTTTTTGAAAATAGAAAATAATGTTCATAGTCTGTCAACTGATTCTCATTTATAGTCAATACGTAGTTTCAAAAATTTGAAATCGAAATGATATGTTGTTGATTATTGGTTCAGCTTACTTCACAACTGTTGATCCGTTGTAGAAGTATCTTTCAAAGAAAACATGTAATCCTTTCAGTTAACTATTATTGTTGCTATTACTTGCTGGGCACTCGAATGCTCATTCTTACTTAATTTTAAATGTTTTTAGCTAAGTGTGAACAACCCGAAGGTTCTGCCAAGAACAAGGGGAAAGGGAAAGTTGTTGACTAAATGTTTAAGCTATTCTATGTAATAGTCTGACTTTATGATAAGGATAATAAATATTATTATTATTATCATGTAACGAATGTTTAAAGGTTTCGTACTTGGGAACTAAACTCTGATAATATGTAAATTTAGTTTGAAAATATATATTATTGTTATTATTATTAGTATTATTCCGCTCACAGGAATGGTATCGTGAAGCACCGAGTTCAGGTTTCAAGTACCTGGATTCGGGGGCGTCACAACTACTCATCATGCTAAAATTGATTATTTTCTTAAAGTTGTTAGCTTTCATATTCCTAATCAACCTATTATGCGAATTCAAGCGACCAAACCATTAAAATCAATCACGGTCATCTCAAGCCATAAAGCTATTTGTTTATTGAAAAATGGATGTCATGCTTTCTTAGCTCATGTCACAGATTTAAACAAAAATACGTCAGCTTTGAATGATATTTCTATTGTTAAAAATTTCCTGACGTATTATGTAACGCCCCAAAATCCGGTCTATCTTCACACCCGGATCCCTTACGTGACGAGTACATCATTCATCCAACATACATCATTATATACTGAAATATAATAACATACATTCTCAAATCCTAGGTTCTGGAAACCTTATAACCTTCCTCATTACAAATAATGATAATTACATTATTCCTTTCATCTTACAAGAGTGACTTTTATCTGCCACCAAGGATACATACAATTCATTAAACTAATCTATAGTTTAATTTTCATCTTTCTACATTACAAGTCTTCACTTGATCTTCTCGCTCATTCATAATCTGAATGGCACTTCATCTGGATACCGTCAGCTTGATCTATACGGGATCCTTAAGTTCTTCTAACATCGTTCGCTGAAAATGTTTTTCATTTAAAGCAAGTGTGAGCATTCAATTGCCCAGCAAGTCATAACAGTTGAACATACAACTTCAAGAGTTTAACATTCCATTGGAACTTAAATAACCTAACAAAGGTTATGAAGTAGCTTGAACAATAAGAATAATCTCGATTCCTATCATTTTAAAAAATTAGTCACATTCACTTTGAAATAATTTTATTCTCTATTATCTTTCATACACATCCGGTCTGGCTAGAATCAATAGCACAGACTTAACAATAACGGTTCATGTATAAACGTGACATTCTTTTATTGAACAGTTCAAACATAGAACAATTCATCTCATAGAAACACCGAAGTGTTCACATTGTGGCACAAGGCCTCATACGTTCTACCACCTTGTACAAATATCACACATTAGCACATAGACAGAACTTCTCAAGTTCAACATTTTAGAAGTTTTAGAAACTAGCATTCATTTAAAAATATGAATGAAGTTAGGAAACTTGCCTTACGCACAGCTACAGCTTACGCTGAACTGCTCATTCCAATCCCTATAACACATAAGGAAAATAACACGTACACCAATTAGTCATATACTTGACTTACACATTGGTTTACTTAACTTTACTTCTTAAGATTTGCGTTCTTGCAATATAATTTTACGCGACTAACTTTCATTACCGGTTTACGGTTTCATGACATACGGAGATGTCTTACTCAATACGTTCATCAACTTTGATGATTTACATTCTTATCTTCTTCATATACTTCTATAGGAGTCGGCACACATCTCTTCTCTGCTAGTAGTCCATATGGTACTCTGAGTGATTTCCCGCAAACAACCAATAAACAAGTTCCCGTCTCATCTACACTGCCATCACAGTGAGTTAAATCGGTTGCCAGTTTCGTATATATCTTCGCTCTCTGAAGGAATTGTTTAGCACAGCTCCAATATGTCAACCATCAAAGGTTACGATTGTACCACAACCTAACTTTCTCTTAACTTATACGAATTATTAAATTATAATGTTCGTTAAGTCGAATTCATATTCCTTATGGCTTTCTAGCAACTAAATGCCATACCTTAAGATTTATTCATCATCGTCTAAGTCATACAGTCTTTTGTATACTCAGAACGATCATTTCATATTCATTCTACGCATTTATAGCATTAAGCATTTTACGTTACCTTATTCTTATCTTACAACGTCCGGTTCATTCAACTCGGAACGTTTATCCAAGTTATACTTATTAACTCGACTTCTTAACATTATACGTTATTATCTTCAACTCAATTTCTTCATCATTCACGATTGATCAACATTCTTCACAATCCTACGGTCAAACCATACACAGGGTGTAGGTTCTACCCATTTAATATTCGAGTACACTCAACCTTCACGTCGGTTAAAGTGTTCAACGCTTACATTTTATTCTAACATTCTCATCCGACTTATATTCGGCTTTCAGTAATCTTATTACCGTTCGCTATGGCTCTCTTGATACCATTTGTATCTTACTTACTACCTTTGTCAACGTTTAAGTCATACAACCAGGGTATACTTTGAACGTTCGTCAAACACGAATACGATTCACGAAGATCATATACGTATTCAACGTTCACGTTGTTTGCCTCTTAATCTCTCATTCAACCTTTACTCAAGGTTTTAATTACTTTTAATTATTAACCATCCCATGAACCCCATGTTCTTTGTTCTTTCTTAATGTCAAAGCCATACAGTCCATTGTACGCTAAGACCGATCGTTCATCGCAACAACGTTGCGTTCACAACGTCTAAACGCTTTACATTCATCTCTAAATACCATGACATAACATCGGAATGTTATTCATTACCTTCATCAACCAACGTCTAAGGAATTCCCAATCATAGTAATCCCTCACGTTCATTTGTCGCGACTATGGTCCCCGAACATCGGTTCCATGACTCGCATCCACATTCTTTATCTTTTAATCTCATTTAAATCTTTTTGTTCAACCATTATTAAAGATTTAAAACACTTGATTAAGTGTTACATTAGTTAAACATTATGTTCATATTTCTTTCTTGCACATCCTCCAGTAATTGAGAACTAAAAATCTAATTTCTGGGCATTACTATGCACCGGCCTTGCAGCGCTGTGCCCTTCTTTTCCTCTCGCGCTGCGGCGCGACCTACGTCTCTCTCCTCTCTTCCCGGGCTGGCGTTGTAGCGCCAAGTTATTTGTTATCTCTCACGCTGAGGATCCACTCTCCAGAAGATTATGGCCGATCTCGCATTGCGGTGCCATCCTCCAAGGCACGACTTGCGCTGCGGCGCCGAGCATGAAACATAGAAAATTTTTCTAAGTCTTTTACAAGCTTGAGACGCTGATTTCGAAATCTTATAACTTCTTCGTTATAACTCAGAACGAGGTCGTTCCAAAGCCATTTTCTTCCTTATCTTATTTACTTCGATTCCTCTCAGACAGAACTTTGTTCTAAATCCGTTAACATGCCATTCAATTGGCTTAATCTTCACTCTTTATTCATGTTTACATTTTTAACGTTCTTCGTTCGTTCGTCCGTAATTCGGTCATCCGAACTCGGAATTAGTTCAATCTTGAGTCTACGATTCACGTTTTCAACATTCTCTAACATTCATATGAAACCCCACACGTTTGGGTTCATTTACTAACTTTCTAATTCTCGCTCGTCTATTACAAAAATTTCGCCATAACTTCGTTATAGCTAAGTTTTAATCCGTTCTTCGTGAATGTTTCTAACGTTCCTAAACAAGCAATAAGCAACTAACTTATAAATGATGGTTTTAAACTTGTCCATCAACAACATTTATACTACGATGGTTTTAAATTTGTCCATCAACAACGTTCTTCGTGTTCTTCATTCGTTCTTCATTTTAATCGATATTTTGGATTACGATTCTACTTTTTCTTGGAATTTGATGTTATAAAACATCATTCCTTACTTAATTCACCTACTCGTTCATAATATTCATTCGGATCGCTCAAAATCCTCACGAATCTTATACTTGCTTAAGAAATTTATAAACTAAATTTCTTATTTTTATTTCTTCATTTTCTTACGATTTCAACCATATGAAATCATTACTAATCTCTTTTTCATCTTATTCTCATTAAGCTATGATTTTGACATAGAAAACTTAAAGAAAATATTTGAAGAAACTAGGGTTAGGATTACCGTTCTTCTTTAATCTCCTTCCGTCGGACAAAGCGTGCAATCGATCTAGCTTTTGCTCAGTCCTCTTCCTCTCTTCTTCCATCCGAACCCTCTCTCTTTCTCTCTCAAAGAGTGGGATTTTCAAAATCCTAGAAAATGAAATTCTAGGTTTCAATTTATAGAAAACTAAAGCTAGGGGCAAAATAGATATTTCACCCCTAAAGTTACTATTCCCACCTCCTCTTCAACTTAGCCACCAATTTAACTTGGCCACCACCCTTACTTGGTGGCCAAGTGGCCGGCCTATATGCCCCTAGGGTTGCCCCAATGGTTTTTACCCATCCGTTTACCCATCGGTTCGATCCGCGGTTTCTTTTCTTGGTTTGGGCTTTAACCCTAATTCTTATTGGGCCTAACTTGGGCTTGATTTCACAAATAATTGGGCTTGACATAATCCAAGTCTAATTGAATTCTACAAAGTCCATGAACACAAAGTCCATTAAGACTAATCATATTCTACGCATTCTTTTCTTGTATTCTCGTAATCTCTTCGTATTTAATTTGTACAATGTTCGTATTATACGTCGTACTATTCTACTTTCTATACTCGTATAATAACTCGTATCATACTCGTTTTTCTCACGCATAATAACCCCTAGTTATTATACGTACTGATTATATTCTCAGAACTCACTTTCCCTAACCCTTAGGTTTTGAGTCCGCAGGCGAAAACTTCGTTTTTGTCATAACTGAAATATTATTGAATATTCCATCACGTCTCAACATTTTACGTAATCAATAAGTTCTAAAAATTTCAAAATAAATCTCCGAGCAGAAACGGATGAATATTGCATATTTCGTCTTTTTCCCCAAAAAAATTTTGTTCCTGAAATTTTTTTATTTTCGTCTTGAAAATTCTTACTCGTTAAATTTAGCTCGTAGCCAGAATCCTCCCGACTTATAATCATCCTAGGTTATAGAACGATTAATAAACACATAGAACATAATAGTATTAATAAAAATTCATTTTATTAATAACTAATTCTTTAAATCTAAATTCTGGATAATCCAAAATTCTGGGTTGTTACAATTCCCCGAAGAACTTCCTGGTCTACCCCCGGAGCGTGGAATCTAGTTTGGTATCGATCTTGAACCTGGTACAAAACTCATTTCCAATGCCCCATATCGAATGACTTCTATTGAACTTTAGGAGTTAAAAACTGCAGGATTTGTTAGACATCAGTTTCATTCAACCTAGTGCGTCTCCTTGGGGTGCTCCTGTTCTATTCATGAAGAAGAATGATGGACGTATTCAACTTTGTGTTGATTATCGGGAGTTGAATCGTGTCACCATCAAAAATAGGTACCAGTTGCCTCGCATTGATGAGCTATTTGACAGTTGCAAGGTGCCAAATTCTTTTCAAAGATTGATCTTCGTTCCGGATATCATCAGTTGAAGATTAAAACTGATGACATTCCAAAGACTTCTTTCAGAACTCGGTACGGGCATTATGAATTCTTAGTCATGTCTTGTAGATTGACTAATTCTCCTACTGCCTTCATGGATATGATGAATCGAGTATTCAAGGAATATTTGGATCACTTTGTGGTCGTCTTTATTGATGACATCCTCATATATTACAAAACCTGTGAAGACCATGAGCAACAATTAAGGTTGATACTACAAAAGCTTCGTGAAAACAAGCTATATGCCAAGTTAAAGAAATGCGAGTTCTAGCTTGAGGAAGTTGCATTCATTGGTCACGTGATATCAAATCATGGGATATCTGTTGACCAGGCAAAGATTGAAGCAATTCTAAGCTGGGAGAAACATAACTCAGTGACCAAAGTACGTAGCTTTCTCGGCTTAGCTGGTTATTATCGGAGATTCGTAGAATGGTTTTCTCGAATCGCTACTCCATTAACTCATCTGACTCGAAAAGATTCAAAATTTGGTTGGAGCGAGGAATATGAGAAGAGTTTTCACGAACTCAAGAGGAGAATCATTTCAGCACCTGTTCTGACAATATCATCTGGCTCGAAGGGATTTGTCATCTACAGTGATGCTTCAGACAAAGGGTTAGGATGTGTTCTTATGCAATATGGGAAAGTCATAGCCTATGCCTCAAGAAAACTCAAAGAATATGAGAGGAATTATCCTACTCATGATCTAGAGTTGGTAGCAGTCATTTTTGCGCTTAAGATTTGGAGGCATTACATGTATGCAGAAAAGGTGGAGATATATATGGATCATAAAAGCATCAAATATTTCTTCAGTCAAAAGGAACTCAACATGCGGCAACGATGATGGCTTGAGTTGTTGAAAGATTACGATCATACCATTCAATACCATCTTGGAAAAGCGAACGTAGTAGCTAATGCATTGAGTAGAAGATCATATGCTGGTACGAGTGCATTATTGTCAACGCAAAGGCCCATTTTATATGACATACAAAGGATGGAGATAGAGTTAAAGATTCCAAGGACCCATGTGATGATGGCGAATATACGAGTAGAACCGACTTAAATCGATAAAGTAAAATTTTTTCAAGCTACAGATCTGGAGCTGATGCGTATGAGAAAGAAAATGCAAGAAGGTGCTATGCCGGAAGTAAGAATCAATGAAAAAGGAATACTTCGAGTCAACTTCAGACTTTATGTTCCTAACAACCCTGATTTAAAGTATAAAATCATGATGGAGGCGTACAACACACTGTTTGTAATCCATCCTGGGAGTACCAAAATGTATCGTGATCTTTGACATACATTTTGGTGGAGCAATATGAAAAGAGAGATAGCGGAGTTTATCGCAAGGTGTTTAGCTTGTCAACGAGTCAAGGCAGAGCATCAAGTACCAAAAGGTCCATTGCAACTACTTGAAACTCTAGAATGGAAGTGGGAGCACATTATCATGGATTTTGTTACTAGTCTTCCCAAGGTTTCTTAAGGCATAAATGCAATTTGGGTCATTGTTAATAGATTAACCAAGTATGTTCATTTCCTACCTATATGAGAAACTTATACACTTAAACATCTTGCTCGTATGTACATAAATGAGATTGTAAGACTGCATGGTATGCCAGTATCCATAGTTTCTGATCGAGACCCAAGATTCACTTTAAGATTTTGGGTTAGTTTGCAAAACGTTATGGGCACAGATTTACGATTTAGCTCGAGATATCATCCTCAGACGAATGGGCAGTCGAAGAGGACTATTCAAACTCTTGAAGATTTATTAAGACTCTGTGTCCTTGACTTCAAAGGAAGTTTGGACAAGTTCTTACCATTGGTGGAGTTTTTCTATAACAACAGTTATCAAACAAGTATTGGCATGGCTCCATTTGAGGCATTGTATAGAAGAAAGTGTCGTTCTCCAGTATGCTGGGTTGAGGTGGGTGAAGCAATGTTGTTGGGACCAAAGTTGGTACGTATGACTATGGAAAAGATTCAAACGATCCGACAACGTTTAAAAACCTCACAAGATCGACATAAGAGTTATGATGATCTTCATCGAAAGGACGTGGAATTCGATATTGGAGATCATGTGTTGTTACGTGTTGCTCCATGGAAGGGAGTTACGAGATTTAGAAATAGAGAAAAGCTTAACCCTCGATTCATTAGCCCATTTTTAATCCTCGATCGAGTAGGAATTGTGGCCTATAAACTCGCATTACCGCCAAGTATGTCTCGTGTTCATAATGTTTTTCACATATCTATGTTACGTAAATATGTGAAAGACCCGAACCACATTATTGAATTAGAACCAGACGAGATATAGGAATATTTAACGTATGATGAGTTACCTGTTAATATCTTGGATAAGAAGGATCATATTCTACGCTCCAAGGTTATACCTCAAGTCAAAGTTTTGTGGAGAAACCACGATGTGGAAGAAATGACATGGAGTTAGAATCTGAGATGAATTCAAGATATCCTCATGTACCCTAATTTCGAGGACAAAATTTCATAAGAATGGGAGGTTGTAAGACCCCAACTTTTATGAATAAAGAATAATTTTCTCTAAATTAATTTTTTAATATTATGGTGTGAATTTGATATAATGTTATAGTTGTGGGTAATATTTACAAATTTTGCAAAGTAAGCAAGTGGTTATATAATATTTGATTGGTCGGGGAATATTCGTTTTAACAGGGAATATTCGTACGAAGGCATAATCATTGGTGGACCCCACAACGGAAGTATTGTCGTAGTTAAAAAACGACAGAATTATCTTTTTATAAAAATAACGGCGAAAATGTTATCGTTAAACTGTTGAACTACCCGGTAGTAAAAGTAAAGTAATATGTATGGTTGTATAGTAGCAAACTGTATTGATTATTGATGCTTACATGAGAAGTCACTCAGTTATACTCAATTATTGCTATAGTAATTACTGCATCTTATCTCTCATATTATTGATTCATATATTATCACAGTATCATCTGTATAATATTTATTATTCTTAAATCAATAATTGAGACGACAAAGTTATCCATATTATTATTTGTAATATTGACAATGTCTAGAAGTTATGTCAAGGAGAGGTTTGGTCACCTAATTGTGCGTCAATAAGGAGAAATCCTTATCGGAAAGCCCCCTTTTTCCTTGGAACGACCTAGTTGTTAAATATTGTGAGTTATAATATTAATGATGAATAAGTTCGTGTTGATTAAAGATGAAATTGATAGTTCCATTGTGTTGGGATTATTAGTGTTAGTGGAAATCGATATTTATTTTGAAAATAATTGATGTCTGGAGGTTATATTGACCATTCGGGTAATTAATCGGAAAAATGAGAAATTAATTGCTATTATTTCAAATGCTTATAACTATTTGTTCAAATGTGTGTACTATTGATTCACAATCATGTACTATTAGGGGAGGTGGTGCAAGATTGATAATACTTGCATGACTAAATTAAAAATGGAGGTATAGATGAAGGTAATATACTGTAATTAGTTTTTTCACATGATTATACTATTAAGTCACATGAATGAACTATTGATTCACATTATTTACTATTAGGGGAGGTGGTGCAAGTTTGATAATACTTGTAGGACTAAATTAAAAATGAAGAAAAAGTGGAAGGTATTAAACTATAATATTTCGAGCCCCAAAATGTTCAATTATCGAAACTATATTTTCCTATAAATAGAAGCTCATTCTTCATTCGTTTCTTACAAATTCACAAAAGCTTTAGAGCAATTATTATAGAGAGAAATTATAGAGAAAAAGAAGAAAAGAAGTCTACTACCTTACTATTCTAATATCCAGTTTTTCTAAGGTAAGGGGTATTATTCTTTCGTATTCATGAAGAGAGTTATTTTCTTTTAATACTCGTAAGAGTTGTTATTCTATTCTTTATTATTATGTTGGAATAACCTGTCTATGAGAAGTACCACATACATGGTGAAATTCTTATGTTATTCCATTCTTTATTATTTTGTTGGAATAACCTGTCTGTACGGTCTATCGCATGCCTGGTGAATTCTGTTGTTATTCAATTCTTTATTATTCTATTGGAATATCTTGTCTATACAGATTACGCATGACCTGGTTCCATTCTTTATTATTCTATTAGAATATCATGTCTGTGCGGGTTACACATGACCTGGTTCTATTCTTTATTATTTTGTTGGAATAAACTATCTGTGCGAATTACGCACGCCTGGTGAATTCTTCTGTTATTCCATTCTTTATTATTCTGTTGTAATAACCTATCTATGTGGATTACTGCATGCATGGGAATGAACATTCGTATTTATTCCTTATTAAATCATGGAAATGATCTGTCTACGTGGATTACCGCATGGCGGGCAAAAATCCATTTGCGATTTCATATATTCTATTATACTCAGTTGGTTAAAGTTTTGGCTTCTATACTCCATGAAATTAGTGGAATATCCTTGATATTTGGGCTTCATCTAGTATCTTTTCATGGAAATATTCTTCTGAGCATTCTTGAATTTTACTCCACAAAACAGTATCATGTTGACAATTTGGACGTAATTGATTTTTGGATAAATTAAACTATAAATCTTTACAAATTTATCCTTGAACTTTTTTTATTGAATTCTTATATCATTGTCGTCATCCTCTTGTTTATAATATGTTGAAAGTCATATGTGGCCTGTAGTGCATAGATGAACTAGGTATGATTATGAAGAGGGATTATTCGGTATAATCATGACCGTAATGTTACAAATGATGTGGTAAAAGTCCTCTTTGGCCCGTAGTGCATTGATGGACAGTTGTTGGCATGATCATGACCATTGATGAATACACGAATAACTTTGGCCCGTAGTGCATGGATAATTTGTGGTCATAATACTAATGAATATCCTTGGTCATAGTGTAGGGATGATTTGGTTTATTTATTAAGCTGAGTCTCAGCGATAAAAGTGATGAAAAACCTTTTAATTCATAGAAGATAGTAGATTTTATGCTCTACTTGACTCTTCTAATGTATTGCTTGTTCCGCTGCAATTAAACTTGTTATCTATTATATTCTATTAGTTTAACATTGTTGAAGGCTAATAATAATTTATTCTGCATTATCTTAGTCATAATATTTCTTTTTGGGCTAGTTTAGCTCACCCTTACTTTCACTTTTCTCTTCAGAAAATGAGAACGTAGCCGAGACTAGCCGGGGAACGGAGTGACGGTCCAAATGATAGCATTAGTAGTCCTCACTATTCTGTTAAATAGTGTGACAATAAATGTAATGAGGACTCCATTGAGTTTGGATATTGTCTAGATGATAATATTCTTATTAAAACTCTTAGATTTTGTTTTGTCGTATCTTACACGACTGTTGTATAATTAAGTTGTATTTGAATGTTATGTCATGTATTTGGCGACTCAAGATGAGTTATGTATACATATTTTTGGGGGCGTCACAGTGGACCCTATAATAAAATTATTGTCGTAGTTAGAAAACTACAGAATTTTCTTTTTATAAAAATAACGGCAAAAGTTTTACCGTTAAACTGTTGAACTACCCGGTGGTAAAAATACAGTAATACGTGTGGTTACATAGTAGCACATGGTATTGATTATTGATGCTTACGTGAGAAGTCACTCAGTTATACTCAATTATCGATACAGTAATTGCTGCATAATATCTTTCATATTATTTATTCAATTATTGTCATAGTATCATCTGCATAATATTTTATATTATTAAATCAATAATTGAGACGGCAAAGTTTTTCATATTATTAATTGAAATATTGACCATGTCTAGAAAGTTCTGTCAAGGAGAGGTTTGGTCACTTAATTGCGCACCAATAATGAGAAATTCTTATCGGAAAACCCCATCTTTCTGGGAATGATCTGGTTGTTAAATATTGTGAGTTATAATATTAATTATGAATAAGTTTTTGTTGATTAAAGATGAAATCGATATTTCCATTATGTTGGGATTATTAGTGTTAGTGTAAATCGACATTTATTTAGATAATAATGGATGTCTGGAGGTTATATTGACCAATCGGGTAATTAATCAAATAAATGAGCAATTAATTGCTATTAATTCACATGCTTATAATTATTTGTTCACATGTGTGTACTGTTGATTCACATGAATGTACTATTAGGGGAGGTGGTGCAAGATTGATAATACTTGCATGACTAAATTAAAAATGGAGGTATAGATGAATGTACTATACTGTAATTATTTTTTTCACATGATTGCACTATTGATTTACAAGATGTACTCTTAGGGGAGGTGGTGCAAGTTTGATAATACTTGCAGGACTAAATTAAAAATGAAGGAAAATATGAAGCTCATTCTTCTTTCATTCTCACCAATTCACTAAGACTCACAAGAGCAATTATAGAAAGAGAAGTTATAGAGAGAGAAGTTTTAGAGAGAAAGTAGAAGAGAAGTCTGCTACCTCACTATTCCAGTATCCAGTCTTCTTCTGAGGTAAGAGATATTATTTTTTTCAGTATTCATAAGGAATAATATTTTCTTCCATACTTTGTAGTATGTGAGTACTTTTATTTCGTCTCGTATTCCTTATTATACTCTCATTTTGTTAAAGTATTGCTTTTATACTCCGTGAAATTTGTAGAATATCCTTAAAATTTGCGTTTCATCTAATATCATTTTACAAATATATTTTATGCACATTCTTGTTAAATTTTAAGCTTTTCATGCCTCAGTACTGTCCATGAGTAGTATTCATTTTATGGTACTATTCACGGGTACTATTCACAGGTACTATTCACAAAGAACTATTCACAGGTACTATTCACGAGTACTATTCAAAAAGTACTATTCACGAGATACTATTCCCGAAGTACTATTTACGAGGTATTATTCACTCGGGTACTATTCACCCGGGGAATTATTCATGACAAAAATATATTTCTTTGTTGTCCAAATCATTTTTAATACAATATTATTCTTGAATTTTACACCACAAAGTAGTATCATGTTGACAATAAGGAGAAATCCTTATCGGAAAGCCTCTTTTTTCCTGGGAACGATCTAGTTGTTAAATATTGTGAGTTATAATATTAATGATGAATAAGTTCGTGTTGATTAAAGATGAAATTGATAGTTCCATTTTGTTGGGATTATTAGTGTTAGTGGAAATCGACATTTCTTCAGATAATAATTGATGTCTGGAGGTTATATTGACCAATCGGGTAATTAATCGGATAAATGAGCAATTAATTGCTATTATTTCAAATGCTTATAACTATTTGTTCACATGTGTGTACTATTGATTCACATTCATGTACTATTAGGGGAGGTGGTGCAAGATTGATAATACTTTCATGACTAAATTAAAAATTGAGGTATAGATGAAGGTACTAAACTATAATTAGTTTTTTCACATGAATATACTATTAAGTCAGATGAATGAACTATTGATTCACATTATTTACTATTAGGGGAGGTGGTGCAAGTTTGATAATACTTGTAGGAATAAATTAAAAATGAAGAAAAAGAAGAATGTATTAAACTATAATATTTCGAGCCCCAAAACGTGCAATTATCGAAACTATATTTTTCTATAAATAGAAGCTAATTCTTCCTTCATTTTTCACCAATTCACAAAAGCTTTAGTGCAATTATTATAGAGAGAAATTATAGAGAAAAAGAAGAAAAGAAGTCTGCTACCTTACTATTCCAATATCCAGTTTTTCTAAGGTAAGGGGTATTATTCTTTCGTATTCATGAAGAGAGTTATTTTCTTTCAATACTCGTAAGGGTTGTTATTCCATTCTTTATTATTATGTTGGAATAACTTATCTATGAGAAGTACCATATACATGGTAAAATTCTTATGTTATTCCATTCTTTATTATTATGTTGAAATTACCTGTCTGTACGGTCTATCGCATGCCTGGTGAATTCTGTTGTTATTCTATTCTTTATTATTCTGTTAGAATATCCTGTCTGTACGGATTACGCATGACCTGGTTCCATTCTTTATTATTCTATTGGAATATCCTGTCTATTCGGTTTACGCATGACCTGGTTCCATTCTTTATTATTCTATTGGAATAACCTGTCTGTGCGAATTACGCACGCCTGGTGAATTCTTCTATTATTCCATTTTTTATTATTCTGTTGGAATAACCTGTCTATGTAGATTACTACATGCATGTGAATGAACCTTCGTATTCATTCCTTTTTAAATTGTGGGAATGATCTGTCTACATGGATTACCGCATGGCGGGCAAAAATCCATTTGTGATTTCATATATTCTATTATACTCAGTTGGTTAAAGTTTTAGCTTCTATAATTCATGAAATTAGTGGAACATCCTTGATATTTACGCTTCATCTAGTATCTTTTTATGGAAATATTCTTCTGAACATTCTTGAATTTTACTCCACAAAACAGTATCATTTTGACAATTTGGACGTTATTGATTTCTGGATAAATTAAATTATAAATCTTTACAAATTTATCCTTGAACTTGTTTTATTGAATTCTTATATCATTGTCATCATCCTCATGTTTATAATATGTTGATAGTCATCTGTGGCTTGTAGTGCATAGATGAACTTGGTATGATTATGACCAGGGATTATTCAGTATAATCATGACCGTAATGTTACAAATGATGTGGTAAAAGTCCTCTTTGGCCCGTAGTGCATTGATGGACAGTTGTTGGCATGATCATGACCATTGATGAATACACGAATAACCTTGGCCCGTAGTGCATGGATAATTTGTGGTTGTGATACTAATGAATATCATTGACCGTAGTGCAGGGCTGATGTGGTTTATTTATTAAGCTGAGTCTCAGCGATAAATGTGATGAAAAACCTTTTAAATCATAGAAGATAGTAGATTTTATGCTCTACTTGACTCTTCTAATGTATTGCCTGTTCCGCTGCAGTTAAACTTGTTATCTATTATATTCTATCAGTTTAACATTGTTGAAGGCTGATGATAATTTATTCTGCATTATCTCAATCATAATATTTCTTTCTGAGCTTGTTTAGCTCACCATTTCTTTCACTGTTCTCTTCAGGGAAATGAGAACATAGCTGAGACTAGTCGGGGAACGGAGTGACGGTCCAGATGATAGCATTAGTAGTCCTCACTATTCTGTTAAATAGTGTGACAATAAATGTAATGAGGACTCCATTTAGTTTGGATATTGTCTAGATGACAATATTCTTATTAAAACTCTTAGATTATGTTTTGTCGTATCTTACACGATTGTTGTATAATTAAGTTGTATTTGAATGTTATACCATGTATTTGGCGACTCAAGATGATTGATGTATACCTATTTTTGGGGGCGTCACAGTGGACCCCCACAATAAAATTATTGTCGTAGTTAGAAAACTACAGAATTTTCTTTTTATAAAAATAACGACAAAAGTTTTACCATTAAACTGTTGAACTACCCGGTGATAAAAGTACAGTAATACGCGTGATTACATAGTAGCACACGGTATTGATTATTGATGCTTACGTGAGAAGTTACTCAGTTATACTCAATTGTTGCTACAGTAATTGCTGCATATTATCTTTCATATTATTTATTCAATTATTATCACAGTATCATCTGCATAATATTTTATATTATTAAATCAATAATTGAGACAAAAAAGTTTTTCATATTATTATTTGAAATATTGACCATGTCTAGAAAGTTCTGTCAATGAGAGGTTTGGTCACCTAATTGGGAGCCAATAATGAGAAATCCTTATTGGAAACCCCATCTTTCCTGGGAATGATGTGGTTGTTAAATATTATGAGTTATAATATTAATGATGAATAAGTTCGTGTTATTAAAGATGAAATCGATATTTCCATTATGTTTGGATTATTAGTGTTAGTGTAAATCGACATTTATTTCGATAATAATGGATGTCTGGAGGTTATATTGACCAATCGTGTAATTAATCGGATATATGAGAAAATAATTGCTATTAATTCACACGCTTATAACTATTTGTTCACATATGTGTACAATTGATTCACATTCATGTACTATTAGGGGAGGTGGTGCAAGATTGATAATACTTGCATGACTAAATTAAAAATGGAGGTATAGATGAATGTACTATACTGTAATTATTTTTTTTCACATGATTTTACTATTGATTCACAAGATGTACTCTTAGGGGAAGTAGTGCAAGTTTGATAATACTTGCAGGACTAAATTAAAAATGAAGGAAAATATGAAGCTCATTCTTCTTTTATTCTCACCAATTCACTATGACTCACAAGAGCAATTATAGAAAGAGAAGTTATAGAGAGAGAAACTTTAGAGAGAAAGTAGAAGAGAAGTCTGCTACCTCACTATTCCAGTATTCAGTCTTCTTCTGAGGTAAGAGATATTATTTTTTGCAGTATTCATAAGGAATAATATTTTCTTCCATACTTTGTAGTATGTGAGTAATTTTATTTCGTCTCGTATTCCTGATTATACTCTTATTTTGTTAAAGTATTGCTTCTATACTCCGTGAAATTAGTAGAATATCCTTAAAATTTGCGCTTCGTCTAATATCATTTTACAAAGATATTTTATGCACATTCTTGTTCAATTTTAAGCTTTTCATGCCTCAGTACTATCCATGAGTAGTATTCATTTTACGGTACTATTCACAAAGTACTATTCATAGGTACTATTCACATGTACTATTCACGAGTACTATTCACAAAGTACTATTCACGGGATACTATTCCCAAAGTACTATTCACGAGGTTTTATTCACTCGGGTACTATTCACCAGGGAATTATTCATTACAAAAATATATTTCTTTGATATCCAAATCATTTTTGATACAATATTATTCTTGAATTTTACTCCACAAAGTAGTATCATGTTGACAATTTGGACATTATTGAATTCTGGATAAATTAAGTTATAAATCTTTAAAAATTTATCCTTTGCTTTCTTTTAATAAAATTCTTATATCATTGTCATCATCCTCATACTTATATTGTAATAAAAGTCATTTGTGGCTTACGTATCCGCACGTTCTAGGTCATAGAACAACATTCACATAGCTTACTCTTATAAATAATCAATTAAATTCATTTATTCCACATAATCAAATAAAAATTTAATTCTCATAAAAATACGATTTTCTCGGGCGTTACATCTTTTATATCTTTTATTTTATTTTATTTTCTTTTCTCTTTTTTTTATATGTCAACATGCCAGAAACCAAGATTCGAAACTGTGTAAGCGTCAAAGTCTTTTATTACCTTGAAAAAATGAAAGTTAAAAAGAGTGAACATATTCTCAAAGTAATAAAAACGCAAACTAAAATTGAAAAATAACTAGTTAAAACAGTTGGTCGGTGCTTGCTAAGAAGGATGGATCAATAACAGTCTCAATGTAGCGCCCCCAAGTCCGAGTATCTTCCAACCCGACAAATGGTGCTATACTGAACAACATTCATACATTCATTCAATTGAAAAGTCTCAAAGAACGAACATAACTTCTATATATTTAAAGTAATATTTACATTACCTAGGTTCTATACCCATTACAAATGTGACAACCCGAGAAATTAGACAATTTATGAAAATCTTAAATGATTGATTTAAGGTCAAATAATAGACCTACACAAAAAATAAGTGTATGCATTTGATGTTATTAGGATGGAATTTTGAGGATTTCAAAATTCTGTGAAGGATTTAGGTGAATTATTCAGGATTATGAATTTATGTGATTATGTTCTGTGTTTATGGTTATGTATGTGTATAGAATGTGGTTAAGGGTCAAGGGTTGACCATATTAATTATATATGTGTCAAACCCTAAGTATATATGAAGAACGACAACGTTCAGTTAGAAAATCATAACGTCTAATAAGAAACCCTAGAAATCAGTTCTGGAAACCCTAGTTTCAGTTCCGGGAAATCCGAAATCCTAAATCGGATATTGAAAACCCTAGATTGGGAATGCAATGTATGTACAAGGTTAAACGCCAATAATATTAAATTAATTAGGGAAAACCCTAATGAATTATCAAAATCTTAATTGATTATTTGAAAACCCTAATACGAGATCTGAAAACCCTAACTTCAGATTCTGATAAAATAAAGCCCTAATCTGGGAATATAATGGAGAATTTTAATGCTTTAGTGCTATTAATTAAGTACAAATTAGGGTAAAAGTTAATTAATTAGCAAACCCTAATTTCCAATTTTTGGAACCCTTATTGTTCCGTCAGAAACCCTAATGCTCAATTGTGGATTTAATTGCTAAAATTAGCAATGTTAATTAGGAAACCCTAATCCTATTTTTTAATTTATGAGTAATTAGAAAACCCTAATCTTATTACGAAATTTAATTTCTAATTTAGAAAATTTTATTTTTCTATTAGAAACCTTAATTAGTGGTTTATAAACCCTAATTCGTGATTTTGACTTTAATTGCTTAATTAGCAATTTTAATTAGAAAATGTTAATCATAATTAGTAAGATTTAAAGTATGATTAAGAAAATTTATATAATTAGAAAATCCTAATTATAAGTTAGAAATATTAATTTTCAATTTTGAAAACCTAAATTGAAAATTTTAGAAATTTAACTTGGAAGTTAAGGGTTAAAACCTAAACCCTAAATGCTCCAAACCCTAAACCCTAAGGGTTTGGGGAATGTCATGTGTACCATTAAAATTGCTTGTATAATGTCTAAAATGCCATTTTTGCATTCTTTAATTTATAACTTGTATAATGTGACAACATCTTTAGTGGTTCACCAACCATTGACTTGGTATGGCCTAAAAATCCAGCAATTCAACCTAGGGCACCAGCTATATCACACACATGCAATGCATCTAAGTCTTATAAAGGATTGAGAGAGAAAAATTACACTCATTTGGTCATTTGTTTTTCTAAAGCCTTCAACAACTCTCTCTCTCTCTCTCATAACACACGAAATTTTCAACATAATCAGTTCTTTATATGATATCTAGCCAGCCAAGAACAGAATCAAAGATCAGATTCATGAATCAAAGCCCAAAAAGTGGTAAAAACCCGAACCTAGAAATCCTATGATTCTATGTTAAATGTTGTAATTGATTATTTAAAGTTGTGTATTAGGGTGTTAAAAAGTGATCTGGGTGGATAGATCATGGATCTATAACACTTAAATGCACGAATCTATCATTTTTAGAAATCTGGAAATTTGGAAAAATTTGAGTCTGACAGTCAAATGTCAGACGTCATAAATCTGTGTGTGTTTGATGATATATGTATTTTAAGTTATGGACCTGTTCTTTGCCATGTAAACTTCAATTTGGAAGTGGAAATAGGGTTATATCATGTATAGATCATGCGTTATAAGCAGTCAAACTGTGTTGACCGACGTTGACTGGCCAAGAATCTGGGTAAACCCAGAATTTTCAGATTCTGACAATGACTTTCGAGTCCTTTAATCTTGCTTCTTTTAAGTGTTTTGGTCATGTTGTTGATTTAAGGTTGTAGTATGATATGAGATCTACACATCCAAGTCATTATATTACCCAGATCAGTAAAATAATTGTAGAAAATATTAGTCAAACTACGTTGACTGAACTGCTTGTTATGAAATCTGGAAAAACCCAGATTGTTCTTGAGCCTATACCTGATAGGTACTTTGACCAGCTTTAATCGGTTAATATATTTGATGTTAGAATGATATAATGACATTTTATTATACCTTGTCATGTGGTCTTCAAGATCAAACCTTTAGATCACACTAACAATTCTCAGACTGAAAGTTACAAGGAATCAAAGTAGGTACCTAAGGCTGTTCTTCAAATCTGAAAAACCCAGAATTTGAAGAACAGGTCTGACAATGAATTCTGAAGCTTAGATCTCTTCGTGGTGTTATGTTTTGGTCATGTAATCAGTTTATAGTTGTAGTATTACTTTTATACTACAACATTAACACTTTAGAAAACCCAGAAATCATAAGGATCCTGGATAAAATCACGGTCAAACCTCATAACTTGATCACTGACCGAAAATCTGGGCTTGGTCTGAAGAACACTCAAGAACACCTATAGCGACGGTTCTGTCGCTATAGGGACCTTTAGTGACAGTTTATTTCCTATTTTCTGGAAAATGAATTAAAAATTAGAAAAAAATGGTTTTTAATTATTAAAAATACAAAATAAATTCTGAAAAATTATTTTAAATTCTGAAAATTAGTTTTTAATTATTTTTAGTATATTTCTAAAATATTTAGTATTTTTGGAATATAAAAGGTATTTATTTATTTAATTATAATATTAAACAAATTATTTAAAAATATTTTTAATTCATGAAAAATCATGAAAAATAATATTATGGTATAAGAAAATATTTTAAGTTATTTTTGATGACTTTTAATATTTTGGGATGAATTTCATTAATTAATCGATATTAATGATAATTAGTTTATTTAATAGATATATTAAATAAATTAAGGAAAAATTGAATTAATGCTTTATAAATTATATAAAAATAATTTAAGTGATCTAAAAATATTTTAAGTTATAAAATATAACTTTTGATATTTTGGCATGAAAATATTAATATTTTAATATTAATATCAATTATGGGATAATGGATTTAAGTGTTTAAAAATCATATAAAAATGATTTAATGGTATTAAAAATACTTTGATGGATTATAATTATATTATAATATTATGTTATGATTTTTATTAATATTTTATATTAAATAAATATTAATGATTAAGGAATTATATGGTATTTAATTTATTTAAATACGGTTTTAATGATTGAAAATTGTTGATAAATGATATTAATTATCTGAAAATTATTATAAGTCAATGAAAATTATTTTGACTGCTTAGAAAATTATCTGAGTTAATTGTTAACTGTTAAGTCAGAGTTTAATTAAACTTAAACTCGATAAAACTCCGACTAGACCGTTGGGATGTTAGAATTGTGTCGGGTTCAACTCAAACTGCAATAGTTTGACTTGATACCTAGTCTTATGTGTGTTATAGACTGATAGGCTTATGTGCTATGTGTTTAGGTTATTCTGTGTGTATAAATATAACAGTATTATACTGTGATGATATTATTCTAATATTGGAGATCTATATTACTAATATTAGGTCTTCGGGTAAAGCGTTATAAATTATGTTACTGTAATCAACGGTTCAGGCAAGTTTCTTTGTACTTAACTCTAATAAGAGTGTTTTATTCAAGCTTATGGTTAATCATTGCTGATTGCCATGAAAATTATACTCTGTACATTTTGCATGTATAAGTCAGGTATGAAAGGCTGATCACCTTCATTACCAGTTGGTTCAGAAATGTTTGTTCATGCTTAAAACTTGTTCAGTCAACAGTTTGTTCGTGCTAGTTCTCAATTATATTGATGAATTATAGCCAGCTTATTATTCATACTCTTCAATCATGATATATCGTTATATTATTGTATATAAACATGCTGGGCAACTTTCATGCTCACCCTTGCTATATCATGATAAAACATTGCAGATAAGGCGAACGTGTTCGGATACAAGAAAAGGTTAATGCCAAGTTCAGCTTGGGATAAAATGTGCGGCTAGTTTGTAATAGTTTATTTTGATAAATGTTGTTGTGTAATAGATATTTTATGAATTGTGTATAAGTTAAGGTTACTCGACCTTGGGGAATAGTGTGTAATGTAATGTATAAACAATTTATGTTTATATCTTCTGCAAATAGTTATAGAAATAGTATATCGGATCCGAGGGGATTTGGGACCTGGATTCGGGGCTATTACAACAAAAGTTATTTGTCATAATATCAGTTACATTACAACAATAGACCTATACTATTACAAGACAGTTTAGTAATCTGCCTTAGCTTTTCCTTTATCCTTTTTCGATCCTTCGGGACGTTCAATCTTAGCTGCATTCATATGGTTCAAGCAAGAGTGAGCATAACTAGCTCAGCAAGTATACCAATTTAATTACAACATGCTTGACACATACAAATCGTATATCTTCGATAACTGAACAATAGTTATGAAGTACTATTGATAATTCAAAATAGCACTTCATCTTTTCTTTCAAAATATTTTACAATAATAACAATATTTAGTAAAACATTCACTAGGTCAAAGACCTCGAGTATTCATTCTTTATTGGAAAAATGACAACCCAGAAACAAGTCTGTAAGCCCGATATTACTTATGAGCACTTCTAGGTGATAAGCCTATTGTACTCTATGTTTATCAACACTACATCCATTAAACGTATGCACGCTAAATCATTTGGCAACCTCACGTGCCTGTCGTTTTACCGACAAAACATTTGTTTAACATTTCAGTCTTCTTTTGAAATCCATATCAAGTAGTTGACAAAAGATAGCAACATTTGATAATACATGAATAGATTATCAATACATTAGGTCTAGCCAAAGGAATTGGCTTTAACTTCAACATACCTCAATTCATGCGAAAGAATACATGAACCTAAAAAAAACTTGTTCAGATTGAACTGAGACAAGAGTTAGAATACTTTCCTTTAGCGTCTGCTACGGTATATTAACTTTATGTTCAAGTCGTTCAAGTCTCTACAATACATGATCACATAATGCCTTACATTAGGTCACATATAATCAAGTATGTATATGACTATATCATACCCTTCATTTCAATCTAATTGTGTATTCGATTCAATTACTATTCATTCCTATTTATCTTTATCCTTGCATTAGTATTCTACCAGGTTATCTTAATCATTATACCACATCCTTAAGGCTTAACAAAGTTAAACAATATTACATTACATTCTTTAAGTTATGTTTACTTTTAAATCAATTGGTTTTCTTTTCTTCGTACTTAGAAATCTTCATTACTATCCTTGTTCTGAGACTGGCGTTGCGGCGCCAGCTTTATACTTATATCTCGTGTTGCGGCGCGAGTCCTTAATTAAAGGGTCGCGCTGCAGCGCCACAGTCTAGAGGATTTTGGTACTGTACATGGCGCTGCGGCACCACATAGTGTACTATAGTTTGCATTGCGGAGAACTCTTGCAGTAGGCTAGAATACTGTTCCGCACTACGGCGCGGGTCATTTTGCCTAGGGTTGGCACCGCGGTGCCAACTCTGTGCACCAGAAAACAATATCAGTTTTGAATTTTGGTGAACTTCCTAAACACATAACTTCTTCGTTATAAGTCAGAATTGGCTCGTTCAAAAGCCTACGGTTCACAAATTACGTAATCTACATAATCATTCGAGAATTTTATCTATTTAACTTCGTTATCTAAAAATTCTCCTATTGGTTCATTTTTAACGAAGACGATAAACGTTCGTGAACGTTCAACACTCGTTTCTTCGTTCTAAGTCAGAATCCGATCATTTTCGAGTCCTTAACTCTTAAATGCAAAATATGACTTGTCTCTATTAGAAAACAATGATTTCGTGATCAAACACAAAATTTGACTTCCATTTCGAGAATTTTACGAATTCGACGTTTATCGTCCAATCATGTAAATTCCGGTAATTCTTCATTCTTATGATTTGTTCAACATTACAAATGAACTTCATTCATCATGTGAACATCTTAACATACTTAATACAACAACTTATATTCATTGTTGGATTTTTGACTTATTCTTCATGAGCTTATAACTTATCAAATTATAAACTACTTAAGATTTGATTATTCATGACTTATGACAATTAGAGTTTCTTAATCATCATACTTTACATGTTCTTCACATATAACTTTACTTAGGTATATATGATACATATAATCATATAAGTTCTTAATTCACTTTTCTTACTAAACTCATCACAAGTTCATATTTTCATACTTAACATTCAAGGTTAACTTATAATAAGTTTATAACTTTTATAAGTTCAAATCACTTATTGCCAACTTATGTGGCTTAAGTTTATGACTTATTCATTCTTCTTGCTTCTTATCATTCATGTTTCTTAATTCCACTTTTCTTATCAACCTATCATGGTAAAGATAGAAGATAATTTAGAGAAGAAGTCTTACTTTTTTTTGTAGTCTTGGTAAAGTAGTTTGCTTCTTCTTCTTACTTACAGAAGTGACTTATTGGTAGCTTATTCTCTCTAACACTTAAGCACTTTAGATGTGTTGGATTAATTGAACAAGTAACAAATGGCTTGTAAGCCTTCTCTATTTATAGAACTTGCAAGGTTAGGGTAGATTGGTCATTAAAACAATCTTACCTCCTTATGCACCTCCTTACTATTCATTACTTGCAAGGCACAAAACCTATCCTTTGCTTGGTCATTACTCATTTTAACTTGGTTATTAATTCAAAGTCTTGGTCACCACAATACTTTGTCACCACAATAACCATATCAATATGGTTTGCCCCATGGGTCATACAACTCATGGATTCCATCTTGGGCTTTCATTAAATCATCCTTTGGGCTTTACATTAATAAACCTAGTTTGTTCATTGATTAATGATTGGGCCTCTCCCTTTAATTTACTTGGACTTGTATTAATTCAATCAATCTTTACAAGTCCATTAGCATTACTTAATACACATGCATATAGTTTATGTATTTTTTTTATATTCTAATTCATATAGAATTTATATATAATATTTAATTCTTCATACAAACTCGTATAATACTTCGTATTATACTCATTTTCATTACTTTGTACAATACTTAAGTGTCATACAATTATTACTTATTCATTACTAATTCGCCTTACTTAAAGTTTATAAATTAAGTCCACAAGCAAATTATTACTTTTTCCATAACTAGATTTTTATTACATAATCCATCTTACCTTATTATTTCATCATTACGTATTTCTCGGAAACTCAAAATTATATCCTGAGCAAATACCGATGAATAGTATTTTTCAGAAAATTTCTCAGAAAACTTTTATTTTCGTCTTGGAAATTAAAATACATTAATTCATCCACGTAGCTCAAATACTACGACATTCTAACATCAATAGGTTATACAATGACAACCATCTTGATAACACATGGAATATGATTTTATTATTATTTAATTTAATAAAATCATTTTACAATAAGATCAAAATTTCTCGATCGTTACATTCTTCCCCCTTATAAAGATTCTGTCCCCAGAATCTCTTCTTACTTTAATCAAAATAGATGAGGAAAATTTGTTTGCATCTTTTCTTCTAGTTCCCACGTTGCTTCTTCAGCATCGTGATTCTTCCATAATACCTTTACTGATGGTATTATCTTGTTCCTCAGAACTTGTTCCTTTCTATCAATGATTTGCATCGACGACTCTTCATATGTTAAGTCTTTCTCGATATGAATCGGTTCATACTGATTACATGCTTATAGTTCGGCTTATATGGACGTAATACAGATACGTGAAACACGTTATGTATTCATTCTAGGTCTGGAGGTAATGCTTTTATATAAGCTACCTCTACCACCCTTTTTAACACCTCAAAAGGTCCTATAAACCATGGACTTAACTTTCTTTTCTTTCCAAAGCGTATCTTTCCTTTTCAAGGAGATACCTTTAGAAACACATACGAGCCCACCTAAAAATCTCGACTTAGTCTATGTGAGTCCGCATACTTCTTCTGTCTATCCTAAACTGTGACGAGACGCATCCGAATTAACTTTATCACATCTGTTGTCTGCTGCACCAATTCTGGTCCAAGCATCCGGCGTTTTTCCACCTCATCCCAACACAAAGGTGTTCTGCACTTTCTCCCATATAGAGCTTTATACGGCGGCATACCTATGCTTTCATGATAACTGTTGTTATACGTAAACTCTACTAGTGGTAGGTGATCATCCCAACTACCCTTGAAATCCATGACGCATGACCTTAACATGTCTTCAAGCGTCTGAATTGTTCTCTCGCTCTGCCCATCGGTTTGTGGCTGATAAGTTGTTCTTAACCTCAGCTGTTTTCCCCACTGCTCTTGCAAACTCCTCCAAAAGTTCGATGTGAATCATGGATCATGATCTGACACAATCGATACCAGTACTCCATGTCTGGAAATAATTTCCTTTACATAAAGTTTAGCTAACTGGTCTATGTTATACTTGACCCTAATTGGCAAAAAGTGAGCCAACTTTGTCAACCGGTCCACTATTACCCAAATCGAATCATACCCTTTTTGCGTCGCCGGAAGTCCCACCACGAAGTCCATCATGATATGCTCCCACTTCCATTCTGGAATCTCCAATGACTGTACTAAGCCACTGGGTCATTGATGTTCGGCCTTAACTTTTTGACAAGTCAAGCACCTACTCACATATTCTGCTATTTCTCTCTTCATGTTTGGCCACCAAAAACTCTGTCGAAGCTCTTGATACATCTTAGTGCTATCAGGATGTATCGAGTACCTCGAACTATGAGCTTCTTGTAACACTTTCTACTTTAATTCTGTTTCATTCGAAACCCAAATTCTTCCTTCAAATCTTAATAATCCTTCATTATCAAGACTATACTTAACATCTTCCTTCTCGGATAACCGTTTCTTCATTTGGTTACACTCGTCCATCTTGAGTTGTACCTCCTTGACTCTTTCTACGATGGTAGATTGCATCTCTATTGAAAAGAGTAACTTCCCCGAATCACTCAGTATCTTCACTTCTATTTTCATCCTAGCCATCTCTATTATTAACTCATTTTGAGCTGTTAACATAGACAACTTTTCCCGACCCTTCCTACTTAAGGCATCGGCAACTACATTATCCTTTCCAGGGTGATACAGGATTTCACAATCATAATCCTTTATCAACTCCAGCCATCTTCTCTATTTCATATTCAACTCCTTCTGAGTGAAGATATACTTTAGACTTTTATGGTCCGTATATATCTCATATTTTTCCCCATAAAGATAATTTCTCCATATCTTTAGGGCAAACACTACCGCGGCCAGTTCCAGATAATGAGTAGGATAAACTTTTTCATAATCCTTCAACTATCGAGATGCATACGCAATGACTTTGCCATGCTGCATAAGCACACAACCAAGTCCTCTATGCGAAGCATCACTATATACTACAAAATTTCCCGTGTCATCTAGCAATGACAAAACAGAAGCTTCACTTAATCTTTTCTTCAGTTCTTGAAAACTATCTTCACATTTATCCGTCCATACTTATTTCACCGTCTTCCTTGTTAAATTAGTCAACGAGGTAGCTATCTTCGAAAAATCTTGGATAAATCTTCGATAGTACCCTGCTAACCCTAGGAAACTCCGCACCTCAGTCGGCGTTTTTGGTTGTTCCCAATTCATTACTGCTTCTACCTTCGCTGGATCCACTAAAATCCCCTTTTGGTCAATAACATGACCTAAAAACTGCACCTTTTCCAATTAAAATTCTTATTTGGTGAATTTCGCATATAACTTCTCCTTCCTTAGTGTCTCCAACACTAATTTTAAGTGTTCAGCATTATCTTCAGGTGTCTTAGAATAGACTAGAATATCATCGATAAAAACCACAACGAACTTGTCCAAATATAGTTTGAACACTCTGTTCATTATATCCATAAATGCGGCTGGTGCATTTGTCAACCCAAATGACATTACCAAAAACTCGTAATGACCATAACGAGTCTTGAATGCAGTCTTTGGTACATCTTCCTTCCTAACCTTCAACTGATGATACCCCGTCCACAAATCTATTTTAGAAAAATACTTTTCCCCTTTCAATTGATCAAAGAGATCATCGATCCTGGGCAATGGGTATTTATTATTTATCGTTAACTTGTTCAACTCCCGATAGTCGATACAAAGCCTTAACGATCCTTCTTTCTTCTTGACAAACAACACCGGTGCTCCCCACGGTGAAACACTTAGTTGAATGTACTTCTTGTCCAATAGTTCCTGTAGCTGAACCATTAGTTCTTTCATTTCCACTGGCGCCACACGGTACGGTGCCCTTGAGACTGGTGCCGCTACTGGCACAATGTCTATCACAAATTCGATCTCCCTATCCTGTGGTAAACCCGGTAACTCACTAGAAAATACATCCATGAATTCGTTTACTATAGGTATTTGTTCCATGGTTGCTCCCACTCTCTGGATATCAACAACATGGCATAGGTAACCTACACAACCCTTCCTAAAAAGTTTTCTAGTTAGTGTCATCGTAAGGCAACACGGTCGTCCCGGCAATTACTACCGTAAAATACTACAAGAGGTTGCTTTAACGTCATGATTCTCACACATTTCTTTTGGCAATCTATAATTGCTCCATGGTTAATTAACCAATCAATTCTGAGAATTACGTCAAATTCTCCTAACTTTATCGGTATTAAATCTACCAATAACTTACAACTACGTACATATACATAACAACTCCTATGAATATCTTCAACATGAATTATCTCTTCGTTTGCTACCTTAATGTTCAAAGGTATATGCAATTTTTCGGGAAAATAATTCTAGTCGTCTAGAAAAATCACATGCTATAAGCGAACAAGTAGCACCTGAATCAAATAGCAAGTTTGCATTTATATTGTTGATCGGAATAATACCTGCAACTACATCCCCTGATGCCACCACATCTTGGACCGTCATATTAAAAGTGCGGGCCACTGATTTCCCCGGTTGAGCTAGACCACTAATAGCTAACTTCCCGCTATTAGTTCCCTTATTTCCTTCTATTCCCTTCTTCGAACAGTTCTTTGCTATGTGGTCAGTTGATCCACATACAAAGCATCCGTGATTTTTCTTCAGATTGGGACAGTTAGGCTAAATGTGCCCTTCCTGTCCATAATTATAACATACCGCCTTTCCTTTGAGACAGACTCCTAAGTGAGTCTTCCTGCAGGTTTTACAGGCCTCCATCCTCCTCTTAGAGTCCCCTTGTTTTACTCCGGTATTCCCAGAGTTAAAGCCCTTCCTCTTCTGACCGTTGTCACTTCCACTGGCTCCCTCGGTCTTGGTTCCTCCATCAACATTGCCCTTGTTTTTCTTATCTTGGTGGTACTGGCTGAGAGCCTCATTCGCACCTTCGGCAATTATTGCCTTTTCTAGTATGGTTCCAAAGGAAGTACTTTGGAACACAAATATTCGGCTATAGAGCCAGGGTTTCAAGCCCTGCTCGAATCTTCTAGTCTTTCTCACATCAGTATCCACTTAGTGTGGAGCGAATCGTGCCAGTTCATTAAACTTGGCAGCATACTGGGGAACTGTCATATCCCCTTGTCTTAATTCAAGAAACCTCATCTCCATCATACCTTGCATACTCGTGGGAAAATAGTTCTCGAAGAAAATCTCCTTGAACCTCTCCCACGTTAGGTTTCCTATCTCGGCCCTAGCCTGGTTTGCCTCCAACCAAAAGTTGGCCTCTCCTTTCATCAAATAGGTTGCAAAGGCAACCTTTTTACCCTCCTCAACATTTTCTATTCCAAATTCTTTCTCGATTTCTTTTACCCTAGTCTGGGCTTCGATAGGGTCTGTAGTTCCTTTGAACTCCAGCGGACCTACACTTTTAAAGTCCTTAAAAGTAGTAGCTCGTACTACTCCAGGAATTACGGGTACATCAGCCCACGTTCTATTAAATACAGCCGTTAAAAGAGTAACGAACTCCTGCATTGGATTAACCGGACCACCCTCCGGTTGGTTAACATTCGCGCCCTGATTTCGTTGTCTCCTTCTTGGCGGCATTTTGCTGTTAAGAAAACAACACATCATTATTATTTTATTCTTGTTGGTTTATTATTATTTGTAATAAAACAACAACTCATACTCATTACTCAACATATTCCACAAAAAGACTTATATTGATTCATAACTTGCAGTTTAGCACTACATTGTTTACATTACCCAGCCTTCTTTTGATCAACACTACATCCATTAAACGTATGTACGTTTAATCATTTGGAAACCTCACGTGCCTATCATTTTACCGACAAAACATTTGTTTAACATTTCAGTCTTGTTTTGAAAACCATATTAAGTAGTTGACAAAAGATAGTAACATTTGATAATACATGAATAGATTATCAATACATCAAGTCTAGCCAAAGGAATTGGCTTTAACTTCAACATACCTCAATTCATACGAAAGAATACATGAACCTAAAAAAAACTTGTTCAGATTGAACTTAGACAAGAGTTAGAATACTTGCCTTTATCGTCTGCTACGGTATATTAACTTTATGTTCTAGTCGTTCAAGTCTCTACAATACATGATCACATAATGCCTTAAATTAGGTCACATATAATCAAGTATTTATATGACTATATCATACCCTTCATTTCAATCTAATTGTGTATTAGATTCAATTACTATTCATTCCTATTTATCTTTATCCTTGCATTTATATTCGACCAGGTTATCTCAATTTTTATACCACATCCTTAAGGTTTAACAAAGTCAAACAATGTTACATTACATTCCTTAAGTTATGTTTACTTTTAAATCAATTGGTTTTCTTTTCTTCGTACTTAGAAACCTTTATTACTATCCTTGTTCTGAGACTGGCACTGCGACGCCAACTTTATACTTACATCTCGTGTTGCGGCGTGAGCTTATTGTATCTCTGTCCCGGACTTGGTGCTGCGGCGCGAGTCCTTACTTAATGGGTCGCGCTGCGGCACCACACTCCAGAGGATTTTTGTACTGTATATGGCGCTGCGGCGCCACATAGTGTACTATAGTTCGCACTGCGGCGAACTCTTGCAGTAGGCTCGAACACTGTTCTGCGCTGCGGCGCGGGTCATTTTTCCTAGGGTTGGCGCCGCGGCGCCAACTCTATGCACCAAAAAATAATTTTAGTTTTGAATTTTTGTGAACTTCCCAGACACATAACTTTTTCGTTATAAGTCCGAATTGGCTCGTTAAAAAGCCTACAGTTCACAAATTATGTAATCTACATGCTCATTTGAGAATTTTATCTATTTGACTTTGTTTGCTAAAAATTCACCTATTGGTTCTTTTTTAACGAAAACGATAAACGTTCGTGAATGTTCAACGCTAGTTTCTTCTTTCTAAGTCGGAATCCGGTCATTTTCGAGTTCACAACTCTTAAATTCCAAATATGACTTCTCTCTATTGGAAAAAAATTATTTCATGATCAAACACAAAATTTGACTTCCATTTCGAAAATTTTACGAATTCGACGTTTATCGTCCAATCGTGCAAATTCCGGCAATTCTTCATTCTTATGATTTGTTCAACATTACAAATGAACTTCATTCATCATGTGAACATCTTAACATACTTAATACAACAACTTATATTCATTGTTGGATTTTTGACTTATTCTTCATGAGCTTATAACTTGTCAAATTATAAACTACTTAAGATTTGATTATTCATGACTTATGACAATTAGAGTTTCTTAATCATCGTACTTTACATGTTCTTCACATATAAATTTACTTAGGTATATATGATACATATAATAATATAAGTTCTTAATTCACTTTTCTTACTAAACTCATCACAAGTTCATATTTTCATTATTAACATTCAAGGTTAACTTATAATAAGTTTATAACTTTTATAAGTTCAAATGACTTATTTCCAACTTATGTGGCTTAAGTTCATGACTTATTCATTCTTCTTGCTTCTTATCATTCATGTTTCTTAATTCCACTTTTCTTATCAACCTATCATGGTAAAGATAGAAGATAATTTAGAGAAGAAGTCTTACTTTTTTTTGTAGTCTTGGTAAAGTAGCTTGCTTCTTCTTCTTACTTATGGAAGTGACTTATTGGTAGCTTATTCTCTCTAACACTTAAGCACTTTAGATGTGTTGGATTAATTGAACAAGTAACAAATGGCTTGTAAGCTTTCTTTATTTATAGAACTTGCAAGGTTAGGGTAGATTGGTCATTAAAACAATCCCACCTCCTTATGCACCTCCTTACTATTCATTACTTGCAAGGCACAAAACCTATCCTTTGCTTGGTCATTACTCATTTAACTTGGTTATTAATTCAAAGTCTTGGTCACCAATCTAACTCGGTCACCACATTACTTGGTCACCACAATACTTGGTCACCACAATAACCATATCAATATGGTTTTCCCCATGGGTCATAAAACCCATTGATTCCATCTTGGGCTTTCATTAAATCATCCTTTGGGCTTTACATTAATAAACCTAGTTTGTTCATTCATTAATGATTGAGCCTCTCCCTTTAATTTACTTGAACTTGTATTAATTCAATCAATCTTTACAAGTCCATTAGCATTACTTAATATACATACATATAGTTTACGTATTATTATTTTTTTGTATTCTAATTCATATAGAATTTATATACAATATTTCATTCTTTATACAAACTCGTATAATACTTCGTATTATACTCGTTTTCATTACTTTGTACAATACCTATGTATCATATAATTATTACGTATTCATTACTAATTCGCCTTACTTAAAGTTTATAAATTAAGTCCATAAGTGAATTATTACTTTTTCCATAACTAGATTTTTATTACATAATCCATCTTACCTTGTTATTTCATCATTACGTATTTCTCGAAAACTGAAAATTATATCCCGAGCAAATACCGATGAATAGTATTTTTCAAAAAATTTCTCAGAAAATTTTTATTTTTGTCTTGGAAATTCAAACACTTTAATTCATCCACGTAGCTCAAATACGACGACATTCTAACATCAATAGGTTATGCAATGACAACCATCTTAATAACACATGGAATATGATTTTATTATTATTTAATTTAATAAAATCATTTTACAATAAGATCCGAATTTCTCGGTCGTTACACTCAACTTATTGATTAAACAAACCCCTAACTCATACATGTTTGACACGACTCTAAGAGATAGACATAATCACTTGGCGCTTGTCATTAGCCATATCAAAAATTAATAATTTATATAAAGCCCTTTCATAATAACAGCTCAAAATAGAGTATTAAAGCCATTAACATGGCACAAGCATATAAATTTGTATAAGCTCCAAAATGATGGCTATAATACCCCTTACCTTAGAAGAAACTTGATACTGGAATAGTGATGTATCAGACTTCTTTAATTCTTTCTCTCTGTAATTTCTCTCTATAATAATTGCTCTTGTGAGACTTAGTGAATTGGCGAGAATGAAAGAAGAATGAGCTTCTATTTATAGGAAAATATAGTTTCGATAATTGCACATTTTTGGGCTCGAAATATTACAATATAATACCTTCTTCTTTTTCATCATTTTTAATTAAGTCCTGCAAGTATTATCAAACTTGCTCCCCCCCTAATAGTAAATAATGTGAATTAATAGTTCATTTATGTGAATTAATAGTATAATCATGTGAAAAAACTAATTACAGTATATTACATGAATGTGAATCAATAGTACACACATGTGAACAAATAGTTATAAGCATATGAAATAATAGCAATTAATTGCTCATTTATCTGATTAATTACCCGATTAGTCAATATAACCTCCAGACGTCAATTATTATCGAAATAAATGTCGATTTCCACTAACACTAATAATTCCAACACAATGGAACTATCAATTTCATCTTTAATCAACACGAACTTATTCATCATTAATATTATAACTCGCAATATTTAACAACCAGGTCGTTCCCAGGAAAGAGGGGGCTTTCCGATAAGGATTTCTCCTTATTGGCGCGCAATTAGGTGACCAAACCTCTCCTTGACAGAATTTCTAGACATTGTCAATATTGCAAATAATAATGTGAATAACCTTGTCATCTCAATTATTGATTTAATAATTATAAATATTATGCAGATGATACTGTGACAATAATTGAATCAATAATATAAGAGATATGATGCAGCAATTACTGTAGCAATAATTGAGTATAACTGAGTGACTTCTCACGTAAGCATCAATAATCAATACCGTCTATGCAACCACGCGTATTACTGTACTTTTACTACTGGGTAGTTCAACAGTTTAACAGTAACACTTTCGCCGTTATTTTTATAAAAAGATAATTCTGTCATTTTCTAACTACGACAATACTTCCGTTGTGGGGTCCACCAATGATTGTGTCGTCGTACGAATATTCCCTGTTAAAACGAATATTCCCCGACCAATCAAATATTATATAACCACTTGCTTACTTTGCAAAATTTGTAAATATTACTCACAACTATAACGTTATATCAAATCCACACCATAATATTCAAAAATATATTTCGAGAAAAATATTCTTTATTCATAAAAGTTGGGGTCTTACAACCTCCCCTTCTTATGAAATTTTATCCTCAAAATTAGGGTACGTACCTGGTATATCGAAGAGGTAAGGATATCTTGACTTCATTTCAGATTCTAACTCCCGGGTCATTTCTTCCACATCGTGGTTTCTCCACAAAATTTTGACTTGAGGTATAACCTTGGAGCGTAGAATATGATCCTTCTTATCCAAGATTTTAACAGGTAACTCTTCATACGTTAAATCTTCCTCTCTCTCATCTGGTTCTAATTCAATAATAAGGTTCGGGTCTTCCACATATTTACGTAACATAGATATGTGAAAAATGTTATGAACACGAGACATACTTGGTGGTAAGGCGAGTCTATAGGCCACAGTTCCTACTCGATCGAGGATTAAAAATGGGCGAATGAATCGAGGGTTGAGCTTTCCTCTCTTTCCAAATCTCGTAACTCCCTTCCATGGAGCAACATGTAACAACACATGATCTCCAATATCGAATTACACGTCTTTTCTATGAAGATCAACATAACTCTTTTGTCGATCTTGTGAGATTTTTATTCGTTGTAGGATCATTTGAATCTTTTTTGTAGTCATACATACCAACTCCGGTCCCAAAAACATTGCTTTACCCACCTCATCCCAGCATACTGGAGAACGACACTTTCTTCCATACAACACCTCAAATGGAGCCATGCCAATACTTGCTTTATAACCGTTGTTGTAGGAAAACTCCATCATCGGTAAGAACTTGTCCCAACTTCCCTTGAAGTTAAGGACACATAATCTTAATAGAACTTCAAGATTTTTAATAGTCCTCTCCAACTGCCCGTCCGTCTGAGGATGATATGTCGAGCTAAATCGTAAATCCGTGCTCAGAGCTTTTTGCAAACTAACCCAAAATCTTAAAGTGAATCTTGGGTCTCGATCAGAAACTATGGATACTGGCATACCATGCAATCTTACAATCTCGTTTATGTACATACGAGCAAGACGTTCAAGTGTATAAGTTTCTTCTATAGGTAAGAAATGAGCAGACTTGGTCAATCTATCAACAATGACCCAAATTGCATCTATGCCTTGAGAAACCTTGGGAAGACTAGTAACGAAAAACATGGTAATGTGCTCCCACTTCCATTTTGGAATTTCAAGTGGTTGCAATGGACCTTTTGGGACTTGATGCTCCGCCTTGACTCGTTGACAAGTTTAAGACCTTGAGATAAACTCCGCTATCTCTCTCTTCATATTGCTCCACTAAAATGTATGTCGAAGATCACGATACATTTTGGTACTCCCAGGATGGATTGCAAACGGTGTGTTGTGTGCCACCATCATGATTTTATACTTTAAATCAGGGTTGTTAGGAACACAAAGTCTGGAGTTGAGTCAAAGTATTCCTTCTTCATCGATTCTTACTTCCGGCATAGCACCTTCTAGTACTTTCTTCCTCATACGTATCAACTCTAGGTCTGTAGCTTGAGCAGCTTTAATGTTATCGATTAAAGTTTGTTCTACTCGTATATTCGACATCATCATGTGGGTCCTTGGAGTCTTTAACTCTATCTCCATCCTAGCAAGTCATATAAAATGGGCCTTTGCGTTGACAATATCGTACTCATACCCGCATATTATCTTCTACTCAATGCGTCAACTACTACATTCGCTTTACCAAGATGGTATTGAATGGTATGATCATAATCTTTAAACAACTCAAGCCAACGTCGTTACCGTATGTTGAGTTCCTTTTGGGTGAAGAAATATTTGAGGCTTTTATGATCCGTAAAGATCTCCACTTTCTCCCCATACAAGAAATGCCTCCAAATTTTAAGTGCGAAGACGACATCTGCCAAGTCTAAATCATGAGTAGGATAATTCCTCTCAATTCTTTGAGTTGTCGTGAGGCATAGTGTGACGCCCCCAAATTTGGGTATCTTCCAACCCGACAGATGGTGCTCCACGATACTACAATCCATACAATCATTCAATTGAGATAACAATAAAATGAGTGCAATAACTATCTTTGTATTACATTTGTAATAAATCTTTTCCCAGGTTCATAACCAAATACATTCGTTGTTCTTCATAATTATATTACATATAAATATACTAGTCTATTATAGGATGATTAATTGTCCATCTTAGCTTTGCCTTTATCTCTCATAGAACTCTCAGTTCGTTCGGCTTTAGCAGCAAACATATGGTTCAAGCAAGAATGAGGATAACTAGCTCACCAAGTCTTAACAACAAAACATATGAATATCACATCAATAATTACATGCTTTATATCAATATCAGAATAATTATCTATGAAGCATTCTGAATCATTTGACTAATACTTCTACTACAACAATTCCAGAGCATATATACTAGCTTAGGAATGATGAACCGGTCAATAGACCATGAACATACTCTTTTTGTTTTCATACTTGAAAAGGATATCCGGCACTAAGGCCATCCACCCGTCTTTACTTACGAGCACTTCTAGGTGATCAGCCTATTGTACTCTATGTTGATCAACACTCTTACGTTAAACGTATTTACGTTTAACATTTGGCAACCTCACGTGCCCATCGAATAATCGATGAAAATACTTTTGTTTGTTCATAGACAAACTTACCTTCTTATCTGTACCGAATACTTGGCATAGGATACCGTTAACAGTTCTATATCAACAAATTTGTAAACAAATCAATCAACTTTCCAATACTTGTCTAGCCAGCATAAAATAGGCATCAACTCTTTCCTTTTACCATTCATACATTGTATAACATGCATCACGTAACAAACTTGGCTAACACGAAGGTCAGACAAGAGTTAAGAAACACTTGCCTTTAAGCGTCTTCGAACTTACAATTCAACTATTCTCAGTCTTTACAGGATCTACATGATACATTCACATAGCACACTGTAATTTGTTATCACATAAACTATCTTTACGGTTCTAAACAACTTCTTTCTCTTCTATATCGTACTTGTTTTACCTTCGTTATTAAAGTCGATTCGACTTTCTATACTTCGTTACGTTTCATTAACGTTCTTACGTCCTTAGCCGACATTCGATCATTAATGGTTATTTACCATGGTTGAACGTCATTCACGGTTCACTCATTACGTCTTTGCGTTCTTCATTTAATTACTATTACACCTTACTAGATCTTCTTACATTAACACCTTACAAGTATGTTAAGGTAAGTCTTATAATGTACATTAAGTACTTTCAATATCTTACATTAAGTCTTCATTCAAAATGGAACAAACACTAACTTGGTCAACCTTTTTCTATTGTCGGCGTTGCGGCGCGACATCCTGTGCATTTTAGTGGCGCTGCGGCGTCACTCTCCAGCGATTTTTGTGACAACCCGAGAATTTAGAGTTTTTTTAAAAAAAATTATTAATTGATTTAAGGTTCAAAATTAGAACCTAGACTGAAAATTAGTGTATGCGTTTGATATTTTTAAGGTAGAATTTTGAGGATTTCAAAATTCTGTTAAGGATTTAAGTGAATTATTTAGGATTAAGTGATACGTGAATATGTTCTGTGTATATGTCTACAGTATGTGGTTGAGGGTCAAGGGTTGACCAGATAAACGATATCTGTAACAAACCCTAAGTATATATTAAGAACGTCAACGTTCGGTTAGAAAATCCTAGCGTTTAACAAAAACCCTAGAAACCGGTTCTAGAAATCCTAATTTTAGTTCCGGGAATCTGAAACCCTAATTCCGAATTTAAAACCCTAATCTGGGAGCTTAACGGATAATAATATTGCATAAGTGTTATTATTATAATATTAATTAGGGTAAAGCTTAATTGATTAGCAAACCCTAATTTCACATTTAGAAAACCCTAATTTATGGTTATAAACCCTAATCCGTGATTTTAACCCTAATTTCTTAATTAGCAATTTTAATTAGGAAATACTAATCCTAATTAGTAACATTTAAAGTATTATTAAGAAATTTTAATATAATTAAAAAATTCTAATTATAATTTAAAAATATTAATTTTCATTTTTTTGAAAACCTAAATTGGAAATTTTAGAAATTTAATTTGGAAGTTAAGGGTTAAACCCTAAACCCTAAATACTCCAAACCCTAAACCCTAAGGGTTTGCAACAAATGGAAATTCTAGAAATAAAAAGAAATGACATTTATGCCCTTTTTGGATATTTAGTAAGGTAACTTGTAAATCTTGGCAAGATATTGAGTTGGTGACCAACCTAAGATATTCCATGTGCCTCTATCTCCCAAATATCAGATATCATTGACACCTAGCATCAATTGTGGCCATGGATTAAAAATTTAGATATTAAAAGTAAGAAAAAGCTTAGTTTACTTTTTCATTTCTATAAGTCCCTTATCTCTCTTCATTTTTGAAATTCTAGAGTGAGAGAGAGTGAAATAGTAAGTCATGATCAGATCATAGCTACCCATAACAGGATCAAAGTCAGAATCAAAGATCAAAGCTAAAAAATGGTAAGAACCTTAAAATTCTAAATCCTTTGATCTTATGTTGTTTTATGTTAGTTGTTGGTTAAATATGTGTTATAAGGTGTCAATTAGAGATCTGGGTTGCTGTATAGTAAATCCATAACATCAAAGTGCTCAAAATAATCATTTTAAGAAATCTGGGAAAAAGTTTAAAAAGTGGCCTGACAGTCATATGTCAGAGCCTCTAGATCTTTATGTGTTTGTTATTTTGTGTATTTTACGTTTTGGATCTATTCTATGATATGTAGGATATAATCTAAAACTTAAAACTGTGTCCAAACATGTCTAGATCGCTTGCTATAAGCGGTCAAACCGCGTTCACTGTTCACAGAAAATGAATTCTGGGCAGCTAGAATTCTAGTAACGTCTGACAAGTTTATTCAAGCGTCTGATCTTGTTGTATATTAATTTTTTAGACATGGTGTTGTATTAAGGTTGTAGACGAACATGTAGCCAACCCATACATGCCCTTATATCACTCGGATCTTGTATATAATCAAAGGAATGGGCAGTCAAACTAGCGTTGACCACATACCTGGAACAAAATCTGGAAAAACCCAGATTCATGAAGAACACGTTTTCTGACATAGGTTGACCAACTTGAATCTACCATTTGTGTTGTTTTTTTAGATGATATTGTTATATATGAATGGACCCTAACATCCCCTCCAGATGTATGAACCTTCATAACACTTAACTAATGACAAGAACCGTAATATAGTTGAGCCACATAGTGAGCACTCGAACTGTCTGGGTTTCTGGGTAACCCAGAAAACCCAGCAGGCCTCTGACAGTATCTCTGAGAGCTTGGATCTTACCGGTTAGTGATGTTATGACTATAAAACTTGTTCATGATTGTAGTATTACACTTATACTACATGGTTAACAACATTAGAAGCCCAAAAAATCTTATGAACACAGATTTACCTTCTAACAAACCTTATACCTCGGTGACTGACAAGAACACTCAAGAACAGCTGAAGAACACCTATAGCGACGGGTCTGTCGCTATAGGGCTCTTTAGTGACAGTTTCAATTTCTAATTTTTGGAAATTATTAAATAAATTGAAATAAATAGATTTTAATTATTAAAAATACTAAATAAATTCTGAAAAATTATTTTAAATTCTGAAAAATAGTTTTTCATTATTTTAAGTATATTTCATAAATATTTAATATTTTTGGAATATAAATGGTATTTAATTTATTTAATTATAATATTAAATAAATGATTTAAAAATAATTTTAATTCATGAAAAATTATATTATGAAATTAGAAAATATTTTAAGTTATTTTTGATGACTTTTAATATTTTTTCATGAATTTCATTAATATTTTATTATTAATGGTAATTAATTTATTTAATTAATATATTAAATAAATTATGGAAAAATAGAATTAATGTTTTAAAAATCATATGAAAATGATTTAAGTATTATAAAAATATTTGAAGTTATAAAATATAACTTTTGATATTTTGTCATGAAAATATTAATATTTTAATATTAAAAGCAATTATCAGATAATGAATTTAAGTGTTTAAAAATCATATTTAAATGATTTTAAGATATTAAAAATACTTTGATATATGATAAATATATTATAATATTATGACATGTATTTCATTAATATTTGATAATAAAATCATAAGTCTTTGAAAAATATTTGACTGTTATTAAAATTATTTGAGTTAATTGTTAAGTGTTGAGTCAGATTTTAATTGAACTTAGACTCGATAAAAATCTGACTAGACCGTCGGGACATTAAAATTTTGTCGGATTCAAGTCAGACTGAAATAGTTTGACTTGATACCGAGTCTTATGTGTGTTATAGACTGATAGGGTTATGTGTTATATGTGTTTAGGTTATTCTAAGTTTATATATATAATAGTATTATATTGTGATGATATTATTCTAATATTGGAGATCTATATTACTAATATTAGGTCTTCGGATAAAGCGTTATAAATTGCATTGCGGTAATCAACGGTTCAGGCAAGTTTATTTTACTTAACTCTATTAAGAGTGTTTCATTCGGATAAGCTTATGGTTAATCATTGTTGATTGCCATGTATAATTGTACTCTGTACATATTGCATGTATAAGTCAGGTATGAAAGCCAGTTGGTTCAGATATATTTGTTCATGTATAATACTTGTTCAGTCATAAATTTGTTCCTGCTAGTTCACAATTATATTGTTGAATTATAGCCAGCCAATTATTCAAATCATTTCAATCATGATATATCGTTATATTGTTGAATTTAAACTTGCTGGGCAATCCTTATGCTCACCCTTGCTATATCATGATAAAACATTGCATATTAAGGCGAATACGTCGGATATAAGGACAGGTTAAAGACAGTTCCAGCGTTAGGATATGTGTGCAGCTAAATTGTATAAGTATTGTATTTTAATAATGTTATATGTTAGAAAAGTTACGAAATGTGTATTAAGTTTATATCTTCCGCAAAAATAGTAATAGTTGTATCGAATGATCGAACCGGATCTGGGGTGAATTAGGACCTGGATTCGGGGCCCTCACAGTTTTGCCCAGAATTAGCACTGCGGCGCGAGTCCATTTACAAACTTTCGCGTTGCGGCGTGACTGATAACACAGGGTTTGGCGCTGCGGCGTCGAACCTGTGCACCAGTTGGCTAAAATAGTTTGGTTTATTAACGAAACTCCCGGCTTCCTAATTTGTTCGTTTTACATCCGAATTGACCCATTCGAATTCCTACAAGTCAGAAATTACATCCTTTACGTGTTCATATAAGAATTTCATATTCCTGAATTCGTTAACTCGGAATTCACCTTTAAGTTCATTTTTGAGAGTTCGTTTAAAGTTTTTCGTCCGTTCAATACTCGTTTTCTTCGTTATAAGTCGGAATGCGACGATTCTTTGCCAAAGACGTTCAATTACCTTATCTCACGTGTTGACATTGGAAACCAACGTTTTCAAATCACACGGCAACTTTTGAACTTTAATCCCGACTTTATACGTTTTTGACGTTTAACGTCTATTTCCGTACAATTCGACATAACTTCATTACTAATGTTCTTTAAGCCAAATCACATAGAATACTCCATGGACTTCATATCCACATTCTAACTAACTCAAGATGCACATACCTTAGCTACAACGATTTCCAAAATGTTCAATTATAACTAAGTTTACGTTCAAGACTTTCTACATTTTCCACTTACGTAAACACTTACGATTTCTATTTGGTTATGACTTATAGAGATTGAATCTATGGTAAGTCACTCTCATTCCACCCTACAAGCCATACCCCACCCATTTATGATTCTCCATGATAATAGAAAACCAAAAGAGATGGAATTAGAATTGAAGAGTATTACCTTAAGAACTCTTAGTGTTCTTGTTGAACTTCTAATAAAAAAGCTTCAAGGTAGAAGAATAGTTTATGTCTAGCTCTTTTTATCTCTCAAATATGTTGGACAAGCTTTTTAAAACAACAAAAATCAAACCTAAGCCTTGTATATATAGAAAACCAAATGAGAGCAAAAATGTCCAATTTTCCACCTCTTACTTAATTACCACTTTGTCACCAAGTAAAATACTTGGTGACCAAGTGATTCACTAGCTTTGCACACCAAGTGGCCGGCCCATCTTGCCTATGGGTCATCCCCATGGGTTGCCCCATGCGTTTTACCCATCCCTTGACCCACCGGTTCGACCCACGGTTTAATTCTTTGGATTGGGTTTTAACCAATCTAATATTGGGCCTTGACTTGGGCTTGTATACTTAATTTATTGGGTTTGTTATTAATCCAAGTCCAATTGGATTGGATAAAATCCTTAGCACATACTCTAATAATACAACTCGTATTCTACGTGTATTATTCACGTATTTTCTTCATATAATATTCATATAATTATCATATTATATGTCGTACTATTCTTTATATCATGCTCGTATACATACTAGTATAATACTCATATTCCATACGTATAATAATGAAAATGACTATATGCATTCTATTTCCCTTTCGGAAACATCTTTTGCAAACCCTTTGGTTTTAAGTCCGCAGGCGAAAACTTCCTTTGCCACAACTGAAATATTATTGGATATTCCATAATATCGTCATATTCTAACATTACGCGTTTCTCAAAATTTCAAACCCTAGCTCCGAACGACATCGGATGAATAGTGTTTTTCGCAAACAATCTCGAAAAACCTTCGTTCTCGTCTTGATCATTCACAACAAATAATTCTAGCACAAAGTCAGAATACTAACCACACCCACACATTCTAGGTCATAAAATGACCTTCGAACATCTTACTCACATAATAACTCAATTAAATTCATTTAATCCAAATAATCAAATAAAAATTTAATTCATTAAAAATTCAAAATTCTCGGGCGTTACATTCTTCCCTCCTTATAAGGTTTCTGTCCCTAGAATCTCGCTATTCTTACATAAACAAATGAGGAAACTTTTCCTTCATTTTACTTTTGAGCTCCCACGTTGCTTCTTCAGCATCGTGGTTACTCCAAATTACCTTTACGGAAGGTATTACTTTATTCCTCAAGACCTGTTCCTTCCTATTAATAATCTGAATTGGAATTTCTTCATACGTTAAGTCTTTTTCTACTTAAATAAACTCATACTCTATTACATGCTTATAGTTCGGTTTATAAGGACGCAACATAAACACGTGAAAGACATTGTGTATTCTTTCAATTTCTAGAGGTAAGGCTACTTCATAAGCTACCTCTCCTATTCTTCTTAAAATCTCAAAAGGTCTTACAAACCTCGGACTTAACTTCCCTTTCTTTCCAAAATGTATCTTCCCTTTCCAAGGAGATACTTTTAGAAAGACATAAGACCCGACTTCAAACTCCCTCTTCTCTCGATGAGGATTTGCATACTTCCGTTGTCTATCTTGAGCCGCTACTAATCGAGCTCTTATCAGCTTTACCATATCTGCCGTTTGTTGTACCATCTCAGGTCCCAACATTCGACGTTCACCTACTTCATCCCAACAAAGTGGTGTTCTACACTTTCGTCCATACAATGCTTCGTAAGGAGGTATGCCTATACTAGCATAAAAACTATTGTTGTAAGCGAATTCTACCAACGGTAGATGTTCATTCCAATCCCCTTGAAATCCATAACGCAAGATCTTAATATATCTTCTAGCATTTGAATTTTCCGTTCACTTTGACCATCCGTCTGTGGATGATACGTCGTACTCAATCTCAACTGTGTTCCTATTTGCTCTTACAAACTCCTCCAAAAGTTCGACGTGAATCGTGGATAACGATCGGACACAATCGAAACAGGTACTCCATGTCTAAAAATGATTTCTTTGACATAAAGCTTAACTAACTACTCTAAATTATACCTAACTCCTATTGGCAGAAAATGAGCAGATTTAGTTAACCGATCCACTATTACCCAAATAGCATCGTATCTTTTTCTTGTTGTTGGAAGTCCCACCACAAAGTCCATGGTGATATGCTCCCATTTCTACTCCGAAATCTCCAGGGGTTGTATCAGTCCACTCGGTCTTTGGTGTTCAGCCTTAAATTTCTGACAAGTTAATCACTTACTAACATATTCTGCAATCTCCCTCTTCATGTTCGGCCACCAAAAATTTTGACGAAGGTCTTGATACATCTTAGTACTACCAAGATGTATCTAGTACCTCGAACTGTGGGCCTCACACATAATCTCTTCCTTCAACTCAGAATTATTTGGAACCCAAATTCTTCCCTCAAAACGAAGTAAACCTTCTTTATCAAGGTTATACTTAGTCTTTACGTCATCCTTAATTATCTTCTTCATCTGATCGCATTCTTTAGTACTCAACTGCACTTCCTTAACCCGTTCCACTATCGTTGGTCGAGTTTCTATTGCAAATAACATCTCCCTCGTTTCCCTTGGTAACTTAACTTCTAATTCCATTCTCGTCATCTCTATTATTAACTCATTCTGAGTCGCTAACATTGACAGTTTATCTCTACCCTTCCGACTCAACACGTCTACTACTACATTCGCCTTCCCCAGATGATATAACATATCACAATAATAATCTTTTATTAATTCTAACCACCTTCTCTGCCTCATGTTCAACTCCTTCTGTGTGAAGATATATTTTAGACTTTTATGGTCCGTGTATATCTCACACTTCTCCCCGTATAAATAATGTCTCCATATTTTTAAAGTAAACACCACAGCTGCCAGTTCTAGGTCATGAGTAGGATAGACCTTCTCATAATCCTTTAACTGACGTGATGCATATGCAATGACCTTGCCATGCTGCATAAGCACGCAACCTAGTCCTCTATGCGAAGCGTCGCTATAAACTACAAAATTCCCCGTATCATCTAGTAAGGATAATACAGGTGCCTCACTCAACCTCCTTTTTAGTTCTCGGAAACTATGCTCATACTTTTCTGTCCACTCATACTTCACCGACTTCTTTGTCAGATTTGTTAGCGGAGTAGCTAATGTAGAAAAGTCCTGAATGAACCTTCTATAGTATCCCTCTAACCCCAGAAAACTCCAAACCTCAGTTGGTGTTTTCGGTTGCTCCCACTCATTCACCGCTTCTACCTTCACTGGATCTATGGATATGTCATCTTTGTCTATAACATGTCCTAGAAACTGCACTTTTTCAAGCCAAAATTCACACTTAGTGAATTTCGCATACAACTTCTCCCTTCATAGAGTTTCCAACACTATTCTTAGATGTTCCGCATGATCTTCTGGCGTCTTAGAATAGACTAGAATATCATCAATGAACACTACGACGAACTGGTCTAAATACTATTTGAACACTCTGTTCATCATATCCATGAATACGGCTGACGTATTTGTCAACCCAAATGACATAACCAAAAACTCGTAATGCCCATAACGAGTTCTGAACGCCGTCTTAGGTATATCTTCCTTCCTCACATTCAGCTGATGATAACTTTATACGTTTTCGACGTTTAACGTTTATTTTCGTACAATTCGCCATAACTTCATTACTAATGTTCTCTAAGCCAAATCACATGGAATACTCCATAGACTTCATATCCACATTCTAACCAACTCAAGATGCACATACCTTAGCTACAATTATTTCCAAAATGTTCAAGTATAACTAAGTTTACGTTCAAGACTTTCTACGTTTTCCACTTACGTAAACACTTACTATTTCTATTTGGTCATGACTTATAGAGATTGAATCTATGGTAAGTCACTCTCATTCCACCCTACAAGCCATACCCCACCCATTTATGATTCTCCATGATAAAAGAAAACCAAAAGAGATGAAATTAGAATTGAAGATTATTACCTTAAGAACACTTAGTCTTCTTGATGAACTTCTAATGAAAAAGCTTCAAGGTAGAAGAATAGTTTAAGTCTAGCTCTTTTTCTCTCTCAAATATGTTGGACAAGCTTTTTAAAACAACAAAAATCCAACCTAAGCCTTGTATATAAAGAAAACCAAATGAGGGCAAAAATGTCCAATTTTCCACCTCCATACTTAATTACCACTTTGTCACCAAGTAAAATACTTGGTGACCAAGTGATTCATTTTCCTTGCACACCAAGTTGACGGCCCACCTTGCCCATGGGTCATCCCCATTGGTTTTATCCATCCCTTGACCCGCCGGTTCGACCAACGGTTTAATTCTTTGGATTGGGCTTTATCCAATCTAATATTTGGCCTTGACTTGGGCTTGTATACTTAATTCATTGGGATTGTTATTAATCCATGTCCAATTGGATTAGATAAAATCCTTAGCTCATACTCTAATAATACAACTCGTATTCTACGTGTATTATTCACGTATTCTCTTCGTATAATATTCATATAATAATCTTATTGTACGTCGTACTATTCTTCATATCATACTCGTATACATACTAGTATAATAATCATATTCCATACGTATAATAATAGAAACGACTATACGCATTTATTTCCCTTTTGAAAACCTCTTTCGCAAACCCTTAGGTTTTAAGTCTGCGGGTGAAAACTTCGTTTGCCATACCTGAAATATTATTGGACATTCCCTAATATCATCATATTCTAATATTACGCGTTTTTCAGAATTTCAAATCCTAGCTCTGAACGACATCGGATGAATAGTGTTTTTACGCAAACAATCTTGAAATACCTTCATTCTCGTCTTGATCATTCACAACAATTAATTCTAGCACAAAGTCAGAATACTAACCACATCCACACATTCTAGGTCATAGAAAGACCTTCGAACATCTTGCTCACATAGTAAATCAATTAAATTCATTTAATCCAAATAATCAAATAAAAATTTAATTCATTAAAAATTCAAAATTCTCGGGCGTTACACATAGGCTATGACTTTCCTATGTTGTATGAGAACACATCCTAACCCTTTGCCTGAAGCATCATTGTAGATGACAAATCCCTCCGAGTCAGATGGTATTGTCAGAACAGGTGCTGAAATGAGTCTTCTCTTGAGTTCTTGAAAACACTTCTCACATTCCTCGCTCCAACCGAATTTTGTATCTTTCCGAGTCAACTGAGTTAATGGAGTAGAAATTCGAGAAAACCCTTCTACGAATCTTCGATAATAACCAGCTAAACCGAGAAATCTACGTACTTCGGTCACTGATTTAGGTTGCTCTCAGATTTGTATTGCTTCAATCTTTGCCGAGTCAATAGATATTCCATGACTTGATACTACGTGCCTAAGGAATGCTACTTCTTCAAGTCAGAACTCCCATTTCTTTAACTTGGCATAAAGCTTGTTTTCACGAAGCTTTTGGAGATTCAGCCTCAAGTATTGGTCATGATCTTCATGACTTTTGCAGTATATGAGAATGTCATCAATAAAGACGACCACAAAATGATCCAAATATTCCTTGAATACTTGGTTCATCATGTCAATGAAGGCAGCAGGAGCATTAGTCAATCCAAAGGACATGACAAGGAATTCATAATGCCCGTACCGAGTTCTGAAATCCGTCTTTGGAATGTCACTGGTTTTAATCTTTAACTAATGATATCTGGAACGAAGATCAATCTTTGAAAAGAATTTGGCACCTTGCAACTGGTCAAACAGGTCATCAATACGTGGCAATGGGTACCTATTTTTGATGGTGACATGATTTAACTCTCGATAATCAATACAAAGTCGTATACTCCCATCTTTCTTCTTTACGAATAGAATAGGAGCACCCCAAGGAGACGTACTAGGACGAATGAAACTGATGTCTAACAATTCTTGCTGTTGGGTCTTTAACTCCTGAAATGCAATAGGAGCCATTCGATATGGGGCTTTGGAAAGGGGTTTTGTACCGGGTTCAAGGTCGATAAAAAATTCAATTTCACGCTCTGGGGGTAGGCTAGGAAGTTCTTCAGGGAATACGTCATGGAATTTATTAACAATAGAAACATCATTCAAATCTGACGTATTTTTGTTTAAATCTGTGACATGAGCTAAGAAAGCTTGACATCTATTTTTCAATAAATGAATAGCTTTATGGCTTGAGATGACCGTGATTGATTTTAATGGTTTGGTCGCTTGAATTCGCATAATAGGTTGATTAAGAATATGAAAGCAAACAACCTTACGAAAATAATCATTTTTAGCATGATGATTAGTTAACCAATTAATCCCTATAATCACGTCAAATGCAAGTATTTTTAAAGAGATAAGATCAACAAGTAATGTGAGGGTACCGATTTGAACCAAACAAGACTTATAAACAATTGATGTAATGAAGGTTTCTCCCAACGGAGTTTCAACAGATAAGTCAAAGTCTAATTTCTCCATAGTCAAATTTAAACGTTGAGGGCAAGTAGGAGTAATTAAAGAATGGGTAGAACCGGTATCAAATAAGTTATAGACTTCGCTAGAGTTTATGATAAGCTTACCTTTGATCACCTCGTTCAGATTCCTCACTTTTTGGGAGGTTACGATAAACGCTCTCCCTTGAACTACCGATTTTGTCTTGTCTGGGACGGCCTTTGTTGCCTCAATCCCAGCTAGACTTGACTTTGGTGCACGAAAAAATCGGGCAAGGTGACATTCTCTTCCACAATTATAACACGTTTTGGACTGTTGCGCACAGTTTGGACTGATGTGTCCCTCCCTTCCGCATTTGAAGCATATGATAGGTGGTCGTTCTCTTTCCTTAACAACTGGTGTTGGTGCTGACGTCTTTCCATCATTGTTGAATCTCCTCTTCTTGAAATGTCCATTCTTATTATCTTGGCCATGATTACCACCAAAGTGGTTACCATTTCTGGCATATTGATTCCCTGCACGTTTGTTGTCACCGCTTCTATGACTGCCACCACTGGTATTATCATTTTGTCAGCTGATTTCTCTTAGTTGGGTTAACTCGTTATCGCGCTCCAATAATTGAGCCCTATTTATAACATCTGAATACAAACACAGTTTATGAGAAATTAGATATTGACGTATCTCGGGTTTCAAACCTCTTAGAAACATCCATGTCATTCTCTCCTCATTATCAACCAAGTGAGACGCAAATTGGGACAACTCGGCAAACTTAGCTTCGTACTGTGAAACGATCATATTATTCTGCTCCAACTTGATGAACTCTACATCTTTCATGTGATGAATACTTTTGGGAAAGTACTTGTCGTTGAATAGTTCTTGGAACTTCTCCTAAGACATCTTCAGTTCGGCAGGCTGAGTATGCTTTACCGATTCCCACCAGTAATCTGCCTTTCTTCGCAACATAAAGGTGGCAAAGGTAACCTTTTGCTCCTCGGAGCATCCCAAGACATCAAATATCTTGGTGATTTTCTTTATCCATGCTTCCACCTTAAGTGGTTTTGGCTCTCCAATAAACTCTGGTAGTCCCATCTCCTTGAACTATTTAGCAGTGACCGTCCGAGAGTTTCCAGTGTTTCCACCTATATTTTGGACAGGAGCCGCTCTCGCTTGATGTTGCATGAATTCCATAAAGCCTCTGAACATTCTATCGTTCATCATTTGGTCAGTGTTGTTGTTTGCATGAGGATTGTCGCCTTCCTGATGCACATTATCCTGATTATTGATCTGTGGAGACTCAATGGTCTCCTGTGCTCCATTGCTATTCTCAACATTCTCGGATGTCATTTTCAAATACTGCCAAAAAATAAGGGTTAATTAACATGCAACATATTATCCCTATACTCTGACCGACCAATTAAATACCAAATAAACTTTGGTAGGTCATACTAGCAAAGGAATTCCCCGTCTCTCCCCTCCTAGTTCTAGTCTCACATCTTAGCCAGGGATCATATCCCTAAGCTTTGATATCAACTGTGACGCCCCCAAACTAGGTATACATCACTCATCTTGAGTCACCAAATACATGGTACAAAATTCAAATACAACTTAATTGTACAATAGTCGTGTAAAATACGACAAAATATAATCGAAGAGTTTTAATAATAATATTGTAATCTAGACAGTATCCAAACTTAATGGAGTCCTCATTACATTTATTATCACACTATTTTATAGAATAGTGAGGACTACTAAAATAACCATCTGGACCGTTAATCTGTTCTCCGACTCGTACCAGTTATATTCTCATTTCCTAAAGAGAACAGTGAAAGAAAGGGTGAGCTCAACTAGCCTAGTAAGAAATATTATGACTAAAATAATGAAAAATAATTTATCGTTAGCCTTTAACGGTGTTAAACTGATAAAATATAACAAACATCATGTTTAACTACAGCGGAACAAGCAATCCATTAGAAGAGTCAAGTAGAGAATAAAATCTACTATCTTCTATGATTTAAAAGGTTTTTCATCACTTTTATCGCTAAGACTCAGCTTAATAAATAAATCATATCATCCCTACACTACGGCCAAGTATATTCATTAGTATTACGACCACAAATTATCCATGCACTACAAGGCAAGGATATTCATGTATTGATCAATGGTCATGATCATGTCAACAACAGTATATCAATGCACTACGGCCAATGAGGACTTTTACCACATCATTTGTAACATTACGGTCATAATTATACCGAATAATCCCTGGTCATAATCATACCAAGTCCATCTATGAACTACAGGTCACATATGACTTTCAACATATTATAAACATCAAGATGATCACAATGATATAAGAATTCAATAAAACAAGTTCAAGGATAAATTTTTAAAGATTTATAATTTAATTTATCCAGAAATCAATAACGTCCAGTAACAGTTCTGCAATTCATGAAATATTGCAGAATATGGCCAACACCACCAATTAATTTACTCTTACACAAAATTAGCCATACCCAAATACTATAATACACATATACTAACTACTCCACCCTTCTAGCATGATTTTAACATGTTATAACACATAATTTGCATAATTAAAATATATAATTTACTGTTCTTGATATTTTTGAAATTTTTGAATACAAAACATGAAAATCCACACTTATGGGTTTATTATAACACCGAATCTATTCATTTAAAGTTTGATTCCTTCATTTTAACATGTATAATTATATACAAGTATAAATTTATGATTAACATATGATTGACGTATCAAATTTGGTACGTAAGGCCATATGGCCATATTTTCATACTTTGTAATTTTGAATAAACAATCTACTACATATATTTTATAAAACTGATGTTATGGTTCATACAACATAGTAAAAACATACGATATTAACATATTAACACATACATGTGTAAATTTATAATACAACTTATGATTATAGTGTTAAATTTTGTATGTAAGGCCATATGGCTATATTTTCATACTCTGTAATTTAGAAACAATCTACGACATATATTTTTATGAAACTGATGATATGGAATTATACTATATATATTAAAACATGTTATACTTAACATAATAACACAAAATCTTTACTCCTTTTTCCAATTACAGAGATTATACAGAACTTGAAAGCCATTTTCTTGAAAAACTTAAACAACGAAAATAAAATTGGGTTGGAGAAATTACCCAAAGCGTAGGGTGTAGGTTAGTATGGATGATCCTTTCTCCTTTCTCAGACACTTCTTAAATCAAACAACTCTCAATTTTCTCTCTTTGAATGCTTTGTTCCAGACATAGAAAAATACAGAAGAAGACGTATTTAATAATAAAACTGACGCGTTGTGGAGGTCAGTTAACCCATCATGGGTTAACTGCTACTAACTTCTTTTAGGATCTCGTTTGGCTGGCAATAATAGGTTCCAAAATTATTTAATTTAATTATTCTCTTATACTATAGTTTAATAGTGTCACACCCCTTTATAAAATAATCAAATATCTTATTTACTTTAATTAAAATAAATATAATAATTTCTCATTAATTCACATAGTTACAAAAATAAATTCTCATTTATTAATTTTTTCAAATTATTAATTCTCTAATTAATTATAAAATTAATTAATTTGGCCTGTAGTGCAAATATGAACTGTTGATGAATATATTTGGCCTGTAGTACAAATATGAACTGTTGAGGAATATCTTTGGCCTGTGGTGCAAAGATGAATTATTGATGAATATCTTTGGCCCGTAGTGCAAAGATGACATGTTGTTGAATATCTTTGGCCAGTAGTGCAAAGTTAAACATATGTTGAGATGAACATGACCAACTGGTGATACAAATAAATATCTTTGGTCGTAGTGCAAAGATGAAGTTATTGGTATGATTATGAACAGAAAATGTGATTTGGTGTAACTATGATCTTTGATGTTTCAGGTAAAGATAGGTGATGAAAATTATCTTCGTCCTAGATGAGAAGAGGAATTTAGAACCACAATTATGATTATGAGTTATTCATATGATTGTGGACCAGAATTATTGATTGATGTTACAGGGATAAAACATTGTCGGTGGATTTTTAACATGGAGAAGATAATAGACTTTATAGTCTATTTGACTCTTCTAATGGATTGCTCGTTCCGCTGCAACTATGGTTGAAATTTTTACCATCTACCATATGTTCTAAATCTCTGATTTATTATTGATGAAGGTTATTGATAATGTAATTATCTTTGTCATTATATTCTTTACTGGGCTAGTTGTGCTCACCCTTCTGTTTCACAATTCCTTTCAGGTAATAAGAGTGTAGCTGGGTCGAGTGGGGGTAACAAGGGAATAGAATGGTGGTCATCATTTAGTAGTTATATTTGGTGAATCAAATAGAGTGAGGCAAACCTAACGTTGGAAGGGTGTTTTGCCACTATCATACAAGATGTCTAATGACATACAATCTCGTGTCATCATAAGACAGGGTTGTGCACATCCACTTACTGAGTATATCTACGAGCACTACCTATATAATCTTGGTGTTTGTTTGAAGTATAATTCTCAGTTAGAGACAATGGAGATAATGATATGTCAAGAGAAGACTCACCATTGGAATGAATATGATAGTACTCTTCTCATTTTTCTTTGGGGTCTATTGGGTCAACCAAGGATAATTATGTGGCCATATGATATCTATCATAACTTAGACGCATGGCCTCCCATGTACGAAGGTTTCCTTGAGCACTTCCCAAAGATTTTAATTTCTAAAACAGTTTTTGACTATACCTTTATGTAAGGTGCCATTATGACGTGCTATCCAAGGTTGGGATGAGAGTCAGAGTTGGTATATATTTGTATCAAAACTCACAGCATATGTGTTGTTGTATTTTGCACGAAAATTGTTGTAATAAAGTTGTAGTTGTTTCTTGTACCATGCATTTGGCGACTAAGAATAGGTTGGATGGATTGGACCTGTTTTGGGGTTGTCACAAAAAACATCTCCTTGAACCTCTCCCAGGTAATCATACCTTCTCCTCCATGGACCTTGTTTGCTTTCAACCAATAACTTGCTTCAGATTTTAGCATAAACGTTGCAAAAGTGGTCTTCTGGTCCTCTCTGACTCTAGCAACATCAAAAACCTTCTCCATCTCCATAACCCAAGTCTGAGCTTCGATCAGGTTCATGGAGCCTTTAAACTCTGACGGTCCCACCGCCTTTAAATCTTTGAATGTTGTATTCAGTAGAGCTTGAGGTTGATTATTCATCGCTCCAGCTAGTAAGTTCACTAATTGTTGAACGGGATTAGCATTGGCGTTATTGTTGTTATTCGTCGATTCTTCTTAAGCTGGTTGACGGTGTTGTCTTCTTCTTGGTGGTATATTTCTGTTAAAATATATTCTTATTAGATCTCTTTTAAATTCTCTAAATAGTTAAGGCTTAACTCAACAATTTAACATAATCACTTATCACATTATTTCAAACAATTTGATATATTTATTCAAATCAAAAGTTTTAACATCAGACAATAGCATCACTGCTATTCACATCAACTATCCCGAGATAAAGAATCTACAGGATTTAAAACATTAAAATATTCCTTTGTTCATAAACACATCGGAATTTTCATCTTAAATACCAGATAAGTTTTTCACATAATTAACCAAAGCATATTACTGCCTGTTAAGGCGCTAAATAGCCTTCTACGTTCCTCTTCCATGATGCAGGACATCGTCCGATGATCTAGCATAAACGATGGCAGTCCTTCAATCTGGATTGGATATCTTATAACTCGATCTTGGGCTTCATCCATTGCATTTTAAAGTGTAGTGTACGTCTCCCCAAGCTTAGCCTTCTTCACACGACCATCCTCTTCTGCAAGATTATCACGACGTAACTCTCTTATCTTTCCCTCCTCTGCTATGGTCAGCCTTTCTGAGCTCTCTTTCAGTTCCTTCTTCAACTTCTCTATTTCTTCGGACTTCTCCTCAATTTGACCCTTCTCGTGAACCAAATCCCACTCCAGGTTTCTTAGATGTGTGTGAAGAGTCACAACTTCCCTATCCTTCTGCTCGATGGTAATCTGATGAATAATAGCCCGCTCAGTTAGATCCTGGACAGTGTCACGTAACTCTACATTACGGTCATATAACTCGTCTTACATCTCAGCATTTATGGATTTCGGTGGGAACTCCTCTTCTTCCTCTTCCTCCTCATGATCCTCCTCTGGATCAGTCTCAGGTTCATGCTCCTGACCAGCAACAGTGATCAATGGAGATGGATCTCTCTATACCAATTTCTCCCCGATGACATGAATGTCTCGGGGCTCCTCCTCTATAGGTACTCGGGGTTCCTCCTCCCCAGCTCGACTAGTTCCTCCAACATCCGACATCCTCAAAACACAGTTTCAAGTTTTAGTTTCAAAGTCGTACTAGTGAGCACATAATTTAACAAATAAACATATAAAGTCTTTTATTATTTTTAATGAATTAAGAAATTCTTTTCTTAGAACTCTATAAGAGTTTTCCATCACCATGTTCTTACGATAAGGCTAATACTTAAGGTTGTTCCCCCACCAAAGGTTCATAACCTGGCTCTGATACCAACCTGTGACACCCCCAAATTAGGGTACTTTAATTCCCAAATGATTTTGTGTTCACTATACAAACATCATATGTCTATCTACCCATACTAAATGAAAGCATTAATAGATAGAAATAAATCCTGTCCTTAAGGAGTTACATCAACAATACATAAATACCAGGTCATACTAACCTTAAATCTTAACTGCGAAAACATAAACAATTAATCATCTTACACATTATCAACATAAGTCTAAAACAGAAATACATCATCAAATAAAAAAATAAGTCTTCATCACTTGTTAATCTTGCCCTTGCCTTTGATAGTAGAAGGCTCGTCGTACCTTTCGTTCTTAATTGCAATTTTATTATTACGCAAGAGTGAGCATGATTGCCCACAAATATAAAAATGAAATAACAATATATAATAACATGCGAGTGAATCAAAGACTTCTGAAATAAATTCAACTTTTGAATCAAGAATGAATAACAAGAATTCAAAAGATTTCTGAGGGTCAGAAGACCTTGAACTATGTCCTAGGTTATCAAGGGTTATACTTGAAACCTTTAACAGTCAAAAGACTATGGACTCTTCTACTTATACTTAGGGGATCATCCCTTAGTACCATACTGTGAACAATATCTTAACGCTAACGCATAAGAAATCCCTATACAAGGTTGTTCATCTCAATTTGACATTAGAGTCCGCACCAAAGGAAGTTTGGTTTGGATAAATCAATAAGGGTTCTAAAATTTAGAACGTTCATCAACTATGGACTAGTCGAATCAATAAGGGTTCACTAGTTTAACAAGATTCAACAATAAATAATATTTAAACTAAATAACAATCTCAAGAGGTATACAATAAAACAAATATTGTATAACAGAATCATACTTTGAAAAGATAAATAATCTTTAGTATAACAATTGAACTTGATTAATAATAATGAGAATTACCTTGATGTAGATTATAAACTTGAATAATGATAACAAGTAGGGTTAGGAAACTTTCCTCGTGCGTAGATTATACGTTAATTATACTTGTTCCTCGATTTAATCCTACATACCATTCATGTTCACAATACCAGTCAATTATACGTAACTAGTCATTGCAAGTTCATTCTTTTCATCTAACTCGGATTATGACTATACTTAGCCAAATTACCACACTTATTGTCACATAATGTTACACTTCACGAACAATAAGTTAACTATTTGTTTAATCATTCAATCCACACGTTACTGTGTTATTGACATGTTAATAACTTATTTTAACGTCTCATTATACTTCTTACATATTTTTATGTTCATTAGATTAGGTTATTATCACAGTCAAGGACTTGAACACTTTAAAATCTTTATTTTTGGACATTCTGCAGAGTGGCGTTGCGGCGCCACTTTTATTCTTGTACTCAGCGCTACGATGTAGTGGCGCTGCAGCTTGGCCTTTGGCGCTGCGGTGCGGGCTTTAAGGCATGGGACTGGCGCCGCGATGCGGCGAATCAGTAACAGTTCTATAATTCGTGAAATATTGCAGAATATGGCCAACACCTCCAATTAATTTACTCATACACAAAATTAGCCATACCCAAACACTATAATACACATATACTAACTACTCCACCATTCAAACATGATTTTAACATGTTATAACACATAATTTGCAGAATTAAAATATATAATTTACTGTTCTTGAAATTTTTGAATACAAAACATGAAAATCCACACTTATAGGTTTATTATAACACCGAAACTATTCATTTAAAGTTTGATTCCTTCGTTTTAACATGCATAATTATATACAAGTATAAATTTATGATACAACGTATGATTGACGTATCAAATTTGGTACGTAAGGCCATATGGCCATATTTTCATACTTTGTAATTTTGAATAAACATTCTACTATAATATTTTATGAAACTGATATTATGGTTCATACAACATAGTAAAAACCAACTACGGTAACATATTAACAAATACATGTATAAATTTATAATACAACTTATGATTATCATGTTAAATTTGGTATGTAAGGCCATATGGCCATATTTTCATACTCTATAATTTAGAAACAATTTACGACATATATTTTTATGAAATTGATGATATGGAATTATATGATATATATTAAAACATGTTATACTTAACATAATAACACAAAATCTTTACTCCTTTTTCCAATTACAGAGATTATACAGAATTTGAAAGCCATTTTCTTGAAAAAATTAAACAACATAAATAAAATTTGATTGGAGAAATTACCCAAAGCGTAGAGTATTGGTTAGTAGGGATGATCCTTTCTCCTTTCTCAGACACTTCTTAAGTCAAACAACTCTCATTTTTCTCTCTTTGATTGCCTTGTTCCAGACTTATAAAAATACAGAAGAAGATGTATTTAATAATAAAACTGACGCGTTGTGGAGGTCAGTTAACCCATCGTGGGTTAACTACTACTAACTTCTCTTAGGGCCTCGTTTGGTTGTCAATAATAGGTTCCAAAACCATTTAATTTAATGATTCTCTTATACTATAGTTTAATAACGTCACACCCCTTTATAAAATAATCAAATATCTTATTTACTTTAATTAAAATAAATATAATAATTTATTATTAATTCACATAGTTACAAAATTAAAATTTTCATTTATTAATTTTGTCAAATTATTAATTCTCTACTTAATTATTAAATTAATTAAAATAACATTATGCTTATTAAATATTTCATTTAATTCAATAAGCTCACATAATTACATAATTTGAATAATAAAAATTCTCCACATAATTTAATCAATATAACACATACAATTAAATTAATCAACCACAATTTCATCAATTAAATATTTAATCCAATAATTAAATCATTAAACAATATTTATTTAATTTAATAAATATTAAAATTAAATTACAAAAATCTAGTTCGTCACAGTAGGCAGTCTGAGAGGACCGACACTCAAGATTATCAGAAAACCTCAAGAGATTTGCAATTTGAACTTGAAATTGCTCGAGTCCTTCTTGTAAAGTCCCCGAACCCGGATACTTGAAACCCGAATTCGGTACTTCACGATACCATTTCTATGAGCGGAATAATTACTAATAATAATAACAATAATATAAAACTTAAACTTAAATTTACATTTATCAGAGTCTAATCCCAAGTACGTAACCTTTACTACATTCTTTACATGATATATAATACATATCATTAACTTAATACAGTTTATCTATTACAAATGATACCAATAACATGTTCTGTTTGCTTTCCTTTTCAATTGTTCCTGGCCGAGCCTTCTAGCTGTTCACACTTAGCTGAAAACATTTAAATAAAGCAACGATGAGCATTTGAGTGCCCAGCAAGTATTATATATATATATATATATGAGCTGAAAGAATTTAAATGTTTTCTTTATAATATTCTTCTACAACCGGTCAATAGTTGTGAAGTATTCTGTACCAATAACAATAACATAACAACCTTATTTCAAATTTTTGAAACTATGTATTGTCTATACATGGGGTTTCTGTGACACATTATGAACATTGTTTTCATTTTCGAAAGGGTTTAAATAGAAATTCATCTGTAAATCGGCCATTGCTTACGGGCACGAGGGTGTACATCCCATAGGCCCTGTATTCATCAATACTACATTGCTAGAACGATATTATCGTTCATCCTTTGTCCGCCGTAGTGCATAAAAATTTTCCCATATTCGGGATGTTCATACCTGTCGGGTTTTCATTACAAAGGTCTTATATAATTCAACATATATGTATATCAAAGGTGTATCAACATGTGATTAATTACAATGATTATCCAAGTGGGGACACTTGTATAATCATTTATAGAAATTAACGAACAGAATATATATCTGAATTATCATATACTAACATGTTGATAATCAATGGGCGTATATAATATAGGTTTAACAATCTGTATAATAATAATATAATTCTGAAACATTCTTACACTTGTCTACTGCATAAAGAAAATGCAAAGTTATGATACTTGCCTGATGCGCTGCTTACAATTATGCAACTTAGATCTATCTGTTATATCGAAACATATCATTAATAAGATCATTCTATCGATTAGAATAACATATCATAACACATAATACTGCTTATTGCAGTCAGCACATAACATAATAACATTGTCATACATGTTCAACAATCATGTTATCACAAACAAACATCAACTCATTCCTAATTACATTGTCACACCACTTTATCCACCATTGAATCACAAATAAAATAATTAACCAACTAAATTTCTAAGTCCAGATCAATTTTTGAACCATGTCGGTCTACCGACATCTTTATCGGGTAATTTATCGAGTCTAGGACTCTAAACAGTTGTTCAATATCCATTTAGACTAATTAAATAACAGTCATATCATTTTTCATGACCTTATAATAATTATAAAATAATTATTACCATTTACCATAATTTTTGAAATATCAGAATCATTATTAAATGATTTAAATATCAAACAATTCTATTATCATCAATATTTAATTAATATAAAACTATTAATCAAACCATTGCCAAAATATTAAAGTTATGTATAATAACTCAAAATATTTTTAAAACATTTACATTATCCTTAAATGATTTTTAAGACAATTAAAATCATCTTTAAATACTTACCATTAATAATAAATTATTATTGCATTATTTATCAAAATATTAAAAGTCATTAATTATAACTTAAAATATTTTTAATTCATTTATATCCTTTTTAAATGATTTTTAAATAAATAAAACCATTTTTAAACTATTTATTTAATATAATTATTAAATAAACTTAATATCATTAATCATTAAATAAATATCATTAATGTTAAACCATTAATGAATTTATCCTTTAAATATTAAAAGTTATATTTTATAACTTAAAATATCATTAAACACTTTATTTTCATTTAAAATGATTATTATAATATTAAAATCATTTTAAACTAAATTATTTAATATAATTATTAAATAACTTTAATATCATTAATAATAATTAATTAATGAAATTTACCTTTAAATATTAAAAGTTATATTTTATAACTTAAAATATTTTTAAATAACTTATTATCATTAATAATAATTTTTAATATAATAAAATCATTTTTTAATTAATTTATTTAATGTATTTAATAAATTAATTAATTATATTTAATATTTAAATAAATACTAATATTTATGAAAAATATTTCAAATTATTAATATTTAATTTTTATAATTTAAAATTATTTTTGTAATTTTCAGAAATTAAATACTATTTTTAAATAATTTTCTGAATTTATATAATTAATTTTATTAAAAGTGTCGCTAAAGACTGCCTATAGCGACAGAACCGTCGGTATAGGTGTTCTTCATGTTCTTCATACAAACTCAGATATTCATACGCAGTTTCGAGGGGCTTTGTTTGACCACGATTAAAACCGTGTGCATTGTGATTCTGGTCATATGGTTGATCAGACCGTGTAGTAAAAATTCAAGACTACAGTATACAACAATAATCAGGATCATTGTAGTAGCCCCGAATCCAGGCCCAAAATCACCTCGGATCCGGTATACTATTTCTATAACTAATTACAGAAGATATAAACATAAATTGTTTATACATTACATTACACACTATTCCCCAAGGTCGAGTAACCTTAACTTAATACACCATTCATTAACTATCTATTACACAACAATATTTATCAAATACGCTATTACAACTAGCTGCACTTTATATCCCAAGATGAACTTGGCATTATCATTCCTATTGATAATTCATTTGTTTAAGAATCATATCTATCCTCAATACAAATTAAATCTTATTTATCTATTCAACATTTCAGTCTGTACATAGCTGAAAATTACATTTGATAAAACTATCAATCATAGATATATACCATTTCTAAATCAAGAAAATGTATTCATTTTATGCATCGCTCAATCTTCATCATCCGTATAGCAAATAATATCGTCTAGCATCATTAACCTGCAAAAAGTTTATGTTTGCAAGATTAAGCTCGACAGCCCAGCAAATTTAATAATCTATCATGTTTCACATAACACACAATTCTATATGCACTACATTTCCTTTAATATGCATATCTGCATGCAACATATATTCTTTACTAAACATATTCTAAATGCATCAATAATTTCTTACAAAACATTAATTCATGCATTATACATTTCTAATTTATCGAGTTACATCATACAACATGTAATCACATATTGATTGAGTTCCTTAACCCAATTAACTTAGTCATATTTTGACTTTTAACAATTCATAGAGCATGATATGTAATTTAACACATAACCACATTCCATCCACAAACATAATAGAACTGAAAAAACTTGCTTGCACCGTTGATTACCGCAACGCAATTTATAACGCTTTACCCGAAGACCTAATATTAATAATATAAATCTCCAATATTAGAATAATATCATCACAGTATATTACTGTTATATTTTCATTAACAGAATAACCTAAACACATTACCACATAACCCTTTCAGTCTTTACAGCACATAAGACTAGGTATCAAGTCAAACTATTGCAGTCTGAGTTGAAACCGACATAATTCTATCATCCCGACGGTCTAGTCGGACGAATATCGAGTTTAAGTTCAATTAAACTCTGACTTAACAGTTAACAATTATCACAGATAATTTCTAACCAAACAAAATATTTTTCCTAGGCTCGTAATAACTTTCGGATAATTATTACCATTTATCAACATTTTTCAATCCTTAAAACCGTATTTAAATGAATTAAATACTACATAATTCCTTAATCATTAATATTTATTTAATATAAAATATTAATGAAAGTCATAACATAATATTATAATATAATTATAATATTTCAAAATATTTTTAATACCTGAAAATCATAATTATATGATTTTTAAACACTTAAATCCATTATCCGATAATTGCTATTAATATTAAAAAAATTAATATTTTCATGCCAAAATATCAAAAGTTATATTTTATAACTTAAAATATTTTTATAATACTTAAATCATTTTTATATGATTTATAAAGCATTATTTCTAATTTTCCATAATTTATTTAATATATCTATTAAATAAACTAATTATCATTAATATTGATTAATTAATGAATTTCCTCACAAAATATCATAAGTTATCAAAATAACTTAAAATATTTTCTTTTACCATAATATTATTTTTCATGATTTTTCATGAATTAAAATTATTTTTATATAATTTATTTAATATTATAATTTAATAAATAAATACCATTTATATTCCAAAAATAATAAATATTTTCGAAATATACATAAAATAGTTAAAAACTATTTTTCAGACTTTAAAATAATTTTTCATAATTTATTTAGTATTTTTAATAATTAAAAACCATTTTTTTTCTAATTTTAAATCATTTTTCTGCATTTTCTGAAAATAAGTGTCGCTAAAGGGCCCTATAGCGACAGAACCGTCGCTATAGGTGTTCTTGGTGCCTTCATGACAGTGATCGAGTTGCTTGGTTTGACCAGCATTAAAGCCGTGTTCTGTTCGATTTCTGGGCTTGTAATTGAGTTAATCTTGTAGTATTAATGTAGTACTACAACGTTAAACAAGTTTCCTGGCCAAGTCATAAAACAGTCGTGAGATCTAAGCTGTAGAAGTCGATGTCAGACCTGTTCTTCAAATTCTGGGTTTTCCAGATTTGAAGAACAGCCTTAGGTACCTACTTTGATCCCTTATAACTTGATGATCGAGCAACGTTTATGAGATCTATCAATTACAGTTTGTACACAATATGTAGGACTACAACTTTAAAGTTTTATAACCTTAAAACATCACATAATGAGCAAGATATAACCGGTCAGAGTAGACAAGAAAATATGTTCTTGAATATTTCTGGGTTACCCAAAAATGTTCTTGAGCAGTTCTTTCATCCCACGTTTGACCACATATTTTATACGATTTGGTTACGGATCAAAGTGATCTAAAGCCTTTAACATGTAGTATTCATGACAGGCTACAATATCAACACAAAAACGTGGCCAAAACAGTAACACACAACAAGATCTAGAGCCTGCAAAAACATTGTCAGAAATCTGGGTTTCTTGGTTTACCCAGATTCTTGGCCAATCAACGTCGGTCAACGCCATTTGACTGCATATAACTTAAGATCTAGACCTGATTCAAGTTGGAAATGAAAGCTCTCATGACATAGAATAGATCTATAACATCAAACACACTAAACATCTAACACACAAAGATCTACGAGGTTTGACATAAGGCTGTCAGACTCAAATTTCCAGATTTTCCATATTTCCAAAAATGCAAGATTCGTGCACTTTGATGTTATGGATCTGGGATTTAACAACCCAGATCTCTAATTGACACCTTAATACACATGATTAACCAACAACTAACACCATTTAACATCAAATTCAAAGATTTAAAAATTTAGGGTTTTATACCTTTCTAGCTTTGATTTTCCATTCTGACTTTTTGATTCTGATCTTGGCTTGCTAAGACACTTATTATGTGTTACCTTCTCTCTCTATCTCCTCCTAATCTCGAATTTCTAGTGAGAGAATGGGTTTGGAGAAAATGAGAATTAAAGTGACATTTTCTCTCTTTTTTAATCTAATATATATTAATTAGATACAATGAATGATCTGATTTTGCTGCTGATCTAGGCCAAGTTGCTGGACATTATCACATGCTAGTCTAGGGTTTAGACTAGGGTTGTTCAACCACCCTTGATTTTGCAAGATTTGCAAACTAAAAAAATAATACTAAAAAGGTCATTTTTGTCCTTTCCATTTATTTTTTAGGATTTGCAATTGATGAATCCCTTAATCTTTAGGGTTTGGATCATTTTAGGGTTTAGGTTTTAACCCTTAACTTTGTAATTTAATTTCTACCCTTTCTGAATTTCGGTTATAGAAATTAGAAAATTAACATTTCAAAATTATAATTAGGATTTACTAATTATATTAAAATTCCTTAATCATACTTTCATTCTTGCTAATTAGGATTAGCATTTCATAATTACAATCGCTAATTACGCAATTAGGGTCAAAATCACATATTAGGGTTTGTAACCCACAAATTAGGGTTTTCTAATAGAAAATAATTTTCTAATTTTAGAAATTAAATATTCGTAATTAGATTAGGGTTTTCTAATTACTCATAATTTAAAATAATTATGATTAGGGTTTTCTAATTAACATTGCTAATTTTAGCAATTAAATTCACAATTGAGCATTAGGGTTTCTGACGGAACAATTAGGATTCCAAAAATTGGAAATTATGGTTTGTTAATTAATCAGCTTTTACCCTAATTGGACTTAATTAATAGCACTTAATCATTAAAATTCTCCGTTATATACCCAGATTAGGGTTTTCAGATATGGTATTAGGGTTTCCAAATAATCAATTAAGATTTTAAACAATTCATTAGGGTTTTCCCTAATTAATTAAAATTATTGGCGTTTAACCTTGTTCATAACATTGCATTCCCAATCTAGGGTTCCATTCACCGAATTAGGGTTTCGGATTTCCCGGAACTGAAACTAGGGTTTTCAGAATCGATTTCTAGGGTTTCTTATTAGACGTTAGGGTTTTCTAACTGAACGTTGTCGTTCTTAAAATATAATTAGGGTTTAACACAAATGTAATTTATCTGATCAACCCATGACCCTTAACCACATTCTGAACACATCATTAACCATAAACACAAAACATATTCACATAAATCCTTAATCCTGAATAATTCACCTATATCCTTCACCGAATTTTTGAAATCCTCAAAATTCAATCCCAATAACATTAAACGCATACACTTATTTTCTATCTAGGTCTAATATTTGACCTTAAATCAATCATTTAAGATTTTAATAAATTGTCTAAATTCTAGGGTAGTCACATTCACCCCTCCTTATAAGAATTTCGTCCCCGAAATTCGCCTTACACCTTACACCGTGAACCTTACACCATTCACACATATTTCACATGCTACCCAATACACCACTCACAAGGGTAAAGATTTTTAAAATTGTGCTGAGAAATCATATAGACTGGTTGTTTTTCATTTTCGCAAAGGTTTTATGGAAATTCATCCGCAAACCGTCATAACTTACGGACACAAGGGTGATCAGCCCGATATGCCCTGCACTGGCCAAGTACTGCTGGTAGGAACAATTTGTTCCTCTTATCCGCCTTAGGCGCACAAAATTTCTTACCTCAGTCTTATTTGATTTCGCAGCAAAATAATTTTGGTTCAGGAAATTTCTTTCAATAAACACTTGGAGTTTTTGAAAATATTTTCGAGAATGACGTCATGATGTCGCACTGTATTTAACAGTCCGTTGAGGATTCCGTCATTTGGTGATTTTATCATGCTACATCATACCATAGTGGAATAGTGACTTTAAGTCAAATTCATACTAAGTAATACTGCATTGATGACTCCATCATTTTTATCATCTCTGCACCAGGTTACATGGTACATAAGTGATAAATAAAAACAATTTTTTTTTAAAAGGCACATAGTGCGTATTTAGCTTGATGTCAAAATTTTGAAATCTAGCATAGATAGAGGTTTAGGAAAACCTAATTCTCCACTAATGATCATATGCTTAAACATTCTATCTGTTCCTATTATCCTCAATACTCCATTCACACATAACTATACCCAGTTCATAAAACCACACTTATGAGTTCATAACCTGGCCACAATTATATGAGTTTAAGAACTTTCCTAGACAGACCTTTGGCGTCCATTCGCTAAGGGGTTCATAAACATTTCATATAACTATGCGTCAAGTATGTCACATAAGTATAAATATTAAGAACTCGTAATTAACCTTATATTCTCTAACTATGACCTATCTATCTGTCATACACATGAGAAAGGAATCACCCTCTTAACACGCATATAGCAAATAGCGCGACACAACATTTCAAAGATTATCAATGCCAGAAACTAAGTGATTGTCAAACCAAACTCGACCACTAATCAATATAGAAAGCTAAGTGGACAATTCCCCGCCCATACAAAGAATTGATCAACTTAACCACTACATCGACCAGGAAGCTAAGTGATTCTAAAACCAAGTACAAATTCCCCACCCATACAAGGAATCATACAACTCAGCTGCCGACAAGAGTCCTCAATTGAATCCCCACCTAATACTTAACCCCATTTTTCCATACAAATTTCATATAATCCGTATTCATAATCCATAAATCTTTCATGAGTTTTCATAGTACAATTTCATAGTACAACTTACACACAGCATCTTGCTATAAACTATTCAATCATAAGATTGATTCTTTCTGACTGTCATAACCTTATCAGATCACGGGGTGATCTTATCGTATAAATTACGATTTATTTCTATGCCTTGATCGTTTTGTTTTACGATCTCCTATTCCTGCACTTTTAGTCTTTTAGACTCGATCTATTCACCATTACTATTCAACTTTATTATCAGAGTTAGGGAACTCTGTGTCTTTACACTCACCGAGATTCATCTTTGAATCTTACCGATCAACTAACTCTTTGTGAGTTAGATCTTATCCTAATCACTGCGGTTATTGGACTCAGGTATTCCTACCTAAGCTTCATAACCAACAGCTCTGATACCAACTGTAGTAGCCCCGAATCAAGGCCCCAAATCACCTCGGATCCGGTATACTATTTCTATAACTAATTGCAGAAGATATAAACATAAATTGTTTATACATTACATTACACACTATTCCCCAAGGTCGAGTAACCTTAACTTAATACACCATTCATTAACTATCTATTACACAACAATATTTATCAAATACGCTATTACAACTAGCTGCACTTTATATCCCAAGCTGAACTTGGCATTATCATTCCTATTGATAATTCATTTGTTTAAGAATCATATCTATCCTCAATACAAATTAAATCTTATTTATCTATTCAACATTTCAGTCTGTACATAGCTGAAAATTACATTTGATAAAACTATCAATCATAGATCTATACCATTTCTAAATCAAGAAAATGTATTCATTTTATGCATCGCTCAATCTTCATCATCCGTATAGCAAATAATATCGTCTAACATCATTAACCTGCAAAAAGTTTATGTTTGCAAGATTGAGCTCGACAGCCCAGCAAATTTAACAATCTATCATGTTTCACATAACACACAATTCTATATGCACTACATTTCCATTAATATGCATATCTGCATGCAACATATATTCTTTACTAAACATATTCTACATGCATCAATAATTTCTTACAAAACATTAATTCATGCATTATACATTTCTAATTTATCGAGTTACATCATACAACATGTAATCACATATTGATTGAGTTCCTTAACCCAATTAACTTAGTCATATTTTGACTTTTAACAATTCATAGAGCATGATATGTAATTTAACACATAACCACATTCCATCCACAAACATAATAGAACTGAAAAACTTGTCTACACCGTTGATTACCGCAACGCAATTTATAACGCATTACCCGAAGACTAATATTAATAATATAGATCTCCAATATTAGAATAATATCATCACAGTATATTACTGTTATATTTTCATTCACAGAATAACCTAAACACATTACCACATAACCCTTTCAGTCTTTACAGCACATAAGACTAGGTATCAAGTCAAACTATTGCAGTCTGAGTTGAAACCGACACAATTCTATCATCCCGACGGTCTAGCCGGACGAATATCGAGTTTAAGTTCAATTAAACTCTGACTTAACAGTTAACAATTATCACAAATAATTTCTAACCAAACAAAACATTTTTCCTAGGCTCGTAATAACTTTCAGATAATTATTACCATTTATCAACATTTTTCAATCCTTAAAACCGTATTTAAATGAATTAAATACTACATAATTCCTTAATCATTAATATTTATTTAATATAAAATATTAATGAAAGTCATAACATAATATTATAATATAATTATAATATTTCAAAATATTTTTAATACTTGAAAATCATAATTATATGATTTTTAAACACTTAAATTCATTATCTGATAATTGCTATTAATATTAAAATATTAATATTTTCATGCCAAAATATCAAAAGTTATATTTTATAACTTAAAATATTTTTATAATACTTAAATCATTTTTATATGATTTATAAAGCATTATTTCTAATTTTCCATAATTTATTTAATATATCTATTAAATAAACTAATTATCATTAATATTGATTAATTAATGAATTTTCTCACAAAATATCAAAAGTTATCAAAATAACTTAAAATATTTTCTTTTACCATAATATTATTTTTCATGATTTTTCATGAATTAAAATTATTTTTATATAATTTATTTAATATTATAATTAAATAAATAAATACCATTTATATTCCAAAAAAAATAAATATTTTCGAAATATACATAAAATAGTTAAAAACTATTTTTCAGACTTTAAAATAATTTTTCATAATTAATTTAGTATTTTTAATAATTAAAAACCATTTTTTTCTAATTTTAAATCATTTTTCTGTATTTTCTGAAAATAAGTGTCGCTAAAGGGCCCTATAGCAAAAGAACCGTCGCTATAGGTGTGCTTGGTGCCTTTATGACAGTGATCGGGTTGCTTGGTTTGACCAGCATTAAAGCCGTGTTCTGTTCGATTTCTGGGCTTGTAATTGAGTTAATCTTGTAGTATTAATGTAGTACTACAACGTTAAACAAGTTTCCTGGCCAAGTCATAAAACAGTCGTGAGATCTAAGCTGTAGAAGTCGATGTCATACCTGTTCTTCAAATTCTGGGTTTTCCAGATTTGAAGAACAGCCTTAGGTACCTACTTTGATCCCTTATAACTTGATGATCGAGCAACGTTTATGAGATCTATCAATTACAGTTTGTACACAATATGTAGTACTACAACTTTAAAGTTTTATAACCTTAAAACATCACATAATGAGCAAGATATAACCGGTCAAAGTAGACAAGAAAATATGTTCTTGAACATTTCTCGGTTACCCAGAAATATTCTTGAGCAATTCTTTCATCCCACGTTTGACTAAATATTTTATACGGTTTGGTTACGGATCAAAGTGATCTAAAGCCTTTAACATGTAGTATTCATGACAGGCTACAATATCAACACAAAAACGTGGCCAAAACAGTAACACACAGCAAGATCTAGAGCCTGCAAAAACATTGTCAGTAATCTGGGTTTTTGGGTTTACCTAGATTCTTGGCCAGTCAACGTCGGTCAACGCCATTTGACTGCATATAACTTAAGATCTAGACAAGATCTGGACTTGATTCAAGTTGGAAATGATAGCTCTCATGACATAGAATAGATCTATAACATCAAACACACTAAACATCTAACACACAAAGATCTACGAGGTCTGACATAAGGCTGTCAGACTCAAATTTCCAGATTTTCCAGATTTCCAAAAATGCAAGATTCGTGCACTTTGATGTTATGGATCTGGGATTTAACAACCCAGATCTCTAATTGACACCTTAATACACATGTTTAACCAACAACTAACACCATTTAATGTCAAATTCAAAGATTTAAAAATTTAGGGTTTTATACCTTTCTAGCTTTAATTTTCAATTCTGACTTTTTGATTCTAATCATGGCTTGATAAGACACTGATTATGTGTTACCTTCTCTCTCTATCTCCTCCTAATCTCGAATTTCTAGTGAGAGAATGGGTTTGGAGAAAATGAGAATTAAAGTGACATTTTCTCTCTTTTTTAATCTAATATATATTAATTAGATACAATGAATGATCTGATTTTGCTGCTGATCTAGGCCAAGTTGCTGGACATTATCACATGCTAGTCTAGGGTTTAGACTAAGGTTGTTCAACCACCCTTGATTTTGCAAGATTTACAAACTAAAAAAAATACTAAAAAGGGCATTTTTTCCTTTCCATTTATTTTCTAGGATTTGCAATTGATGAATCCCTTAATCTTTAGGGTTTGGATCATTTTAGGGTTTAGGTTTTAACCCTTAACTTTGTAATTTAATTTCTACCCTTTCCGAATTTCGGTTATAGAAATTAGAAAATTAACATTTCAAAATTATAATTAGGATTTACTAATTATATTAAAATTCCTTAATCATACTTTCATTCTTGCTAATCAGGATTAGCATTTCATAATTACAATCACTAATTACGCAATTAGGGTCAAAATCACAGATTAGGGTTTGTAACCCACAAATTAGGGTTTTCTAATTGAAAATAAATTTCTAATTTTAGAAATTAAATATTCGTAATTAGATTAGGGTTTTCTAATTACTCATAATTTAAAATAATTAGAATTAGGGTTTCCTAATTAACATTGCTAATTTTAGCAATTAAATTCACAATTGAGCATTAGGGTTTCTGACGGAATAATTAGGGTTCCAAAAATTGGAAATTAGGGTTTGTTAATTAATTAGCCTTTACCCTAATTGGACTTAATTAATAGCACTTAATCATTAAAATTCTCCGTTATATAACCAGATTAGGGTTTCATTTTATCTGCATCTGAATTTAGGGTTTTCAGATATGGTATTAGGGTTTCCAAATAATCAATTAAGATTTTAAACAATTCATTAGGGTTTTCCCTAATTAATTAAAATTATTGGCGTTTAACCTTGTTCATAACATTGCATTCCCAATCTAGGGTTCCATTCACCGAATTAGGGTTTCGGATTTCCCGGAACTGAAACTAGGGTTTCCAGAACCGATTTCTAGGGTTTCTTATTAGACGTTAGGGTTTTCTAACTGAACGTTGTCGTTCTTAAAATATAATTAGGGTTTAACACAGATGTAATTTATCTGATCAACCAATGACCCTTAACCACATTCTGAACACATCATTAACCATAAACACAAAACATATTCACATAAATCCTTAATCCTGAATAATTCACCTATATCCTTCACCGAATTTTTGAAATCCTCAAAATTCAATCCCAATAACATTAAACGCATACACTTATTTTCTATCTAGGTCTAATATTTGACCTTAAATCAATCATTTAAGATTTTAATAAATTGTCTAAATCCTCGGTTTGTCACAATCATAACATGCATAAACAAAGAGATCTGATCTCTCAAACATGTTGTCAAACATGTTCTTCATTTCTGGGTTACCCAGAAATGAAGAACAGGTTGTCTGTCCATTTTTGGCCTTCTATCACATGTGATTTATTTGATGTTTTTGTGGTTTAAAAACTTTAGTGTTTATCCAACAAGTAATACTACAGATCCATTACATAAAATCATTATAACAACATTTCAATTATGTGATCCACTCCGGTCAAACCATGTCAGAAGACATGCTCATCGGTTTTCTGGGTTTCCCAGAAAACAGATGTCATGGTCGTTCGGCCTAGTTTGACCAATAATTTCTTTCAACAAGCTAAGTTTTTTTAGGTGATATAAAAATACTATAATGTATTACAAACAACATACTACAACTTAGATACAAAAACAAGAACATATCATCAAAACACTGCCAGATCCGTGCTCATAAAAATCCTGTCAGACATATCTGGGCTCGTTCTAGGTTACCCCAGAACATGGCCAGTCATGGTTGGTCAACGGTATTTGACCATCCATATCTTGCAACCAACAACCGATCTGACTCTGATTTTAGTTCGAGAGCAAAGATCTCACAACATACTACAAGACCAAACATTAAAACAACAAAAACATAAAACATAGAAAGATCTACATGACCTGACATTTGGTTGTCACACATGAAACACAAAATTTCCAGATTTTGAAAAAATGCAAATTCAAGCACTTTGATGTTATGGATTTGATAAATACCAACCCAGATCATCACTAGAGATTACATATAACATATTTTAACAACAAATCATAAGATCTAACAACAAATCATTGGAAAAATTTTAGGGTTAGGGTTTATACCTTTCTATGATCAAATCTTGATTTAATGTTTCTGATTTGTTGTTGATGATTGTGGGGCTCATATAAGGGACTGATATACATATAAATTTCTTAGAGTTGGTAAGAGAGAAAATTGGTTAAGTGTTTGCAAGAAAAATAACAAATTTTGGTACATTTTCTCTCTCTAATCTATATATATATATATATATATATATATATATATATATTAATCTAGATGCATGAATTGCTGATCTAGTGGCTGGTGTGTTGGTTTTATGTCACATGCTAGGGCTAGGTTAGAGTTAGGGTTGGTGAACAACCAAATATAAGCCAAGATTTGCAAGCAACCTCACTAAAATAATAAAAAGGACATTTTGGACATTTCTTTTTTTTTCTAGAAATTGGCCATTTGTTGCAAACCCTTAGGGTTTAGGTTTTGAGCCATCTAGGGTTTAAAAATAATTTCTATAATTCCTAATTTATGGTTTAAAATAAATAAATAATAAAATAATAAAATTTTAGTTTCTAAAATACAAAATTAAGGTTTCTTAATTAATTAAGTTTTTAATTACTTAACACCTTACTAATTAGATTTAAGATACACTAATTAGCATTAAGCTTTCCAAATCAATAATTAGGGTTTACAATTTAAATAAATTAGGGTTTATAAAATAAATATTAGGGTTTCTTAGAAATTAGTATTTCTAAATTATTAATTAGGGTTTACCTAATCAATATGAAATTATATAATACATAACATGCATGCACCATATAACACAGTTATATATAACAGTGTCGAACTCAACTTGAGTTTTAAATTAGGATTTCCATTTAGCAATTAGCTAATTATTATTCAGGGTTTCTAATTTAAGAAATTAGGGTTTTAATTTACAATTAGGGTTTTTTCTTGATTATTAATAATTATAATTATCATGAATCACATATCATATTGACTTAACATATTTTAAAGTCTCATTTGACTTCGAAATTAGTGTTTGTCCGTAAAATTAGGGTTTAGCGATAATAATTAGGTTTTTTTTCCTAATTAGCAATTTAAATTATAATACCAGACATTAATCACATTATCACAATTGTCCAATAACTTGAAACTCTATTTTGTATTTTAAATTAGGGTTTCACACAGTATTAATAAAGTTTAACACATAACACCATAATTGACCAACCATTGTCAGTCCACAAACATACAGTACATATTTATAACACTGAAAAATCAAAATATTATAATATTATAATATTATTATCATTCTTTAATTCAGACCCATAATTAGGGTTTGATAGTAATATAATAAAACTGTTCCACACATTAACCTTACACACATAACCATACTTATCTATAACACTGACAAATAATAATATATTATTATTTTCATTCCTTGATCAAAACCCAGAACTAGGGTTTGGATTCCATATCTGATTTTATTTCCCATAATTAACCTTATAATTAAGTAGAAATAATTTACTTAATATCTTGAACAAAATTCATATAATAAAATAAGTATTATAAAAATTCTATATTAATATCATATATTATTCAATTAATATAATTATCATATTTTCATGGAAAATAAACATTAAAAACATTTTTACTATAAAACTAATTATTATTAGAATATAATTTATAATGAGCAATAATTCTAAAATAAAATTATTCATAACCATTCATGTAATAAATATATTTTATATTCATCACATAATTACATATATAATAACTTTCACGCATTCTTACCTTTAAAATAAATAATTATTCTAAAATCATTTCCTATATTATTTAAATAATATAAGATTATATTTTCCTTGAAAAATAATTAATAAAACATTTCCAATAAGGAATTAATTAGTATAAAAATATAATTGATAATAATCAATAATTCTAAAATAAATTTATTTGCAATACTTAATGTAATAAATTTTATTTATTATAATTACACATTACCTTGACACATATTATTCATACTTATATTAATAAATAAATAAAAAATTATACGAAAAATTTATTATTTATTTATATAGAAAATATCGGGTTGTCACATTCACCCTCCCTTATAAAGATTCAGTCCCCGGAATCACCATTTTAAAACCTATACATACCAGGGTACATGGCATTCACAATCATTCCAAGTAGATCTCGATCATGGTTGATCGATTCGATCTTTAACTATTCAGCAAAACGCGTATCTATCTCCTTAAACAGAAATTTGATTTCTAAGAAAACTCAAATTCCTCCTTCAAAAAAATTTATAAAAATAATTTTACTATATATAAAAATATAATAAGAAAATATAAAATTTGGTTAGATTAATACCTGGAGTTGCATCCCCGGCTGCTATCGAATCCCGAACAGTCCCGCTGAAGACGCTTGCGGTTGATTTCGTTGGTTTGTTTGTTGAAGTTGATCCCGTTGTCGCCAATGTCCTGCTGCCATGTTCCGTATTCGCATTCCTTGTTTCCATTTCCTTTTTTGGATAGTCTTTTACCTTATGCTTTATTGATTCGCACACAACACATTCACTTTACATTCTTGGATTGGGACATTTTGGAAAGGCATATATCCCTCATGTCCTTACTTTCCACACACAAACTTTTCTTTTAATCACATTCCCGGCTTATTTCCGGTATTATCAAGATTATCTTCTTTTATCATATAGGTGACAAAAGTTATCTTTTGCCCCGTCGTTATCCTAGCTATTACAAATGCTTTAACAGGGTCGGTTGATCTTCTACATCCTTGCGATACAATTGTCTTGAAGTCTTTGAAGTTTGTCAATCGATTGCCTGGTTGATTTCCCGTGACTGGTATTCCATTCTGCATAGCTTGATCGTTCGCATTCGCAAAAATTTCGATGTTGGGTCTGGTTGTCCTCCAGCTTTGTTCACAGGTCCTACTATCCTTTGGTTTTTTTTTCGTCTTGACGACATTTTCATAAATTATTCTTACATACTAAGCCTTATCGTAAACGCTTAACATATAACACAAAACTTTCTATTCAATCAATCATGTACTTAAAATATAAAATTTTGAAAACTCGGTCCACTGTAATAACCAGTGACTAGATTAATATTTATTATCTTTATACCAACTTATCGCATTAATCCAACATAGATCCATATTCATAACACTTGACATGCCATAGCACATTCTTCTTTAAACATTCGCTATCCATGTGTGACTACAAAAGTCGGGATTCGCTGCCATAACTTATACATAATACTACATTACACCAACATACCTATCATATATACCACCTAAAATCATACATGTCCAACTAATACTAATACTACATATTCCTTACACATTCATTAATGATCAATTACTTGGTAACCTATCTATTTCCATTATCCTCAATATCCATTCACACACAACTATACCTAATTTGTCACAACTTATAACAATATGAGTTTAAGAACTCATCACAAACATACGAGTTTAAGAACTCGCCATAAATATACGAGTTTAAGAACTCAACATTGACCACATATCCTTTAACTATACTTTACCTATCAGTTATACATAGTGTTTCTTGATCCAGTACTATACTTTCCAAAATAACCACCTCTTTGAGGTAGCTTTCAATGTGAGCCTTTATTGCAGCTATTAGCTTTGATATTGGCTCAGTCATGGAGGTTGACTTATTCTTTACAACTTAAGGGTATCCTAATTCTGTTCCTTTCTAACACCTACACACAAAAATTATCTTGACTAGCAATTAATAAATACACACAACACATAATAGTTTTATAAGTTATCTTTAATTTTGTTTGACGATGAATTTATTCAATTCATCTCTTTTTAAACTCTATATGAGTTATTTGTATTTTCAACGTTTCCCTCTGTTCTAAGGTTATAGCCTAAGGTCTAACCCACCTAAAGTTTCTAACCTTATAGCTCTGATACCAACCTGTAAAGTCCCCGAACCCGGATACTTGAAACCCGAATTCGGTACTTCACGATACCATTTCTATGAGCGGAATAATTACTAATAATAATAACAATAATATAAAACTTAAACTTAAATTTACATTTATCAGAGTCTAATCCCAAGTACGCAACCTTTACTACATTCTTTACATGATATATAATACATATCATTAACTTAATACAGTTTATCTATTACAAATGATACCAATAACATGTTCTGTTTGCTTTCCTTTTCAATTGTTCTTGGCCGAGCCTTCTAGCTGTTCACACTTAGCTGAAAACATTTAAATAAAGCAAGGATGATCATTTGAGTGCCCAGCAAGTATTATATATATATATATATATATATATATATATGAGTTGAAAGAATTTAAATGTTTTCTTTATAATATTCTTCTTCAACCGGTCAATAGTTGTGAAGTATTCTGTACCAATAACAATAACATAACAACCTTATTTCAAAATTTTGAAACTATGTATTGTCTATACATGGGGTTTCTGTGACACATTATGAACATTGTTTTCATTTTTGAAAGGGTTTAAACAGAAATTCATCTGTAAACCGACCATTGCTTACGGGCACTAGGGTGTACATCCCATAGGCCCTGTATTGATCAATACTACATTGCTAGAACGATATTATCGTTCATCCTTTGTCCGCCGTAGCGCATAAAAATTTTCTCATATTCGGGATGTTCATACCTGTCGGGTTTTCATTACAAAGGTCTTATATAATTCAACATATATGTATATCAAAGGTGTATCAACATGTGATTAATTACAATGATTATCCAAGTGGGGACACTTGTATAATCATTTATAGAAATTAACGAACAGAATATATATCTGAATTATCATATACTAACATGTTGATAATCAATGGGCGTATATAATATAGGTTTAACAATCTGTATAATAATAATATAATTCTGAAACATTCTTACACTTGTCTACTGCATAAACAAAATGCAAAGTTATGATACTTGCCTGATGCGCTGCTTACAATTATGCAACTTAGATCTATCTGTTATATCGAAACCTATCATTAATAAGATCATTCTATCGATTAGAATAACATATCATAACACATAATACTGCTTATTGCAGTCAGCACATAACATAATAACATTGTCATACATGTTCAACAATCATGTTATCACAAACAAACATCAACTCATTCCTAATTACATTGTCACACCACTTTATCCACCATTGAATCACAAATAAAATAATTAACCAACTAAATTTCTAAGTCCAGATCAATTTTTGAACCATGTCGGTCTACCGACATCTTTATCGGGTAATTTATCGAGTCTAGGACTCTAAACAGTTGTTCAATATCCATTTAGACTAATTAAATAACAGTCATATCATTTTTCATGACCTTATAATAATTATAAAATAATTATTACTATTTATCATAATTTTTGAAATATCAGAATCATTATTAAATGATTTAAATATCAAACAATTCTATTATCATCAATATTTAATTAATATAAAACTATTAATCAAACCATTGTCAAAATATTAAAGTTATGTATAATAACTCAAAATATTTTTAAAACATTCACATTATCCTTAAATGATTTTTAAGACAATTAAAATCATCTTTAAATACTTACCATTAATAATAAATTATTACTGCATTATCTATCAAAATATTAAAAGTCATTAATTATAACTTAAAATATTTTTAATTCATTTATATCTTTTTTAAATGATTTTTACATAAATAAAACCATTTTTAAACTATTTATTTAATATAATTATTAAATAAACTTAATATCGTTAATCATTAAATAAATATCATTAATGTTAAATCATTAATGAAATTATCATTTAAATATTAAAAGTTATATTTTATAACTTAAAATATCATTAAACACTTTATTTTCATTTAAAATGATTATTATAATATTAAAGTCATTTTTAAACTAAATTATTTAATATAATTATTAAATAACTTTAATATCATTAATAATAATTAATTAATGAAATTTACCTTTAAATATTAAAAGTTATATTTTATAACTTAAAATATTTTTAAAAAATTTATTATCATTATAATAATTTTTGATATAATAAAATCATTTTTTAATTAATTCATTTAATGCATTTAATAAATTAATTAATTATCATTAATATTTAAATAAATACTAATATTTGTGAAAAATATTTCAAATTATTAATATATAATTTTTATAATTTAAAATTATTTTTAAAATTATTTTTGTAATTTTCGGAAATTAAATACTATTCTTAAATAATTTTCTAAATTTATATAATTAATTTTATTAAAAGTGTCGCTAAAGACTGCCTATAGCGACAGAACCGTCGATATAGGTGTTCTTCATGTTCTTCATACAAACCCAGATATTCATACGCAGTTTCGAGGGGCTTTGTTTGACCACGATTAAAACCGTGTGCATTGTGATTCTAGTCATGTGGTTGATCAGACCGTGTATTAAAAATTCAAGACTACAGTATACAACAATAATCAGGATCATAACATGCATAAACAAAGAGATCTGATCTCTCAAACATGCTGTCAGACATGTTCTTCATTTCTGGGTTACCCAGAAATGAAGAACAGGTTGTCTGTCCATTTTTGGCCTTCTATCACATGTGATTTGTTTGATGTTTTTGTGGTTTAAAAACTTTAGTGTTTATCCAACATGTAATACTACAGATCCATTACATAAAATCATTATAACAACATTTCAATCATGAGATCCACTCCGGTCAAACCATGTCAGAAGACAAGCTCATCGGTTTTCTAGGTTTCCCAGAAAACAGATGTCATGGTCGTTCGGCCTGGTTTGACCAATAATTTCTTTCAACAAGCTAAGTTTTTTTAGGTGATATAAAAATACTATAATGTATTATAAACAACATACTACAACTTAGATGCAAAAACAAGAACATATCATCAAAACAATGCCAGATCCGTGCTCATAAAAATCCTGTCAGACATATCTGGGCTCGTTCTGGGTTACCCAGAACATGGCCAGTCATGGTTGGTCAACGGTATTTGACCATCCATATCTTGCAACCAACAACCGATCTGACTCTGATTTTAGTTCGAGAGCAAAGATCTCACAACATACTACAAGACCAAACATTAAAACAACAAAAACATAAAACATAGAAAGATCTACATGACCTGACATTTGGTTGTCACACATGAAACACAAAATTTCCAGATTTTGAAAAAATGCAAATTCGAGCACTTTGATGTTATGGATTTGATAAATACCAACCCAGATCATCACTAGAGATTACATATAACATATTTTAACAACAAATCATAAGATCTAACAACAAATCAGTGGAAAAATTTTAGGGTTAGGGTTTATACCTTTCTATGATCAAATCTTGATTTAATGTTTCTTATTTGTTGTTGATGATTGTGGGGCTCATATAAGGGACTGATATACATATAAATTTCGTAGAGTTGGTAAGAGAGAAAATTGGTTAAGTGTTTGCAAGAAAAATAACAAATTTTGGTACATTTTCTCTCTCTAATCTATATATATATATATATATATATATATATATATATATATATATATTAATCTAGATGCATGAATTGCTGATCTAGTGGCTGGTGTGTTGGTTTTATGTCACATGCTAGGGCTAGGTTAGAGCTAGGGTTGGTGAACAACCAAATATAAGCCAAGATTTGCAAGCAACCTCACTAAAATAATAAAAAGGACATTTTGGACATTTCTTTTTTTTTTTCTAGAAATTGGCCATTTGTTGCAAACCCTTAAGGTTTAGGTTTTGAGCCATCTAGGGTTTAAAAATAATTTCTATAATTTCTAATTTATGGTTTAAAATAAATAAATAATAAAATAATAAAATTTTAGTTTCTAAAACACAAAATTAAGGTTTCTTAATTAATTAAGTTTTTAATTACTTAACACCTTACTAATTAGATTTAAGATACACTAATTAGCATTAAGCTTTCCAAATCAATAATTAGGGTTTACAATTTAAATAAATTAGGGTTTATAAAATAAATATTAGGGTTTCTTAGAAATTAGTATTTCTAAATTATTAATTAGGGTTTACCTAATCAATATGAAATTATATAATACATAACATGCATGCACCATATAACACAGTTATATATAACAGTGTCGAACTCAACTTGAGTTTTAAATTAGGATTTCCATTTAGCAATTAGCTAATTATTATTCAGGGTTTCTAATTTAAGAAATTAGGGTTTTAATTTACAATTAGGGTTTTTTCTTGATTATTAATAATTATAATTATCATGGATCACATATCATATTGACTTAACATATTTTAATGTATCATTTGACTTCGAAATTAGTGTTTGTCCGTAAAATTAGGGTTTTGCGATAATATAATAAAACTGTTCCACACATTAACCTTACACACATAACCATACTTATCTATAACACTGACAAATAATAATATATTATTATTTTCATTCCTTGATCAAAACCCAGAACTAGGGTTTGGATTACATATCTGATTTTATCTGCCATAATTAACCTTATAATTAAGTAGAAATAATTTACTTAATATCTTGAACAAAATTCATATAATAAAATAAGTATTATAAAAATTCTATATTCATATCATATATTATTCAATTAATATAATTATCATATTTTTATGGAAAATAAACATTAAAAACATTTTTACTATAAAACTAATTATTATTAGAATATAATTTATAATGAGCAATAATTCTAAAATAAAATTATTCATAACTATTCATGTAATAAATATATTTTATATTCATCACATAATTACATATATAATACCTTTCACGCATTCTTACCTTTAAAATAAATAATTATTCTAAAATCATTTCCTATATTTTTTAAATAATATAAGATTATATTTTCCTTGAAAAATAATTAATAAAACATTTCCAATAAGGAATTAATTAGTATAAAAATATAATTGATAATAATCAATAATTCTAAAATAAATTTATTTGCAATACTTAATGTAATAAATTTTATTTATTATAATTACACATTACCTTGACACATATCATTCATAATTATTTTAATAAATAAATAAAAAAAATTATACGAAAAATTTATGATTTATTTATATAGAAAATATCGGGTTGTCACACTTCTTCCAAGCTTAGTTGTGCCGTCCTCTCATAAGGCCATTGATAACAATGATCGTCCATAACCTATAAACTTAAAAACAAAAAAGGAAGATCAAACAAATATAAGAAATATATATATATATATATATATATATATATATATATATATATATATATATATACACACACACATTAGAATTAGAATAATAGTTACCCGGCAACAGCGCCAAAAACTTATTGGTCGAAAAATCAATCACTAAACACGCGTAAGTATACGCGGTCTAACAAGTAATACAGTGATAAGGAGAGTGTCGTACCCACGAGGAACTATCACTAATATTTACCAAATACCGACTTTGTATCGCTCAAGTCTTATTCATGTAACAATCCAGATTTTTAATTAAATATTTAAATATTTATTGAATTATATAAATATTTAATGGATGTGTTTATTGTTGAATAAGTATTTGTTGAACTGATTTGATGTGATTTGATTATTTATTTGTTTAATAAATAATTAATGAGTTAAGGAAAGTAATTATTTTAAAATAGTAATCTAATTTAATTTAATAATTAAATTAGAGAGTTTATAAGGATTAAATAAATTATTATATTATGCAATGGATTGTTATTAGAATTAATTAAATTAAGTATGAAAACTTAATTAATTAGAAGTGTGACAAATAACTATATTATAAGTGGTTATTAAAATAAATTAAAATAGTTTTAATTTATTTTGCCAAATAAGGCTTAAATATATTAAGTCTTTAATTTTAAAGCGTTTTGCCAAACGGAGCCTTATGGCTTTTGGATTTTTTAAATTTGATTTATTAATAATATAAATTAAATAAAGAAAATATAAATAATGTATAATAATTTGTGGTAACCGCTGTTTTAATAATGCCATTAGTGGCGTCAGTTTTAAAACTTTTGAATAGATACATTAGTTTATTTTAGTTACATTTAATCTATTTGGCTAAAGCCTAAGAGAGAAAAGGGGAGAAGAAAGAAAAGTTTCATAAAGTTTGAGAGAGTTTGAGAGAAAGAAAAGTCTATGATTCCAAAGCCACCAAAGCAAATTCTCAGTGTTTAACAAGGATTTCTTAAGCATAAAAGGTATGTGTCTATAACCTTAATATTAGATATGTATATATGTTTTTAAAAAATTTCTGTAGTTGTTGAACTATGGTGATTATATGTGTTTGGGATGTAAGAACTAGTGTTTAAACAAAGAATTTCTTCGCTTATTTCGTTTATAAAGGAAGAAAGTGAATTACAGTGTATATTTTGCTTTTAGCTTATGAAAGTACCAAATTTAGTGGCTAGTTTGTATGTTAATATGTAAATTGGGTCTTGTTTATGCCAGTTCATTAAGAAACGTGGAAATCGTAGTTTGAACGAAGTGAATTGGTGAAGAATTGAGATTACAGTGATAATTATGAAATTGAACGTTGAGTATATTGATTTGTTATGAAATTCAGAGAATCATAGTCTCAAGGAATCAAATTAGTTATAAATTTTGGTTACCATGTTAACTGTGTAAACAAACATCGATAATGGAGTTTTGGTTTTTTAAAAACAATACTTTCAAGAATTTAAGTTTTCTAAATTAGTTGTTTAATTGTTGGTAATTGTTATATGGATGATTGTTAATGTTTATGTGTAGTTTATGATGAAGTTATGCATCTTAATTAGTGTTAAAATTGAAGTAATAGACAAAAAAAATTAGTTGTTCTGTTCTTCGTGGTTGGGTTCTGCAAGTTTTAGCGCCCCAGCGCCAAAAATGGAGCCTCAGCGATAAACTTCACGCCCCAGCGCTGAAATTCGCGCCCCAGCGCCAATCTTGCACTGCGGCGCCACTGTATGACTTGGTTCTCACTCCGCGGCCTGGGGACAGAAGTCTGAATCGGACAGTTTTGGTCTCCTGTAGTAAAATGGCCATAACTTTCAAATACGAACTCCGATTGAGTTGATTCAAGATGATCTGGAACGAGGACGAATAGACCTACAACTTTCATGCTTTAAGTTATTTAATTTGAAGTCTATAACATTTGTAAAAATGGTCATCTTTAGAACTGTTGTGTTTTTGGGGGCAATCGGAGGGCGTCGGGCATGCATATATGCATGTGTAGTGCTCTTGACCATAAAAGATGATGTCCTAAGTTATAAAACATGAATGTTAATAAATATAGTGATGCTTAACATTAATAAATGATGTATTAGATAAGTTATTGAAGCATAGTAAGCATACACAAGAAATGCAAATCGGGCGTGTGACGGTTGAACGTCGAAACGTCGTGCCAAGTGTTAATGAACTTAAAAAGTGTTTCAATTCAATAGAAATGAATATTATAGGATATGGAATGGGTTTAATATAAAACCAATAAGTAGTACTAGCAAGACTTAAGCACTTGAATGAACATCGAGTTTGACTAAGAAGAAATATAGTGAATCATAAGTTGAAAGTTAACACAATCTAATTGAACATTGTGTGCTAATTAATAGGAAAGATTATGAGATATGGAGTAGAGTTTACATTACAATTACTATGTGTTTTTATGTGACTAATAGTTGATGTATATGATTTATATAATTGTGTAGGGCACGTGAAGTGGAGATAACTGTAAGATGTTAAACTATTATTGGTAAACAACGATCAAGGAAAGTCTTTCGGTTCCTATTTTCTATGTGGACTTGATGAACTGTTTTAAATTGCATGATATGTTATGCATGTTGAAATCATGAAATGTTAAAGTCAATATATGACTGCATTATTTTGACTAAGTAATGATGATTGAGTAAGAAACTCAATCTTTTTATTTGCTATGTGAATTAAAAGCATGTATGCCATGTTACTTTAATGAGATGTATATCGAGCATGTTATTATGTGCTATGTGATGCATGAAAACTGTTAGACTTTGTTGGGCTGTCGAGCTCACTCTTGCAAATAACCACTTTTCAGGTCAAGATTTTAAGGTAAAGATATGTGATAAGTGAGTTATAGAGATCTATATTCACGAAGATTACTTATGTTTTATAAGAAATGTATTTCATATTTTGAACGTAACATGTTGTTTAATTCTAAGTTGAGCTATCCAATGTATATGGATATTTAGTTATGATGTAAGACTTTGTATAGTCATTTTGTAGTAACGATTCATGATATAAGATTGAATCAAAGAGATGTAATGTAAAGGTTGCGATTAAGGGCAAGAAAGAAGGAAATATATAAAAGTTTTAAATATTCTGTAATTTTAGTGTTTTTAATATCGAATAATGATGTAAAATTAGAGATTTAATGTATGGTTAACGACCGAAATAATAAGGATGTAAGGTGATAATAAATAGACAATTTCTATAAGAAAAGAACGATAAAAAAGTTACAAATAGAGAGTATGGTGCAATTGTACTCTTTAGTAGTTGATTTATGGTATCTGGGCTAAACGATTCCTTCATAGAGCGAAGGTATATACGAGCTAGTAACTCGAAACCTAGTTTGTTGGTTGTTTGTGGGAAACCACTCAGCGTACCACATGAAACTGTTAGAGACTCGATGTGTACCAAGTGTAGAAATGGATATGTATTATGAAAGTGTAGAACTCGAATGAAATTTTGAGCGATGTAAATGAAGTTAGAATTCTTAAAGGAAGAATTTTTATATAAACAAGAAGATTCAAAGAAGAATCTAAGAGATATAAAGATAAGAAATTGGAGTTACCTTAACTCCAATAACCAAGATAATGAATAAGGATGAATAGACAAAGTCTGTATGATTAAAAGTATAAATGAAATCATAAATGATGATAAAGGAAAGAAAGACGATCGTAAAACAAAACGATCACGAGTTATGAAAACAATCTTAAGGGAGATGATTATAGAATAAGATCACGATGTGATCTGTTTAAGTTATAAAAGAAAGATGGTATGTAATTTTTGAATGATTATAGCTTAAAGCTATGAAGGTGGTGTACTATGAAATAGTACGAGATAACTCATGATGAGTTATAGATGATGTGATACGAGGAATTCGTATCGAGCAAAGAGCAAGTTATGAGCAAGATAGACTTAGGTGGGATTTCAATTGAGGACTCATGTGAGGGCTGAGTTGTACAAATCTTTGTATGGGCGAGGGTTTTGTGCTTGTACTCAGTTTATCACATTGATAATCATTAGAATGTTTGTGTCGCGCTATTTTCTATATGCCTATTGAGAAAGGTGATTCTTTTGTCATGTGTATAACAGATAGGTAGAGTATAGTTATAGAACATTATAAGGTTAAGTGCGAGTTCTTAAAACTCATACTTATGGTAGGTTCATGACTCATAATTATATGGTATGTTTTTGAACCCCTCAGCGAATGGACGCCGATGGTCTGACTAGGATAAGTTCTTAAACTCATATGATTGTGGCAAGTTCCAGAACTCATAACGTGTGGTAAGTTTGACGAACTAGGTATAATTAAGTGTGAATGAAGTATTGAGGATGATAGGAATAGATAGACCTATTAAGAAATGAATCATTATAGAAAGTGGAGTTGATGGTGGAAGCATATGTATTCTAAATCTACTAACTATGCTAGACTTTCGAAATTAATTGACTTCGTGCTGATGTTTACACTTTTATTTTCTTGAAAAACATTGGATCAAATGATGGAACCAATGAGTTTTAACAATAATATTGTTATTCGTATGTCTATGCTAATTGCTTCGGATAGACAAAAAAAAATATTTGCAATATATCAAAATGTATTTTATATCATTAATGCATCATGTAACCTGGTGCAAAGATGATAAAAACGATGGAGTCATCAATGCAGTATTATCTAGTGTTGGATGAAATCTAAGGATCGTCAGCCCACTATGGTATGATGTAGTATGATAAAATCACCAAATGACGGAATCCTCAACGGATTGTAAATACAGTGCGGTATCATGACGTCATAATTTTTTTTTTTTGAGATTTCTTTAAGATATGAGAATACATATGTATGTATGTATAGGTATATTTCGATTGATGTTCGAATTGTTGTAAAGATCTATACTATTTGATTCAGCTAGACAAATATTGAAAGATGTTCATCAAATTCAAGAGTTTCTTGAGAAGTTATGCCAAACCAAATTATTTTGGTGTGGATTCAAATGTTGAAAAGCTGAGTTGAACAACCCCAGAAGGGGACATATTTTCGGGGACAATGGTTCCGAGCGTAACGCATATAGTCGTTACAAAACACTACGTTGTGGCCCAACGTAGTGGTATAATAGGTTGGCAACCTAGTGTACGTGAGGAGGGTGTTTTCATTCTTTGTGATTGGTAAACACTCTGTTTTACAGTGTGAAGGATTGAGTTGAAGCACTAGTAAACCGAGAATAGAGTTCACGGTCTTGTGACCCCTCAGCATGATTTGGAATCTTTTGAATTCCTGAGTTATTCATACTACTTCCCAATTATTGAACAATTGTGGAAGATTCTTATTATTCTGCAAGATGGAAGTGAAAAAAAGAAAGTATTCCTTAGAAAGAAGTGAGTCATAGAATACGATACCGAATGATGAATATGTTGAATAAGTGAGAAAAGAGATTTTGAAGTGAGAAGTAGATGAGTTATCAAAGAATAATGTGAAAATTTTAATAAAAAAGTTAATAATTGTAGAATGATCTTTGTGAAAAGAAGTAGTTATAGAACCCAAGGAATGAATATAGTATTAACGTAAAATCTACTTTGATAGATGGAATGAATAAATATTAATAGATAAAATTTTGATGACAAAATTATTAGAAGAAAGGGTGAATGTAATATCCCGAGTGTTGATGATAACGATCCTTAGAAAAGGAAATGAATGGGTTAAGAATATAATACTTAGAATAATTGAGTTCAAGTGAAAGTTATGAAATAAAACCTAGAACTTGTTGAAGTAATGAATGTAGTAGGAAATATAAAACCTATATTTAGATAAAATGATGAAAGATTACTCTGAGTTATTTGTTTAATTTCTTTCTTCGATTCTGGGGACAGAATCTTTGTAAGTAGGGAAGATTGTAACGATTAAGTGGTTTGAGTTGTGATTCTGAGGACAGAATTCTTTTAAGGAGGGAATGATGTAACAATCCAGATTTTTAATTAAATATTTAAATATTTATTGAATTATATAAATATTTAATGGATGTGTTTATCGTTGAATAAGTATTTGTTTAACTTATTTGATGTGATTTGATTATTTATTTGTTTAATAAATAATTAATGAGTTAAGGAAAGTAATTATTTTGAAATAGTAATCTAATTTAATTTAATAATTAAATTAGAGAGTTTATAAGGACTAAATAAATTATTATATTATGCAATGGATTGTTATTAGAATTAATTAAATTAATTATGAAAACTTAATTAATTAGAAGTGTGACAAATAACTATATTATAAGTGGTTATTAAAATAAATTAAAATAGTTTTAATTTATTTTGCCAAACAAGGCTTAAATATATTAAGTCTTTAATTTTAAAGCGTTTTGCCAAACAGAGCCTTATGGCTTTTGGATTTTTTAAATTTGATTTATTAATAATATAAATTAAATAAAGAGAATATAAATAACGTATAATAATTTGTGGTAACCGCCGTTTTAATAATGCCATTAGTGGCGTCAGTTTTAAAACTTTTGAATAGATACGTTAGTTTATTTTAGTTACACCTAATCTATTTGGCTAAAGCCTAAGAGAGAAAAGGGGAGAAGAAAGAAAAGTTTCATAAAGTTTGAGAGAAAGAAAAGTCTGTGATTCCAAAGCCACCAAAGTAAATTCTCAGTGTTTAACAAGGATTTCTTAAGCATAAAAGGTATGTGTCTATAACCTTAATATTAGATATGTATATATGTATTTACAAAATTTTTGTAGTTGTTGAACTATGGTGATTATATGTGTTTGGGATGTGAGAACTAGTGTTTAAACAAAGAATTGCTTCGCTAATTTCGTTTATAAAGGAAGAAAGTGAATTACAGTGTATATTTTGCTTTTAGCTTATGAAAGTACCAAATTTAGTGGCTAGTTTGTATGTTAATATGTAAATTGGGTCTTGTTTATGACAGTTCATTAAGAAACGAGGAAATCGTAGTTTGAACGAAGTGAATTGGTGAAGAATTGAGATTACAGTGATAATTATGAAATTGAACGTTGAGTATATTGATTTGTTACGAAATTCAAAGAATCATAGTCTCAAGGAATCAAATTAGTTATAAATTTTGGTTACCATGTTGACTGTGTAAACAAACATCGATAATGGAGTTTTGGTTTTTAAAAATAGTACTTTCATGAATTTAAGTTTTCTAAAGTAGTTATTTAATTGTTGGTAATTGTTATATGGATAATTGTTAACATTTATGTGTAGTTTACGATGAAGTTATGCATGTTAATTAGTGTTAGAATTGAAGTAATAGACAAAAAAAAAATTAGTTGTTCTGTTCTTCGTGGTTGGGTTCTGCAAGTTTTGGCGCCTCAGCGCCAAAAATGGAGCCCCAGCGCCAAGCTTCGCGCCCCAGCGCCAAACTTCGCTCCCCAGCGCCAGAAGTTCGCGCCCCAGCGCTGAAATTTGTGTTCCAGCGCCAATCTCACGTTGCGGTGCCAGTGTATGACTTGGTTCTCGCGCCGCGACGCGGGGAAAGAAGTCTGAGTCGGACAGTTTTGGCCTCCTGTAGTAAAATGGCCATAACGTTCAATACGAACTCCAATTGAGTTGATTCAAGATGATCCGGAAAAAGAATGAATAGACCTACAACTTTCATGCTTTAAGTTTTTTAATTTGAGGTCTGTAACAGTAGTCAAAATGGTCATCTTTATAACTATTGTGTTTTTGAGGGCAATCGAAGGGCGTCGGGCATGCATATATGCATGTGTAGTGCTCCTAACCATAAAAGATGATGTCTTAAGTTATAAAACTTGAATGTTAGTATATATAATGATGCTTAACATTAATAAATGATGTATTAGATAAGTTATTGAAGCATAGTAAGCATACACACAAAATGCAAATCGGGCGTGTGACGATTGAACGTCGAAACGTCGTGCCAAGTGTTAATGAACTTAAAAAGTGTTTTAATTTAATTGAAATGAATATTATCGGATATGAAATGTGTTTAATATAAAACCAATAAGTAGTCCTAGCAAGACTTAAGCACTTGAATGAACTTCGAGTTTGACTAAGAAGAAATATAGTGAATCATAAGTTGAAAGTTAACACAATCTAATTGAACATTGTGTGCTAATTAATAGAAAAGATTATGAGATGTGGAGTAGAGTTTACATTACAATTACTATGTGTTGTTATATGACTAATAGTTGATGTGTATGATTATATAATTGTATAGGGCACGTGAAGTGCAGATAACTGTAAGCTGTTAATCTATTATTGGTAAACAACGATCAAGGCAAGTCTTTCGGTTCCTATTTTCTACGTGGACTTGATGAACTATTTTAAATTGTATGATATGTTATGCATGTTAAAATCATAAAATGTTAAAGTCAATATATGACTGCATTGTTTTGACTTAGTAATAATGATTGAGTAAGGAACTCAATCTTTATATTTTCTATGTGAATTAAAAGCATGTATGCCATATTACTTTAATGAGATGTATATTGAGCATGTTATTATGTGCTATGTGAAGCATGAAAACTGTTAGACTTTGTTGGGCTGTCGAGCTCACTCTTGCAAATAACCACTTTTGCAGGTCAAGATTTTAAGGTAAAGATACGTGCTAAGTGAGTTATAGAGATCTATATTCACGAAGATTACTTATGTTTTATGAGAAATGTATTTCATATTTGAACGTAACATGTTGTTTAATTGTAAGTTGAGTTATCCAATGTATATGGATATTTAGTTATGATGTAAGACTTTGTATAGTCATTTTGTTGTAACGATTCATGATATAAGATTGAATCAAAGAGATGTAATGTAAAGGTTGCGATTCAGGGTAAGGAAGAAGAAAATGTATAAAAGTTTTAAATATTTCGTAATTTTAGTGTTTTTAATATCGAATAATGATGTAAAATTAGAGATTTAATGTATGGTTAACGACCGAAGTCGAGATTTAAATGGTATTAATTTTGGGGTCGTTACAATTCAGAACATCAAACTAATATGAGTGTGATTAATCTAGATATAAATAATTAGCAAAACAAGTAAATGTATAACGAATGGTATCGAAGGTACTATAAGCTAAGGTCACAACTTCACCCCACACATGCATTTTGTCAAACACCTGGTGTGCTATGTTCCATAAAACTTCTTACCCTTCTCTTTTTGGTCTTAATGGTCACGACAGTTTGTCGATCGAGAGACATAAGAGCTCATACACCTCTATCGAGGTATGAATAAACATATCCTCTCGAGATCCACTGTAGTATCCAAGATTATTATGTAATTTACTAATTATCACTAAATGAATTTATGTGAAATCTTGTGTGATTTCTATTATTAGAGGTATACGTGTTATAAATACATGTTTAATTTTAAGTTATGTGATGAGGTATGTGTAAATAGTTGGTTTGGATTAATTTAACTATTTTTCATGGGAGGCGATTAAAACATGAAATTGATTTTGGAGCGGAATTTAGAGACGTGGACTGTGTATTTGAGTCCGGAATGTCAAAATTAGTCAAGATAGATTGTAACCACAAAATGTGTCGCGGTTAAGTTTTTGGTCAAAGTTAACCAGTTGACTTTTTCAGGTAAAAAGTCAACCACGAATTTTGGAGGCTAATTTGATGAAACAGATAGTCACATGATGTCCGGAACGTCAATTTAGTAGGAATCGATATTAGTATCGAAACGTTTGACTACGAAGGGCAAAATTGTCAAAATAGTTTATTTAAGTGATTATAGTGATTATATTAATATTTTAATAAAGAAGTTGCAGTAGCTGTGGAGCACACGTGACAATCAAATTGGGACAAGAGAGGGAGTATACGTATTATAAGGTAATGAGGGGGGAGACAAATACTGTAATACCCGAGAATTTTCACGTCTTATTAAATGAATATATTAATAAAAATGAATATTTATTTGGATATAAATGATTTTGTGTTACGAGATGAGTTAACTCAATTATATTAAATAATTGAATAATTGGAAATGTATGTAGTTGCGATGAACTCGTTGAAAGCCTTGTGTGACACATTGATGAAAACTATTAATGATAATATTAATCAACAAAGGAATTATCAAGTGAACAGTTAATTAATATTAATTTTTATTGTAGAATATTAATAGTGATTAATTAATGATATGTGATTATTAATTGTTCTTGTGAGTTGCATAATTAGAATAGTATTATTCACTTAAATTATGTGTGCAAGACATGTGATGTTATATAGTTCTTACATTAAAAAGAATGTGTAGTGTGGCACATTGTGGTAACTATATTATATAACATGGAAACTATATAATAAGATTAATGAAATGTGTAAGTCATGTAAATGATGTCTATGTAACCATGTAATGTGAGTAGTGCATTAATACATATTTTATGACTATGTGAATAAATAATATAATAGGGGTTATGATAATGTGGTGTGTCACTACCCAATTAAATCATAAATTGGCATTATCAAAATGTACATGGATTATATATTGATGTGTATACATGTACCCCAATTTTCTACCATGTAGTATGGATATATTATTAAATTACATATATACACATATGAATTTAAACCCTGGGTGAACAAATATACATTGTGTAGTAGTACATAATATAAAAATTAGTATTTTTAATTAGTTTTCTTTCCAAGATGCTGAGAATTGGGATTATCCCATATTCGTTGGCTTTCTTTCCCTCGCGTGTATAGACCATTGGCCTAAGCTAGCCTTCATCATACTTGCAAGTTATCATGCATTCCAAATGATGGAGGAGGGAATGGCTTCAAAAGTGATGGGGAAACTATTCTACCAAATCCTTGTTGCCCACCATCTTCTTCTTCTTTCCAATGGTCTAGAACTATAGGACAATGGTTTTATTTGGGTTTTTGGTTGCCTATAAATTGCAATCGATCCCTTCTATATTCACTGCTAAAATTCTGAGAAGGACATTAAAGAGAGTGAGGGTTACTAATGCATTGAGAGAGCATAATCAGATATAGAGGGAATTCAAATTTTAAGCATCAAGGAGGTATAATCCATAATTTTGTTCTTAGTTTGGGTTTTCTCTAAATTCTTATAATTTAGAAAATTCTCTGTTAATTGATGAAAAATAGCATGCCATTGTGTTGTTTGGGTTTGTTTGCATGTCTAGAAGCTATATAGTTGGTTTGGATTCAGGTTTGATGTTAGTTGTGTGGGAACTCTGCATAAGCAGAGCCTTCATTTCTGTGTTCTGCTCGAAGTGGCACGGCCGCGCCACTTCTATAGTATATGACCGCGCGGTCGCGCCTGCTGCCAGTCATGTGCACTACTTTTGTGATCTTGTATCATTCTGAGCATGTTACTATTGTTAGAATATGCATTTAAATGACCGTAACATGTGGTTAAATATTGTTTTTAACATAGTACATTGTTTTAGCTTGATTGAAGTTGAGTTTTCAAGAAAACTTCAAGATTTGGAAAATTTGAAATTGTGAACTTGAAGTAATGCATATTCTGACCTTGCAAGCTTGTTAGTATGGTTTTGAAATGAACGTCGGACATACTAACTTAAGTACATGGATTTCATATTGAAGCATGAGCATGTTAGACTTATTAGTAAGTTTTACTAAATGAAAATATGAACTTTGAATGTGAATGTTTATAATCTACCTTGTTGGTTGAAATCTGATAATTATAAACATGTCGGATAATACTCTTAGACTCACTCTATAATAAATATATATATCATCATGATTAGGTATCATAATTCAAAAAAGCATAAACGAAGCATATTTCAAAACAAAACGATGTTAATAACACGTATGTGATATGAATACTCACAAACAGGTCTAATATGAGTTATAGGACAACCTTATATGTTTAAAAATCAAGCATGTTGGACTTTGTGATTTCATAATCTTAATTAGCCTTACATTGTTGAGATGTCCAACTTAGAATCGTATTAGGCAAGACAGGACCTAGATTAAACTTGAAAGATGCAAACAGACCCTTAACATGTTAATATATGTTATGTATGTAAGGATGGGCAAGCTAGGCCAAGCAAATAACTTCTCAGCCCTGGTTTGAACTGGGAGCCGTGCGACCACGTGTCTCCTTAGTATAAATCAGGCACGGTCGCGCCATTCTACAGATTTGGAAAGTGACTTCTGTGAATTCTGAAGTATTTAGCATGCTAATATAACTTCATTATGTTAATTTTTGTTTATGATACACTGATAAAGGTAGCTTTGCATGTTAACACCTATCTTAGCTTGAATTAACAAAGTGTTTTAAAATGATGAAGTCTAACAATAGATCTGAGCTACGTAATAACATACGTATACGGTTTCTTGATTGAGTCGTGTGTGTACACTTGGAATATATTTATCAAGATGGTTTATCGAATATATTTAACTAATGAATATTCTATACGCGTATCACATTATGTTAGGATTCGAAAGTGTATTGATAAGCGATATTTTGGTAAACTACGCTTAAGGCAAGTTCTATAAACTTACTCAAATCTATATTGATCAAGTATCTGAACTATCCTTTTATTGTGCGAGTATCCTAACTTACACAACTTTGGATGTTGTGCAAGTACTTTAAATTCCTGTGATCCATATATTGAATGCAAGTTATATTTCTTATCCGTTCAATTGAGCTAGCATGTTTAAACTCATGTGAAAACTATTATTCATGTTGAACTTTGTATTATTCTCGAATATTGTGAAAGGGTCTATGCCATTGATTCGGCTAGACTATATGCATTGTTTATAAAAACTGTCAAACCAATTGACTGGTGCGAAAATCTTAAAAACTAAGTTGAACAACCCTTATGGTAATGGGAGTGTATGTTGTTGGAAACCCTAACGCATGAGTAGTTAATTATTGTGGTGTTATGCATAACTTAGAGTATTGTAGACTGATCATCTATAGTACTTAAATTTTGGGTTATCAGTTTAAATATTAGTAATTCTAGTAGATGTTCAATAGTCTTTAGTGACAGCTCAGTATAAATTGTTTATCCAGTTGGATATGTTGATAGTCTTTGAATTCATATATATCTATTGAGTCATATTAAATTATCGTTCTTATTTTAAGAATTGTTGATGTTCATTATAGTGTTCTGAAACTCTGAACTACGTTAGAGATGATACTTCGATATTTCCCACTCGTGTTATAAAACTCTTTACCCTTGTTGAAAATTACTTGCTAGGCAATTTGTGCGCATTCCTGCTTATTTAAAACCTTTCAGTTAAGGTAAAACTAGGAGGTGTCTATGGGAAAGACAAGGGCAAGGGCAAGGGCAAGGCTATAGACTAGCTTGCCCCTTTATGTTTAATTCTATTATGTTGTATTAAGATTGTTTTTAGACTATGTTTAAGCTTAAGTAGGATTGTGTAATAAGTCTTTATTCGATACTACTATGTAATCTATTAAGCATTGTAGGTTGCGAGACTTGGGGGAATAATTATAATAAATCATTGTATATTATTCTAAATTAGATATTTCGTTGTGAATGTGTGATTTTAGTTATTATAGTGTTACCATGAGAACTGGATAGACCGAATTCAAGTGACCAAGTGGCGATCAGAATTTGGGGGCGTCACAGTTACAACTCTTTACAAACCAAGATTTTTCTTTCTCTAACCCCCACCCCATACTAAATTAATTTGATGCAATACACTTAATATATATAACTGATGTTGGAGATGGATAGGCTGGAGAAATCAATGGATATCATGTTCTAAATATACTTCCAATCCAAGTCTCTTCTTCCTTTTTGTAAAAAAAAATCCTACCATGAGTAAGGTTGACAATGAGGGAGGAAAGAGCTTGAGAGAGTAGCGAATTCTGGAGTTTACAGAGACTAATCAAGAAAGGAGAGTCATTGGAGGAATTCGAGCAAGAAGAATTTATCAAAGAGGTAAGCCATGAATTCTCTTTTCTATGTTCTTAAGTAAAAATAAAAGAATATGCATATGAGACCTTTGCAAACGATTTGTTTTGGTCCTTGTGATGCCATGCTACTGCTAGTTGATGTTATGTGTATGTAAGGATGAAATTTCTTATTTAATCATGCCTCAATTTCGTAGAGATTCAAGGAATCATGTCATGCATGCCAATTATTTGATAATATGACTCGATGAAGCTAATTTGATTAAATCATTAAAATTTAGTGAGTTCAATTGTTGAAACATGTGTAATTATATGAGTATATATGATCTGGACAGTTGGAACTAATTCCTTGCATGCTAGAATCGAAATCATGAATTTTGTCATAGTTGGTTAAACTTGAAATCTATGACTTTTCGGGTTTTCTGGAGCCGTGGAATAATAGTTTATGTGACCCGATTATGGTAGGTAATAATTTTATAAAATACTATGTAGTATGATGTACAACCTGACAAAATTTCATAAGAAACAGAGTTAAAATGAGCAAGATATGAAATTTGGTAGCAAGCATGTTCATAGGGAAAAATCTGCAGATTTTGGGATTTCTAAAAATTTTTCTATGTCCTAAATCAGTCCATGCACGCTTATCTATGCATTTAGTTTTTTGTCTTAACATGCTAGTTTGATGTATGTTACATTTTTGTATAATATTATGCTATATGAATTATATTGTGTCCAAGTTTCATGGTTAGATGTACTATAGTTTGGTAGGAATTAAATTAGAAAGTGGGTAGCTAGAAGCGGGGAAAACAAATTCTCGGCATGATGAGCAGCGCAGCTGCACCAGTCATAAGGCTTAGACCTGCGCAGCTGCGCCGGTCCGGGTTGGCTCGGATCCGGCTCATGCCAGGTCAAAAAAATGTCAGAATTTTTTTTCCTTATTCTATTATTGAACCACTTGGACTATACGAAGCAACATGTTATGTAATTGAATTGTATTTGAATACATGTGAGTTTAATTGTAATGCCCCCAAATTCAGGTACTTGAAACCCGAACTCAGTGCTTTACGATACCATTTCTATGAGCGGAATAATACTAATAATAATAATAATATAAATACCAACTTAATTTACATAAATATCTGAGTCTAATCCCAAGTACGCAACCTTTACCACATTACATTACATGATAGATGATAAATATCATTGTCTTAGTAATATCTAACTATTACAAAAGATATCATTAAACTTATTTTGTTTGCTTTTCTAGTCCCTTGTTCTTAGCGGAGCCTTTAGGTTGTTCACACTTCGCTGAAAACATTTAAATTAAACAAGGATGAGCATTTGGGTGCCCAACAAGTAATAACAATTAGAAATATTAGCTGAAAGGATTAAATGTTTTTTTATACGACACTTCTACAACTAATCAACAGTTGTGAAGTAAGCTGAATCAATAATAATAACATAACAATTCTATATCAAAATTTTGAAACTACGTACTGACTATAAATGGTTATTAGTCGACAGACTATGAAAATTGTTTTTAAATTTCGATAAGGTTTAGCAGAACTTCATCCGCAAACCATCATAACTTACAGGCGCGAGGGTGATCATCCCAATGTGCCCTGTATTGATCAATACTGCATGCAAGAATGATATTATCGTTCACTCTATTCGCCTTTGTGACGCCCCCAAATTTAGGTATCTTCCAACCTGACAGATTGTACTCCACGATACTATAATTCATACAATCATTCCATTGAGATAACAATAAAGTGAGTGTAATTGCTATCTTTGTATTACATTTGTAATAAATCCTTACCCAGGTTCATAACTGAATACATTCGTTGTTCTTCATACGTATATTACATACAAATACACTAATCTATTATAGGACGATTAATTGTCCATCTTAGCCTTGCCTTTATCTCTCTTAGAACTCTTAGTTCGTTCGGCTTTAGCTGCAAACATATGGTTTAAGTAAGAATAAGCATAAATAGCTCAGCACGTCTTAACAAAGAATCATATGAATATCACTTTAACAATTACATGCTTTACTTCCATAACTGGATAATTAACTATGAAGCACCATGAAGCATTTGACTAGTACTTCTCATGTCATAATAACAATTCCAAAGTATATACACAATAGCTTAGGAATTCTGAACCGGTCAATAGACCATGAACATACTCTTTTCATTTTCATGCTTAAAAAGGACATCTAGCACTAAGGCCATCCATCCGTCTTTACTTACGAGCACTTCTAGGTGATCAGCCTATTGTACTCTATGTTGATCAACACTCTTACGTTAAATGTATTTATGTTCAACATTTGGAATGCTCGCGTGCCCATCGAATAATTGAAGAAAATACTTTTTGTTTGTACATAGACAAACTAACCTTCTCATCCGTACCAAATACTTGGCATATGATAGAGTTAACAGTTCTATATCGAAAGACTTGTAAACAAATCAAGAAACTCTTCAGTATTAGTCTAGCCGAGTTAAAACATGCATCGACTCTTTCTTTAATACCTTTCAGGCATTGTATAACATGCATCAAAGAAAACTTGACTAACACAAAGGTTAGGCAAGCATTAATAAAGACTTGCCTTCAAGCGTATTCGAATAAACAATTCAATTATTCTCAGTCTTTACAAGATCTACATGATACATTCACATAGAACACTATAAATAGTTATCAACCAAACTAACTTTACGGGTCTAACCAACTTCTTTCTCTTCTATGTCTTATTCGAATTAGCTTCGTTATTAAAGTCGATTCGACATCCTATACTTTGGTATGGATCGTTAACGTTCTTAAGTTTACTAACCGGCATGCGATCAACATTGGTGAATTACCAATGTTGAACCTCATCTATAGTTTACTTATTACGTTCCCACGTTCTTTGTTTAATTTATATTAAACCTTACTAAATCGTCTAACATTATCACCTTATAAGTGATTTAAGGTTAGCTTGATTATGAACATTAAGTATCTTCATTGACTTACCTTAGGTCTATATTCAAATGGAACAAAACCTAACTCGGTCAACATTTTTCTACTGTCAGCGCTACGACGCGACATCCTTTACATTACAGTGGCGCTACGGCGTCACTCTCCAGAGGTTTTTCCCAGACTCGATGCTTCAGCGCGAGTTCATGTACAAATTCCCGTGTTGCGGCGTGAGTCACCAAACGATTTTATTTTTTCTCAGTCATACCTGGCGCTGCGGCGTGGTAAAAATACACTGAGTTGGCGCTGCGGCGCCGACTCTGTGCACCAGTTGGCCAAAACAGTCCACTTTTCTAACGAAACTCCCGGCTTCTTAATTTGTTCGTTTTACATCCGAATTTACCCATTCAAAAGCCTACAAGTCACAAATTACATCCTTTACGTGTTCGTATAAGAATTTCATATTTTTAAATCATTTAACTCGGAATTCACCATTGAGTTCATTTTTGAGCGTTCGTTTAACGTTTTTCGACCGTTCAATAATCATTTTCTTCGTTATAAGTCAGAATGCGATGATTTTCGCGCATACGACTCTTAGTTACCTTATCTCACGTATTGACTTTGGAAACCAATGTTTTGAAGTCATACAACAAGTTTTGACCTTTAATCCCAGATTTTTACATTTTCAACGTTTAACGTCTATTTTTGCAAAATTCGTCATAACTTCGTTAATCGTGTTCTATAAGTGAAATCAAATGGAAAACTCCATTGATTCATCGTAGTCATCCTAACCAAACAATAGGCACATTCCTTAGCTATAACGGTTTTCAAATTGTTCGTTCAAAACTAAGTTCACTTTCAAGACTTTCTACGGTTTAACTTACGTAAACACTTGCGATTTCTATTTGGTCGTGACCTATCAATGATTTGATCATTAATAGACATCCTTATATCACCTTAATAAACATGCTCCACCAATCTACGATTCTTCTACGAGAAAGAAATCGAAAAAGATGAAGACTACGGTTTATATGAATTTACCTTTGAAGTACTTCACGTTCTTTATAAACGTCTAATGGTTTTCTTGGAAGTAGAATGATTAAATGTTTCTAGCTCTTTGTAAGACCACAACTTTTTAATAAAGATGATTTTTTTCTATAAATATCATTTTTTGAATATTATGGAATGAATTTGATATAATGTTATAGTTGTGGGTAATATTTATAAATTTTGCAAAGTACGCAAGTTGTTCTATAATATTCGATGCTTCGGGAAATATTCGTTTTAACAGGGAATATTTGTACAATGGCACAATCATTGGTGGACCCCACAACAAAATTATTGTCGAATTGAGAAAATGACAAAAATACTTTACAAAAATAATGGCAGAAGTTTTACCGTTAACTGTTGAAACACCCGGTGTTAAAAGTACAGTAATACGCGTGGTTGCATAGTAGCACACGGTATTGATTATTGATGCTTACGTGAAAAGTCACTTAGTTTTGTTCAATTATTGTTACAGTAATTGTTACATAGTATCTTACGTTATTTGATTCAATTATTGTCGATATTTTATATATTATTAAATAAATAATTGAAATAACAGAGTTATTAATATTATTACTTGCAATATTAATGATGTGTAGAAGTTCTATCAAGGAGAGGTTTGGTCCTCTAATTGCGTGCCAATAGGGAGAAATCCTTATTGGAAAGCCCCCTCTTTCCTGGGAATGATCTGGTCGATTAATATTGTAAATTATAATAACGATAATAAATGTTGTTACAAATATTGAAGGGATTTTTTTAAAAAAAATCTTTGATGTAAATTTTGCTTATTATATGAACCCCCATTTACCTATTTTTTTAATAATCGGTAGAAAGTTAATCAGTATATATATTTATATATATTTATATATATATATATATATATATATATATATATATATATATTATAAATGTGCAGGTGTGTGCATGTAACTATATGTTGCGTGTGTAAGGAAATGGGAGGATTAAATTAATGGTGATGGGATTATTTTGGTCATGGGTAGGAGTATTGCAGAATGTGATATATATATATATTATTTAAAGTTTCATTTTATTAGAATATTTTATTGCATAGTATCATTTTTATTCTCCTATAAATAGAAGCTCATTCCTTAGTTATTTCTTACGAATTTACTAAAACTCTAGAGAGAAAATTATAGAGAGAAAGAAGAAGATAAGTCTGCTACCTTTCTTTTTCTATATCCAGTTTCTTCTAAGATAAGGGGTATTATTCTATCGTATCCATGAAGAGGGTTATTTTCTTCCAATAATCGTAAGGGCTGTTATTCCATTCTTTATCATTATGTTGGAATAACCTGTCTATGCGAAGTACCGCATACATGGTGAAAATCTTCTTCTATTCCATTCTTTATTATTTTGTTGGAACATCATGTCTATGCGTTTACGCATGACCTGGTTCCGTCCTTTATTATTCTATTGGAATATCCTATCTCTGCAATTTACGCATAATCTGGTTCAGTTCTTTATTATTCTGTTGGAACATCCTGTCTGTGCGGATTACGCATGACCTGGTTCCATTCTTTATTATTTTATTGGAATAACCTGTCTGTGCGGTCTATCGCATGCATGGTGATTTCTTATGTTATTCCAATTTTTATTATTCTGTTGAAATAACCTATCTATGTGGATTATCACATGCATGGTGAATGATCCTTTGTATTCATTTCTTATTAAATTGTGGAAATATTCTGTCTAAGTGGATTATCGCATGGCAGACGAAAATCCATTTGCAGTTTTATATATTCTCTTATACTCAGTTGGTTAAAGCTTTGACTTCTATACTCCGTGAAATTAGTGGAATATCCTTGATATTTGCGCTTAATCCAATATCTTTTCATGGACATATTCTTCTGAGCATTCTTGAATTTTACTCCACAAAGCAGTATCATGTTGACAATTTGGACGTTATTGAGTTCAAAATAAATTAACTTATAAATCTTTAAAATTTATTCTTGAACTTGATTTATTGAATTGTCATCATCCTCATCTTTATAATATGTTGAAAGTCATATGTGGTCTGTAATGCATAGATGGACTTTGTATGATTATGATTAGGGATTATTCGGTATAATCATGACCGTAATGTTACAAATGATGTGGTAAAAATCCTCATTGACCGTAGTGCATTGATGGACAGTTGTTGGCATGATCATGACCATTGATGAATACACGAATATTATTGGCCCGTAGTGCACGGATAATTTATGGTTGTGATACTAATGAATATCCTTGGCCGTAGTGCAGGGATGATGTGGATTATTTATTAAGCTGAGTCCCAACGATAAAAGTGATGAAAAACCTTTTAAATTATAAAAGATAGTAGATTTTATTCTCTACTTGACTCTTTTAATGGATTGCTTGTCCCGCTGCAATTAAACTTGAGGTCTATAGTATTTTATCAGTTTAACATTGTTAAAGACTAATGATAATTTATTCTGCATTATCTTAGTCATAATATTTCTTACTGGGCTAGTTGAGCTCACCCTTTCTTTCATTGTTCTCTTCTGGAAATGAGAACGTAGGCGGGACTAGTCAGGGAACGGAGTGACGGTCCAGATCATAGTATTAGTAGTCCTCACTATTCTGTTATGTAGTGTGATAATAAATGTAATGAGGACTCTTTTGAATGTGGATATTGTCTAGATGACAATATTCTTATTAAAACTCTCAGTGTATGTTTTGTCATATTTTACACGACAGTTGTATTATTAAGTTGTATTTGAATTTTGTACCATGTATTTGGCTACTCAAGATGGGTGATGTATACCTATTTTTGGGGCGTCACAGTTGGTATACAAGCTTAGGGATATGATCCCTGGCTAAGATCTGAGACTAGAACTAGGAGGGGAGAGACGGGGAATTCCTTCGCTAGTATGACCTAGCTAAGTTTATTTGGTATTTAAATGGTCGGTCAGAGTATAGTGATAATATGTTACATGTCAATTAACCCTTGTTTTGTGGCAGTATCTGAAAATGGCATCCGAGAATGTTGAGAATATCAATGGAGCACAGGAGACCGTTGAGTTACCGCAAATCAACACCCAGGATAATGTGCATCAGGAAGGCCATAATCCTCAGGTGAACAACAGCACCGATCAAATGGCGAACGACGGAATGTTTAGGAGCTTTTTGCAATTTGTACAACATCAGGCAAGAGAGACTCCTATCCAAAATGCAGGTGGAAACACTGGAAACTCTCGGACGATCACCGCTAACAGTTCAAGGAGCTGGGACCACCAGAGTTTATTGGAGAACTAAAACCACTTAAGGCGGAGACATGCGTAAAGCAGATCACCAAGATATTTGATGTCTTGAGATGCTTCAAGGAGCAAAAGGTTCCCTTTGCCACCTTTATGTTATGATGAGAGGTAGATTACTGGTGGGAATCGGTAAAGCGTACTCAACCTGCCGCACTGAAGATGTCTTGGGAGAAGTTTCAAGAACTATTCAATAACAAGTACTTTACCAAAAGTATTCGTCACATGAAAGAGGTAGAGTTCATCAAGTTAGAGCAGAACAATATGACCGTGTCACAGTACGAAGCTAAGTTTGCCGAGTTGTCCCGGTTTGTGTCTCACTTGGTTGATAATGAGGACAGAATGACGCGGATATTTCTAAGAGGTTTGAAACCCGAGATATGTCAATATCTAATTTCTCATTAACTATATTTGTATTCAGATGTTGTAAATAGGGCTCAGTTATTGGAGCGCAATAACGAGTCAACGCAACCAAGAGAAAGCAGCCGAAAAAATGATAATGCCAGTGAGAGCAGTCATCGAAGCAGTGACAACAAGCGTGGAGGGAATCAACAGGCTAGAAATGGTAACCACTTCGGTGGTAATCAGGGCCAAAACATTAAGAATTGACATTTCAAGAAGAGGAGATTCAACAATGATGGAAAGACGTCAGCACCAGTACCCGTTGTTAAGGAAGGAGAACGACCACCTATCGTATGCTTCAAATGCGGAGAGGAGGGACACATCAATACTAACTGTGCGATGCCATCCAAAGCATGTTATAATTATGGAAGAGAAGGTCACCTAGCCAGATTTTGTCATTCTCCGAAGACAAGTTCAGCTAGGATGGAGGCAGCAAAGGTCATCCTAGAAAAGTTAAAGCTGGTAGTGCAAGGGAGAACGTTTGTAGTGACCTCCCAGAAAGTAAGGAACCCGAACGATGTAATCATGGGTAAGCTTATCATAAACTCTAGCGAAGTCTATACCTTATTTGATACCGATTATACCCATTCTTTTATTTCTCCTACTTGCGCTCAACGATTAAATTTGACTCTGGAGAAATTAGACTTTAACTTATCTATGGAAACTCCGTTGGGAGAAACCTTTATTACATCCACTATTCATAAGTCTTGTTTGGTTCAAATCGGTACCCTCACATTACCTGACGAACTTATTTAATTAAAAATACTTGCATTTGATGTGATTCTAGGGATTGATTGGTTAACTACTCATCATGCAAAAATTGATTGTTTTCGTAAGGTTGTTAGCTTTCATATTCCTAATCAACCTATTATGCGAATTCAAGAAACCAAACCATTAAAATCAATCACTGTCATCTCAAGCCATAAAGCTATTCGTTTATTAAAAAACAGATGTCAAGCTTTCTTAGCTCATGTCACGGATCTAAACAAAAATGCGTCAGCTTTGAATGATATTTCTATTGTTAATAAATTTCCTGATATATTCCCTGAAGAACTTCCTGGCCTACCCCCAAAGTGTGAAATTAAATTTTGTATCGACCTTGAACCCGGTACAAACCCATTTCCAAAGCCCCATATCGAATGGCTTCTATTGAACTTCAGGAGTTAAAGACCCAACTGCAGGAATTGTTAGACATTGGCTTAATTCGTCCTATTACTTCTCCTTGGGGTGCTCATGTTCTATTCGTGAAGAACAAAGATGGGAGTATGCGACTTTGTATTGATTATCGGGAGTTGAATCATGTCACCATAAAAAATAGGTACCCATTGCCACATATTGATGACCTGTTTGACCAGTTACAAGGCGCCAAATTCTTTTCAAAGATTGATCTTCATACCGGATATCACCAGTTAAAGATTTGAACTGATGACATTCCAAAGACGGCTTTAAGAACTCGGTACGGGCATTATGAATTGTTAGTCATGTCTTTTAAATTGACTAATGCTCATTCTTCTTTAATTGATATAATGAACCGAGTATTCAAGGAATATTTGGATCACTTTGTGGTCATATTTATTAATGACATCTTTATTTATTCCAAAATCCGTGAAGATCATGAACAACACTTGAGGCTGATACTCCAAAAGCTTCGTGAATATAAGCTTTATGCTAAGTTGAAGAAATGCGAGTTCTGGCTTGAGGAAGTAGCATTCCTTGGGCACGTAGTATCAAGTCATGGAATATCTGTTGACCAAGCAAATATTGAAGCTATTCAAGGTTGGGAGCAACCTAAATCAATGACCGGAGTACGTAGCTTTCTCGGTTTAGCTGGTTATTATTGGAGATTTGTGGAAGGATTTTCTCGAATCGTTACTCCATTAACTCAGCTGACTCAAAAAGATACAAAGTTCGGTTGGAGTGGAGAATGTGAGAAGAGTTTTCAAGAACTCAAGAGGAGACTCATTTCAGCACCTATTCTGACAATACCATCGGGCTCGGAGAAATTTGTCATCTACATTGATGCTTCGGGCAAAGGGGATGGGATGTGTTCTCATGCAACATGGGAAAGTCATATCCTATGCCTCAAGACAACTCAAAGAATATGAGAGGAATTATCCTACTCATGATCTAGAGTTGGCAGCTGTTGTCTTCGCACTTAAAATTTGGAGGCATTACTTGTGTGGAGAGAAAGTGGAGATCTTTACGAATCATAAAAGCCTCAAATATTTCTTCAGTCAAAAGGAACTCAACATGAGACAACGACGTTGGCTTGAACTGTTGAAAGATTATGATCATACCATCCAATACCATCCTAGAAAAGTGAACGTGGTAGTTGACGTATTGAGTAGAAGATCATATGCAAGTACGAGTGCGATATTGTCAATGCAAAGGCCCATTTTGTGTGGCTTGCAAAGGATGGAGATAGAGTTAAAGACTCCAGGGACCCATGTGACGATGGCAAATATACGAGTATAACCGACTTTAATTGATAAAGTTGAAGCTGCTCAAGCTACAGACCTTGAGCTGATGCGTATGAGGAAGAAAGTGCAAGAAGGTGTTATGCCGGAAGCAAGAATCGATGAAGAAGGAATACTTCGAGTCAACTCCTGACTTTGTGTTCCTAACGACCCTGATTTAAAGTATAAAATCATGATGGAGGCGCACAACACACCGTTTGCAATCCATCATGGGAGTACCAAAATGTATCGTGATCTTCGTCATACATTTTGGTGGAGCAATATGAAGAGAGAGATAGCGCTGTTTATCTCAAGGTGTCTAACTTGTCAACGAGTCAAGGCGGAGCATCAAGTACCAAAAGGTCCATTGCAACCACTTGAAATTCTAGAATGGAAGTGGGAGAACATTACCATGGATTTCGTTACCGGTCTTCCCAAGGTTTCTCAAGGCATAGATGCGATTTGGGTCATTGTTGATAGATTGACCAAGTCTGCTCATTTCTTATAGATACGAGAAAATTATACACTTGAACGTCTTGCTCGTATGTACATAAATGAGATTGTAAGATTGCATGGTATGTTAGTATCCATAGTTTCTGATCGAGACCCAAGATTCACTTCGAGATTTTGGGTTAGTTTGCAAAAGGCTATGGGCACGGATTTACCATTTAGCTCGGCATATCATCCTCAGACGGACGGGCAGTCGGAGAGGACAATTCAAACTCTTGAAGATCTATTAAGACTCTGTGTCCTTGACTTCAAGGGAAGTTGGGATAAGTTCTTACCATTGGTGGAGTTTTCCTACCACAACAGTTATCAAGCAAGTATTGACATGCCTCCATTCAAGGCGTTGTATGGAAGAAAGTGTCGTTCTCCAATATGCTGGGATTAGGTGGGTGAAGCAACGTTGTTGGGACCGGAGTTGGTACGTATGACTACGGAAAAGATTCAAATGATCTGACAACATATAAAAACCTCACAAGATAGACAAAAGAGTTATGCTGATCTTCATCGAAAGGACGTAGAATTCGATATAGGAGATCATGTATTGTTACGTGTTGCTCCGTGGAAAGGAGTTACGAGATTTGTAAAGAGAGGAAAGCTCAATCCTCGATTCATCGGCCTATTTTTAATCCTCGATCGAGTATGAACTGTGGCGTATAGACTCGCTTTACCGCCAAGTATGTCTCATGTTCATAACATTTTTCATATATCCATGTTATGTAAATATGTGGAAGACCCGAACCACATTATTGATTTAGAACCAGACGAAATAGCGGAAGATTTGACGTATGAAGAGGTTCCTGTTCAAATCTTGGATAAGAAGGAACATATTCTACGCTCCAAGGTTATACCTTAAGTCAAAGTTTTGTGGAGAAACCATGATGTTGAAGAAATGACCTGAGAGTTAGAATCTGAAATGAAATCAAGGTATCCTTACCTCTTCGACATACCAGGTACGTACCCTAATTTCGAGGGCAAAATTTCATAAGAAGGGGAGGTTGTAAAACCCCAACTTTTTAAAAAAGATAATTTTTTTTTCTATAAATATCATTTTTGAATATTATGGAATGAATTTGATATAATGTTATAGTTGTGGGTAATATTTATAAATTTTGCAAAGTACACAAGTTGTTATATAATATTCGATGGGTCGGGGAATATTAGTTTTAACAGGAAATATTCGTACAACGGCACAATCATTGGTGGACCCCACAATGGAATTATTATCGGATTGAGAAAACGACAAAAATACTTTATGAAAATAACGACGGAAGTTTTACTGTTAACTGTTGAAACACCCGGTGTTAAAAGTACAGTAATACGTTTGGTTGCATAGTAGCACACGGTATTGATTATTGATGCTTATGTGAGGAGTCACTCAGTTTTATTCAATTATTGTTACAGTAATTGTTTCATAGTATCTCACGTTATTTGATTCAATTATTGTTGATATTTTATATATTATTAAATCAATAATTGAAATGACAGAGTTATTAATATTATTATTTGCAATATTAACGATGTTTAGAAGTTCTGCCAAGGAGAGGTTTGGTCACCTAATTGCGCGCCAATAGGGAGAAATCCTTATTGGAAAGCCCCCTCTTTCCTGGGAACGACCTAGTCGATTAATATTGTGAATTATAATAATGATGATAAATGTTGTTACAAATATTGAAGGGATTTTTTTTATAAAATCTTTGATGTAAGGAAATGGGAGGATTAAATTAATGGCGATGGGATTATTTTTGTCATGGGTAGGAGTATTGCAGAATGTGATATATATATATATATATATATATATATATTATATGCTTTATGTTGGATGAATTCACGGGTTTGGGGTGGGGGTTTTGCCAAAAAAAGGGAGGTAAGTATTATATATAGAGATTACATAATTTTAGACTAAAGGATTCACGTGAATCCTATTAATTCACGGAGGGGAAGAGCTGATATATCACAGGTATTATATATATATATATATATATATATATATATATATATATATATATATATATATATATATATATATATATATATTATTTAAAGTTTCGTTTTATTAGAATATTTTATTGCATAGTATCATTTCTATTCTCCTATAAATAGAAGCTCATTCCTTAGTTATTTCTTACGAATTCACTGAAACTCTAGAGAGAGAAAATTATAGAGAGAAAGAAGAATAGAAGTTTGCTACCTTTCTTTTCCTATATCCAGTTTCTTCTAAGGTAAGTGGTATTATTCTTTCGTATTCATGAAGAGGGTTATTTCTTTTCAATAGTCGTAAGGGTTGTTATTCCATTCTTTATCATTATGTTGGAATAACCTGTCTATTCGAAGTACCGTATACATGGTGAAATTCTTCTGCTATTCCATTCTTTATTATTCTGTTGAAACATTCTGTCAGCGCGATTACGCATAACCTGGATCCGTCCTTTAATATTTTGTTGGAACATCATGTCTGTGCGATTTACGCATGACCTGGTTCCATTCTTTATTATTCTGTTGGAACATCGTGTCTGTGCGGATTACGTATGACCTGGTTCTATTCTTTATTATTCTGTTGGAATAACTTGTCTGTGCGGTCTATCGCATGCATGGTGATTTCTTATGTTATTCCATTTTTTATTATTCTGTTAGAATAACCTATCTATGTGGATTATCATATGCATGGTGAATGATCCTTTGTATTCATTTCTTATTAAATTGTTGAAATGACCTGTCTAAGTGGATTATCGCATGGCGGACGAAAATCCATTTGCAGTTTCATATATTCTCTTATACTCAGTTGGTTAAAGTTTTGACTTCTATACTCCATGAAATTAGTGAAATATCCTTGATATTTGCGCTTCATCTAGTATCTTTTCATGGACATATTCTTCTGAGCATTCTTGAATTTTACTCCACAAAGCAGTATCGTGTTGACAATTTAGACGTTATTGAGTTCAGGATAAATTAACTTATAAATTTTTAAAATTTATTCTTGAACTTGTTTTATTGAATTGTCATCATCCTCATGTTTATATTATGTTGAAAGTCATATGTGGCTTGTAGTGTATAGATGGACTTGGTATGATTATGACCAGGGATTATTCGGTATAATCATGACCATAATATTACAAATGACGTGGTAAAAATCCTCATTGCCTGTAGTGCATTGATGGACAGTTGTTGGCATGATCATGACTACTGATGAATACACGAATATCCTTGGCCTGTAGTGCATGGATAATTTGTGGTTGTGATACTAATGAATATCCTTGGCTGTAGTGCAGGGATGATGTGGATTATTTATTAAGCTTAGTCCCAGCGATAAAAATGATGAAAAACATTTTAAATCATAAAAGATAGTAGATTTTATTCTATACTTGACTCTTTTAATGGATTTCTTGTTCCGCTGCAGTTAAACTTGAGGTCTATTATATTTTATCAGTTTAACAGTGTTGAAGACTAATGATAATTTATTATGCATTATCTTAGTCATAATATTTCTTACTAGGCTAGTTGAGCTAACCCTTTCTTTCACTGTTCTCTTCAGGAAATGAGAACGTAGTCGGGACTAGTCGGGGAACGAAGTGATGGTCCAGATGATAGTATTAGTAGTCCTCACTATTCTGTTAAGTAGTGTGATAATAAATGTAATGAGGACTCTTTTGAATGTGGATATTGTCTAGATGACAATATTCTTATTAAAACTCTCAGTGTATGTTTTGTCGTATTTTACACGGCAGTTGTATTATTAAGTTGTATTTTAATTTTGTACCATGTATTTGGCAACTCAAGATGGGTGATGTATACCTATTTTGGGGGTGTCACACTCTTTCTCTCTCACAATATAGGTTGAACAATGTTTACAAAACATCAATTAATAAACTCTAGCTTTGTATATATAGGCAACGAACTAAGTGGGCAAAATTGTCCAAACTCCACCTCTTTACTATTCCACCTCCTTAATCAACTTTGCCACCAAGTAAAGTACTTGGTGAGCAAGTTGTCACTTTACTTGACCACCAAGTGGTCAGCCCACTCCCCTTTTGGATCATCCCATGGGTTGCCGTATGGGTTTTACCCATCCCATAACCCACCAGTTCGACCCACGGTTTACTTTTTGGATTTGGCTTGACATAATTAGTATTGGGCCTTGAATTGGGCTTGTACACTTCATTCATTGGGCTTGCTATTGTTTTAAGTCCAATTAGATTATACCAAACCCTTAACTCATACTCCATTAATACGTCTCGTATTCTACGCGTATAACTCCCGTATTCTCTTCGTTTAATACACATACAATATTCGTATTATACATCGTACTATTCTTCATACCATATTCGTATTCATACTAATATAATACTCGTATTTCATACGTATAATATTCGAAACGACTATACGCATTGCATTTTCCCTTTCAAAAATCTCATTCACAACCCTTAGGTTTTAAGTCTGCAGCCGAAAACTTCGTTTGCCATAACGGAATATTATTGGATATTACATGATATCTTCGTATTCTATCATTACGCGTTTCTTGGAATTTCCAACCTAAGCTCTGAACGAAATCAGATGAATAGTTTTTTTACGCAAACATTCTCAGAAAACCTTCGTTTTCGTCTTGATAATTCTCAACAATTAATACTATCGCAAAGAAAGAATACTAACCACATCCGTATATTCTAGGTCATAAAACGACCTTCGAACATCCTACTCACATAATAAATCAATTAAGTTCATTTAATTCACATAATCAAATAAACATTTAATCCATTCAAAATCCAAAATTATCGGGCGTTACATTCTTCCCCCCTTATAAGGATTTTGTCCCCTGAATCTCGCTATTCTTACATAAACAAATGAGGAAACTTTTCCTTCATTTTACTTTTGAGCTCCCATATTGCTTCTTCAGCATCGTGGTTACTCCAAAGTACCTTTACTGAAGGTATTAATTTATTCCTCAAGACTTGTTCCTTCCTATCAATAATCTGAATCAGAAGTTCTTTATACGTTAAGTTTTTTTCTACTTGAATAGACTTATATTCTATTACGTGCTTGTAGTCCGATTTATAAGGACGCAACACAGACACGTGAAACACATTGTGTATTCTTTCCATTTCTGGAGGTAAGGCTACTTCATAAGCTACCTCTCCTACCCTTCTTAAAATCTCAAAAGGTCCTACAAACCTTGGACTTAACTTGTCTTTCTTTCCAAAATGTATCTTCCCTTTCCAAGGCATATGAACCTACTTCAAACTCCCTCTTCTCTCGAGGAGGATCTGCATACTTTCGTTGTCTATCTAGAGCCGCTACTAACCGAGCTCTTATCAGCTAAACCATGTCTGTCGTTTGTTGCACCATCTCAGGTCCCAACATTCGACGTTCACCTACTTCATCCCAACAAAGTGGTGTTTTGCACTTCCTTCCATACAATGCTTCGTAAGGTGGCATGCCTATACTAGCGTGGAAACTATTGTTGTACGCGAATTCTACCAAAGGTAGATGTTCGTCCCAACTCCCTTTGAAATCCATAATGTAAGATCTTAACATATCTTCTAGCGTTTAAATCGTTCGTTCACTTTGTCCATCCGTTTATGGATGATACGCCATACTCAATCTCAGATGTGTTCCCATTTGTTCTTGCAAACTCTTCCAAAAGTTCGACGTGAATCATGGATCACGATCAAACACAATCGAAACAGGTACTTCATGTCTGGAAATAATTTCTTTGACATAAAGCTTAGCTAATTGCTCTAAGTTATACCTAACTCCTATTAGTAGAAAATGAGCCAATTTAGTTAACCGATCCACTATTACCCAAATAGAATCGTATCCTTTTCTTGTCGTTAGAAGTCCCACCAAAAATTCCATGGTGATATACTCCCATTTCCACTCCGGAATCTCTAGTGGATGTAACAATCCACTCGGTCTTTGGTGTTCAGCCTTAACTTTCTGACAAGTTAAGCACTTACTAACGTATTTTGCGATCTCCCTCTTCATGTTCAGCCACAAAAAGTTCTGACGAAGGTCCTGATACATTTTAGTACTACCAGGATGTATCGAGTACCTCGAACTATGAGCCTCACACATAATCTCTTCTTTCAACTCGAAATTTTTTGGAACCCAAATTCTTCCTTCAAAACGAAGTAAACCTTTTTATCAAGGTTATACTTAGTCTTCACGTCATCCTTCATTATCTTTTTTATACGCTCGTATTCTTCAGTACTTATCAGTACTTCCTTAACCCGTTCCACTATCGTTGGTCGAGTCTCTATTGAGAATAACATCTCCCCCATTTCACTTGGTAACATAACTTCTAATTCCATCCTTGTCATCTCTGTTATTAACTCATTCCGAGTCGTTAAAATTGATAGCTTTTCTTTATCCTTCCGACTTAATGCGTCGGCTACTACATTCGCTTTTCCCGGATGATATAAGATATCACAGTCATAATCTTTTATCAACTCTAACCACCTTCTCTGCCTCATATTCAACTCCTTCTGTGTGAATATATATTTTAGACTTTTATAGTCCGTGTATATCTCACATTTTTTCCCATATAAATAATGTCTCCATATTTTTAAAGCAAACACTACAGCTGCCAATTCTAGGTCATGAGTAGGATAGACCTTCTCATAATCCTTTAACTGACGTGATGCATACGCAATGACCTTGCCATGATGCATGAGCACGCAACCTAGTCCTCTATGGGAAGCATCACTATAAACTATAAAATTCCCCGTATCATCTAGTAAAGATAATACAGGTGCCTCACTCAACCTCCTTTTTAGTTCTTGAAAACTATGCTCACACTTTTCTGTCCATACATACTTCACTGGCTTCCTTGTCAGATTCGTCAACGGAGTAGCTAATTTAGAAAAGTCCTAAATAAACCTCCTATAGTATCCCACTAACCCTAGAAAACTCCAAACCACGGTTGGCATTTTTGGTTACTCCCACTCATTTACTACTTCCACCTTCGCTGGATCTACGGATATGCCATCTTTGTCTATAACATGTCCTAGAAACTGCACTCGTTCGAGCCAAAATTCATACTTAGTGAATTTTGTATACAACTTCTCCTTTCGTAGTGTTTCCAACACTATTCTTAAATGTTCAGCATGATCTTCTGGCGTTTTAGAATAGACTAGAATATCATCAATGAATACTACCATGAACTTGTCCAAATATTGTTTGAACACTCTGTTCATCATATCCATAAATGCGGCTAGCACATTTGTCAACCCAAACGACATAACCAAAAACTCGTAATGCCCATAACGAGTTTTGAACGCTGTTTTAGGTACATCCTCCTTCCTCACCTTCAGTTGATGATACCCCGTCGCAAATCTATCTTAGAAAAATACTTTTCCCCTTTCAACTGATCAAATAAGTCATCGATCCTGGGCAACGGGTATTTATTCTTAATCGTTAACTTGTTCAACTCTCGATAGTCGATACAAAGTCGTAACGATCCGTCCTTTTTCATTACAAACAACAACGGTGATCCCCACGGAGACACCCTCGGTTGAATGTACTTTCTATCTAATAGTTCCTATAATTGAACCATTAACTCCTTCATCTCAACTGGCGCTATCCTATATGGTGCCTTTGAAACTGGTGTCGTACCCGGAAACAAATCAATCACAAATTCTACATCCCTATCTGGTGGAATACCGGGTAACTCCCCCAGAAACACATCCACGAATTCTTGAACTACCACTATCTGTTCAGATGATGTTCCCACTCTTTGGGTATCCACCACATGAAACAGATAACCCTTACACCCCTTCTTCAACATCTTCCTAGCTTATGTCATTGTTAGACAACAAGAACGTCCCGGTGATTGATTTCCATAAAACTGAAAGTAGTATGCACATAAGCCAATCATGTTTAATGATAAAGCATATACTTTGTAACAATCTTATTCATTTATTAATAAAAAGTATTAATTTATTAAAGGCTTTTAAATTATCTACATGATGCTGTTTTATAATATGTGATAAACCCATAGTTTTAAGCAATGCTTTTAGAATAATGATGATGATCATTCTAATGAGATCTAAATTCTTAGAAAGCTTAAAATTAAAATAGTTTCCAATCGTTGGATTACTAAATTGGGGATTAGTAAATCCGGATAGATTGGTACATACGTTGCTTGCTCATTGGATGAGGATGACTGATCTCATGATCATTTGTGTGGAGACACTAAAGCAAGTATGTAGGTGCTTATTAGAGAATAAGTTCACTGAACGTGACTCGCTAAGGAATACCTAATGGAGTTTTACTTGCATGTCAATAGGAATTCCTGTAGTGATAGTAGTACAAGTGATCCTTGGACTTGAGATCATCATAGTATCTTGTGTATGATGAGTTATACTTTGACTTATTCCTTAAGACCCTTAGGGTATATCAAAGGGTATGCTTGGGTATAATAAGTTGTACATGGAGATAATGTATGATCAATAAAGAATCTACCACTTCTAGTAAAAGAGGAGAAATGTCCTATGTGATTCGATAAATGACAACTCAGTAGTCCTTGGCCAAGGCAGAATGAAATTAGAAAGGAGTTTCTAATTTGCATTATTTGGAGTTGTGCATTTAAGAGTCGAAATACATATAATTAAATAAAATAAGACTTGACAGAAATTCCATGTCTTATATTTAATTGGGACATTGTATGGTGGAAGGATTGAATTGTACGGTAACTATTTACTCAAAGGTTCTTTTATGATTAATGTTGAAATCTATATTATCTGGAAAGTCGTTAATCGCTAGAGAGGCTTATCCCTATTGTAGAATAAATATTATTTATTTAAATAAATTAATAATTTAATTTATTTATTTAAATAAGATTAGAATTGTTCTAATTGATTTATTCACAACCGGTTTTATATGGAGAACCTAAAGGGTCACACCATAAAAGGAAGAATAATTATTTAAGAAGTAAATGGCATAATCGTAATAATAAGTTAAGTATATTTAATTGAATCTATGGTGATAGAATAAATTAAATAGCTTAATATTTATTATTTAATATTTTAGAAATATTAAATATAAATTAATAAGAGGAGTCTTATTATTATTATTATTACTATTATTATTATTATTTAATTCCTAAAGGAGTTTGGGAATTAATTAATAAAAGTACTCTCATTTATTCCTAATAAGATTAGGAGGCTAATTAATTAAAAGTTTAATTAATTATCTCTAATAAGATTAGGGAGCCTAATTAATTAAAGGAATTTAATTAATTAAAATAAAACACAATTTCTTAATTGTTAAGGAGGGTTGCCTACATCTATAAATAAGAGGAGTCTTATTATGGGTGCATAAGAGTTGTTGTTGGCCTTTTAACAACAGACGTTATTCCAATTGTTGGAGAGTACGCCTTTTCTATAGAGATAGAAAAACTAGGGTTTGAGCCAAATATCCATCTTCTTGAATTCTTCTTCATCCTTGGTGGATCACCTCTAGAGGCCAAACATTTGGGTGGCTAACGTTGATCAAAGGAAGGAACCAAACCCGGTGGATTCAAGTTGAACGCGAAAAGGATTGGAGGTGAACTTGTACCTGAGGAAGCTTGGATCTTCAAGGGTATGGTTCTTGTTCTTTCTTTTTCGTCTAATTAATAATTGTGCATAAAGGGTGATCCGGGTTTATGGTTTGTAAAATTTTTAAACTCTGATTTTACACGTTTTCGCATTATTTTTGCAATTTGATTGCGTTCATGAATATTAAAAACCTAACAAAAACACCACCTCATGTTTCTTAGAAAGCCTTAGGTTTACACTTTTTCTATAACAGTCTATTATCGCTCTATGGTTAATTAACCAATCCATATATACCAAGAATCACATCGAATTCCCTTAACCTTATCGGTAAAAGATCTACCAATAATCTATTACCCATGATATATACGAAACAATTCATATGAATGTGTTTAATGGTAATTATCTCCTCGTTTGCTACCTTAACGTCTAAAGGTACTTCTAACTTTTTAGGATTTAATCCCAATTATTTAGCAAATCCACATGCTATAAAAGAACATGTAGCACCCAAGTCAAATAACACGTAAGCATTTATTTCGTTTACTGGAATGATACATGCTACTACATTCGTTGATGCAACCGCATCTTGGACGGTCATATTAAATGTTCGGGTTGAGGGTCTACCCAATGATGGTATTGGTCCAATAATGGCCAAATTGTCACTACAAGAACCTTTACTACCCTCTGCCCCTTTCTTCGGGAAATTTCTTGTCATGTGGTCCACCGACCCACAAACAAAACATCCCCGACTTTTCTTAGGATTAGGACAGTTGGGAGATATATGACCCTCCTGCCCACAGTTATAACAATCAGTCTTCCCGTTCAAACAGACTCCCATATGAGTCTTACCGCATATCTTGCATGCCTCCATCCTATGTTTAGGATCCCCTTGTTTTGCCCTAGTATTCTCAGGGTTAAAATTCTTCCTCTTAGGCATATTGCCACTTCCATTGGCAACCTCTGCCTTATTTCCTCCCTCTCCCTTACTCTTATTCTTTCTATCCTTATGGTATTGGTCCAACGCCTCACTACCACCCTCTGCTATTATCGCCTTTTCCAGAATGGTTCCGTAGAACGCACTCTGAAAAACCGATATCCTACTATAGATTCAGGGTTTTAGGCCCTGCTCAAACCTACGAGCCTTCCTCTCCTCTGTGTCCACTTGGTGTGGAACAAACCTTGCCAATTCATTGAATTTGGCCACGTATTGGGGAACAGTCATGTTCCCCTGTTTAAGTTCTAGGAACTTAATCTCCATTCTCCCGTGCATGTTAGTAGGGAAGTAGTTCTCGAAGAATACCTTCTTAAACTGTTCCCATGTAACAGCTTCCGCTCCAGCCCCACCCTAGTGAGCCTCCCACTAGTAGTTGGCTTCCCCCTTCATCATATAGGTCGCAAAAGAAGTCTTTTGTGCCTCAGATACATTTGTAATAACAAACGCCTTCTCTATTTACTTGTCCCATATCTGTGCCTCCATTGGGTTCGTCGTTCCTTTGAACTCAGGTGGACTTACACTTTTTAATTCCTTAAAGGTAGTTGTTTGGGCTACCATCGGCACTGTGGGTGCTCTACCCCCAGCTTGTTTAAATGCATCCGTTAATAATTTAAAAAATTCTTGCATAGGGTTATTAGGACCCCCTTGGTTATCGTTATGTGATTCCGCCTCTTGGTTATGTTGTCTTCTTCTTGTCGGTATTTCTGATTAAATAAATAAAGTCCCATTATTACTTATTTGCTTACTTAGTTATTAGTTGTCGAACAACTGAACACTAACTCATACACAATAAAGCACATTAAAATAAAAACTTTCTTATATTAAGATGCTTCTTTATAGTTCAAAACTATTTACAAGTTGCTTTCCATAGCCCAAAAGCTATTACATATATATCCGGTGATTGACTTTCACAAAAATTGGGATTTACAAAAAGACTACCCTTTAATTATACAAAAGAGGGTTTTATGTCACTACACCAAAGTATTTACCATTCTAACTTCTAATACTGCCTAACCGCATTCTCATGCTTCTCATTAGCTAAAATCAACACAATATCTCGACTTATAGTATATCGAGTCTGTCCTGATTCAATAGAATAACAAGCTATCTTAAGCTTGAAATCATCGTGCGCACTGTCATTTATATATGATATTGGTGCCATCTTCTTATCTTTTTCAGCCAGTTTCTTACGAATTTCTACGACCTCATTCTTATAGTCCCTAGCCTTGTCAGTCATGTGCACTTTCTCATCATGTTCTACTCATAGTCTGACTCTACTGACTCCTTCGCACCGTAGAGATCACTAATCTCTTCCTTCTGGTGTTGTACCATATTGTGCAGTTGCACGTTACGGTCAAGCACTGAGAGGTACATCGCCCTCATTGTCTCCGTAGGTGTTGACTCTAGGGAAGGCATCACCGTATTAGTAGATGTCACCTCTATATCATCCTCCACATCTATCATCATATTCAGATATGATGTTATTCCCATGGTCTCCTCAGAATAGTCCTCCTCCGAGTAATATTCCTCGGGCTCTGACTCTTCTAGAATCACTACAGGTATGTCTGCTATAGGCACAGGTACTGTCTCAACTCTGTTCACGGACTCCTCGATGACCACATGTATATCCCTACACATCAAGCTATCAACCGACATCTACAATAACACAAACAAATTGATTAGTAGATCATACATAATAAGATAAGCACAAATAACATTTAATCCATTTAGGGTTACTTTTCTTCTTTTAAATCTTTCGATACTGAGTTTCCCCAATATCTTATTAACTCATTTGACTCGAGTTAACTTTCTTCGGACTCTTCCTTTCCTAACGAGGTTATTAGCCTAAGGTTCTTCCCCCCCTTAACTTTTATAACCTAATGCTTTGATACCAACTTGTGACGCCCCAAAATTTGGGTATCTTCCAACCCGACAGATGGTGCTCCACGATACTACAATTCATACAATCATTCCATTGAGATAACAACAAAATGAGTGTAATTACTATCTTTGTATTACATTTGTAATAATTCCTTACCCTGGTTCATAATTGAATACATTCGTTGTTCCTCATAAGTATATTACATACAAATACACTAATCTATTACAGGACGATTAATTGTCCATCTTAGCCTTGCATTTATCTCTCTTAGAACTCTCAGTTCGTTCGGCTTTAGCTGCAAACATATGGTTCAAGCAAGAATGAGCATAACTAGCTCAGCAAGTCTTAACAAAGAATCATATGAATATCACTTTAACAATTACATGCTTTACTTCCATAACTGAATAATTAACTATAAAGAACCACGAAACATTTGACTAGTACTTCTAATGTCATAACAACAATTCCAAAGTATATACACAATAGCTTAGGAATTCTGAACCGGTCAATAGACCATGAACATACACTTTTCGTTTTCATACTTGAAAAGGACATCAGGCACTAAGGCCATCCATCCGTCTTTTACTTACGAGCACTTCTAGGTGATCAGCCTATTGTACTCTATGTTGATCAACACTCTTACGTTAAACGTATTTACGTTCAACATTTGGTAACCTCGCATGCCCATCGAATAATCGATAAAAATACTTTTTGTTTGTACATAGGCAAACTTACCTTCTCATCCGTACCAAATACTTGGCATAGGATAGAGTTAACGGTTCTATATCAAAAGACTTATAAACAAATCAAGCAACTCTTCAGTATTAGTCTAGCCGGATTAAAATAGGCATCGACTGTTTCTTTAATACCTTTTAGGCAGTGTATAACATGCATCGTAGAAAACTTGACTAACACGAAGGTTAGGCAAGCGTTAAGAAAGACTTGCCTTCAAGCGTCTTCGAATATATAATTCAACTATTCTCAGTTTTACAGGATGTACACTGTAATTAGTTATCAAACAAACTAACTTTACGGGTCTAACCAACTTCTTTCTCTTCTATGTCTTATTAGAATTAACTTCGTTATTAAAGTATATTCGACTTCCTATACTTTAGTATGGCTCGTTAACGTTCTTACGTTTACTATCTGGCATGTGATCATCATTGGTGAATTACCAATGTTGAACCTCATCTATAGTTTACTTATTATATTCTCGCGTTCTTTGTTTAATTTCTATTAAACCTTACTAAATCGTCTAACATTATCACCTTATAAGTGATTTAAGGTTAGCTTGATTATGAACATTAAGTACCTTCATTGACTTACCTTAGGTCTACATTCAAATGGAACAAAACCTAACTTGGTAAATATTTTTCTACTATCGGCGCTACAGCACGACATCCTTTACATTACAGTGGTTTTGTGGCATCACTCTCCAGAGGTTTTGCCCACACTCGGCGCTGCGACGCTAGCCATGCATAAATTCTCGCGTTGCGGCGTGAGTCTCCAGACATTTTTATTTTCTCTCAGCCATACCTGGCGCTGCGGCATGGCAAAAATACACTTAGTTGGCGCTGCAGTGCCGACTCTGTGCACCAGTTGGCCAAAATAGTCCACTTTTCTAACGAAACTCCCGACTTCCTAATTTGTTCGTTTTACATCCGAATTGACCCATTCAAAAGCCTACAAATCAAAAATTACATCATTTACGTGTTCGTCTAAGAATTTCTCATTTTTGAATCTATTAACTCGAAATTCACCTTTGAGTTCATTTTTGAGCGTTCGTTTAACGTTTTCGACCGTTCAATACTCGTTTTCTTCGTTATAAGTCGGTATACAATGATTCTCACGCATACAACTCTTAGTTACCTTATCTCACGTGTTAACCTTGGAAACCAACGTTTTCAAGTCACACAACAACTTTTGACCTTTAATCCTAGATTTTTATGTTTTCAACGTTTATCGTCTATTTTCGCAAAATTTGTCATAACTTCGTTACTCGTGTTCTATAAGTCAAATCAAATGGAAAACTCCATTGATTCATCGTAGTCATCCTAACCAAACAATAGGCACATTCCTTAGCTATAACGATTTTCAAATCGTTCGTTCAAAACTAAGTTCACTTTCAAGACTTTCTATGGTTTAACTTACGTAAAAACTTATGATTTCTATTTGGTCATGACCTATCAATGATTTGATCATTAATAGAAATCCTTTATCTCCTCAATAAATATGATCCACCAATCTACGATTCTTCTACGAGAAAGAAATCAAAAAAGGTGAAGATTACGGTTTATGAGAATTTACCTTTGAAGTACTTTAGGTTCTTGATAAACATCTAAAGGTTTGCTTGGAAGTAGAATGATTAAGTGTTTCTAGCACTTTCTCTCTCTCAATATAGGTTGAACAATATTTACAAAACATCAATTAATCAACTCTAGCTTTGTATATATATGCAACCAACTAAGGGGTAAAATTGTCCAAACTCCACCTCCTTACTATTCCACCTCCTTAATCAACTTTTCCACAAAGTAAACTACTTGGTGAGCAAGTTGTCACTTTACTTGACCACCAAGTGGCTGGCCCACTCCCCTTTTGGATCATCCCATGGGTTGCCCCATGGGTTTTACCCATCCCATGACCTACCAGTTTGACCCGTAGTTTACTTTTTGGATTGGGCTTGACATAATTTGTATTGGGCCTTGACTTGGGCTTTTACACTTAATTCATTGGGCTTGCTATTGGTTTAAGTCCAATTAGATTATACCAAACCCTTAACTCATACTCCATTAATATGTCTCGTATTCTATGCGTATAACTCGCGTATTCTCTTCGTTTAATACTCCTACAATATTCGTATTATACGTTGTACTATTCTTCATACCATATTCATACTAATATAATACTCGTATTTCATACGTATAATATTCGAAACGACTATACGCATTGCATTTTCCCTTTCAGAAATCTCTTTCACAACCCTTAGGTTTTAAGCCCGCAGGCGAAAACTTCGTTTGCCATAATGGAATATTATTGGATATTACATGATATTTTCATATTCTATCATTACGCGTTTCGCGGAATTTCCAACCTAAGCTCCGAACAAAATTGGATGAATAGTGTTTTTACGCAAACATTCTCGAAAAACCTTCGTTTTCGTCTTGATAATTCTCAACAATTAATCCTAGCACAAAGCCAGAATACTAACCACATCCGTATTTTATAGGTCATAAAATGACCTTCGAACATCTTACAAACATAATAAATCAATTAAGTTCATTTAATTCACATAATCAAATAAACATCTAATTCATTCAAAATTCTCGGGCGTTACAGCCTTTGGCGCACAAAAGTTTTCTCATATACGGGATGTTCATACTTAGTCGAGAATCCGAACCAAAGCAATTTTATTGGATATAATAAAATTCTATCATATTCAACGATATTTCTAAATCCGTGTCTAGCTGGGTAAAATAGCTTAGACGACTTTTAATTAATGTATACATACGGGTGATCAATAGCTGTATATATATATATATATATATATATATTAACATGTGATTAATTACAATGATTATCCAAGTGAGGACACTTGTATAAAAATATCTAGAAATTAACGAACATAATATATCTCTATTATATAATAACACTATGTTGATATATAAACAATGATCGGATATAAAATATATAACAATAAGGTTTATAATCTGGCACAATAATAATATAATTCTGAAACTTTCTTACTTATGTCCATTGCATAAAGTAAATGCAAAGGTATGATACTTGAATGGTCTGCTGCTTACAATACACAACTTAGTTTTATCTTTTATATCAAAACCTATCATTAATAAGATCATTTGATCGATTAGAATAATATATCGTAACACATATTACTGCTTATTGTAGTCAGAACAAAACCTAATCACATTATCACACATGTTTAATAGCCATTGGATCACAAAAAAAAACATGTATCTAATCAAGTTATCTAAGTCTAGATCAATTTCTGAAACATTTCGGTGTACCGATGACTTTATCGGGTAAATATTGAGTCTAAGACTCTATCTTGTAGTTCAATATTCCTTTAGATATCTTAAATATCAGTCGTATTATTCTTCATAGCCTTATAATAATTTTTAAATCATTATTGTAATTTATTATGATTTTTCAAACACTAGAATCATTTAAATGATTTAAATATTAAATAATTATATTATCATTAATATTTAGTTAATATTCAATTATTAATGAAACCATTGCAAAAATATTAAAGTTATTTATAATAACTCAAAATATTTTTAAAACATTTTTATAACCCTTAAATGTTTTTTAAAACAATTAAAATCATTTTTTAATAATTACTATAAATATTTAATTATTAATGTATTATTCATCAAAATATTAAAAGTCCTTATTTATAACTTAAAATATTTTTAATTCATTTAATTCCTTTTTAAATGATTTTTAAATCAATAAAACTATTTTTAAATTATTTATTTAATATTATTATTAAATAAATCTAATATCATTTCATATTAAATTATTAATTAAATTTACCTTTAAATATTAAAAGTTGTATTTTATAACTTAAAATAACTTTAAACACGTTATTTTCATTTAAAATAATTTTTATAATATTAATATCATTTTTAAACTAATTAATTTAATATAAATATTAAATTAATCTAATATCATTAATATTAAAATATTAATATTTTTCATGACAAAATATTAAAAGTTATATTTTATAACTTCAAATATTTTTATAACCTTTAAATCATTTTTATATAATTTTTAAATCATTAACTCTATTTTTCATAATTTATTTAATAAATTTATTAAATAACGTAATTATAATTAATATTAATTTATTAATGAAATTTATCACAAAATATTAAAAGTCATTAAAAATAACTTAAAATATTTTCTTATACCATAATATAATTTTAAATGATTTTTCATGTATTAAAATCATTTTTAAATAATTTATTTAATTTAACAATTAAATAAATTAAATACCTTTAATATTCCAAAAATATTAAATATTTATGAAATATAATAAAAATTATTAAAAACTAATTTTCAGATTTTATAATAAGTTTTAGTAATTTAATTTGTATTTTTAATAATTTAAAACTAATTTTCTCTATTTATTTAATAAAATAATTATTTTCAGAAATTAAGTGTCGCTAAAGACTGCCTATAGCGACAGAACCGGCACTATAGATGTTCTTCATGTTCTTGATAAAACCCAGAAATTCGTAGACAGTTTTCAACTTAGCTAGTTTGACTAATCATAACTATTAGACCTTAACGTTTCTGAGCTTGAAATTTTGTTAGGATTGTAGTATTAATGTAATACTACAATCATCAACTCGTTTCATGATCATCCCACTTCATAACAGAAAGATCTTGACCTCCAAACTTGTTGTCAGAACTATTCTTCATTTTCTGGGTTTTCCAGAAATGAAGAATAGTCAAGGCACCTACTTTCCAAGCCCTGATTCAACCGTTCTGGACTTTTTATGTTCGATATAATGGTTCAGACTTATAGAATACATGACAAGGAACAATAACATAACATCATAGAAACATAAAAACACCATAATAACTAGATATTCCTCGGTCAAACCATGTTAGAAAGAAGGTTCAACCGGTTTCTGGAAATTCCTAAAAAGCAAATCGTGATCGGATGGTCTAGTTTGACCGTCCACTATACTGATCATGTTGATGTTTTAAAGTATCTAAAACCATGGATCAATAGTACATAATGCATGCTACAATCCAAACATAACAACATCATCAATCAACATAAACCCTGACAGATCGGGGGCCAACAAAAACTTGTAAGACACGATCTGGGAAATTTGGGTTACCCAGAAACTTGAAAAGTCATGGTCGGTCAACAACCTTTGACCATGAACAACTTGAAATCTATTTATGTTCTTACCTTGATTCAAAATCTAGTTTAAAGAGCTCTTAACATACTAGTAGATCAAAGCTTTAAATAACAAAAACACATAATATACAAAGATTTACACGGTCTTACATTACGTTGTCAGACACACAAAAATTTTTCCCAGATTTTCTTAAAACTTGATTCCGAGCATATTAATGTTATGGATCTAGGAAGTAACAACCCAGATCACTTAGTTAGACTTCAAACAATATGTTTTAACATAAAATCATAACATCTAACACATTGATCAAGGTCAGATTTCTAGTTTAGGGTTTATACTTCACTTTGAAAAATTTAGATTCTAGGCTTCTGATTTGATAGTGGTGTTATTGGGGCTTGAGTTTTGTACTAGTAAGCTAATATTTTTCGTGGGTTTGGAGAGAAAGAGAGAGTCAAGGAAGAGTATTGTGAGCAAAAGAGGCTTAAATATGACATTTTCTCTTTCTAATTCTATATATATTCACTTGATGCAATGAATGTGGTTGGTATAGCTGTCAAGAAGTAGCTGATTGCTGATAATTTGAGTCACATGGGTTTGTTAAAGTTGGTGACCAACTCTTATTTTAGCAAGATTTGCAAGCAAACTCAAATAATATAAGAGGGGTATAATTGTCATTAGCCTTATAAATTTAATGGCAAATATGTAACATGTCAAACCCTTGGGGATTAACCCTTAGGGTTTAACCCTAAGGTTCGTACAAAATTATAGGATTCTAATTATGGTTTATAAAAATAAAATTAGTTTCTAAAAATAGAAAATTAGGGTTTGTAAATTAGTTAGGTCTTCTAATTACATTATACAGGAATATTAGGGTTTAATTATTTACTAATTAAAATTCTCTTTGCTAATTTAGCAATTAAGGCTCCAATGATCAAATTAGGGTTGATTAGGGTTTCTAACAATTAGGGTTTTCCTAATTAATGTTAATATTTATAATAATTGTCATAAATCACATATCACAATTTCTTACCAATCGAAAACTCAAATTTGAGTTTTAAATTAGAGTTTATAAAAATATTGCTAGGGTTTTCTTAATTAACTAATTAGGGTTTCTAACTTTTAGAAATTAAGATTTTTAAATTTAGAATTTAGGTTTTTCCTAAATATTATATAAATGTAAAATAACTGTCATTAAACACATTATCACAGTACTATGATTTCAAAACGACATAGAAAATTCTTAAAGTCGTAAATGACTCTTGAATTAGGGTTTATAATTATTAATTAGTGTTTATTATACAAGGGTTTTGTAATACTGTATCATAATTGACCAACCATTAACATTCTATACATATAAAGTACATAATCACAGCACCGAAATAAAAAATAATATTATATTAATATTCTCTTTCCTTATTCCAAATCTAAAATTTAGGGTTTGGATTGCATATCTGATATATCTTTCATATACATACCATTATTAATTAAGTTATAATAATTAACTTAATTAATCTGAAATAAATTTATGTAACAAAATAATTATTATAATAATTTCATAAATTATTTAAATAATATAATAATCATATTTTCATAGAAAATAATTAATAAACACATTTCTACTATAAAATTAATTATTATAAGAATATACTTTATAATGAGCAATAATTCTAAAATAAAATTATTTAAAATTATTCATGTAATATATAAGTTTTATTTATCACACATATATACATATATATACGCATTACCCGCCACATATCTCCACCATTAAAATAAAAAAAAATATATGCAAAATTTCTTATTTAATTATATAGAAAATATCGGGTTATTACATTAATAATCTTATTAAAATAAAAGGAAACCATTACACGTCGAAGTGGTGTTTGAGAACCTAATTGCTTAACGTGACACAAGTCAATAGGTTACGTGAAGGGCTAGTAGATAACGTTAAATTGTAGAAGATGAATCAGGCAAGTTTCCTAACCCTAAGTTTCTACGGAGGAATTATTCAATCTTTACTTATTGTTATTGCAGTGAGGGTAAGTATCGGACTTGTGCTAGTTACTTTTTTGTACAAGTTCCTTTGTCGTAAAGTTATATAACTGCAATTTCTTTGCAAGTGTTATTGATGATTACTCAGTTAATATTACAACTGCAATACTTTAAAGTTCTATTTCTTTAACGAACTATTTCCATGTATGTTTTCTGGCTTTTTGTTTCAGCTAGATATTATTGATGATAAATGATATAACATTTAAACAATTAAAATTCTTTGAATCTATTTAATGTTTACCAATCTAAATTGTTTTGGTGCGGTCTCGCATGAATACTAAGTTGAACAACCTGAATAATTGGGAAAACAGATGTTGGGCATATAGTCCCATTTATGCTTATGTAGTTAAATTTCATACTTGTGCACAATGTAGGGTACGATAGGCTAATCACCTAGAGTACTTGCAAAGATTGTTTATAATTTATTTGATTGTTAAACCGTCTGATGGTTTTCGATGAAGAAAAGTAATGTTCAGGGTATCTAACACCCCTTAGTATGCTATTGAGAATTCTAAAACTCTAATCTTGATATTTATGTTAATCTCTTGATAATTATTTCAACTATTGAGAAATATTCATACAAATGCTTTTACTCCTGATGGTCATTTTCAAACTACTTTATATATTTGCTGGGCAATTTGTGCTCATTCTTGCTTAAACCTTTCAGTTAAGACTGATAACGCCGAGGGCTCGAGCAAGGACAATGAGAAGTCTAAGATGAAATGTTGAGAGTTATTTATGTAATAAGTTTTATTTCCGCATATGATGCAATATAGCGATAAACGCTAATTTTAAGTTTCAGTATATTTAAGGTTGTAAGGAATTGGGATTTTATTTGAATAGGTATGTAATAGTTATTATTATTATTATTTTTGGAGTTTATGTAGTTAGATGATTATGCATGTCGTACCGTGAGCACCAAGTCTTGAAATCGATGTTACATGGATTTGGGGGCGTCACAAGTTGGTATCAAAGCTGTAGGTTATAAACCTTAGGTGGGAAACCTTAGACTATAACCTTAGGGAATTTAGTGGAGGAAATAAGAAGATGAACTCACGTAGAGGCTTAGGGGTTGTGTCAAATATATTTTTTTTAAAACAAAAAAAAAACATCTATTTTAAACTACTAATCGAATTATTTTATCTTTATTGAAGGATGTCAGGAGAAGAGGAGGTTAGAGATATCAACGTTGTGAGTGAGCAGTTGGTGACAGCTATGCCTGAGCCTATAGCTGAGGCAATACCTGACTCAGACCCAGAGGAGTATCCTAAAGAGGAATAGAAGCCCGAGGAGGACTCCGAAGAAACACCTGAGGATACTATATTGGATGATTTCATGGATAGGATTACAGAGTTAGATGACAGAGTCCATGAGTTGGAGGAGCTGTATCAGGGGGAGCAGCAAACTGCAGCATTGCTTGAGGCATTGGTTCATCACCTGGTAATTAGGAACGGGGATCTAGTTGACAAGCTACGGGCATCAGACCAGAAGGCGGATAGGATGAAGGATGAGCAAGAAGCTATTAGGACCCACTTGGGACATACCATTAATGGGTTAGAGTCGAGGATACCGAGTCTCCAAACTAACAAGCAGATTATTACTACATTTTGGGGAGATGAGAGGAGAGGCCGTGTTCGAGCCGAGAAGCTAACAGACGAGTTAGAAGGTGAAGTGAAAGATAAGAAGGTTAAGATGGACAGGATGAAGTATGCGTTTAAGTCAGTATATGGGAGGTTCTAGCATAGGGTGTTTCACTTTCCACGTGAGGAGTACCGGTCTAGACATGCCATAAGTCATGGGCTGGTGCTGGATATGGCGGATGAAGGGCATGAAGACGCCATTAGGCGAGGTCTTAAGTTTATTCGTGATGAAGTTTTACTATTAGCGTTTAGAATGCTTAGCTATGAAATAAAACTTGGTTTCGATTTTTACCAAGTATTTTGGTTTAAAGTGATGTAAATGGTTTAATGGCATAAGATGATGAGATACTTTGTTATTATGGTTTCTAAATAAATATGCTTTTATTTAAATATGTGATGTGATGATTAAGTGTTATATGAATTATAAATATTGTAGAAAAAGTTATAAGATGATAACTTTAAGTTTATTTAAACAGAAAGATGGCTAGAGGAAGATGTCGTCAAACACCAGAGGGGTCAGGCGTTAATGTTCGGGATCCACCGAAGCCCATGCAAAAATTCATAGACATATTAGTGGGATAACTTCATAATCGAATCCCGAATACCAATAACCTTCCAGTGGCCCAAGTGGCACACTTTAAGGACTTCAAGAGCGTGGAACCCCCTGAGTTCAAAGGAACCACTGAACCCATCGAAGCCTAGACATTGATTAAAAAATCAGAAAAGGCATTCGATATCGCCCAAGTTGGAGATGAACAGAAGGCAATCTTCGCCATATATATGTTGAAGGGCGAAGCCAACATCTGGTGGGACGTAAACCAGACCAGAGCTGGAGAAGGTGTGATACTATGGGAGGGGTTTAAGAAGATTTTCTTCAAAAACTACTTTCTTGTGAGTATGCATAGTCGCATGGAGATGTCATTCCTAGAGCTGAAGCAAGATGACATGACAGTACCTCAATACGCTGTGAAGTTCAACGAGCTGGCGAGGTTCGCACCTCATCAGGTCGACACTGCGGAGAGGAAAATGTGGAGGTTTGAGTAGGGCCTCAAACCATGGTTATACAGTACACTTTCGACGTTTCAAACGAATAACTTCATGACTCTCCTAGAGAAAGATATAATCACTAAGGGCAGAAGTGAAGCCCTATTGAAATTCAACAAGGAGAAGAAGAAAAAGAATGAAGGAGGGAATCGTGGGGAAGGTAGCATAGGCAGTGGTGCAAACAAAAGGAAGTGGAACAACAACAACAACAATATCAATAATTTTAATTCGGGAAACCCTGGGGGAAAACTAGGGGAAGCAAAGAAGAGGACCGAGACATACAAAGAGTGTAGGAGGAATCACTCGAGTATATTTCTAAAAGGGAAGAATGTCAGTTTCAATTGCGGGTAAGAGGGGAACATTTCTCCCAATTGCTTTTCACCAATGAGAAATGGATGTTTCAAATTTAAAGCACTGGATCATTAGGCAAGGAATTGCCCAAAGAAGAACTCAGCAGAAGGGAATCGAGGAAGGGGACCAAGCGGTGAAAATCTCATAATTACTGGACCACTAACTCAGAATCGACCAACATTAATGACTTTCAACATGAACGTTCAGGATGCGATCGCATCCAAGGACATGGTGTGACACCCCTAAATCCGGGTTACCTGACCCTCGATTTTGGTGTTCACGATCCACGATATAATAACATCTAACTACCCATTCATTTAGAAATAGTAATACATAAGTCATTAACAGAGATTGTTAATACATTAGTCCCAGGTTCTCTAACCTTAACATTACAAACATACCCTTTAGATAAACAAAAAGGGTTCACAAATACAACATAATAATAATATTCATAAAATTATGCTATCACTATGCCTTTGCCTCTGTTCTTCACAGCACCTCCTACCACTTCGTCCCTAGCTGAAAAATTTTATTTAGTAAGGGTGATCAACAAATTTGCCCCGCAAGTTAAGATATACAATGAATGTATAAGTATCAGAATAATAGACTATCTATTTTGATAGAATGACACCAAAGTTTGGGGAACTTTGAAATAACTAAACAAATCGTTAATTAATAACAAGTCTTCTCGTATTCTAGGCAATGCAATAATCTGATAATGAAAGAGTACAACGCGTTCAAAGTTTCTACGATATTCTATTGAATAAAGAAGAATCAATTCTACACAATAATAAAGTGAAATGTTTTCCAGATTTATGCTGAGTGATCCATCAGGTCTAGAAATTCTCTTCTCGGGTATCTATCAAAGATTTAATTTGATACATACGCAGGAGTATAAGATAACCATAAAGATTAAATCATACCCCTCTGCAAGTATAACAAGTGATCAGCTTTATTATACTCTATATTATGCATAATACTTAACAGTTCGCAATAGCCGAATATATGACCTAAAATATTCCCTTTATATAAAAGGTTGTTCTTCTCAGTCTTTAAATCAGAATTTGATTTAACAACGAAATGCAATGATTTCAATATCTAATCACTTCTCTTCTCTTCTCAAACCTATCAAGTTTTCTTTTTCGATCTAGCCGATACAACTGGCATTGATCTATCAATAATAATTAAATTCTCTTCTCTTCTCTTCTCGAACCTATCAAGTTCTAACAAATGTTCGTCTAGCCAGAATAATTAGCTAAGACATTTCTCAATATAAGTTGACAATAAACAGGAATTATCTGTACTGTCAATATTAGCTTCTACAGATATAAATATCCAACAACAGTAATTCTACGAATATATATTTTCCGAATCAGTAATTCAATTTGAATTATTAAACATGCACTAACTGCGAATAATCAACAATAAATTCTTGGACGTGGTCTAATTAATAATAATTAACCACCATAATAATTGAACAGTATTAACTCAAGGTTGAGTTAGGAAACTTTCCTTCCGCATTGATTACAGCTACACAATAAACTTATTTGTGTTTGTAAGACCTGTAACCAATAATATCGGTCTCACAATTAGCATAATATTTCATAACACATAATACTGTAATTCACAGTCAATCGGTCTCCTAGGCACATTACCACATAACCACATTAGTGTTTATAACATATATAAACACTTATCAAGTCTAACTAGTTCGGTCTGGTTGGACTTCGGTCTCATCTCGGTGTTCTGGTCACCCTATGCGACAATTAATACATTGATTGTCAATTTAATTTGGTTTCTAACCTTCAATATTAATTTAGATAAGTCAATTATCATTAATAATATTTTTCGGAAGCTTTTAATAATTTATAAACAATTATTATAATTTATAATAATTTTTTTCAAACACTTAAATCATTTTTGAATGATTTAATTATCAAATAATCTTATCATTAATAATATTTAATAATATAAAAATTATTAATAACGTACTTATCAAAAATTTTAAAGTTATTATTAATAACTTAAAATATTTTTAAAACATTAATATTCTACTTAAATGATTTTTAAAATAATTAAAATCATTATTAAATCATCACCATTAATATGAAATTATTATCAAAATATTAAAATTCATTAATTATAACATAAAATATTTTAAAAACATTTTTCTCATTTTTAAATGATTTTTAAATCAATAAAAAACATTTTCATTATTTATTTAATGTAAAGATTAAATAAATATAATATCATTAATATTAATTTATTAATGAGAATTCTCCAAAAATATTGAAAATTATATTTTATAATTCAAAATATTTTATAACACTTTATTCATATTTAAATTGATTTTTAAATTAATAAAATCATTTTTAACTTATTTATTTAAATTAATAATTAAATAAATCTAATATCATTAATATTAAATTATTAATGAAAAATCTCTAAAAATATTAAAAGTTACATTTTATAACTCAAAATATTTTTAAATACTTTATTCTTATTTAAAATGATTTTTATATAATTAAAAATCATTTTTCTCTAATTTATTTAATACATTAATTAAATAAATTAAATAGCATTAATATTAAAATAATTATAATTATTATTGAAAAATGTCCAAAATAATTAAAAGTTATTTTTCAGAATTTAAAATGATTTTTAAAACCATTTTTGTAATTTTTATAATTTATTTTCTATTTTTAATTAATTTCCAAAAATTCAAAAAATAAAATAAATAGAAACCGTCGCTAAAGCCTATAACGACACTTGTCTGTTGTCTTAGGTGTTCTTGGTGCTCAAGAACACTGTTAGACAATTAACAACCTTGCCCGTTTGACTCAATTTAATTCCTAGCTCAGGCATGATCTGAGCTAACTTGAACATTGATGTTATAGTAGGAATGTAGTACTACAACTCTCAATCACAAACTTTGTAATACGAAATCACAACAAGGAGATCAAAGCCTCCAAAGTTGTTGTCAGACTGTTTTTGGGTTTTCCAGAAACCCAGGCAATTCGAGTGTCTCATTTCGAGATCAATTAGCTAAGTGTTCTAGTCATTATTTTGGTAGTTTAATGGTTCAACATTATAGTCCTGGTGTCGAGGAACATTAATAAATCAACAGATCGGTTTAACAACAACAAAATCAAAAGTTATAGCTTGGTCAAAGGCTGTCAGAAACATTGCTTCTACCGTTTCTAGGTTTTCTAGAAACTGCCACTATGATCGACAAGCCTAGTTTGATCGTTCATTATAATCGATCGGTTTCTTGTTTAAAGGATCTAAATCCATACATTTAAAGAACACATAACAGACTACAACTTGATTACCACGCATCATTAAAATAATATCATATCTATCATATCCGGACCCTTAAAACTCATGTCAGACGCTGTTCACGGCCTTTCTGGGTTACCCAGATTTGGCCCGGTCATGTCCGGCCAACGGGTTTTGACCGTTAATAACTTCAAATCCAGACATCTAATGACTCTGATTTCTTTTGCAGAATAAAGACCACATACCAGGCTACCTATAACAACTTTAAAACATCAAAAAACATAAACATATCAAGATCTACAGCTACTGACATTTCTTGTCATACCATGTTTCAAACTCAAGAACAGTTTGTGAAGAACTCAACTTTTACCCACTTTGATGCTATGGATCTATGTTACATCAACATAGATCAACATTAAACATCATCTAGCAAAGATCTAAACACATAAACACGAACTTTGTCTTAGCAACTTGGATTAAAAATAAAAATTAGCTTTATACCTTTCTTGTCCAATGTTTGATCTCAACTCTCTAGATCTGACCTTGGTGTTCTAATAGCTGTTAATGGGACTGATTCACTTAAGGAATTTGGAGGTTAGGAGAGAGAAGGGGTTGGTGAGAGCTTAGTTAGAAAATAAGCCAAATGTAGTAACTTTCTCTCTCTAAATCTCTTATATATTGCTTGATATTTTTCTTGAATCTGATAATTTCGGCTGAGTTGTTGAGATTTTGTGTCACCAAAGTCAACTTAGTTGGTAAACCACTAAAGTTGCTAGCATTTTTAGAAGTTATCATTTAAAGAAAATGAAAAAGGGCATTTTGGTCTTTTTCTATATATTTTTAATGGCATACATGAAATTTGCACAAATCCTTCAGGTTTAACTCTAAGGTCCTAACCCTTAGGTTTTAAAATATTAGCTTCTAAAATCTCCAATTAGGGTTTTAATTAGAAAAATAAAATTTCTAAATTATAATTAGGGTTTGTGAAATATAAATTAAGATAACTAAAATATAATTAGGGTTTTCTAATCATATTAAAGTTTAATAAACACATTAGGCTTGTCAATCAGGATTAGGGTTTCCTAATTAGGGTTTAGGATTCCCGAATTTAAAATTAGGGTTTTCTGGCGTATAATTAAGGTTTTTAACTGTACAATTGGTTTTCTAAATCTGAGATTAGGGTATTTAATTTCTTATTAAGGTTTATTATTTTTAAACCTTATCCGATCAATCATTGATCAAAAATTCTAAACAATACAAACGCGTACTCATTAATATAATTATTTTAATTATATTTTCTATCGAATCCCTATTTGTAACTAAGGTTAGGGTTTCTATTCTCCGTTAAGCACAACTCTACTCTTAATTTATTAGTAAATACCTAAATTGACTAAGTCTCACAGCTCGTATCATAGATACAAAACACAACAATGATAATTAATAATAATATTAATTAAAAAAATGTATTCGTAAAATTCGGATTATTCGAAATCCCGGGTTATCACACGTGGTTTCAGGTATGATTTCGATCAATGACATATATGCTTACGTATTATTTGATTCAGGTGCTAATTCTTCCTTCGTATCACATGAATTCTCTCAACGATTAAACTTACCCAGAGCGAATTAGAATATCCTATGAACATAGAAGTTGCTAATAAGGAAGTCATTCCCTGTGACGCCCCCAAAATAGGTATACATCACCCATTTTGAGTTGTCAATACATGATTCAGAAACAACTACAACTTTATTATTACAACATGTAAACTATGAGTTTAAATACAGATATTGCCATCTAGACAATATCCACATACAAATAAATCCCCATCATAATTATTGATATATTATTTTACAAAAATAGTGAGGACTACTAAACAACTCTCCCTAGAACCTTCATTCCATACCCCGACTCGTACTCGTTATATTCTCGCCTCCTGAGAAGAAAAATGGAACAAAAAGGAAAAGGGTGAGCTCAACTAGCCCAGTAAAGAATATTATGACTAAGATAATATACAACAAATTATCGTTAGTCTTCAACAGAGAAAAATCTAATAGAATACAATAAACAACAAATTTTAAATCAATATTCGCAGCGGAAAATATTAATTCATAGAAGAGTTATGTAGAGGTTGAAATCTACTAATGTCTATGAATTTAACAGTCCATCAATAGTATTTGTTTTTATCCCTGTAACATCAATCAATGCACCTCTTGATTCATATATTCATCCTTGCACTACAGGCCAAAGATATTCATCAGAAATCATTCATCTTTGCACTACAGGCCAAAGATATTCAATAATATCATCATTTAAGACTGAGGATGATGAAAAATATTTTTAAAGAAACGAATCTAGTGAAACAAAATGACAAGGATTAAGGATTAAGGATTCGTACTTTGTTTTATCCATGTCCAAAAATACCTCAAAAATAATCATAGTGGTGTAAAATTCAAGAATGATCAAAACATGGATACAATCAAAGCTTGTATCCATAATAGATATTTTAGAAGAAAAGAAAATTTTTCATTTTTCGATAAATAGTGTCGTATTCGTGAATAGTGTCGTATACGTGAATAGTGCCGTATACGTGAATAGTAACTTCGACACAAAAAGTTCCAAATTTGATTAAAAGTTCATATCAATACTTCGGCATAATGATATTAGAAGAAATAATATCATTTTAAAAAATATCCCTTACCTCGGAAAGACAGTACTTCTAACTGAAATACTGGATATAGGCTATAACTTGAACTTTCACCGTATAGCAATACTCAAAGTATACTCAAAATACTCACAAGAATACGCTCGATAATATAGAGAGAGAAAAAACTTCAGTTTCTGGTGTGATTTTCAATTCTAACCTAAGCACCCTATTTATAGGAAAATGCTTAGAACACCAAAGCAGAAAATTTAATATAATAATAATATATATAATAAATCTTCTACGTACACTTGAAATCTGATTTCAGCTCAATAACCACATTCCACTTTCTAGAAAAAATAAGAAAAAATGTTTTTCTAATTTAAAATAATTTAAACTTCCAAAAATCAATTATTTCGGAGCTTCAGAACTTCAATAATTCACAATAAATAGCCCTTTTGTCAGAAAATTCAAATCTCGCGAGTTTTTATAGGAAATTCAATCCTCTACAACTTTACAGAAGAAAGTTTTTCCAAATTCCAAATAGAAATTGACCGAAATCTACAAACGAGTGATTTTAGAGGCTGTAATCACATTTCAGTCAATAAATGGGGTCCACCGACATGTTTAACATGTTTTAAACATTTATTGCAACAAAAATACTCTTCCTCCTCGTATACTCATATATCCCACATTCATTGTAAAAATATCACCATTATTATATTATTAAAATATAATAATATATATATTTAAATGAATTATTTTATCAGAAAAAGATAAAATTTCAATTTTCAACAATTGTCACATTAAAAATTTTCTCCATCTATATCCACATAGAATCAATATTTTCCTCATCATATAAATCAATAATTAATTATTCACAAATAATATTACAGAATCACAATATTGACAACCAGGCAGTTCCCAGGAAAGAGGGGGCTTTCCAATAAGAATTTCTCCTTACTGGCGCACAATTAGGTGACCAAACCTCTCATTAGACAGAACTTTCTAGACATTGCCAATAATGTTATCTAATAATATTATTCAGATAATATGAATTATTGCTTCGATAATGAAAAATACTGTGTAATAACAATTATTGAAACAACAGCAATATAAAATATCAACGCAATAATTATTGAACCAATAAAATAAAATAGTGAATAATAATTACTGTAACCATTATTGAGTAGTGCCTTCTTACGTAAGAATCAATAATTGGTGCAATACCGTGTGCTACTGTGTTTTAACCACCGAGTATTTTAACAGTATTAACGGTAACAACTACGCCGTTATTTTTAAACAACTTATATTTGTCGTTTTCTTCATCCAATCGCTTTCCGTTATGGGACCCACACATGGCTGCGCCGTCGTACGAATATTCCCCGACAGTACGAATATTCCACGACAACAATAAATATTTTATAACCACTTGTTTATTTTTGAAATATTTACGTATTTTACCCATAACTATCCACATTAATCAAATCAACCCTTACTATTCAAAATAATAATTAGAGGAAATTAAATTTCATTTATTAATAATTTGGGGTCTTACATTCCCCTTAGCCATATTTATAGGAATTGTGTTGTAGATATCATGGGGTATATGTTACCCATGGATTTAATTTTGATTTCATTAGGAGAATTTGATGTAATTCTAGAAATGGATTGGTTATTTAACTATGGAGCGATGATAGATTGCCAAAAGAAGTGTATAAACTTTATGACTCCAAATCAGTCTAAGGTAGTGTTCTATGGAAGTAAGTAGCTGTCTGACAATGATGCAAGCAAGGAAGTTGCTAAGAAAGGGATGTGCAGGTTATTTGGCCCATATCGTCGATACGCAGATTGTATGGACAAGGATGGGGCAGATACCTGTAGTGAATGAATTTCCGGAGGAATTTCTGGAGGAATTGCCAGATGGGAGGTCGAATTTGTTATAGATTTAGTACCGGGAAAGACCCCGATTTCGAAAGCCCCATACAGAATGGCAGCATCGGAGATGAAGGAGCTGGATGTACAGTTGCATGAATTGTTGGATAGGAAGTATATTCAACTGAGTGTGTCTCCTTGGGGAGTACTGATTTTATTTGTGAAAAAGAAGGATGGGTCGATGACACTTTGCATAGACTATCTTTAATGACCGTGAATTTTAAACTCCTTATTAATTAAATATGTGATTTAATTTTTATAAGTTAGTTTTGTGAGTCTATTTAAACCTTATGTGGTTATGTGAATTTATGAAATGGTAAAAGGGAGACACTAATAGTTATTTAAATTAGTGGACTAACCCTAAGAGGTTGATATCAAAGAATTGATAGGATTCTTAATGATTAAATATTCAATCCATTTGAATATAGTTATAGATTTTGAACATATTGATTCTTTTCAAATATGGGTATATCACCATTATAGGAGTTAAATTATATCGTATAGAACTTGTGTGGTGATAGAAATTCGAAATGGCTTAAAGTTAACCCAATTTGGCACTGCTAGGGACCGACGTAGATGCGCCCTCCCAACAGTACAAAATGGCGCAGCTGTGCCAGTGGTTAATCTAGGAAGAATTAGTTTCTATTGTAGAAAATGAAATGGAACATTAATGAAAGGTGTGACATGCATAAAATCATATGATAAGAATATATTGTAATGATATGGAGTATTAAGTAGTGCAATAAAATCATAAGTTATTTTTAAACAGAAATAATTAAATATCTGTGTATTCCCTAAATTGGGAAATAAATTATGTGTGTACACTAGTTAGATATTATCTATTAAATGATGTGATAATTTGGTTATGTGAGTAGTAAAATATAATTATGGAGATACCCGGACAATAATACCTAACTGTGTTATTTTAATTGCGTGTATTTAATGTACATAGACTATACGATGTGAGTCCCTAAATAATCCCTAAATTTCCTAATATGGTAATAATTGTACATTAAGATTACATTTTGGGAATTAAAAGAGCCAAACCAAGCCTTAAATAACTTGTTTCTGAGATTTTTCTCTCTTGTCCCAAATTGAGTGTCACAAAGTACATGAACAGTAGCCTACATTCAAATTACGTAACTTCCAAATGGCTAAGCATAGGTAATGATTTCAAGGCCAATGGCTGATGGTGGCTTGTTCAACTACTCTCTATTAACCATTGTTTTCCTCCATTACACCATGAACTCAACCTTAGTGCAATGTGATTGTCCAGTCCAATTTCCCTTTATAAATAGATGCTTTAGTTCAGTTTTTGTTATTTGTTAAGTCTGATATTTAAAGTTCTAAGTGGCTAAGGAATTTTGGAAGCATACTCAGTGTGTAAGGAGTCCAATCCAAGCTTAAGGAGGTATAAACTCTAATTATGTCCTGAGTTGGGTTTTGTCAAATGCTTGAAATTACTTCAAATTCCATGTTAATCAATGTGAATTACCATGCCATGATGTGTATATAATGTATGTTTACATGTTTAAACTCTTAAATGATGGATTGAAACATGTTTAAACTGAAACAAATCAAAGTGGTTAAGGTCTGCAAAATAGAGTCTGTTTCTACTTCTGGTGCAGGCATGACGCAGCTGCGCCCTATTTGTACTAGGGTGCAGGGCAGCTGCGCTGTACCCCAGAATCAGTTTCTGACTTCTGTTTGTGCTATGTGTTGCTAACTTGATGTTATGACTTATATATATACCTAAAAAGGAATATAACATGAGACGTAAAGCTTTCTTATGTGGTATGAAGTAATCAACTTGGATTAGCAAGAAAGTTTGTAACAACACTTAAGTTTTCTAAAAAAAACTTTGTGGAAAACTTATATTCACAAGTTCTGAACTTAGTGGCTCATATACATGACTGATTTTGATACTAAATGAGCATGATATATGATGTATAGTGTCTTTATCATGATTAAACTTGTTAGCTTTATGTTAGAGAATATTTTTAAAAGAAAATTTTATTATGATAAAGCTAATGAATATAAATGCTATAAGGGGAAGTTTCAGATCTTGAAAAGAAGTTAGCATGACTTAGTTATTTATGATAAAGGTTTTGAAGTTATCTTATATGTGCTATCTTACCTCATTCATGATAAAAGGATTTCAAAGATAACCTTGAACATGTTTTCAAAATTAAGTGAATATTATATAAGTAATTAGATACCAAAGGGTTAATGTGTCATGTTATGGCTATAATACTCCTAGACATGATTCATATGTAAAGCCGGATGAGTACATGACTCTTTTATGTTTTAATGACATATAAATTGTAAGTTAAACTTATAGTAATAAACTCAAGAATGATCTTGTGTTATGTGAGAAAATCTAGCATGTATGTATGTTAAAGTATAAGTATATTTGTATGCTAGAGTGGGTTTGAAGTCAGGAGAACAAAGCTCAAACATGGTCTGGCCAGGAGATAGTGCAGCTGCGACGTCCCTATGCCTAGACCAGGCGCAGCTGCGCCGTCCTACAGTCTTGCAAAAATTCTATTTTTGATCTGAAATTTAAGGCATGTTTATATGATTTCTTTACATTGTAATATGTGACCAATATAACATATAATGTGTTGAGAAGCATGCTATGTGATGATTTGATTCTTGTAAGTGTAGACTCATATTAGTTTACACATACTAATTGAAAAGATCGACTTGTTAATGTTAGGTTGTTTCAACGTAAGTTAATTAAAGCTAGATCTGAAATTTAAGGCATGTTTATATGATTTCTTTACATTGTAATATGTGACCAATATAACATATAATGTGTTGAGAAGCATGCTATGTGATGATTTGATTCTTGTAAGTGTAGACTCATATTAGTTTACACATACTAATTGAAAAGATCGACTTGTTAATGTTAGGTTGTTTCAACGTAAGTTAATTAAAGCTAGAATTATATTGTAGTTGAGCAAACATGCAAGTTCCCTAAACTTACTCAAATTTTTATTGAGCAAGTTTCCTTGAACTTCACTCTTGGGTTGTGCAAGTTCCTTGAACCATACTTTTATTGTGCAATGTATCCTAACCTTTGCATTTACTTTATGCAATGGATATGAGTAAGAAAGTTATTCATTTAAGATGGAACTTTATTTCCAAGAATGCTATTAAGTGGTTTAATTACCTTACAATTATTCCACATCGATATTATTGATATTCGTACTTAGTGCACTCTTGTTCGTACAGTCTTGGGCTTGTACATCGTTTAAAGTTCTATAATTCTTGAACTGTGTTAGATAGAGTCTGAACTTTTGTTCGGTCAGACAAGTGTATATAGTTTTATAAAAGCTATCCAAACCAATTGATGGTAAGGCTTCTTAGACTGAAAGAACACCCCTTTTATGATAAGGGAGTACCCCATGTATCTAATATAAGATACAAAGAGTAGATTTAAATGTTATGCATATACATAGTGTACGTGAGGCTGATCCCCTCAAGTACTTATTCTGTAGTTAGTAACCAAAGGGTCAATTAGCTATTGATTTCATTTAAGTGTTATAGTTCAAAGTCTACTTGACTAGCAATTATTCTAAAAGCAATCATTATCTTTTGTTCTAATATTTATATTGTTGAATTCTTTAGATATTCATATTGTTGAATTCATTGTCAGATATTTTTCAATTCATCATGATATATCCTTATTGTTATATTTAAATTTGATGAGCAAACTTGTTGTTTATCCTTGCTATATCATGAATTATATTACAGCTAAGCCCGAGACCTCGGGAAAGGACAGGGGTAAAGGAAAGATGTAGAATAGTTGTGAGAAGCAGACTTTAATTTATGCCTAGTTTAAATTACTGATAAGTAATGTGAACCCTAATGAATATTTTAGGGTATGCTTGTAAGATAATATTAAGGTTATCGTATCTTGGGACTAGTAACACCTTTTGAATGAACAACACATGTTTATTATATTCTGCATTTTAGTTATAATATGTTGTTTAGAGGTGGATGATTGTATTTTATCGTGATGGCCAAATTGGGTTAGAGGACCCGGTTTCCCGGGTGTCACTCTATCGGGAGCTAAACAAGGTGACGATCAAGAACAAGTACCCGTTACCCAGGATAGATGATTTGTTCGATCAGTTGAGAGGAGCGAAATATTTTTGCAAGAGGACGGGACATCACCAGTTCAAGGTGAGTGTAACGGGTCGAATTTATTGAGTCATAATTCTGAGGATAAAATCCTTTTAAGGGGTGAAAGATGTGACGAACGAGATTTTTTGTAATTTAATTTTAATATTTATTGAATTAAATAAATATTTTTTAATGATTTAATTATTAGATTTAATAATTAATTGACACAATTATGGTAGATTAATTTAATTATATGTGTTACAATTATTAAATTAATGTGGAAAATTTTTATTATCGAAGTATGTCATTATGTGAGCTTAATGTATTAAAAGAAATATTTAATAAGCCTAATGTTATTTTAATTAATTTAATTATTAATTAGAGAGTTAATAATTTGACATTATTAATTAAAGAGAAAATTAAATATATGACTATGTGAATTTATGAGAAGTTATTATATTTTATTTATATTAAATAAGATATATGAATTATTGTGCAAGTGGGTGTGACATGATTTAAACTAGATTATAAAGGCTTTATTAAATTAAATGATTTTGTAATCTATTAATCTAACCAAACATGGCCTTAGGGGGGAGTTATGGGCAGTTAACCTATGATGGGTAACTGACCATAGTGCGCATCAGTCGATTCTTATTATGCGTATTCTCTTTTCTCTTTTTCATTATTTTACTAAGTCTGATAAAACATCACAGAGAGAAAATTAGAGAGAGTTTGTCAGAGAGAAATTGTGAGTCTGTGAAAGAGAATTGAGAGTGAGGAATCTAAGCATACTAAATTATACTCTACAGTGTAATCTCCTCCTTCCCAAATTCTATTTTTACGTTATTTGAGTTTTATGAAAATGGCTTTCATTCATATTGTAAAGCCTCTATAAATGGAAAAGGAGTAACGATTATGGTTTTTGTATGTGTTATGGCACATCACATCGTATTTAATTATATATATTATGTAAACCATATCATCGGTTTCATGAAAACACATGTCGTATATGTTTTTCATAAATTACAGAGTTTGGGTTTTGGCCATATGGCCTTATACGTGATATTTCATGTGTTGATCGTATATTATCCCTAAATTTTACACTCGTATATTGTTATGCATGTTGATACGAAGAGACCAAAGTTTAAATAAACGGATTCGGTGTTATAACGAATCCGTAGTGACAATTTTCATGTTTTATTTTCAAAACCTTCAAGAACATCAAAGTCAATGAAATTCACATATTTTAGTTATGTAATTATGTGTTTTAATGGGTTAAAATCATTCTATAAATGTTGGGTTATGTTTATGCATAAATTACATCATATGGGTATGTCTAATTTCGAGTAGAAAATAAGAAATTGGGAGAAATTGGCATGTTCTGCGATTTTTCGCGAACTGTTCTGTGTCTGGTACGCCGCGCCGCAGCGCCGGCTACCTGCCTATTTCCCGCGCCACAGCGCCACCGCGCCCAGCGCCATGTCTCGAGTTGCAACGCCACCGCGTCACAGTGCCAAGAGTTCGGCCGTAGCGCGAAGACCAAGTGTAACAGTGGCGCCGCGGCGCCGCGGCGCCACTCTCCAGAAAGTTCCAGAATGTAAATTTTTTAATTAATTAAGTCTAGCAATGTGTTAGTAACTTAATGTAATAAACATGTAAACATGTTTGAAGTATAATGTGATGATAAAATAGATGTTTAACATGTAAATAACATAATTACATGTGGATTGGGTTATGGAATACGTAATTAAATTATTATTCATGAAGTGATATTATGTGACAGTAAATGTGATAATTTGACTAAGTATAGTCATAACCAAAGTTTAGATAAAAGAATAATCATTGATGATTAGTTACGTTATAATTAACTGGTATTGTGAATGTAAATGGTATGTAGGATTAAATTCAAAGAACGTGCTTAGTTAAAGTGTAATCTACGCACGAGGCAAGTTTCCTAGCCCTACTTGTCATTATTGTTCAAGTTTATTATTTACCTCTAGTAAATTATCATTACTATTATTCAAGTCGAATTATTATATTAAAGATTGATTATCTTTCAAAGCATGATTCAGTTATACAATAATTGTTCTATTGTATACTTTTTGAGATTATTATTCAAATTGAATATCATTATTGTTGAGCCTTATTAGACTAGTGAACTTTATTGATTCAACTAGTCCTTAGTTGATGAACGCTCTAAATTTCAGAACCCTTATTGAATTATCCAAACACATTTCCTTTGGTGCGGACTCGAATGTCAAACTGAGATGAACAACCATGCAAAGGGATTTACTTATGCGTTAGCGTTAAGATATTGTGCACAGTATGGTACTAAGGGCTGATCCCCCTAAGTACGAGTTGAAAGGTCCATAGTCTTATGACTGTTAAAGGTTTCGGGTATAACCCTTGATAACCTAGGACATAGTTCAAGGTCTTATGACACTCAGAAATCTTTTGATTCTTACTATTCATCCTTGATTCAAAAGTTGAGCTTTTATTTCAGAAATTATTATCTCTCTCGCATGATATTATTCATTGTTATATTGTTATACTTGTGGGCAATCATTCTCACTTTTGCTTAATAATAACATTGCAGTTAAGAACGAAAGAACCGACGAACCTTCCACTAGTAAAGGCAAGGGCAAGGTTAACAAGTGATGAAGACTTGTTATTTTTATTAGATGATGTATTTATGTTTAAGACTTGAGTTAATGATGTTGTTTAAGACTTAATTATTTATGATTTCGCACAGATATTTAAGGTTAGTTTAACCTGGGATTTTATTATTATTATTCAGATGTTGTAACCCTTAAGGGGAAGATTTTTATTCTATCTATTGCATGGCTTTCATTTATTATGGGTAGATAGATAGATGATATTTTTACAGTGAACACCAAATCCCATGGAATTGAAGTACCAAGATTTGGGGGTGTCACAAGTTGGTATCAAAGCTGTAGGTTATGAACATTAGGTGGGGGGAACAACCTTAGGTAGTAGCCTTATAGAAAGAAGATAGTGATGGAAAACTCTTATCGAGTTATAAGAAATGAATTTCTGTAATTCATTAAAGATAATAAAAGACCTTATGTGTTTATGTGTTAAAGTATACGTTAGATGATACGACTTAGTAACTAAAACTTAAAATTTTATTGTCAGGAGGTAGAATGTTGGAGAAGCTAGTCAAGCTAGGGAGCAAGAACCCCGTGTACCTATAGTACTGACAGAGGAGAAGCCCCGAGACATTCATGTCGTTAGGGAGCAGCTGGTGCAGAGGGAATCATCTCCATTGATCACCATTGTTGGTCAGGAGCATGAACCTGAAACTGATCCTGAGGAGGAATTTGTTGAGGAAGAGGAAGAGGAAGAAGAGGAGTTACCACGGTACACCGTTGATGCTGAGATGTATGACACGTTATACGACCGTAACGTAGAGTTACGAGACGAGGTCCAGGATTTGACTAAGCGAGCTGTTATTCAGCATATTACTCTAGAGCAGAAGGAGAGGGAGATTTCGACCCTTCACTCACGATTGGGAAATGTAGAATGGGATTTGGTCTATGAGAAGGGTCAAACCGAAGATAAGACCGAGGAGATAGAGAAGCTAAAGAAGGAACTGAAGGAAACCTCCGAAAGGCTAAACATAGCAGAGGAGGGATGAGTAAGAGAATCACGTCGAGCTGATCGTGTAGAAGACGATGGTCGTGCAAAGAAGGCAAAGATTGGGGAGACGTACTCTACACTTAACAAGGCAATAAATGAGACCCAAGATTGAGTTTTGAGGTACCCAATCCAGTTCGAAGGACTACTTTTGTACATGATGGATTGCATAACGATGTATCTTAGAAGAGGAGCTTAGCAAGGCTAATCAGTACCTTAACCGCCAGTGATATGATTTGCTTAATTATGTGAAGAACTTAATTAGTTTTTAGATGTAAATTCTGACGTGGTTATGAACGAAAGAATATTTGAATGTTTTAAATCATGTGGATTCTTTATTCCAGGATAGTTGATGTAAATAGCTGTTATGCTATAGTTTAATGTTAAAACTTCTGATTTGAATGAAAATATATCAAGTTGTTAGAGATGATATGTTAAATTAGTATGTTAAATTGTTAAGAAATGCCTTAACTATTTAGAGAAGTAAATAAAGTTCTAATAAGCGTATATTTAACAGAAATATGCCGCCAAGGAGAAGACAGCAGCGTCAACCGGCTCAGAAAGAGTCTACTAATAATAACAATAACGCCAATGCTAATCCCGTTCAGCAGTTGGTGAGCTTACTGACTGGAGCCATGAATAATCAACCTCAAGCTCCACCAAACACAACGTTTAAAGACTTTAAGGCGGTGGGACCGCCAGAGTTCAAAGGTTCCATGAACCCAATCGAGGCTCAAACGTGGGTTATGGAAATAGAGAAGGTTTTCGATGTTACTAGGGTTAGAGAAGACTATAAGACCACTTTTGCAACGTTTATGTTGAAGTCTGAGGCTAGCTACTGGTGGCAAACAAACAAAGTACGAGGAGGTGAAGGTGTAATTACGTGGGAGAGATTTAAAGAGATGTTTTTCGAAATGTATTTCCCAACTAGTTCGCAGAATCAGATTGAGGTTCAATTTCTGGAATTGAAGCAGGGAAACATGAGCGTACCTGACTATGCGGCTAAATTCAACGAGTTGGCAAGGTTCGTCCCGTATCAAGTATACACTAACGAGAGAAAGGCCAGAAGATTCGAACAAGGACTAAAGCCTTAGGTATATAGTAAAGTATCAATGTTTCAAATAAACACATTTGTCGAAGTATTGGAAAAGGCCATCCTCACTAAAGGTGGAAGCGATGCGGTGACCAAGTACAATCAAGATCAGAAGAAGAAGAAGAAGAAGAAGAAGAAGAAGAAGAAGAAGAGTGAAGGTGAAATTAATAACAAGGCCAGTAGAAGTGGCACAGGAGGTGGAAATTTCAATCAGAAGAAAAGATGGAACGACAGCTCATCATCAGGAAATCAGCAAGGTAATCAGAAGAAAAGAATAGAAGCATGCCCTACCTGCGAGAAAGCTCATCTGGGAGTATGTATGAAAGGAAAAAGAGTATGCTACAATTGTGGTCAAGAAGGCCACATAGCACCTAACTGTCCAAACCCAAAGAAGAGTGCTTGTTTCAACTGTGGTTCGAAGGATCATCTGGCAAGAGACTGTCCCAAGAAGGGATCGGGAGGGTCAGCATCAGGAGGAAACCGGGGAAACAACAGTGGAAATGCCTTAAACATCACCGGACCAACCGCAACAAACTGACCGACTGCCCGAACTTTCAACATGACGGTGCAAGATACAGTTCGATCCCGTGATGTGGTGTCAGGTATCATTCCAATCAATAAAGTTAATGCTTACGTATTATTTGATTCGGGTGCTACTTGTTCCTTTATATCCGATGATTTTGCCAAGAATTTAGATTTGCCTAAGAATGAATTGGATTACCCCATGAACATAGAAATTGCGAATAGAGAAATAATCCCTGTTAAGTATGTACATAAGAACTGTAGAGTGGACATTAAGCGTAATATCATAAATGTAGATCTTATCCCTATTCGACTTGAGGAATTCGACGTTATATTGGGAATGGACTAGTTATTCAATTACAGAGTTGTAATTGATTACCAAAAGAAGTGTATTAACCTTATGACTCCGTCAAAGGTTGTATTTTATGGTAGCAAGTCGCCTAGACAAGTGAGTTATCTGAAGATGATGCAGGCCAGGAAGTTATTAAGATAAGGCTGTGTAGGATATTTAGCTCACATAGTCGACAGTCGAAAAGAGAATTCGAAGGTAGAAGAGATACCGATTGTGAAGGACTTCATCGATGTATTTCCAGACGATTTGCCAAGACTTCCACCAGATAGAGAAGTAGATTTCGTGATCAATTTGGCACCAGGAACTGCTCCAATATCGAAGGCACCATACCGAATGGCACCAGTAGAGATGAAATAATTAATGGTATAATTACAAGAATTGTTGGACAAGAAGTACATTCAACCGAGCGTATCACCGTGGGGAGCGCTAGTGTTGTTTGTGAAAAAGAAGGACGGATCGATGCGACTCTGCATTGACTATAGAGAACTGAACAAAGTCAAGATTAAAAATAGATATCCATTACCAAGGATCGATGATCTGTTTGATCAATTGAATAGAGCAAGATATTTTTCCAAGATAGACTTGAGGAGTGGTTATCACCAACTGAAGGTGAGGCCAGAGGATGTACCAAATACAGCGTTCAGAACGCGATACGGTCACTACGAATTTTTAGTAATGTCGTGTGGTCTAACGAATGCTCCTGCAGCATTTATGGGACTAATGAACGGTGTGTTCAAGCCGTTTTTGGACAATTTCGTGGTGGTATTTATAGACGATATTTTGGTATATTAGAAAACCAAAGAAGAACACGAAGAGAATTAGAGATTAACATTAGAAATATTGAGAAGGGAGAAGTTGTAGGCTAAATTTTCAAAATGCGAATTCTGGATTGAGCGAGTACAATTTCTTGGTCAAGTGATCGATAAAAACGGAATTTCGGTAGATCCATCAAAAATTGTAGCCGTGATTAACTGGGATAAGCCAAGAACGCCGTCAGAAGTAAGAAGTTTTCTTGTATTAGCAGGTATTATAGAAGATTCATTCAAGACTTTTCCAAGATCGTAACTCCGCTAACAAATTTAACTCGTAAAGCTATGAAATTTGTTTGGACGGAGAAGTGTGAGGAGAGCTTTCAAGAATTGAAGAATAGGTTGAGTACGGCCCCTGTGTTATCTCTTCCGGATGATACACTGCTATACGGGTCGGTGAAACCGAGATTCGTTTAGGGTCCGGGGACTTGATTATGCTGGGAAGGTGTTAGGCACCCCCCGACATCCGTGTTACCACGGTGACCACCTCTTTTCAAGAAACTATTATCTGAGTGTGTGTGTGTGTGGGGGGGGGGGGTCAATGTGATGTTATATAAAATTTGTGCGAGGCCTCATTCGAACCTATATACACAGGGTTTGAATTTATGTAAAAATTCAGTTTTTAGCAAGATATGGAAATGATGTTTTATAAAAGAGGTTTTTCAAACCCTGATGCTCAATAGGAATTGAGACCTTTTACATTCCCATTTTTTATTAAGTGATCGGCTGGATTGATTTTATTTGACGAATGCGAAGCATCCGTATAAAAATAATATTCAAAAATAATGCCGACCTCCTCGTGGGTATGGAAACCATCTGAGGAAATTCAGACATCGCAGAATAATTTACAAGCTGCTAACAGTTGAAAATGTCCATCACAGGAACCAAATCTAGATTCAATGGGATAAATCTATGATCACATGATTCCTACGCTCACAAAATACTGCAATTTATATGAAAGCAGTAAGCAGGTATATATATAAGAGCTGTAAATATATATATATATATATATATATATATATATATATATATATATATATACAGACATGATCACCAACCACGGAGCACCTCCACGGGGGATCAGAAATGTAAATAAAGCTGTAGATACGGTCAACCGCCACGAAGGAAACTCCAAGCGGGACAGAATGTAAATAAAGTTGTAAATGCGGTCAACTGCCATGAAGTAAACTCCAGGCAGGACGAAATGTAAAGAAAGCTGTAAAAGCGGTCAACCACCACGAAGTAAACTCCAAGTGGGACAATATATATATATATATATATAAGCAATAAACGCACCGGATGTGAAATCCAGGCTCATCGAAAATAGTTCGACCACAGTTCATATATATAAGTATATATATATAAGTAAATAAACGCACCAGATATAAAATCCAGGCTCATCGAACAAAGTCCGACCACAGTTCATATATATATAAATATATATATATATATATAAAGTTAGTAAACGCACCAGACCGAAGTCTAGGCTCAATCGAGACATAACTCGATAATGTTAGTCAATATATATGTAAATATATATATATATATATATATATATATATATATATATATATATATATATATATATATATATATATATATACAGGCTGAAATGAAACCACGGACCGAAGTCCGAGAAAAAGCAAGCAACATGACTCTCAACGTATAGAAGGGTGTGTGCAAAGATGAAGAGAAAGACTCTAAAGTGTGTGAGAAAGCTTATAGCTAACTGATAAAGAAAGCTTCTATATCTTTAGAGTGGGTAAACACAGGCTTTTGTAGGTACAAAAGAGGCTATATATGAGCTCACATGTGTTTAAAAGTGAGAAAATACATTGTATGGGCGAGTGCAGAGCAAATTGTGCAGGGTTTCCCCGTCTTTTTCTCTTAGAAAATCAGCTCCCCAAGCCCCATATTTATAGAGGTGGGACCTGTAGGTCTACCTGTGGCACCTAGTAGTAGGTGTACCTGCGGCAGCCCAGGGTGCCCTGGGCAGTGTGGGTCCCGCCGTGTCGAAGTACGTACGCGTTATTCGCTCGGTCGAGAGCTATACAATGATATATGATTTAACCTTTTCTGATTCCAGGAAGATGGTTCCATGACTGAAATGGCATTCTTGGGTTTCCGTCAGGCAATCCGGTGAGCCGTTTCGTGTAGTTTGCGCTCCGGAGTTAAAATATTGCTCTTGTGGGACTTCCTTTGAATTATTTTGAGTTGAAATGAGTTTATTTAATTTGAAGTGAAGTTTAGTTGGAAAAATAACCATTTTTCCCTCCCGGGGTTATCTCCGATTTTCGCACAGTTGTAGTAGTTGTTTCTCAGTGTTATCTTTGAGGTTGGCTTGTTGTTGACTTTGACTATCCTCAAGGTCATTCCTGAGGTTGGATTGACCTCCTGGGGATATCTCCAGGCTTTGATCTTGATCTCCCGAGGCTATCTCCGGGGTTGAAACTGACTTTCCCTGGGTTATCTCCGAGGTTTGGAACCTGATTTCCCAGGGTTATCTTCGGGGTTGAGAACTGGATCTCTTGCGGCTATCTTCGGGGTTGGAATTGATTTTGTGATCCTCCAGGGTTATCTCTGGAGTGTGAAGAAGTCGTTTTTGTCCTCCTGCATAGTTAGTAACAGGAAAGCGAAATTTTAAGGGTCTACGGATGCCCCTCTTTATCATGTTCATGCAATACAATGGAATGGACATGATAAAGATTAGTAGACACTTAAAACATGGCAAGGTATTTTCAATAATGCAAATCGTAATGTAGTGAATGGTTATGATGAATATGAAAATGTTTTCGCAAATCGTAGTTCGTAAATCTCACATCGCATTTCGCACATCACACATCGCATTTCGCATTTGGCCAAATCGTACTTCGCAAGTCGCACATCGCATTTCGCATATCGCATTCCGCATATCACATCGCAAATCGCATATCGCATATCGCAAAATCGCAAATCGCAATGTAATGAATATTATGATGAATGTTAAAATGTATTCGCAAATTGCTTTACCTTTTAACGATCATTGCTGTTACAGATGCTGGTGTTGACTCTAATGGTCAGGAATTTAATCGCTGATGCTTGTTTGATGAAGATAAGTTGAGAAGTTTTCAACATTTCTAATGGGGACGACGCTCTGAAATCACCAGACCCTCCCGATGTATTCGCCGGTAGTTTGCAACGGTGCCTATCCTGCTGATCGCCAAACTTTTCTGGTTCCCACTCGAACGGTGGTATACGAAGCTTTCATCGCTGAACTGTGTTGATGTCGCGCTGTAATGATGGCAATGGTTTAAGATACCAGATATTCCGATACCTTCGCTGAAGTAATATTCCATGGATTACTTCACTAGATTTCGCCTGATGTTACATTAGATTGATGACAACCACCAGATGTATCACTCTTCTTGAGGTGATTTGGAGTTTCATTTCGTTGTTGGGTACTTGTACCCCATTTCCTTAAGCGTTTGATTCGCAACCCGGCTGAACTGATGGCCAGAATGCCGCTGATATCCTTAGAGGGTGTATTTCATTCTTTCGCTGCCCATATTTGAACGTCGGTGTAGAGGCTTCAACTTGTGAGGACTTAACGCATATTGATGGTGTAGATTTCATTCGTTAGGCCTTTCTTCGTTGACCTTCTGCTCCTGAGTTAAGCACTTTTTAAGAATTTTCCCCTTCTTTCGTAGGGGCATGCTTATGTCGCTATGATTTCTTTCAGGAGTTCACCCCTTTCTTTTTGATGAGAAGCTTGATCTCGTCTTAAGCTCCTTTCATTTCTTGGAATTGGAAAAATGCCCCAGTCCTTTCGCATGTTGATGTTGAGGATTCATATGAGAAACTCTCTTTGTTGATGAAGTCGCGAGTGAATAATACCTGAATCGTCACTAAGATGATGATGGACCATGCTGATGGCGCTAACTGGTGCATTTTCCATTTTAGGATGATTGATAAATGCCCCAGTGTTGAGTTGTCGCTGTTTTCGAGATAGCCCCCAATCTTGTTGTAAGGGATCCCTTATCCGGTTGTCGCTAATTTTGAAATTGCCTCAGCCTCGCTTATTTTCTGGGATAGTTGCTTTGATAGATGAGCTGATAAGATACCGAGATCGCAAGAGGCTTTTACATCTGTACCATCTGGTGAACAGGTAGTGGATGTGGGATTTGATGTTAACAGCTCTTTCTGGTGAAGATATCGCTTTGTTAGAGAGATGATGCTCTAACTCATAGGGATATCGTTGTTAATGAGCGGGATGACGTTATATCCACCCGAGATATCGCATGTAATTGGCAGTGGATCTGTTGGCTCGTTTAAACACCCTTGGGTAGGAGATCACAGTGTTACCTCCTTCTTCTGAGAGGGAATTCATGTTGGACTTGATAGCCCGCATACACACTGATTTGTAGATGGATTTTTATTTTCCTGCACAGACTAGCTTAGCCATTTTTCCATGTACAGTACACATTGTATATATCAAACAACATTATATATGGCAGGGAAATATACGTTGATTCACTTCCCTTTTAGTTATGCCTTGCTACTTGCTTGATATTCGCTTATTTCTCCAGGACTTTGTGATCTGGATGTATTCTGAACTCCTCCTTGATAGATGGACAGTGAGATGTCTCAGGATTTTCAGAATAGATCGTCGATCTGCGTGTATTCCCTACCATCTTTGGTGTCTTGGGACTTGTTTCTGTATGTGGTTATGGATAGGAGTATGTTTGTTTTTGTTTTTCTGTGGTGAGACCGGACCATATAACATGGCTGCCTACGTACTCCCGTGTATTAGGGAGATCAGGTCGACGTAGTTCGCCCCTCAGGGCGAGATGAAAAGTGTAATCCAATGTGCAGGTCAGAGTGCGGGGAAAAGAAAGTTTGATCCTAGGTTGAGGATAAACTGGAGGTGTGAAAAGTTTGATCCCATGTATGGGTAGCCAAACTGCAAACGTAAGAGGTTCACTTCGTGGTGAGATGACCTAAGTGGTATGATCGTAGTGAAGCCAGGCTGCTGGCTTGAAAGCATGTTTCCCTGAGGGGTAAAACGTGGAAAGGAGTTGTATGTGGTAAAGGGTTAAAGAACCGGAATGACTATGATCTGATGATCCAAAACCAGGATGTTCTCTTGATAGTAACCTTAGACATAGTACGGTTTCACGGTGTCCGACATGATAAGCTGTGGAAATTCATCGCCGTACATTTCCTGTAATCTGAAAGCGCCTCCTGTCAATACTTCCTTGACACAAACGGGCCTTCCCAGTTCGAGGAGAATTTTCCTTTAGACTGAGCTTGGTTATCAATGATCTTTTTCAAAACCAAATCGTGTTGTTTGAACTGCCGTAGTTGGACTTTTCTATTATATGATCTTCTTTACAAGTACAGGGACGCTCATGTGTGGGCCACATACTCCCCCATGGATTTTATCCATGAGCCTCTGAGCTTGGTCCTCATCCAGACATCTGAGGAGACCTCGTTCTGCGTATCTTTTCGTATAGTGCATCTCCGCTCAGGTAGAATTTTATAGCAAGTTGATGGATCTTCCTTTTCACAGTCGGAATCGCGTCAGTGGGTGTAGATCCATCTCGTAAGTACTTCTTGATGTGTTGATACCAGGGATGCAGGATGGGAGGTAGGTCATCCGATACTTTTTAATGGAATTTCCACAGGCTGGAGCTTTTTGTTGCGCAAATGTGAGAGTTGGCATGTTTTCCTTGTCATGTATGTTGTCCAAGGAGGCCCAGGTTGCTAGAGCATCCGCAAAATCATTTCTATTATGAACAATGTGGAGGAAGGATTTTTTCTTCAAACTCCGAAGCCATCTGTAGAACCTGCCGATGGTAAGGCAGCAACTGTAGAACCTGTTGAAGAGATTTTTCTTTTTTCTTTTTTTTTTATTTTCTCTTTTCTTTTTATTTCTATTAGATCGTGGAAAAGAGCCGCATGGCTCATTGATAGGTAGCTCCAGCATTGATGAGGCAGAATGACAATCGTATGTAGCAAAGGGCTCCTCAAGGCGTGATGAATGATGTTTTCTCATGATCATCTTCAGCAACCATGATTTGATGGTACCCCGCGGAGCAATCGGCAAAGGAGTACAAGTCGTATCGAGCTGTAATGTCAATGAGTATGTGGATGAATGGCACGTGAAAGCTATCTTTGAGGCAAGCTTTATTCAAATCTCTGTAATCCATACAAACTCGCACCTCCCTTCCCGGTTTAGGTATGGGGACTATGTTGGATAGCCATTTAGGGTATGTTGACATCATGATGATGCCGGCTTGAAATTGTTTCACAATTTCTTCTTTAACTTTCAACTTCCAATCAGGTTCAATCGCCTGAGCTTCTGCCTGAGTGGCTTGAATCCCCCTTTGATGGGAAGGATATGAATGATAATGTCCGTGTATAAACTGACCATGTCTTCGTGAGACCATGCAAACACATCCTGGAATAGGGTCAATAGAGTAACCAGATCATTCCTTTGGTTTTGAGTGAGGTCTGTACCAATCTGGACTTGTTTGGGGTTTTCTAAGGTTCCGAGGTTTAAAAGGGGTGGTTTGATCAAGATTTGGCTTGGGTTTGTCTTCGACCCATTCTTTGATCTTCTGAGGTATCTCATAGTCATCTTGTATTTCCATCAAGTTTTAGTCTAACTTTATATCAAAGTTACAGTCCTTATGGAGAATAGGCACCTTGTCAGCAAGTACAGGCACATCTAAATTCAAAGTCCTGAAACAAAATATGCTTTCACTTAGTATATAACAATGTTCAATCACACAAAGTGTTAGCCTATAATGACAAAAGTAACTGCTAATACTGTTCAGAAAAAGTAAGCAGTTATTGCTATCTACAAGGTAGAGAGAGTTTCTTCCCTTTTTACCCTCATCGGCAAATGCAAGGATTGCTACTTCAATTGTCGAGGGTAAAGTCTTGGTGGACTGCAGTGATGGAGGGGCTATCATCAACCTCCTTCTCCCGAATGATGACCATTACATTTGGGCAATCATCGTCTGGGGTGTAAGTGTTTAAGAAGTGTTTGTTTGGGTTTTTGTTTGGTTTGACCGCACCATTGATGGCTGCCTACGTACTCCTATTAAAGAGGAGATCAGGTCTTTCGTAGTTCAGGCATTGGTTTGAAAAGGTTCAAAGGGATAAGTGGTGAGAAAAGTGTAGAGATATTTTTTTCTTTTTTATTTATTTACATGCATGGAAAATAAAAGGCATACTACAAAGAAAGTGATACCGTTCTAACATTTTCTGGAACTCGCAACTTCATCCCCTGGATCTACATCTTCTGGGCTAGTTGAGGCCTGATAGTCCAGTTGTCAGTGGTTATGTCGCCTTCAGGGCTAGTGATAGAGGTTAACCCTTGATTCTGAATGTCTTCACTTGTGGCCATAACTTGATCACTTCCTGATTCAGTACATTCCTCAGGGACGCTTGAAATGGACGCATTATAAAAAGGGATGAACTCTGGATTCTTTAATGGGTTGGATTCCCCGACAATCTCACCACCTTTTTCTTCATCTATTCCTTCGCCTTCTTCATGGGTTTCAAAGGATTCAACCATGAAATCTCTCTCCAACTGTTGTCGTATTTCTTGCAAAGAACTTTCCTTTTTTGGTTTTTTCTTCCTTGGAAAGGATTAGTATTTCCTCCGCATCATCCAAGGTGATAAGATCAGGAACGTGGTTGATATCTTGGAACCATAGGACGTTTGATGTTGGCGGGGGAATCTCCTTTGGGGATGCCTTTGTCTCTTATGCATTTCTTGTATTAGGATCAGTCCACCTTGTGTTCTGGCAGAATTGTCGCTCATAGCCTTCACCTCATTTAAACTGTCTGTCTCGAATGGACATCTTAAGCTTTTTATTTCCTTTTCGCCTTTTTTGGTTATGGGAAATTCTATATACAGCTCTCCATTTTCAATGAGATCCTAGATTTTATGTTGCAAAGACGAGCATTCTTCAGTCGTATGCCCAAGTTAATTAGAATGGTAGAGACATATCTTGGTGGAATCATAACTCTTTATCTTGGGTTTTATAGGAGCAGCAACTCAGTAATCCTTCCTTTGCTTATCAGAAAGTGTAGCATTTCTTCTTTGGATTTGCTCAGAGGGGTGAATTTTCGGACTCTTTTGGAGGTTGTTTGATCTTTCATCTTTGAGAATTCGTATTCCCTCGATTGGTTCTTCCGCTGGCGAGATCTTCTAGCAATTTTATCATCCCTATTTTCTTGTATTTCCAGCCTTCTTTGATCTTCTTCATTTAGCTGGCTCATCGTGGAGTCCTTTTTCTCTTGACTTTCTGATAGTTAAGTGAAAAATAGCCTTGTTTCCTGATGTTGGCGCACTATCAGCTTAGCCAGTAGGTTTACTTGATTCTGGATCGCATCCAATTTTTGCATTACTGGCATACCATCTTCCGAGTTTTCCCACTCTAGGACATTTGTTATGCGCTTTTGGGGGTATTCCTCCATCCTTCGTATGTACTTACGAATTGGATACATTTTAGCGTTTCCTGACCCGATCATGTTTACTTCTTCCGTATCATGTCGCAACGGAAGGTTGGTGTTGATATTTTGTTGGTCAGGTTGTTCGACCACAATACTGCCACTTTTGATCAGATTTTGAATCTTATGTTTTAAGGACCAACAATCCTGTGTATCATGCCCTGGAGACCCTGAGTGGTAAGAACATCTCTGGCTTGGATTGTATCTTTTGCTCCCTGGTTCCAGAGGTGGAGCTAGTTCAGTAATTTTCTTATGATCCATTAATATCGCTAATACATGTTCAAGGGAATCGCCCAGTGGAGTGAATACCCGATTTTTCATTCTTTCAAATTTTCTTTTCCTGACTGGGTATTGGTTGAATGCAGTCTGTTGTTGAGATGGCAGATTGTCTTGCATTTTCCAAATGGGGGGGACTGTAGTTTGGCCTCCTAGCTTGCCCTGTACAACAAGGGATACATCTTTATTGCCTTTATCGGGTACCCCTTGGGATCACTCGCATACTTGCCAGTTTGTATATGTTTGGCGACTGATTCCAAGGTAGTGAAGTCTTTAATCTTGCCTGCCTTCTGGCCCATTTCTGCCATTTTGTCGTGTTTGATCATTTCCGTAAATGGCTTTCCTATGCCTGCTAGGATCCTCTCATAGTAAGGAGCCTCTTAGATATCAATAAATGTCATTACCATCTCAGTTTCTGTCATTGATGGAATGACTTGCGCTGCTAGATGTCTCCACCTTTGGGCATATTCTCAGAAAGATTCAGTACTTTGGTTTTTTATTTTTGTCACTTGATATCGATCTGGTGCCATTTGTGACTAAAAACTGTACTGATTTAGAAAGGCATGGGCCAATTCTTCCGAGTTGTGGATTTTGGCATTGTCAAGTCGGGCATACCAGGCTTTAGCTTCTCTAGTGAGACTCTTTTGAAACAGTTGCATTCTGAGGCTTTCATCTTCAGCATAAGACCCCAGTTCGCCAATGTACACTTTTAGGTGTGTATAGGGATCGCCTACCCCGTTGTACTTTTCAAACTCTGGGACTTTGAATTTGGTAGGATATTGAGCCCCTGGGAATATACAGAGATCTGAATAGGTGACACTCCCATAATTTCCAGTCCCTTTAATTAACCGGATGGTATCCTCCATTTGTTGGACTTTCTTTCTTATATCCCCAGTTTCTCGATTATCCCTGAGATTTGTGATTTCTTTATTGGAATGAGGTTTAGGTATCTGGGTTTCCATCTTTTTACAAGTGCCTTGACTGCCACCTGGTGTGAAGGACTCTGGTTGAGTAGGCATTATCTGGCCCTACGTATTTTTACTTTTTTCTTTTAGAAAGACAACCAATTCTGCTATCTGATTCCTTAATCCTTCAAACTCTTCTCGGGAAACAGGAGTAGGATCAGGCTGGGCACTTGTAGCCATGTTTGACAGTGGGCTCAGTACCTTCTTGGACTTTAACCGAGTAACGAGACCGATTGCTTCCCTGTGAAAGACTTGCATAGTTTAGTCTTTAGGGAATGTATATAATAACATGCTATGTGACGTGTTCATTTTAGGAATTTTATCCTGCAGAACTGATGTCAGCTGTTTGTAGCATGTTAAATATGTATGTGTACACATTTCTTCATATTTCTCATTACATGGAGATAGATATGGAATGAAATTTCAAGTAATTGTGTTTACAAGTAATTGAAATGAGAGAGCATGAAGAGACTTTCCTCCGTTTTGGGTTTATCAGAGGCTGGCCTATCTTAGGTTACTCTCGCGGTTTTTTGGCATGAAGGTTCCCAAATCATCGCAATCTACTTGACTGGAAGTTAATCCGGTCTTTCAACTGGAGCGAATTTGGGTGGTGCCTTTCCTGAGCCTCGAAGAATTAGTTTTCTCATGAGTCCACTAATCAAACACCGACGGGATAGCCTCCTGGTGGAGGGACCACACAACATACATTCACATACATCGCGTCTAATAGTATGAAAATGATGACATGTGCGAAGCACTAATATCACAAGCAGATATGGTGCGAAGCACTAATATCACAAGCAGTTATGGTGCGAAGCCCTAGCATCACAAGCAGTTACGGTGCAAAGCACTAAGTGCAATAAGGAAATGCATTCGTACACATTCATCAAATGTAAATGTAACATCCACACACAAGCAGATAACAATTTTGAAAAGATTGTAATAGCGGCTTAAGTCCTCTTACTGGAATACCCAGCGGAGTCGCCACCTGTCGACGTCGGGATTTTTGGATGTCCCTTTCCGTTACTTGTTCTTTGGTGTTCTCATTTTTGGTGAGATTTGTTTGAAAAAACAAGTGAAAAAGGTCTGACATGTATAATGTCGACGATGGGACTGTTAAGAGTCGCCAGTTGGTTTTATAAATGGTTGTACCAACACAACCAAGAAAAGGTTTGCACATTAACCCAGTGATGTGACACTGCTATACGGGTCGGTGAAACCGAGATTCGTTTAGGGTCCAGGGACTTGATTATGCAGGGGGAAGGTGTTAGGCACCCCCCGATATCTGTGTTACCACGGTGACCGCCTCTTTTCAAGAAACTATTATCTGAGTGTGTGTGTGTGTGTGGGTTAATGTGCTGTTATATGAAAGTTGTGCGAGGCCTCGTTCGAACCTATATACACAGGGTTTGAATTAATTTAAAAATTCAGTTTTTAGCAAGATATGGCAATGATGTTTTATAAAAGAGGTTTTTCAAACCCTGATGCTCAATAGGAATTGAGAGACCTTTTACACTCCCATTTTTATTAAGTGATCGGCTGGATTGATTTTATTTGACAAATGCGAAGCATCTGTATGAAAATAATATACAAAAATAATGCCGACCTCCTCGTGGGTATGGAAACCATCTGAGGAAATTCAGACATCGCAGAATAATTTACAAGCTGCTTACAGCTGAAAATGTCCATCACGGGAACCGAATCTAGATTCAATGGGATGAATCTGTGATCACATGATTCCTAGGCTCACAAAATACTGCAGTTTATATGAAAGCAGTAAGCAGGTATATATATAAGAGCTGTAAAACTATATATATATATATATATATATATATATATATATATATATATATACAGACATGATTACCAACCACGGAGCACCTCCATGTGAGATTAGAAATGTAAATAAAGTTGTAGAAATGGTCAACCGCCACGAAGGAAACTCCAGGCGGGACAGAATTTAAATAAAGCTGTAAATACGGTCAACTGCCACGAAGTAAACTCCAGGCAGGACGAAATGTAAAGAAAGCTGTAAAAGCAATCAACCACCACGAAGTAAACTCCAAGTGGGACAATATATATATATATATATATATATATATATATATATATATATATATATATAAGCAATAAACGCATTGGATGTGAAATCCAGGCTCATCAAACATAGTTCGACCACAGTTCATATATATAAGTATATATATATATATATATATAAGCGAATAAACGCACCAGATATAAAATTCAGGCTAATCGAACAAAGTCCGACCACAGTTCATATATATAAATTGACCGAAATCAATAAACGGGTGATTTTAGAGGCTATAATAAAATTTTAGTCAATAAATGGGAACACAGACATGTTTAACATGTTTTAAACAACTTTTGCAACAAAAATACTCCTCCTCCTCATATACTCATATATCCCGCATTCATTGTAAAAATATCATCATTATTATATATAATAATATAATAAAATATTATTTTATCAAAAAAGATAAAATATCGATTTTCAACAATTGTCACTTTAAAAATTTTCTCCATCTATATCCACGTAAAATAAATATTTTTCTCATCATATAAATTAATAATTAATTATTCACAAATAATATTACAGAATCACAATAATAGCAACCATGCAATTCCCAGGAAAGAGAGGGCTTTCCAATAAGAATTTCTCCTTACTGGCACGTAATTAGGTGACCAAACCTCTCCTTAGACAGAACTTTCTAAACATTGCCAATAATATTTTCTAATAATATTATTCAGATAATATGAATTATTGCTTCGATAATGGAAAATACTGTGTAGTGACAATTATTAAAACAACAGTAATATAAAATATCAACGCAGCAATTATTGAATCAATAAAATACTAAACAGTAATTACTGTAACAATTATTAAATAGTGCCTTCTTACGTAAGAATCAATAATTCAAAAATACTGTGTAATACCGTGTGCTACTATGCAACAACGCGTATTACTTTACTTTACCCACCGGGTATTCCAACAGTGTTAACATTAACCACTACGCCGTTATTCATAAAAACTTTAATTTATCTTTTTCTTCATCCGACAGTTATTCTGTTATGGGCCCCACAAATGGCTGCGCCGTCGTACGAATATTCCCCGACAGAAAGAATATTCCACGACCAAACGAATATTCCCCGACAACAATGAGTATTTTATAACCACTTGCTTATTTTAAAAAAAATTCATATATCACCCTTAACTTTAAACTTTTATCAATTTAACCATTTACTGAATAGTAATTATAAGAAAAAATATAATACTTTTATTTCATAAAATTCGGGATCTTACAATCTCCCCCCCCCCCCCCCCTTATGAAATTTCATCCTCGAAATTTACGTACCTGGTATTTCAGAAAGTTGAGAATACCTTGCTTTTATTTCAGATTTTATCTCCCCTATCATCATGATTTCTCCATTGCTCATCTCCTATATTTTAGATATCATTCTAGAATACAGCTTCAAAAACAAAGGTTAATTTAACAAAATAACATATCACATAATATCCCGATATTGTGACTGACCAACAAATAAGCTTAGGTAGGACACACTAGCGAAGGATTTACTCATCTCTCCCCTCCTAGTTCTAATCCCGATCTCCGCCAGAGATCATATCCCTAAGCTCTGATACCAACTATAACGACCCCAAAATAGGTCCATTCCATCCAAACCATTCTGAGTCGCGAAATACATGGTACAGAAAACAACTACAACTTTATTGCAACAATTGTCGTGCAAAATACAACAACACATATGTTGTGAGTTTAGATACAAATATATACCAATTGTAACTCTGGACACCAACTTTGGATAGCACGTCACAATGAAACCTTACATAAAGGTATAGTCAAAAACTGTTTTAGAATTTAGAATCTTTGGGAAGTGCTTAAGGAAACCTTCGTACATGGGAGGCCATGCTTCTAGGTTATGATAGATATCATATGGCCACAGAATTATCCTTGGTTGACCCAATAGACCCCAAATAAAAACGAGAAGATTACTATCATATTCTTCCCAATGACGAGTCTTCTCTTGACATATCATTATCTCCACTGTCTCTAATTGGGAATTAAACTCCAAACAAATACCAAGATTATATAGGTAGTACTTGTAAATATACTCAGCAAGTGGATGAGCACAACCCTGTCTTATGATGACACGAGGTTGTATGTCATTAGACATCTTGTATGATAGTGGCAAAACACCCTTTCAAGTTAAATTCACCTCACCCTTAACATCTATAGACCACCGTTCTATTCCCTTGTTATCCCCCGCTCGACCCAGCTACACTTTTATTACCTGAAAGAAATTTTGAAACAAAAGGGTGAGCACAACTAGCTCAGTAAAGAATATCATGACTAAAGATAAATAAATTATCAATAGCCTTCAACAGTAATAAATCAGAGATTTAGAACATATGGTAGATGATAAAACTTTTCAACCATAGTTGCAGCGGAACGAGCAATCCATTAGAAGAGTCAAATAGACCATAGAGTCTATTATCTTCTCCATGTTAAAAGTCCACCAACAATATTTTATCCCTGTAACATCAATCAACAATTCCTGTCCACAATCATATGTATAACTCATAATCGTAATTGTAGTTCTAAATTCCTTTCCTCATCCAGGACAAAGATAATTTTCATCACCTGAAGCATCAAAGATTATGGTTATACCAAATCACAGTTCATGTTCACAATCATACTAATAAATTCATCTTTGCACTACGGCCAAAGATATACATCAACAAGGCATCTTTGCACTACAGGCCAAAGATATTCATCAACAAGTCATCTTTGCACTACAGGCCAAAGATATTCATCAGTTGGTCATGTTCATCTAAACACTTGTTCATCTTTGCACTACAGGCCAAAGATATTCATCAAAAATCATTCATCTTTGCACAACAGGCCAAAGATATTCAGTTATATCATCATTTAGGACTGAGGATGATGAAAAATATTTTAAAGAAAATGAATCCAGTGAATCAAAAGAACAAATATTAAGTATTCGTACTTTAAATAATTTTCATTCAAAAATACTTCATAAATAACCAGAGTGGGGTAAAATTCAAGAATGATCAAAACATGGATATAATCAATTCTAGTATCCAGAATAAATATTTTAGACAAAAAGAAGAAATTTCATTTTTCGGTGAATAGTGTCGTATTCGTGAATAGTGTTGTATACGTGAATAGTGTTGTATAAGTGAATAGTAACTCCGACACCAGAAGATAGAAATTTCACAAAAAATATCATCACGCTTCGTGAATAGTAACTCGTGAATAGTAACTCATGAATAGTAACCCCGACATGAAAAAGTTCCAAATTTGATAAAAATTTCCAACCAACATCCTGGCTTAATGATATTGAAGAAATAATATTATTTTAGAAGAAAATAAACTCCATTACCTCAGAAAGAATAGTACTTCTGACTTGAATACTGGATATAGTGCTGAAAGAACTTGCACTGTATAGCAATACTCGAAGTACTAAAATACTCACAAAATACGCTCTATATAATAGAAAGAGAAATAGAGAGAAAACTTTAGTTTCTGGTGTGTTTTTCAATTCTAACCTAAGCACCATATTTATAGGAAAATGCTTAGAACACCAAAGCAGAAAATTTAATAAAATATTAATATATATTTATTAAATTCTTACGCACGCTTTTTATCAACTGAATTCAGCATTCAACACAAGTATCCCACCTCACAAAACTTTTAAAAAACGTTTTTCTTATTTAACATAATTAAAACTTCAAAAATTAACTATTCCGGAGCTTCAGAACTTCAATAATTCATAATAAATAGTCCTTTTGTCAGAAAATTCGAATCTCGAGACTTTTTATAGGAAATTTAATTCTCTACAACTTTGCAAAAGAAAGTTTCTCCAAATTCCAAACAGAAATTGACCGAAATCCATAAACGGGTGATTTTACAGGCTATAATCAAATTTTAGTCAATAAATGGGACCACAGACATGTTTAACATGTTTTAAACAACTTTTGCAACAAAAATACTCCTCCTCCTCATATACTCATATATCCCACATTCATTGTAAAAATATCATCATTATTATATTATAATAATATAATAAAATATTATTTTATCAGAAAAGATAAAATATCGATTTTCAACAATTGTCACTTTAAAAATTTTCTCCATCTATATCCACATAAAATGAATATTTTTCTCATCATATAAATCAATAATTAATTATTCACAAATAATATTACAGAATCACAATAATAGCAACCAGGCAGTTCCCAGGAAAGAGGGGGCTTTCCAATAAGAATTTCTCCTTACTGACACGCAATTAGGTGACCAAACCTCTCCTTAGACAGAACTTTCTAGACATTGCCAATGATATTTTCTAATAATATTATTCAGATAATATGAATTATTGCTTCGATAATGGAAAATATTGTGTAGTGACAATTATTAAAACAACAGTAATATAAAATATCAACGCAGTAATTATTGAATCAATAAAATACTGAACAGTAATTACTGTAACAATTATTAAGTAGTGCCTTCCTACGTAAGAATCAATAATTCAAAAATACTGTGCAATACTGTGAGCGCGCTACTGTGCAACAACGCGTAGTACTTTACTTTACCCACCGGAAATTCCAACAGTGCTAACGGTAACCACTACGCCATTATTCATAAAAACTTTAATTTGTCTTTTTCTTCATCCGACAGTTATTCTGTTATGGGGCCCATAAATGGCTACGCCTTCATACAAATATTCCCCGACAGAAAGAATATTCCACGACCAAACAAATATTCTCCGACAACAATGAGTATTTTATAACCACTTGCTTATTTTAAAAAATTTCATATATCACCCTTAACTTTAAACTTTTATCAATTTAACCATTTACTGAATAGTAATTATAAGAAAAAATATAATACTTTTATTTCATAAAATTCGGGGTCTTACAATCTTCCCCCCCCCCCCCCTTATGAAATTTCATCCTCGAAATTTACGTTCCTGGTATTTTAGAAAGTTGAGAATACCTTGCTTCCATTTCAGATTCTATCTCCCCTATCATCATGATTTCTCCATTGCTCATCTCCTATATTTTAGATATCATTCTAGAATACAGCTTCAAAAACAAAGGTTAATTTAACAAATTAACAAATCACATAATATCCCGATATTATGACTGACCAACAAATAAGCTTAGGTAGGACACACTAGCGAAGGATTTACTCATCTCTCCCCTCCTAGTTCTAATCTCAATCTCCGCCAGAGATCATATCCCTAAGCTCTGATACCAACTGTAACGACCCCAAAATAGGTCCATTCCATCCAACCCGTTCTGAGTCGCGAAATATATGGTACAGAAAACAACTACAACTTTATTTCAACAATTGTCGTGTAAAATACAACAACACATATGTTGTGAGTTTATATACAAATATATACCAATTGTAACTCTGGACACCAACTTTGGATAGCACGTCACAATGAAACCTTTAATAAAGGTATAGTCAAAAACTATTTTAGAAATTAGAATCTTTGGGAAGTGCTTAAGGAAACCTTCGTATATGGGAGGCCATTCTTCTAGGTTATGATAGATATCATATGGCCACAAAATTATCCTTAGTTGACCCAATAGACCCCAAATAAAAACGAGAAGATTACTATCATATTCTTTCCAATGACGAGTCTTCTCTTGAGATATCATTATCTCCACTGTCTCTAATTGGGAATTAAACTCCAAACAAATACCAAGATTATATAGGTAGTACTTGTAAATATACTCAGCAAGTGGATGAGCACAACCCTGTCTTATGATGACACGAGGTTGTATGTCATTAGACATCTTGTATGATAGTGACAAAACACCCTTTCAAGTTAAATTCACCTCACCCTTAACATCTATAGACCACCGTTCTATTCCCTTGTTATCCCCCGCTCGACCCAGCTACACTTTTATTACCTGAAAGAAATTTTGAAACAAAAGGGTGAGCACAACTAGCTCAGTAAAGAATATCATGACTAAAGATAAATAAATTATCAATAGCCTTTAACAGTAATAAATCAGAGATTTAGAACATATGGTAGATGATAAAACTTTTCAACCATAGTTGCAGCGGAACGAGCAATCCATTAGAAGAGTCAAATAGACCATAGAGTCTATTATCTTCTCCATGTTAAAAGTCCACCAACAATATTTTATCCCTGTAACATCAATCAACAATTCCTGTCCACAATCACATGTATAACTCATAATCGTAATTGTAATTCTAAATTCCTTTCCTCATCCAGGACAAAGATAATTTTTATCACCTGAAACATCAAAGATTATGGTTATACCAAATCACAGTTCATGTTCACAATCATACTAATAAATTCATCTTTGCACTACGGCCAAAGATATACATCAACAAGGCATCTTTGCACTACAGGCCAAAGATATTCATCAACAAGTCATCTTTGCACTACAGGCCAAAGATATTCATCAGTTGGTCATGTTCATCTAAACACCTGTTCATCTTTGCACTACGGGCCAAAGATATTCATCAAAAATCATTCATCTTTGCACAACAGGCCAAAGATATTCAGTTATATCATCATTTAGGACTGAGGATGATGAAAAATATTTTAAAGAAAATGAATCCAGTGAATCAAAAGAACAAATATTAAGTATTCGTACTTTAAATAATTTTCATTCAAAAATACTTCATAAATAACCAGAGTGGGGTAAAATTCAAGAATGATCAAAACATGGATATAATCAATTCTAGTATCCAGAATAGATATTTTAGACAAAAAGAAGAAATTTCATTTTTCGGTGAATAGTGTCGTATTCGTGAATAGTGTTGTATACGTGAATAGTGTTGTATAAGTGAATAGTAACTCCGACACCAGAAGATAGAAATTTCACAAAAAATATCATCACGCTTCGTGAATAGTAACTCGTGAATAGTAACTCATGAATAGTAACCCCGACATGAAAAAGTTCCAAATTTGATAAAAATTTCCAACCAACATCCTGGCTTAATGATATTGAAGAAATAATATTATTTTAGAAGAAAATAAACTCCATTACCTCAGAAAGAATAGTACTTCTGACTTGAATACTGGATATAGTGCTGAAAGAACTTGCACTGTATAGCAATACTCGAAGTACTAAAATACTCACAAAATACGCTCTATATAATAGAAAGAGAAATAGAGAGAAAACTTTAGTTTCTGGTGTGTTTTTCAATTCTAACCTAAGCACCATATTTATAGGAAAATGCTTAGAACACCAAAGCAGAAAATTTAATAAAATATTAATATATATTTATTAAATTCTTACGCACGCTTTTTATCAACTGAATTCAGCATTCAACCCAAGTATCCCACCTCACAAAACTTTTAAAAAACGTTTTTCTTATTTAACATAATTAAAACTTCAAAAATTAACTATTCCGGAGCTTCAGAACTTCAATAATTCATAATAAATAGTCCTTTTGTCAGAAAATTCGAATCTCGAGACTTTTTATAGGAAATTTAATTCTCTACAACTTTGCAAAAGAAAGTTTCTCCAAATTCCAAACAGAAATTGACCGAAATCCATAAACGGGTGATTTTACAGGCTATAATCAAATTTTAGTCAATAAATGGGACCACAGACATGTTTAACATGTTTTAAACAACTTTTGCAACAAAAATACTCCTCCTCCTCATATACTCATATATCCCACATTCATTGTAAAAATATCATCATTATTATATTATAATAATATAATAAAATATTATTTTATCAGAAAAGATAAAATATCGATTTTCAACAATTGTCACTTTAAAAATTTTCTCCATCTATATCCACATAAAATGAATATTTTTCTCATCATATAAATCAATAATTAATTATTCACAAATAATATTACAGAATCACAATAATAGCAACCAGGCAGTTCCCAGGAAAGAGGGGGCTTTCCAATAAGAATTTCTCCTTACTGACACGCAATTAGGTGACCAAACCTCTCCTTAGACAGAACTTTCTAGACATTGCCAATGATATTTTCTAATAATATTATTCAGATAATATGAATTATTGCTTCGATAATGGAAAATATTGTGTAGTGACAATTATTAAAACAACAGTAATATAAAATATCAACGCAGTAATTATTGAATCAATAAAATACTGAACAGTAATTACTGTAACAATTATTAAGTAGTGCCTTCTTACGTAAGAATCAATAATTCAAAAATACTGTGCAATACTGTGAGCGCGCTACTGTGCAACAACGCGTAGTACTTTACTTTACCCACCGGAAATTCCAACAGTGCTAACGGTAACCACTACGCCATTATTCATAAAAACTTTAATTTGTCTTTTTCTTCATCCGACAGTTATTCTGTTATGGGGCCCATAAATGGCTACGCCTTCATACAAATATTCCCCGACAGAAAGAATATTCCACGACCAAACAAATATTCTCCGACAACAATGAGTATTTTATAACCACTTGCTTATTTTAAAAAATTTCATATATCACCCTTAACTTTAAACTTTTATCAATTTAACCATTTACTGAATAGTAATTATAAGAAAAAATATAATACTTTTATTTCATAAAATTCGGGGTCTTACAATCTTCCCCCCCCCCCTTATGAAATTTCATCCTCGAAATTTACGTTCCTGGTATTTTAGAAAGTTGAGAATACCTTGCTTCCATTTCAGATTCTATCTCCCCTATCATCATGATTTCTCCATTGCTCATCTCCTATATTTTAGATATCATTCTAGAATACAGCTTCAAAAACAAAGGTTAATTTAACAAATTAACAAATCACATAATATCCCGATATTATGACTGACCAACAAATAAGCTTAGGTAGGACACACTAGCGAAGGATTTACTCATCTCTCCCCTCCTAGTTCTAATCTCAATCTCCGCCAGAGATCATATCCCTAAGCTCTGATACCAACTGTAACGACCCCAAAATAGGTCCATTCCATCCAACCCGTTCTGAGTCGCGAAATATATGGTACAGAAAACAACTACAACTTTATTTCAACAATTGTCGTGTAAAATACAACAACACATATGTTGTGAGTTTATATACAAATATATACCAATTGTAACTCTGGACACCAACTTTGGATAGCACGTCACAATGAAACCTTTAATAAAGGTATAGTCAAAAACTATTTTAGAAATTAGAATCTTTGGGAAGTGCTTAAGGAAACCTTCGTATATGGGAGGCCATTCTTCTAGGTTATGATAGATATCATATGGCCACAAAATTATCCTTAGTTGACCCAATAGACCCCAAATAAAAACGAGAAGATTACTATCATATTCTTTCCAATGACGAGTCTTCTCTTGAGATATCATTATCTCCACTGTCTCTAATTGGGAATTAAACTCCAAACAAATACCAAGATTATATAGGTAGTACTTGTAAATATACTCAGCAAGTGGATGAGCACAACCCTGTCTTATGATGACACGAGGTTGTATGTCATTAGACATCTTGTATGATAGTGACAAAACACCCTTTCAAGTTAAATTCACCTCACCCTTAACATCTATAGACCACCGTTCTATTCCCTTGTTATCCCCCGCTCGACCCAGCTACACTTTTATTACCTGAAAGAAATTTTGAAACAAAAGGGTGAGCACAACTAGCTCAGTAAAGAATATCATGACTAAAGATAAATAAATTATCAATAGCCTTTAACAGTAATAAATCAGAGATTTAGAACATATGGTAGATGATAAAACTTTTCAACCATAGTTGCAGCGGAACGAGCAATCCATTAGAAGAGTCAAATAGACCATAGAGTCTATTATCTTCTCCATGTTAAAAGTCCACCAACAATATTTTATCCCTGTAACATCAATCAATAATTCCTGTCCACAATCACATGTATAACTCATAATCGTAATTGTAATTCTAAATTCCTTTCCTCATCCAGGACAAAGATAATTTTTATCACCTGAAACATCAAAGATTATGGTTATACCAAATCACAGTTCATGTTCACAATCATACTAATAAATTCATCTTTGCACTACGGCCAAAGATATACATCAACAAGGCATCTTTGCACTACAGGCCAAAGATATTCATCAACAAGTCATCTTTGCACTACAGGCCAAAGATATTCATCAGTTGGTCATGTTCATCTAAACACCTGTTCATCTTTGCACTACGGGCCAAAGATATTCATCAAAAATCATTCATCTTTGCACAACAGGCCAAAGATATTCAGTTATATCATCATTTAGGACTGAGGATGATGAAAAATATTTTAAAGAAAATGAATCCAGTGAATCAAAAGAACAAATATTAAGTATTCGTACTTTAAATAATTTTCATTCAAAAATACTTCATAAATAACCAGAGTGTGGTAAAATTCAAGAATGATCAAAACATGAATACAATCAAAGCTAGTATCCAGAATAGATATTTTGGACAAAAAGAAGAAATTTTATTTTTCGATGAATAGTGACGTATACGTGAATAGTGTCGTATACGTGAATAGTAACTCTGACACCAAAAGATAGAAATTTCACAAAAAATATCATCACGCTTCGTGAATAGTACTCGTGAATAGTAACTCATGAATAGTAACTCATAAATAGTAACCCCAACATGGAAAAGTTCCAAATTTGATAAAAATTTCCAACCAACATTCTGGCATAATGCTATTGAAGAAATAATATCATTTTAGAAGAAAATAACCTCCCTTACCTCAGAAAGAATGGTAGTTCTGGCTGGAATACTGGATATAGTGCTGAAAGAACTTGCACTGTATTGCAATACTCGAAGTACTAAAATACTCACAAAATACGCTCTATATAATAGAGAGAGAGAGAAATAGAGAGAAAACTTTAGTTTCTGGTTTGTTTTTCAATTTTAACCTAAGCAACCTATTTATAGGAAAATGCCTAGAACACCAAAGCAGAAAATTTAATAAAATATTAATATATATTTATTAAATTCTTACGCACACTTTTTATCAACTGAATTCAGCATTCAATACAAGTAGCCCACCTCACAAAACTTTTAAAAAACGTTTTCCTTATTTAACATAATTAAAACTTCAAAAATTAACTATTCCGGAGCTTCGGAACTTCAATAATTCATAATAAATAGCCCTTTTGTCAGAAAATTCGAATCTCGTGTCTTTTCATAGGAAATTTAATTCTTTACAACTTTCCAGAAGAATGTTTTTCCAAATTCCAAACAGAAATTGACCGAAATCCATAAACGGGTGATTTTACATGCTATAATCAAATTTTAGTCAATAAATGGGCCCACAGACATGTTTAGCATGTTTTAAACAAATTTTTTTAACAAAAATACTACTCCTCCTCATATACTCATATATCCCGCATTCATTGTAAAAATATCATCATTATTATATTATAATAATATTATAAAATATTATTTTATCAGAAAAGATAAAATATCGATTTTCAACAATTGTCACTTTAAAAATTTTCTCCATCTATATCCACATAAAATGAATATTTTCCTCATCATATAAATCAATAATTAATTATTCAAAAATAATATTACAGAATCACAATAATAGCAACCAGACAGTTCCCAGGAAAGAGGGGGCTTTCCAATAAGAATTTCTCCTTACTGACACGCAATTAGGTGACCAAACCTCTCCTTAGACAGAACTTTATAGACATTGCCAATGATATTTTCTAATAATATTATTCAGATAATATGAATTATTGCTTCGATAATGGAAAATACTGTGTAGTGACAATTATTAAAACAAAAGTAATATAAAATATCAACGCAGCAATTATTGAATCAATAAAATACTAAACAGTAATTACTGTAATAATTATTAAGTAGTGTCTTCTTATGTAAGAATCAATAATTCAAAAATACTGTGCAATACCTTGTGCAACTGTGCAACAACGCGTATTACTTTACTTTACCCACCGGGTATTCCAAAAGTGTTAACGGTAACCACTACGCCGTTATTCATAAAAACTTTAATTTATCTTTTTCTTCATCCGACAGTTATTCTGTTATGGGGCCCACAAATGGCTGCGCCGTCGTACGAATATTCCCCGACAGAAAGAATATTCCACGACCAAACGAATATTCCCCGACACCAATGAGTATTTTATAACCACTTGTTTATTTTAAAAAAATTTCATATATCACCATTAACTTTAAACTTTTATCAATTTAACCATTTACTGAATAGTAATTATAAGAAAAAATTGAATACTTTTATTTCATAAAATTTGGGGTCTTACAACCTATGGTTTCTAACCCTAAAGCTTTGATACCAACATGTGACGCCCCCAAATCCGAGTACTTAAAACCCGAACTCAGTGTTTCACGATACTATTTCTATGAGTGGAATAATACTAATAATAATAACAATAATATAAAATTCAAACTTAATTTACATATGCATCAAAGTTTACTCCTAGGTACGAGACCTTTAAACATTCATTACATCATAGATAATAAGTATCATTGTCTTAATAAATTATAACTATTACTACCCTTCTACAACAAGTCAATAGTTGTAAAGTAATCTGATCCAATAATAATAACATAACAACTCTCTATCAAATTTTTGAAACTATGTATTGACTATAAATAGGGTTAAGGTAACATACTATGAACATTGTTTTCTCTTTTCGAAAAGGTTAAACAGAAATTCATCTGCAAACCGTCATAACTTACGGGCACGGGGGGTGATTAGCCCGTTATGCCCTGTATTGATCAAGACTACATGCAAGAACGATATGATCGTTCACTCTGTCCACCTTGGGTGCATAAAAGTTTTCCCGTGTTTGAGATGTTCATACTTAGTCTGGAATCCGAACCAAAACAATTTGATTGGATACAAAAAGGTTTTATCATATTCAGCGAAATTTCTGAATCTGTATCTAGCTGGTCAAATAGCTTAGAGGTATATATATATGAATTACCATATAGTATCATGTTGATAAACAATGATCGGATATAACATATAAAATAATAAGGTTAATAATCTGGTACAATAATAATATAATTCTGAAACTTCTTACTCGTGTCCATTGCATAAAGGAAATGCAAATGTAAGATACTTGCCTGGTACGCTGCTTATAATTCGCAACTTAGTTTTATCTTTTATGTAATCACCTATCAGTAATAAGATCATTTTACTGATTAGAATAACATGTCACAACACATAATACTGCATATTGCAGGCAGTACATAACCTAATCACCTTGTTACACATATCACACAGTCATTGAATCACAAACAATCATTAATACAGTTAAAATATCTAAGTCCGGATCAATTTCTAAAATATGTCGGTGTACCGACTGTAAGACACCGAATTTTATGAAATAAAAGTATTCAATTTTTCTTATAATTACAATTCAGTAAATGATTAAATTGATAAAAGGTTAAAGTTAAGGGTGATATATGAAATTTTTTCAAAATACACAAGTGGTTATAAAATATTCATTGTTGCCGGGGAATATTCGTTTGGTCGTGGAATATTCTTTCTGTCGGAGAATATTCGTACGACGGCGCAGCCATTTGTGGGCCTCATAACAGAATAACTGTCGGATGAAAAAAATGACAAAATTAAGTTTTTTTAAATAACGGCGTAATCGTTACCATTAACACTGTTGGAATACCCGGTTGGTAAAATAAAGTAATACGCGTTGTTGCATAGTAGCACACGGTATTACACAGTATTTTTTGAATTATTGATTCTTACGTAAGAATGCATTACTTAATAATTATTACAGTAGTTACTGTTCAATATTTTATTGATTCAATAATTGTTGCATTGTTAGTTTATATTATTATTGTTTTAATAATTGTCACTGCACAGTATTTTCCATTATCAGATCAATAATTCGTATTATTTGAATAATATTATTAGATAGCATTATTGGCAATGTCTAGAAAGTTCTGTCAATGAGAGGTTTGGTCACCTAATTGCACGCCAATAAGGAAAAATTCTTATTGGAAAGCCCCCTCTTTCTGGGAACGGCCTAGTTGTCATAATTGTGATTCTATAATATTATTTATGAATAATTAATTATTGATTTATATGATAATGAAATATTTATTTGACGTGGATATAGATGATGGATTTATTTATGTGGTTATAAATGAAAGAATTAACGCTGAGGTGTTTTGTCAGTATTTTTATCGGATTGGAGGTATTAAAAACTCAAATCGGTGTTCTTAAAGCTTTACTGCGTGAGTTATAATTTTAATCTGACTGTTGGATCGTTGTGATTTTTGGATATATTATATATATATATATATATATATATATATATATATATATATATATATATATATATATGAGTTAAGTATATGTCCATAAATTTTGAACTGTTAAAAATTAACGCATGATTTGTTATGAATTTTAAAGGTGTTGAAACGATGTTTAAAATCATCCGTTTATGGATTTCGGATATTTTAGGTTTGGAATTTGGAAAAACTCAAAGCTACAAAGTTGTAGAGAATTCGATTTCAATCAGAATGGACATAAAATTCATATTTTTCTGATAACCGGGCTATTTTCTATGAATTGTTGAAGTTTCAGAAAATAAAATAAATTTTTTATTATTATTAAATTATGGGTGGGACCCACTTATGTTATAAGCATGTGGGCTGCTAAAATTTCTTCCTTAATGGCAACTGGTGGCTTGGTTGGTGAAGTGGCGTAGAAGGAAGAAAAGAAATAATATTATTATATTATTTTAGTCCCCTTTGGCGTTCTAGCATTTTCCTATAAATAGAAGCTTAAGTTAGAATTGAAAAACACACCAGAAACATAAGTTTTCTCTCTCTATATTATCAAGCATATTTTTGTGAGTATTTAGAAACTTTGAGAGTTTCTATTCGGTGCAAGGTTCCTTCGACTTTTCATCCGATATTCCGGTCAGAAGTACTGCTCTCTTGAGGTAAGGGATTTTAAGGGTTATTATGTTTTTCAGTTTGTACTTCTTCCGTCCTTCAAAAAATTCTGAAAAAATTTGAAATGATATTTTGATGAGTTTTATTGATTGTGTCCAAAAATGACGATTTTTGGATGTATAGATTAAGAGTTATGAATTTTACGGGAAAAGACTATTTTAAAAGTAACCGCTTATAACTCCTTGTGGTTAACTTCAAAATTGATAAAATTTTTATTGGGAGTACATCTATATAATATCAGTGTACTCTGTGAATTTTGAAATTTTTGGATAAAAGTATAATTTATGATAAATGTCTAAATATTCGGCGGTTTTGGCCATATGAAAAAATAGTAAATGAATTTTAAAAATTCTAAGAAAAATATATGTTCAATATGGGACTATATTCTGCTAAATCCCAGAAAAGAAATATTTTTGGAACTGATTTGGTATTTTTCATGAAAATGGACTAGTTATGAATAAATGAGTCAAATATGTTATGTGAAAGAAGAAAATTGAAAAATATGATTTTATGGCTTGAGAATCCTATATGAGTTATATGCAAATTTTTGATGAGGGTTTTGATTATTGGTGATGAAATCTTATGAGTTTGGCATTTTAGAATGATTAAATGCATTATTTAGTAAAGTGTAAACAATTAAAATAAATTTTTTATAAGCTTAAGAAATATTATTCTTTCAATATCATTATACCGAAATATTGGTATAGATTTTATTGTGGAACTTCTACCTTTTTATCATCTACCATATGTTCTAAATCTCTGATTTATTATTGATGAATGCTATTGACAATTTAATTATCTTTAGTCATGATATTCTTTACTGAGCTAGTTGTGCTCACCCTTTTACTTTATAATTCCTTTCAGGTAATAAGAGTGTAGCTGGGTCGAGCGGGGGTAACAAGGAAATAGAACGGTGGTCTCTAGCTATGGAGTTCTCCCTAAACAGTATAGACAAGTGTGTTGTTTACATCTTTTAGTAGTTATATTTGGTGAATCAACTAGGGTGAGGCGAACCCAACGTTGGAAGGGTGTTTTGTCACTATCATACAAGATGTCTGATGACATACAACCTCGTGTCATCATAAGACAGGGTTGTGCTCATCCACTTGTTGAGTATATTTATGAGCACTACCTATATAATCTTGGTGTTTGTTTGAAGTATAATTCTCAATTAGATACAATGGAGATAATGATAAGTCAAGAGAAGACTCACCATTGGGAAGAATATAATAGTAATCTTCTCGTTTTTTTGGGGTAGATTGGGTCAACCAAGGATAATTCTGTGGCCATATGATATCTATCATAACCTAGAAGCATGGCCTCCTATGTATGAAGGTTTCCTTGAGCACTTCCCAAAGATTTTAGTTTCTAAAACAGTTTTTGACTATACATTTATGTAAGGTGTCATTGTGAGGTGTTGTCCACGGTTGGGATATGTGTCACATTTGGTATATATTTGTATTCAAACTCACAGTATATGTGTTGTTGTATTTTGCACGACAATTGTTGTAATAAAGTTGCAGTTGTTTTTTGTACCATGTATTTGGCGACTCAGAATGAGTTGGATTGAATGGACCTATTTTGGGGTCGTTACATTTGGTATCAGAACTTAGGGATATGGTCTCTGGCGGAGATCGGAGAATAGGACTAGGAGGGGAGAGATGAGTAAATCCTTCGCTAATGTGTCCTACCTAAGCTTAAATTGTTGGTTGGTCATAATATATGGATATTATGTGATACGTTAATTTGCTTAATTAACCCTTGTTTTATGGCAGTATTTGAGAATGACAGTTGAGAATGCTAACAATGGAGTGAATGAGACTGTGGGGATACCTCTAATCACTAACCATGATAATGTGATGTCAGACGAAGAAGGAATTAGAGATATCCATGTGGTGAGTGAAGAATTGATAGTTGCACCCGAGATAGTCACAGAGGTGACAGTTGAGAGTGAGGAAGAAGAGGAAGAAGAGGTACCTGAGGAGAGTTTATTAGAGGTATTAGATGATCAAAATGTAGAATTTCAAAATCGTATTCATGAGTTAGAAGAGTAGGCTGAAGAACGACAGGCGGTCGTGGAACAAAAGGATGCAACAATTCAAGCTTGTGTTACCCGGTATGTGATGCTTGAACAGAAGCATTCTTTGACAGAGTATAAGATGATAAAGATGGAATCTGAGCTGAAAGAAGAAAAAATTGAACGAGTAAGAATGAGTGATGCATGGGTAAAAGCCACACGACACGTGGATATTGTGGAAAGAGATGTCCGATCTAAGAAGGCTAAAATAGATGACATGAATTTCTCTTTTTGGAAAGCAATTGGGAGAACCCAACATCGAGTTTTGAATTACCCTGTACATAGCAGTCAACCTGAATTCGATATGGATCAAAGATTGATGATTCAGATCATGAAACAGGAATACGATGAGGCAGTTGAGGGAGAAATATGTCTTATAGAAAAATATATTCCAACGGTAGTGATGACGCCAAATGCTGCCCCAGACAAGTCAAAGCCGGGTAGTTCAAGGGATGGCGGTTGTCATGACTTCCCAACAAATGAGGAACCCAAATGAAGTTATCACGGGAGATGAGCAATGGAGAAATCATGATGACAGGGGAGATAGAATCTGAAATGGAAGCAAGGTGTTCTCAAATTTTTGAAATACCAGGTACGAAAATTTCGGGGACGAAATTTCATAAGGAGGGGAGATTGTATGACCCCGAATTTTATGAAATAAAAGTATTCAATTTTTCTTATAATTATAATTCAGTAAATGATTAAATTGATAAAAGTTTAAAGTTAAGGGTGATATATGAAATTTTTTCAAAATACACAAGTGGTTATAAAATATTCATTGTTGTCGGAGAATATTCGTTTGGTCTTGGAATATTCTTTCTGTCGGAGAATATTCGTATGACGGCGCAGCCATTTGTGGGCCCCATAACAGAATAACTGTCGGATGAAGAAAATGACAAAATTAAGTTTTTATAAATAACAGCGTAATCGTTACCGTTAACACTGTTGGAATACCCGGTTGGTAAAATAAAGTAATACGCGTTGTTGCACAGTAGCACACGGTATTACACAGTATTTTTGAATTATTGATTCTTACGTTAGAATGCACTACTCAATAATTATTACAGTAGTTACTGTTTAATATTTTATTGATTCAATAATTGTTGCGTTGTTAGTTTATATTATTATTATTTTAATAATTGTCACTGCACAGTATTTTCCATTATCAGATCAATAATTCGTATTATTTGAATAATATTATTAGATAGCATTATTGGCAATGTCTAGAAAGTTCTGTCAAGGAGAGGTTTGGTCACCTAATTGCGCGCCAATAATGAGAAATTCTTATTGGAAAGCCCCCTCTTTCCAGGGAACGGCCTGGTTGTCATAATTGTGATTTTGTAATATTATTTGTGAATAATTAATTATTGATTTATATGATAATGAAATATTTATTTGATGTGGATATAGATGATGGATTTATTTATGTAGTTATAAATGAAGGAATTAACGTTGAGGTGTTTTATCAGTATTTTGTCGGATTTGAGGTATTAAAAACTCAAATCGGTGTTCTTAAAGCTTTACTGCGTGAGTTATAATTTTAATATGACCGTTGAATCGTTGTGATTTTTGGATATGTTATATATATTTATAATTTGAGTATATGTCCACAAATTTTGAACCGTTAAAAATTAATGCATGATTTGTTATGAATTTTAAAAGGTGTTGAAACGATGTTTAAAATCATCCGTTTATAGATTTCAGATTTTTTAGGTTTGCAATTTGGAAAAACTAAAAGCTACAAAGTTGTAGAGAATTTGATTTCAGTCAGAATGGATATAAAATTCGTATTTTTCTGATAACCGGACTATTTTCTATGAATTATTGAAGTTTCAGAAAATAAAATAAATTTTTTATTATTATTAAATTATGGGTGGAACCCACTTATGTTATAAGCATGTGGACTGCTAAATTTTCTTCCTTAATGGTTGCTGGTGGCTTGGTTGGTGAAGTGGCGTAGAAGGAAGAAAAGAAATAATATTATTATATTATTTTAGTCTCTTTTGGCATTCTAGCATTTTCCTATAAATAGAAGCTTAAGTTAGAATTGAAAAATATACCAGAAACATAAGTTTTCTCTCTCTATATTATCAAGCGTATTTTTGTGAGTATTTAGAAACTTTGAGAGTTTCTATTCGGTGCAAGGTTCCTTCGACTTTTCATCCGATATTCCGGTCAGAAGTACTGCTCTCTTGAGGTAAGGGATTTTAAGGGTTATTATGTTTTTAAGTTTGTACTTCTTCTGTCCTTCAGAAAATTCTGGAAAAATTTGAAATGATATTTTGATGAGTTTTATTGATTGTGTCCAAAAATGGCGATTTTTGGATGTATAAATTAAGAGTTATGAATTTTACGGGAAAAGACTATTTTAAAAGTAACCGCTTATAACTCCTTGTGGTTAACTTCAAAATTGATGAAATTTTTATTGGGAGTACATCTATATAATATCAGTGTACTCTGTGAATTTCAGAATTTTTGGATAAAAGTACAATTTATGATAAATGTCTAAATATTCGGCGGTTTTGGCCATATGAAAAATAGTAAATGAGTTGGTACATCAATTTGAATATTTATTAACTGACGACTCTATTTAATCAATACTGTATTTAAAATCAACCTTTCAAAATTCTGTCGATATTTATATATGCGCGAGCGTGTGTATTTGACTGCTGGTGTGCATGTATTCCGAATATGTTATATTTTTATTTGATTGAATGAACTTAATTACAACTTCTATAGTAATTTTAGAATGGTTTCAATTTTATTATTCTCAAATACAATACTATTGTTGAAGTTATGATTATTGTATTCATTTTTGGTTGAATTCTCCCAAAAATAAGAGAATCTTAAGGAGGGTATAGGTGGAAAGTGTTCAAGCAAAAAAACTAGAATAAGAAATTTTGAAAAAGTTTAGGGGTAACACGGTAAAATAAAAAATAACTTGCAATTGGGAAAAGGGATTACGTCCAGACGGAGCGAGAGCATCAGATCCCCTTGCACCAGCAGTCTCTTTATAAGTACCATTACCCCCTATATATCATTACTGCCAAACTCCCCCATTTCATTTTCCTCTTCGATTTTATTTCTCTCTACGTTTTGAATCCTTTTCTCTCTACAAAATCAGAAGAATGGCCGATCAGCTCACCGACGATCAGATCTCCGAATTCAAGGAGGCTTTCAGCCTTTTCGATAAGGATGGAGATGGTCAGCTTTCTTTTATATTATCATATTCTCTATATCTATCTATATTTATATATGTACGTAAACGCATCATGAATTATGTTGTCAATCTCATTTCTTAGATCTGTTTGTTGGCTGTTGATATTTGGGTTGCTTTTATAGGGTTAGTTGTACTATTGATTTGATTTGTGTGATTTGGTGTGGTTGATCTTTCGTTGTGTTCATCAGATCAATATTTTTTTTAATACTTATATTTGTTTTTGATTAGATGGTACTTTTAGGGTTTTTCTTATCTAGTTTAATCACCTTATTGTGTGCCACATATACATCTGACTTGGGTACATGGCAGAAAGGCTAATCGTTATCTTATATTGTGTATTTGGAGATGTGATTGAAGGTGATCTGGGACTTTTGTTCTTTGTACGGACAACTATGTACCAATTGACATGTACCAAGTTGAAATACTCCCTCTCTTCCACGGCATGAGATTTTGTTTGATCCCACTTAATTTGTGAAATCCTAAAATTCAAATTGTGATGTTAATTTATAATTTTGTAATTTGTAGTTAGTAATAATACTTTCCAAGTGGTTTAGAATATTAATCATTACATTAATAAAAAATTAATTTTAGGATTTTGCAAATTGACTAGGAAAAATAAATTCAAATGGGACTCTTTGTGGAACAGAATTTTATGCTCTTATGTTTGTTCTCTAAGTTCTTCAATTACATTGTTTTTTAATTAACGGATCACTATTTCAGTATAGACGGATTTTTTGTTTGTAGGCCAAAATATATGTTGTTATTATCATGATTTTTAGTAGCTAATGATTTGATGGATTACGGGAAGCTGAAAGGGAATTATGTATTAATATGTTGGTTCTTGTGGCTTGTGGGATTCTGCAAATGCTTTTTGATAGCATCTTAACCTTCCAAATTGGTAGTAGTTAGTTTCACTGTCAATAATTGTGCTTAATTTTGGGTGATCTTTGTTACTGTTTTGAATTTGGAGGATCCGAATTGATTGTAAATTGTAATTTTAAGTTTCTTTGTCGAAGGTCACTTTTATATTTTCACATCAAATCATGATATTACTAGATTTTATCTCTTACTATCAAGCGTGTTATTAGTTTTGGTGCAATATGTATGTATTAGCCTCCATTTTGCATGGAGTATGTATTATTGGAGCCCTTGGATTTTGAATAATTGTTTGAGATGATTCTATAATTGAAGCGTCATGTGAATAATCTTTGGAGACTAATTTTTCCACTTGTTTATGTGAACCATCTGGGATAACACATGTGTTTTGCTTGAACAGTAAATTATTTCTTGCAGTTCCACCTAAAATATCTTTGGACATGAACAGTAGTTTTGTTTATGTGAATTATCCGGGCTAATATTGGGGTTTTTGCCTTAACAAGTACACTATCTATTTGTATCTTGTCTATAAGACCAAAACGTGCAAGGAGTTCTTTCTATTTTCATTTGATTCATGTTGTGGTGGTATAATGGAAGCTATTTTGAAGCTTGGTATTCTTAATTATGAAATTCAACCATGATGTATTTTTCATAATATTGACAGCTAGGATTCTATGCTTCTTGTATATATTTGAAATTTTCATTTATTTTATTTGTAGAGTACATTATTTTTGCAACTTACTGTACAGTTGATATTTTAAGGTTCTAGCTGTTAAGCTGTTAAACTATTTTGATGTATTATGTGCTGATTGAACTTTTATCTGTTTTAATTGTTAATAAATACTGGTACAGGTTGTATCACTACTAAGGAGCTTGGAACTGTGATGAGGTCCCTTGGACAGAACCCTACAGAGGCTGAGCTTCAGGACATGATCAATGAGGTTGATGCTGATGGGAATGGCACTATTGATTTTCCTGAGTTTCTGAACCTGATGGCTAGAAAGATGAAGGACACAGACTCTGAGGAGGAGCTCAAGGAAGCTTTCCGGGTGTTTGACAAGGACCAGAATGGCTTCATCTCTGCAGCTGAACTTCGCCATGTTATGACTAATCTCGGTGAGAAGCTGACTGATGAGGAAGTTGATGAGATGATTCGTGAGGCTGATGTGGATGGTGACGGGCAAATCAACTACGAGGAGTTCGTCAAGGTCATGATGGCCAAGTGAGGACCCATTCACCCCAAACTAAAACCTGAAAACTTAAAAACCAAAAATAGTTGAGGGAAACAGGGCAGATAAGTTTGGCGAGATTTCTATTCATTGCTAGGAATTCTCCATTTGGTTAGCTTAACTTTCATTGGGTGTTCTCTGCTTTCCTTTTTGCATTGTTTTTTTTGTAGTGTTTCTCTTTGTTATCTGCTTGTTTGTTGTGTTTCTTTTTCTAGTAGTCTGGGTTTCTTAGTAACTTATTACTTCCTGGTATTATGAACCTAGAACAATTGGGAGCCTCCGAAGTTTTTGCTTTTGTTTGACTAGTTCTGTTAATCTTTCAACATTTCAATTCACTTGTGAGAAACATTTTTCATGTAAATTGCTGCATCATAGCTTTTTTGTGTTTACATGGAAATTGCTGTGTTGTTAATCTGAAGTATCTGGATCGCTTGGTGTGGGTAAGTTGCTTTAGTAGCGGTACTTAGTGGACTTTGCTGCCAAGTAACTGAAGTATATGATGAAAGAAAGTGAGATTGGTGAAGCAAGATTACCTGCTCAGCTTGTTTTCATTTATAGTTCAAAGCTCAGAAATAATCAAAGGGTTTGATTTATTGTTCTACAATGAAGCTTTTAGCAAAAACAAGGCGCCAGTCGAGGCAAGTTTAAACTTTAGGCTCAGAATTTACTTGGTATGTAAGTGGCACCGTGGTAGACCAAACAGTGGTCATCCCTACACAAGCTAAACAACCTTTCCAAATTAATACTCCCTTCAAAATTAGAAATGCCTATTTATAAGTTCATTTTAAAATTAGAGTTGTATTTTTATTTTAGGATTATAAATTAACATGATACTACATTCCTATTATTTTCTATGTCATCCCTGCAGATCATTCATATCCTTTTCCTTGTCACTGATGACCTAAGATTTAGCTTCACATTTTTGGAACTTTTGCTAAATTGAAACCAATGTCCTACTTCCTGGATGTGTAAGGTTCGTTTCTTAAAATATGTTGAAAATATGTTTATATTACTAATGTTCCTATAAATATATGTTTATTTCTACAATTATAGTAAAGATGTGTAAGAAAAAGTAATACAACAATGTGTTTTCAATGCATTTTAAATTTGGTGTGTGTGTGTGTGTGTATATATATATAGAGAGAGAGAGAGAGAGAGAAGTATGACATTTATTTTGAGATGGCTTTGGTACCAAATTAAAGTTAAAAGTCTTCAGATCTTCAGATTTTGGCCCATCAGATCTTATATTCTTATTCCTTTTGGAAGTTTCATTTTCTGAAATAAGAGTATATTTAAAGATATTTTGATGATTAAAAAAGAAGCAAATAAACAGCGTTTATAAATGTTATGAATTTTCTGCAAAATTGAAACATAAAACAAATTCAAATCTCTTTCCAATAATACCATCTTTATTTTTTTTCATTTCATTTTTTTGGTTCCGATTTTTATTGGATTCATGTTAATTGCACAAAAACCTGTGGCTTTTTTTGTGTAGAGTAGCAGTGACATTGTCTATAAATAATTGTAATCTAGGACCGTCTATTTTATGCTGAAAAGTCTTCTGGACTTTGTATGAAATTAAATCATTTTCGTTTTCACAAAGCCTCATATGTTTTGATTTTTGGAGTCCTACAAACTTCTGCTTAGTTGACCAATTCGCTGCTAACCAAACTTGGATTCGTCCAGGCCCATATTCTAATGTCGAAGCTATGAATTTGGGCTAGGAGTTAACCATGCCCCAAAAGGTATATGAGAGCTATGATATTGACATGGTCCTTTGGACCAATATGGTAGAAGAAATTCTAGTAATGATAGGCAAGTATAGTTTCTAGACAAATAATATACATTATACAACTCATCAATTTTTTTGTTTAGATAAAATTGACAGTTTTTGTAAAAAAATTTTGCTACATTGACCTCATGGGAACTATATGAGACGAGTCATATCACTGGGCCAAATACCATGGGGTAGTTTTTGTCATTTTACTTATTATTATTCATTGAATGCGAATAATTTGAGCTTTGGTGCTTTTGCATACAGATGAAAGATGGGAAAGGATACGACTATTGGAAAGAGGAAAGTGTGAGACGAAGAAAACGGGACAAATTGCTTCGCTCACTCTGTGGTAGTTCTATATAAAATTGCCTAGTCCCTTTCATCCCTAGGGTCAAACACAGTGACTTTCACATGAGGTTAGCTTACGTATATGACATATCAAATATTCAAAGGAAAAGATTTAACAATTGTTAAATTTAATTATAAACCTTTTAATATATGGCAAAAGTCTAGTTTTTGATTTTCGCGGCCAGTTAGTTGTGATAACTAACACCAAATGCTGTTTATAAAATTGATTGAAAATACAACTGTAGTTGTTAAAATATTGGAGTCAGTTGCAGATGGTTCTGGTGATCATAACCATACTAAACCCTATATATACAAGGTTTATATAATCCTATTCAAAATTTAGTTATTCCTAATAACTCTTTTCGGTCATTCCAGACTCGTGATTTTATATATTTATATATTTTATTTTTTTTCCTTTAATTTTATAGTAGAAGAGAATCATTTACATTATATTTATTTTATTTAATTACCTTCCTATTTTTTTTTTGGGTTTTGTTTGTTATTTTTCTCAGATAAAAGTATTGTCTATGTCCAAAATTTTATAGGACGGGTTCAACGACCAATTAGTTTATGCTTATCAACGTTTGGTTTGATTATTCCTTTTTGCAAATTTATATGGTACGTTTAGACGTGTAAAGAACATACATTTAGACACTATACTTTTTTTGTTGTAAATTATTACTCCCTCCGTGCCAGGTCCTCTGTTGACTTTTGTTTATTATTTTTCAAAGTAATATATATATAGAGTCCGGATCAGGTCCGGACTCCCGGATTTTAGGACTTTTTTTTTTTTTGCTTTTTTTTTGAAACAACTAAAAAAAAAAAATTATGGAATTGGAATTTTTACATTATACAGTGTTTTGGGTGTGATTTGGATACCTATAACAAAATATGTCTGTACAGTCTAGGCAGACTGTACATACATTAGTTGGTGTAGGTATTAAAAACACACCCAAAACACTGTATTATTGAAAAATTTCAGTTTCATAAATTTTTTTTTTTTAGTTGTTCTACAAAAAAAAAAAAAAATCGGGTCCGGATTTTCTCCCGTCCGGGAGGTCCGGACCTGATCCATTCTCTCTCTCTCTCTATATATATATATATATATATATATATATATATGGGTCTCCATCCACAGCAACCGGTTGTTGGGGAGCAACCCCTTTTTGGCCAGCCGGTACAGCTTGTACCGGCCTTAGAATTTTTTTTTTTATAAGCCGTAACAGCTTGTACCGGCTGGCCAAAAAGGGGTTGCTCCCCAACAACCGGTTGCTGTGGATGGAGACCCTATATATATATATATATATATATATATATATATACGGTAAGAATCAAGAGCATTCTCCTTAAATAACATTATGTCTTAAATAGTATTTTTTTTTATCAAAACGACGTAGTTTTGGAGGGACGCGGTAACATTTTTATAAATACAATGCCACCGCGTATTTACAAAAATGACACCGCGTCCCTCCAAAACTACGTCGTTTTGATAAAAAAATATTATTTAAGGCGGAATGCTATTTAAGGAGAATGCTCTTGATCCTGATCATATATATATATATATATGCAAGAAACCTATAAACGTTATAAACTACATATAATTTAGTACATATCCTTATGTTTGTTTTTTAAAATCTAAATATATATATATATATATATATATATATATATATATATATATATATATATATATGGGTCTCCATCCACAGCAACCGGTTGTTGGGGAGCAACCCCTTTTTGGCCAGCCGGTACAGCTTGTACCGGCCTTAGAATTTTTTTTTTTTTTATAAGCCGTAACAGCTTGTACCGGCTGGCCAAAAAGGGGTTGCTCCCCAACAACCGGTTGTTGTGGATGGAGACCCTATATATATATATATATATATATATATATATATATAGAGAGAGAGAGAGAGAGAGAGAGAGAGAGACCACAAAAATCAATTAAGGACTTTTATCCTTAGAGTAATATATTTACAAACAATTAAAACATATAAATATATGTATTTACAAAAAACATTTCAAATATATTATATACTGTAATTATATGCAGAGGTTCATAGATATATATATTTTAATTGGAGGGGAGCTGAGAAAATAATTGTTTTCTTAAAGATGTCACCTTTTAAACTTTCTTTCTCTGTTCCCTGTTTTATCCCTAAAATTTCTCTTATATTTTCTCATCCATATTTTACAAATTTTATTCAAATATTATTTGTTTTTATAGTATACATATATAATCTGTGCTACAAATATTAGTATTAAATAAAAGAGTTTGAACAAAAAATCATCCATATTTTACAACTTTTATTCAAATATTATTTATTTTTTTATTATACATATAATTTGTGCTACAAATATTAGTATTAAATAAAAGAGTTCGAAAAAAAAATTCAAATGGTGTATAATAGTTCTTTAATTTTAATACGAGAAGGCACACTCTTAATGCATATATAACTTTTTCTTTTCTTTTCTTTTATTTTTATTTTTTTATTTTTTCGCTATATCCTAGTTTTTTTTACTATGATATTAGCTTGATGTATGTATAACTTGTTGGAAAATATAACAGTATTAACAAGATCAATTGCCGAATAAAACTGTAATAACTTATCTGGTATACGAAGAAAGCTGAGGCGTAACAAATCTACTGTCTTAAAAAGTGATTTCGTCCTCACTGGTTATAAACCTTCGGTACAGCTGAGCTTCACAGCGTTCACCCTTCAGGATTCAACGGCGAAGCTATCAATTGCGTGTACTCGCAAAAGAAGGTCGTTGACTTGTCTTTGTGAATTGCACAATTAACATATTATAATAAGAACATATATATATAGATAAAAGACGAATTGAAGAAGTCGTTATATGCTTTGTTGTTGTGTCTGTTTCTCTGAAGAACGTTGGGAACTAAATAACGCTGATGAACGTTGGAAAATAAGTATTATTTACGTTGGATTGAGAGTTACAGAAAACGTAAATAGCCAACATAACTCATTATATCTCTGAATTTTTTTTTTCTATAGAAAAATGCTACTGAACAAATGAACTTCTGCACATGTCCACCGATCATAAATATTTATACCATAGTGATCCTTTCAACTAGTTGCTTGTTCGTCTATTTGCATTTGGAGTGTTATGATGCATTTTAAACTACCAAATGCATTTGACAATCCTGTTCGTTTATAATCAACTTATTTCAAACGCTGCTAATTAAGTTATAAACATTACGTTCGGCGTCCAAATATAACTCTTCAAAAATGGTGTGCTGGGTTTGGAGGTTCGAAAATACCCTATATATTAAACATATTAATATCATATATAAGTGCTTCCGGATGTTTTGGAGGTATATTGTACGTATTGATTTTGAATTCTTTGAACTAAAAAAAGAAAGAGAAGTACTAATAGAAAAACACACGCAATAAGTTTAATTCAAAGAGAGATTCAAGTTAACAAGTTAGTTGAGCTAGAGCATAGGATTGGTATACATTGTTCGTTCACAAGCCCATTCGTACTCAATTATTTTATCTAGATAAATGTAAGAATTTTATTCAAGAAAATGAAATATCCTCCAACAAACAAAATATATAATTTTTTAGTTGAGTACACAGGATAGTTAAATGTTCGTGAATTTGCAATTATTTAAGTTATATATCATCTACTCGTCTGAAAAATTGACATGTTTTTTCGGAGAATATAGCAAGACTTTTGTATAAATAAATATATATGCTCAACTATACTCCACATATATGATGTACGTGAACTTAAAAACATTTGTTTTAACCAAAATTTATGTTTGTTTAGAAGTTCAAGTTAGGTGTCAACTTGTATAAGTTTGTTGTGTAAGCTTCTCATAATGGCCGTGATTTTATTGAATGCACTATTGATTTGTATGGATTTATTCACTTTGGTAGTAATACTAACTATTTTAATGCTAGTTGTTTGCTTCTTGTTGGGGACATTGTTAAGGTAAGGTCTTTATTTTATTTTAGTTTAGTTTATTTTTCGTAATGTGATTAAGATTTGTTAGAGGTTTTGTTTTGCTAGCTTGCTAGCAAAACTCATAATCAAACACTTCCGTTTATGCTTGATATAAATTTTCATTACTACGATGAAAAAATATCTTAGTGTAAATAAAAAAAACTCAGAATTTAAATTTACTCCGAGCTAACATGCACCTAAAAATATTGAAGTTGGATGTATGCAATACGTTGTTTAAAACTATGTGTTTTAAGTTCGTCTATTCATGTTATTAATTTAGTTGATATCCAATTTCTTATAATTTGTACCAAAGTCATGCCCTAACCAAAGACTTCAACAATTCTAGAATAAATTTTTCTTAATGCACACATGAAATTGTTGGTGATTACAACAAAATTTTCTACAAACAGAAAAAGAGGAAAGAGGGTTCAAGCCGGCAGGCGGGAGGGCAAAGTCTCGAAGAAGGACAAGGTTAATGGGAACAAGAAACATAGTCGGAAAGACCGAGTTCGTGAATGTACAATCCTTTAGTTGTGAAGGATAATAATCTTCCAACTCATGCGCATCAAATAATTGTAATCTCAGCTATGAAAGGGGCATTGTTGGGTTGAGGTAAGCCCTAGAGATAAATTTTCTGCACCAATAATTTATATTGGTATGTATCCTATATTTAAACTTTAACAAGAGTTGTTATGAAAGTATGTTATTTAACTTCTTGATGGTTGTCACGGAATGGGGAATATTTTATGAGATGTTTCTCATCTTCTTCTTTCTATTCTTTTATGGTTTTAAAATTTGTAGTAGTATCACCCGGGTTATTTTTTAATACACAAATAACCCTCTTTTATATATATATATATATATATATATATATATATATATATATATATATATATATATATATAGAGAGAGAGAGAGAGAGAGAGAGAGTCCGGATCAGGTCCGGACTCCCGAATTTTAACAAAATCCGAACCTTTTTTTTTTTTTAAAACAACTAAAAAAAAAATTTATGGAACTTGAATTTTTACATAATACAGTGTTTTGGGTGTGATTTGGATACGTATAACAAAATATATATGTACAGTCTTGACAGACTGTACATACATTGGTTGGTGTAGGTATTAAAAACACACCCAAAACACTGTATTATGGAAAAAATTTAGTTCCATAATTTTATTTTATTTTTTTAGTTGTTCTACTAAAAAAAAAATAGGGTCCGGATTTTGGATCAGGTCCGGACTCCCGAACCTGATCCGTGTTGTATATATATATATATACAGAAAGGATCAAGAGTAGAATTCTTGAGTAGCAGAATGCCTTAAATAATAGAATTTTATCAAAACGACGTAGTTTTGATAAGACGCGGTGGCATTTTTGTAAATACGCGGTGGCATGGTATTTACAAAAATACCACCGCGTCTTATCAAAACTACGTCGTTTTGATAAAATTCTATTATTTAAGAGAGTTCTACTACTTAAGAGGTCTACTCTTGATCCTGTCTGTATATATATATATATACATACACGGTTAGGATCAAGAGCATTCTTCTTAAATAGCATTCCTCCTTAAATAGCATTCTTTTATTAAAATTACGTCGTTTTGGAGGGACGCAGTGATATTTTTGTAAATACAATCCTTACCGTATATATATATATATATATATATATATATATATATATATATATATATATATATATATAATCCGGATCAGGTCCGGACTCCCGGATTTTAACAAAATTCGGACCTTTTTTTTTTTTTGAAACAACTAAAAAAAAATTTATGGATCTAAAATTTTTCCATAATACAGTGTTTTGGGCGTGATTTGGATATCTATACCAAAACATTTCTGTACAGTCTGGACAGACTGTACATACATTGGTTGGTATAGGTATTAAAACCACACCCAAAACACTGTATTATGGAAAAATTTCAGTTCCATAAAATTTTATTTTTTTTAGTTGTTTCAAAAAAAAGTAAAAAAAGAAAAAAAAATTTGGTTCGCATTTTAGGACCTGCCCGGACTCCCGGACAGGATCCATTCTATATATATATATATATATATATATATATATATATATATATATATATATATATATAATTTCAATCCATGACAACCGATTTTCAAGATCACTATTCCACCCACCAACATGTCAGTCGTAGATCAATTAAATGGAAGACTGAGATACAAAAAATATATATACTCGGCCGCTACATGTTGTAGCGGCCTAAATATTTTAATAAAAATCAAATTAACTTGCTAATGTAGGCCACATTGTCAGATATGAAAATAAAAAATGAAATTATCTTTTTTTTATACCAACTGCTACAACTTGTAACGATTTGATCTTATTTATTTTTTTATAACGTGGGCCCATTTTTTCAAATAGAATGATAAAAATAGAATCTATATTTTTTATATATCAACCGCTACGACTTGTAACGGCTTGGTCTCTTTTTTTTTTGGGCGTTGTCCTACTTTGTTGTCCCACTTAGTCAGGAAGATAGATAAAGGACATTTTTTTTCCAACACGAGTAAGAATGGGTCCCTCTTCCCAATTTTGTCATTTTATATGGAGAAAAGTTAATTATATTTATTAGAACCAACCGTAGCGGCTTGGCCTCTTTCTCTCTAACACAAGTGAAGTGAAAATGGGTTCCACTTTTGTCAACTTTATCAAATTTTATAAGAAGAAAAAGGCAATTATTATTAATATTAATAATAATAATAATAATATTAATATTAATTATTGATATTAATATAAAAATAAATAATAATATTAATAATATTTTCTTAGTATGGAATGGAATGGACATAATTGTAATAATAATTGGTAAAAATGGGATAATAATACTCTCCGATAATAATAATAATAATAATAATTTATTTTTTTATTAATATTAATCATTAAGAAAATATTATTAATATTAATATTAACAAAATAATAATAATAATAATAATTATTATTATTATTATTATTATTATTATTATTATTATGCAATGTGAGTATGAGAGTATGATATTCATGTATTAATATTATAAAAAGTAATATTAATATTAATAATAATAATGTGATTATTAATATTAGAAGTACATAGGATAATATTACTACTATCACATAACATTAACTTAAGTACATATGACATGTTCATTTTCATTTGTACAAAAGACAACATAAATAATACAACCGACGCCTATTTTTTGGCTCAGGAATCCCTAGCAATCGATAGTGATTTCACTTATCGTGGTCAGTTTCAAAGCCGCAAATTGCACATTTTCGATGAGGCTTAGAAAGAATAATTTTCTCGAGTGCACTCTTTAATCTAGAATGTTTTTTGCGGCCCTTTGTTGAAAAATAATAGGCAGCAGAAACTCATCTTTTTCTGCTTCCTCCTCTGCATCTTCATTGTCATTATAGTAACCCATATCATGAGGTGGATCTCCAACCGTGCGATCAATGTCGGCGTCTGCCAGTTCAGTAATATTCTCATCCGGATCATACTGGTCAACCAACGATTTTCCTCGTGCATTCAGTTTAAGAACAATTTTGTAACTTCAAACTGAGCAAGCAACTTTGCTTGCTAACTCCTGGTAATCACTCATCAAATGATTATAGCGCATTGCTTGATCTTGTTCGAAGTCAACAACTGTGGAGTTAAAGAGTAATGCTTCACCATTGCTCTTTTTTGCGTCTCTTGTCCACCGATGAATAATCATGCCGCTCGGTATTTCAGAAATACTCTTAAACATGAAATTTCTCAAGACGTGTCTGCATAATTCATCAGAGTGAGAAAACATTTGGTAATTACATGTTACTGACCCCAGCTAACGATTGTTGACGATTTGTTTATATCTTCTACCACTTTCAGTTGCATCTGCAATATACACTGCATAGACCTTAGTATCAGTGACACACAACTCACTAACTTTACTAACATTATATTTCATGGAATCAACGAATTGGAGTTTGAAACATCTAAATATTTCTTTTGTGTACACCTGTGCAGCATGAACTTCCAAAGATGAACCGAATACTGTAAGACCCCAACTTTTTATAAATAAAATCGAATTTTCTCTAATTATTATTCTTGATTAATAAGGTGGTAATTTGATATAATATTTTGGTTATGGGTGAAACGTGCAAAGTTTACAAAATAAGCAAGTGGTTATAAAATATTCATTATTGTCGGAGAATATTCGTTTGGTCGTGAAATATTCTTTTTGTCAGAAATCTCCGTACGACGTCGCAGTCATTTGTGGGCCCTATAACAGAAATCGGTTGGATGAAAGAAAATGACAAAGATTGAGTTTTATAAATAACGGCGTAAATTGTTACCGTTAACACTGTTGGGTTACCTGGTGGTTAAAATACAGTAATATGCGTGATTGCACAGTAGCACACGGTATTGCATAGTATTTTTGAATTATTGATTCGTACGTAAGAAGGCACTACTCAATAATTGTTACAGTAATTACTGTTCATTATTTTATTTTATTGATTCAATAATTGCTGCGTTGATATTTATATTATTATTGTTTTAATAATTGTCACTGCACATTATTTTCCATTATCAGATCAATAATTCATATTATTTGAATAATATTATCAGATAACATTATTGGCAATGTCTAGAAAGTTCTGTCTAAGGAGAGGTTTGGTCACCTAATTGCGCGTCAGTAAGGAGAAATTCTTATTGGAAAGCCCTCTCTTTTCTGGGAACGGCCTGGTTGTCAGTACTGTGATTCTGTAATGTTATTTTTAAATAATTAATTATTGATTATTATGATAAAGAAAATATTCATTTTATGTGGATATAGATGGAGAAAATTTTTAATGTGACAATTGTTGAAAATTAATATTTTATCTTTTTCTGATAAAATAATTCATTTAAATATATTATTTTAATAATATATTAACGGTGATATTTTTACAATGAATGTGGGATATATGAGTATATGAGGAGGAAGAATATTTTTGTGGTATTAAATGTTTAACACATGTTTTGTGTGTCGGTGGACACAATTCTTGACCGAAAATTGATTATAGACTATAAAATCGCCCGTTTGTGGATTTCGGATAATTTCTGTTTGGAATTTGGAAAAACTTCCTTCTGCAAAGTTGTAGATAATGGAATTTCCTATGAAAAAAGCGAGTTTTGAATTTTTCTGACAAAGAGGCTATTTATTGTGAATTATTGAAGTTTCGGAGTTCCGAAATAATTGATTTTTGGAAGTTTTAATTATTATTTTAAAGAAAAACGTTTTCTTGATTGGTGGGCTGCATTAAACATGTGCAAGGTGGCTGATTTCTTTGGTCAAAATGGTGGGCTAAGGAAAATTATATAAATAAATTAATATTTTATTAATTTAGTTTCCTTTGGCGTTCTAGCATTTTCCTATAAATAGAGGGTTAAGTTAGAATTGAAAATCACACCAGAAACAAGTTTTCTCTCTTTCTCTCTCTCTCTCTATATTATCGAGCGTATTCTTGTGAGTATACTTTGAGTGTTGCTATACGGTGCAAGTTTTTGTCAGCACTATACCCTAAATTCAGTCAGAAATACGGTTATTTTGAGGTAAGGGGTGTTGTTTCTTCTTAAATGATATTATCTTCTTCAATATCATTATGCCGAAATATTGTTCTGAACTTTTTATCAATTTGGAACTTTTTCATGTCGGAGTTACTATTCATGAGTTACTATTCACGAGTTACTATTCACGAGTACTATTCACGAAGCGTGATGATGTTTTTGTGAAATTTTTATCTTTTGGTGTCGGAGTTACTATTCACGTATACGGCACTATTCAAGAATACGACACTATTCACTGAAAAATGGAATTTCTTCTTTTTGTCCAAAATATCTATTCTGGATACTAGCTTTGATTGTATCCATGTTTTGATCATTCTTGAATTGTACGCCACTCTGGTTATTTATGAAGTATTTTTGAATGGAAATTGTTTAAAGTACGAATCCTTAATATTTGTTCTTTTGCTTCATTGGATTCGTTTTCTTTAAAATGTTTTTCATCATCCTCAGTTCTAAATGATGATATAATTGAATATATTTGGCCTGTAGTGCAAAGATTAATGATTTTATGATGAATATCTTTGGCCCGTAGTGCAAAGATGAACAGGTGTTGAGATGAACATGACCAACTGGTGATACAAATGAATATCTTTGGTATGTAGTGCAAAGATGATTAAAGATGTATATTGATTGTTGTTACAGGGATGAAATATTGATGATGGACTTTTAAATCTTAGAAGACAGTAGAATTCATTCTCTACGTGACTCTTCTAATGGATTGCTGTTTCCGCTGCATTTGTTGATCTAAAACTTGTTATCTATTATATTTTATCAGATTTTTCCCTGTTGAATACTAACGATAATTTGTTGTATATTATCTTAGTCATAATATTCTTTACTGGGCTAGTTGAGCTCACCCTTTCCTTTTTGTTCCATTTTTCTTCTCAGGAGTTGAGAACATAGCAGGATCGAGTCGGGGTATGGAGTGATGGTTCTAGGAAGATGTTTTAGCAGTCTTCACTATTTCTATAAAATAGTGTTTGAATAATTGTAATGAGGACTTATTTGGGTGTGTATATTGTCTAGAAGGAAATATTTGTATTTAAACTCACAGTTTGTATTGTCGTATTCTATACGACATCTGTATTATTAAAGTTCTAGTTTGCTTTCTGTACCATGTATCTGGAGACTCAGAATGGGTTGGATGGAATGGACCTATTTTGGGGGCGTCATAGTTGGTATCAAAGCTTAGGGATATGATCTCTGGTGGAGATCGGGGAATAGAACTAGGAGGGGAGAGATGAGTAAATCATTCGCTAGTATGTCCTACCTAAGTTTATTTGTTGGTCGGTCATAATATAGGGATATTATGTGATACGTTAATTTGTTTAATTAACCCTTATTTTATGGCAGTATTTAAGAATGGCTGCTGAGAACGTTAACAATGGAGTTTATGAGACGGTGGAACAACCTTTAGTCACAAACCAGGAGAACGTGCAACAGGAAGGCAATACTACTCCTGTAAACAACACTACCAAGCAAACGATGAACGATGGAATGTTTAGGAGCTTTTTGCAGTTCATGCAAAATCAGACGAGGGAGACTCGTGTACAAAATACGGGTGGAAATGATGGCAACGCGCGGTCTGTCACAACCAAGCAGTTTAACGAGTTGGGACCACCAGATTTCCATGGAAAGCCGGATCCGATCAAGGAAAAAATGTGGGTCAAGCAAATTACCAAGATATTCGATGTCTTGGGGTGCATGGAGGAACAGAAGGTTCCATTCGCCACCTTTATGTTTCGTAGTGAAGCAGATTACTGGTGGGAATCTGTGAAACGTACCCAACTAGATGCACTCAACATATCTTGGGAAAGATTTCAGAAACTTTTCAATGACAAGTACTTTCCTGAAAGTATTCGTCATATGAAAGAGGTAGAGTTTATTAGACTCGAACGGAATAACATGACGGTGTCTCAATATGAGGCAAAGTTCGCAGAGTTATCCAGGTTTGCACCTCATTTGGTGGAGAATGAGAAACGCATGACGCGGATGTTTCTGAGAGGTTTAAAACTCGAGATTCGTCAATACCTTATATCTCATAAATTTTCTTTATATTCAGATGTTGTAAACAGAGCTCAGTTGTTAGAGCGAGATAGTGAGTATACTCAACCGAGGGACCACAACCAGGGTCATATCAGTGACAGCAGTCATCAGAACGATGATAACCAGCGAGTAGGAAAGAATACGGACAAAGGCGGTAACCACTCAGGTGGTAATCGTGGACATGATAATAGGAGAGGTGAGTCAAGTAGAAATTTCAGAAAGAGAAGATTCAACAACGACGGGAAGACATCAGCAGCAGCACCAACACTAATAACAAATTCTAGGGGAGGAGAACGACCGCTAGTTAGATGTTACAAATGCGGGAAGGAGGGACATATCAGCCCAAACTGTCCACAACAATCCAAGGTATGTTACAACTGTGGAAAGGAAGGCCACATCGCTCGAGATTGTACTATAGCGAAACCCAGTCCAGCGGGGATGGTGACTCCAAAGGCTGTTCCAGACAAGTCAAAGTCAACGGTTCCTGGAAGAGTGTTTTTCGTGACTGGTCAGAATGCGAGGAACCCGAATGAAGTTAGCACGGGTTAGTTAATTATAAATTCTTACGAAGTTTATACCTTACTAGATACCGGTTCTACCCATTCTTTTATCTCTCTAGTTTGCGCTCAACGTTTGAACTTGACTCCGGAGAAATTAGACTTTGATTTATCTGTTGAAAACTCCATTGGGTGAAACCTTCGTTACATCTACAGTTTATAAATCTTGCATGATCCAAGTTGGCACTATCACATTACCTGTTGATCTTATCTCTTTAAAGATACTTGCTTTTGATATGATTTTAGGAATTGATTGATTAACCACTCATCATGCCAAAATTGATTGTTTTCGTAAGGTTGTTAGTTTTCATATTCCTAACCAACCTGTCATACAAATTCAAACCACTAAACCACTAAAATCAGTCCTTGTCATATCAAACCACAAAGCTATTTATTTATTGAAAAACGAATGTCAAGTTTTCTTAGCCATGTCATGGACTTGAAAAAAAAATACGTCAAATTTGAATGATATTTCTGTTGTTAGTAAATTTCTTGACGTATTTCTTGAAGAATTTTCTGGCCTACTCCTAGAGCATGATATTGAAATTTGTATCGACTTTGAATCCGGTACAAAACCCATTTCTAAAATCTCATATCGAATGGCTCCTATTGAACTTCAGGAGTTAAAAACCCAACTATAGAAGTTGATACCCGAGCCTCTATCTTATGACTTCCTTTGTGGAATGCACCGAAGCCAAACTCTCCGTTGGGGACGTCATATTTGTGCGGTAGTAAACTGATAGGTGCTATTGTGACATGCTATCCAAGATTGGGATATGAGTCACAGTTGAGAGCAACCTAAGTCAGTAATCGAAATACGTAGCTTTTTAGGCTTAGTTGGTTATTATCAAAGATTCGTGGAAAGATTTTCTCAAATCACTACTCCATTAACTCATCTGACTCGTAGAGATACAAAATTCAAATGGAGCAAGGAATGTGGGAAGAGCTTCGAAGAACTCAGGAGGAGACTTATTTCGGCAGATGTTCTGACTATACTGTCTTGGAAAAGCAAACGTGGTAGCTGATGTGTTGAGTAGAAGATCGTATACGAGTATGAGTGTGATATTGTCAAAGACCCATTTTATATAACTTACAAATGATAGATATAGAGTTAAAGACTCTAGGGACTCACGTGATGATATACAAGTAGAACCGACTTTAATCGATAAAGTTAAAAATGTTCAAGCTACACACCGGAGCTGATGAATATGAAGAAGGAGGTACAAGAAGTTGTTATTCCAAAAGCGAGAATTGGTGAGGTGAGAAAAACTCAAACCTTTGATTTATTAGTCCATTTGAAATCCTAGATCGAATAGGAATTATGGCCTATAGACTCGCTTTACAACTAAGTATGACGCGTGTTCATAACGTTTTTTACGTATCGATGTTACGTAAATATGTGGACGACCCGAACCATGTTATTGAGTTAGAACCGGACGAGATAGCCGAAGACTTAACGTATGAAGAGGTGTCTGTCAAGATTTTAGATACGAAGGAGCATGTCTTACGCACGAAGATTATACCACAAGTTAAAGTTTTGTGGAGAAACTATGCTATTGAGAAAATGACCTGGGAGTTGGAAACGGAAATGAAAGCGAGGCATCCTCATCTTTTCGAAACACCAGGTACGTACGTCAATTTCGAGGACGAAATTTCGTAAAAAGGGGAGGTTGTAAGACCCCAACTTTTTATAAATAAAATCGAATTTTCTCTAATTATTATTCTTGATTAATAAGGTGGTAATTTGATATAATATTTTGGTTATGGGTGAAACGTGCAAAGTTTACAAAATAAGCAAGTGGTTATAAAATATTCATTATTGTCGAAGAATATTCGTTTGGTTGTGAAATATTCTTTTTGTCGGGAATCTCCGTACGACGACGCAATCATTTTTGGGCCCCATAACGGAAAACGGTTGGATGAAAGAAAACGACAAAGATTGAGTTTTATAAATAACGGCGTAAATTGTTACCGTTAACACTGTTGGGTTACCTGGTGGTTAAAATACAGTAATATGCGTGGTTGCACAGTAGCACACGGTATTGCACAATATTGTTGAATTATTGATTCGTACGTAAGAAGGCACTACTCAATAATTGTTACAGTAATTACTGTTCATTATTTTATTTTATTGATTCAATAATTATTGCGTTGATATTTATATTATTATTGTTTCAATAATTGTCACTGCACATTATTTTCCATTATCAGATCAATAATTCATATTATTTGAATAATATTATCAGATAACATTATTGGCAATGTCTAGAAAGTTCTATCTAAGGAGAGGTTTGGTCACCTAATTGCGCGCCAGTAAGGAGAAATCCTTATTGGAAAGCCCCCTCTTTTCTGGAAACTGCCTGGTTGTCAGTATTGTGATTCTGTAATGTTATTTTTAAATAATTAATTATTGATTATTATGATAAAGAAAATATTCATTTTATGTGGATATAGATGGAGAAAATTTTTAATGTGACAATTGTTGAAAATTAATATTTTATCTTTTTCTGATAAAATAATTCATTTAAATATATTATTTTAATAATATATTAACGGTGATATTTTTACAATGAATGTGGGATATATGAGTATCTGAGGAGGAAGAGTATTTTTGTGGCATTAAATGTTTAACACATGTTTTGTGTGTCGGTGGACACAATTCTTGACCGAAAATTGATTATAGATTGTAAAATCGTCCGTTTGTGGATTTCAGATAATTTATGTTTGGAATTTGGAAAAACTTCCTTTTGCAAAGTTGTAGATAATGGAATTTCCTATGAAAAAACGCGAGTTTTGAATTTTTCTGACAAAGGGGCTATTTATTGTGAATTATTGAAGTTTCGGAGTTCCGAAATAATTGATTTTTGGAAGTTTTAATTATTATTTTAAAGAAAAACGTTTTCTTGATTGGTGGGCTGCATTAAACATGTGCAAGGTGGCTGATTTCTTTGGTCAAAATGGTGGGCTAAGGAAAATTATATAAATAAATTAATATTTTATTAATTTAGTCTCCTTTGGCGTTCTAGTATTTTCCTATAAATAGAGGGCTAAGTTAGAATTGAAAATCACACCAGAAATAAGTTTTCTCTCTTTCCCTCTCTATATTATCGAGCGTATTCTTGTGAGTATACTTTGAGTGTTGCTATACGGTGCGAGTTTCTGTCAGCACTATACCCTAAATTCAGTCAGAAATACGGTTATTTTGAGGTAAGGGATGTTGTTTCTTCTTAAATGATATTATCTTCTTCAATATCATTATACCAAAATATTGTTCTGAACTTTTTATCAATTTGGAACTTTTTCATGTCGGAGTTACTATTCATGAGTTACTATTCACGAGTTACTATTCACGAAGCGTGATGATGTTTTTGTGAAATTTCTATATTTTGGTGTCGGAGTTACTATTCACGTATAAGGCACTATTCAAGAATACGGCACTATTCACCGAAAAATAGAATTTTTTCTTTTTGTCCAAAATATCTATTCTGGATACTATCTTTGATTGTATCCATGTTTTGATCATTCTTGAATTTTACGCCACTCTGGTTATTTATGAAGTATTTTGAATGGGAATTGTTTAAAGTACGAATCCTTAATATTTGTTCTTTTGCTTCACTGGATTCGTTTTCTTTAAAATGTTTTTCATCATCCTCAGTCCTAAATGATGATATAATTGAATATTTTTGGCCTGTAGTGCAAAGATTAATGATTTTATGATGAATATCTTTGGCCCGTAGTGCAAAGATGAACATGTGTTGAGATGAACATGACCAACTGGTGATACAAATGAATATCTTTGGTATGTAGTGCAAAGATGATTAAAGATGTATATTGATTGTTGTTACAGGGATGAAATATTGATGATGGACTTTTAAATATTAGAAGACAGTAGAATTCATTCTCTACGTGACTCTTCTAATGGATTGCTGTTTTCGCTGCATTTGTTGATCTAAAACTTGTTGTCTATTATATTTTATCAGATTTTTCCCTGTTGAAGACTAACGATAATTTGTTGTATATTATCTTAGTCATAATATTCTTTACTGGACTAGTTGTGCTCACCCTTTCCTTTTTGTTCCATTTTTCTTCTCAGGAGGTGAGAACATAGCAGGATCGAGTCGGGGTATGGAGTGATGGTTCTAGGAAGATGTTTTAGCAGTCTTCACTATTTTTATAAAATAGTATTTGAATAATTGTAATGAGGACTTATTTGGGTGTGTATATTGTCTAGAAGGAAATATTTGTATTTAAACTCACAGTTTGTATTGTCGTATTCTACACGACATCTGTATTATTAAAGTTCTAGTTTGCTTTCTGTACCATGTATCTGGCGACTCAGAATGGGTTGGATGGAATGGACCTATTTTGGGGGCGTCACAGTTGGTATATTCATTTTTCCGATGTTTCGTTATGTAGTAGACCTTCCTCTTTTTGATAAAGTTTTTTTCTATAGTCTTCTTACTTTGCACTACAAATTCTTTCATACCTGTTGAAGCATTAACGTACCCATCAAAAAAATGATTCATGCTTTCGCTTCTTCTGGTGGTTGTCATTCCCGCGACAAAATATCTCTTTGTATATGAAGGAATCCATTTCTCTCGTACATCATACAAACTTCCAAGCCACTCATTGTTATACAATTCATAGTTCCTTATCAGAATATGCCAACGCTCTTCAAACTCCCCGATGGACAATGAATTATACCCACAATTGTTAAAATGATCTTTGAATGATGGGTGCTCAGAATAAACATGATGCAATTTCTTAGGAAACTTATTGCTAATATGCCAAGAACACAATAAATGATAAATAGAAGGGAGTACCGTAGCAATATCATAACTCATGGCTTTATCTATGACGCCCTCAAATTCGAATACTTTTAACCCATAGATATTGTGCTACACGGTAATACTAACTATACATTCAGTCTAATGAAAACAACATCAAGATGAATATACTTACTAAATTCTTATTACAATAATAATAAATCTTTCTCATGTTATGTTAATCATTACATTCTTCATTGTCATAGTATAAGTTCATACAAATATACTAGTCTATTACAGGATAATCTACTTATCACTCTTGGCTTTATCATTATCATATAATTCAAGCAATAAGTGAGCATAACTAGCTCAACAAGTCTAACAATATATAATATAACCACCACATCAAGAATCATATGATTTATCTTCATTATATGAACAAATAGTTATGAAGTAGTATGAACAATCAAAATAGCACCTTTCATTCTCTTAAAACAATTCCAGAGTACATACAGTAACCTAAGAATTCTGAGCAGGTCAAAAGACCATGAACATTCTCTTTGGTTTTTATTCATGAAAAGGACAATCTGGCACTAAGACCGTAAGTTCGATATATCTTACGAGCACTTCTAGGTGATCAACTTATAGTACTCTATGTTGATCACACTACTACAAAACAGTAAATAGATAACGTGTAAAAAACGTTGTGGTTGCTATCCCAGAAATGTCGTATTTAAGGGTGTTGTCTATTTGACACCTTTTATACAACGTTTTTAAAACGTTGTAGTTTGACACATTATACAACGTTTTTTTTAAAAACGTTGTAGATTTGTTTTCCAAAAATTATTAGATGCTTGAAAACGTTGTAAATGGTATGATTCCACAACGTTTTCTAGCTAAAAATGTTGTAGTTTAATATATCAGACAACGTTTAGACATATTTACACAACGTTTAGAATGTGTAATCTATTTAGACAAATTTATATAACGTTTTTAAAACGTTGTATTGTGACTTAAAAATGTTGTAATATATGCATATAAAAAATTATAGCTAAAAATGTTGTTGTTCACCTATATTACCAGTGCATCTGCAATCTGCTTATGCCATGATAGATAGCTAAAAAAGGTCTAAATTCTCATTTAAATTTAAAGCCAAAATGTATCAACCATTCAAAATACATCCCAATAATATCATTCATTTACAATTTTAAATTACTACATGCGATAACCCCAAAATAGGTCCATTCCATCCAACCCATTCCGAGTCACCAAATATAAGGTACAGAAAACAACTACAACTTTATTACAACAATTGTCGTGCAAAATACAACAACACATATACTATGAATTTGGATACAAATATATATATACCAACTGTGACTCTCATCCCAATCTTGGATAGCACGTCACAATGACACCTTACATAAAGGTATAGTCAAAAACTGTTTTAGAAATTAGAATCTTTGGGAAGTGCTCAATGAAACCTTCGTACATGGGAGGCCATACTTCTAGGTTATGATAGATATCATATGGCCACAGAATTATCCTTGGTTGACCCAATAGACCCCAAAGAAAAACGAGAAGATTACTATCATATTCTTCCCAATGGTGAGTCTTCTCTTGACTTATCATTATCTCCACTGTCTCAAATTGAGAATTATACTTCAAACAAACACCAAGATTATATAGGTAGTGCTCGTAAATATACTCAGCAAGTGGACGAGCACAACCCTGTCTTATGATGACACGAGGTTGTGTGTAATTAGACATCTTGTATGATAGTGGCAAAACACCCTTCCAACGTTGGGTTCGCCTCTCCCTATATGATTTACCAAATATAACTACTAAAAGATGTATACAACACACTTGTCTATACTGTTTAGGGAGAACTCCACAGCTAGAGACCACCGTTCTATTCCCTTGTTATCCCTGCTCGACCCAGCTACACTTTTATTACCTGAAAAGAATTGTGAAGCAAAAGGGTGAGCACAACTAGCTCAGTAAAGAATATCATGACTAAAGATAATTAAATTATCAATAACCTTCATCAATAACAAATCAGAGATTTAGAACATATGGTAGATGATAAAAATTTCAACCATAGTTGCAACGAAACGAACAATCCATTAGAAGAGTCAAATAGACAATACAGTCTATTATCTTCTCCATATTAAAAGTCCACCAATAATGTTTTATCCCTGTAACATCAATCAACAGTTCCTTTCCACAATTATATGAATATCTCATAATCATAATTGTGATTCTAAATTCTTCTTCGTACCCAGGACGAATATAATTTTCATCACATGTCTTTACCTGAAACATCAAAGATCATGATTATACCAAATCACAGTTCTTGTTCATAATCATACTAATAAATTCATCTTTGCACTACGGGCCAAAGATATTCATCCACAGTTCATCTTCACACCACTGGCCAAAGATATTCAACAACAGGTCATCTTTGCATTATGGGCCAAAGATATTCATTAACAGTTCATCTTTGCACTACTGGCCAAAGATATTAATCAATAATTCATCTTTGCACTACATGCCAAAGATATTCCTCAACAGTTCATATTTGCACTACAAGCCAAGTATATTCATCAACAGTTCATATTTGCATTACAGGCCAAATATATTAATATCTCAAAGAAATATATAATCATTTCAGAATTTATATAAACAATAATTATAACCATGTTGATCAATTCACCTTTGTATTTAAGCTAAAGATATTCGATTATAAATTCAATGGTCATGATCATACCAGTCACAATTCAACTTTTCACTACTGACCAAAGAGAACCCTAGTCATGATCATATCAATAATCTACTCATCTTTACACTCCAGTGAAAGAGAATTTTAACATCAGGGTTATAAAAATATTATATATGATAATAAAATCAATATAATCAATATATAGTTTTAATCTCCAGAGTAATATTCATAAATCAACTATAATTTGGTTAGAAAAAAAACTAATTTTGTAGTGAATAGTAACTCGTGAATAGTAACTCATAAATAGTAACTCATGACTAGTAACTCTGACACAAAAAGGTAGAAATTCCATAATAAAATCTATACCAATATTTCTGTATAATGATATTGAAAGAATAACATTTCTTAAACTTATAAATAATTTATTTTAATTGTTTACACTTTACTAAATAATGCATTTAATCATCATAAAATGTCAAACTTATAAGATTTCATCACCAATAACTAAAACCCTCATCAAAAATCTGCATATACCACATATATGATTCTCAAGCCATAAAATTATATTTTTTAATTTTCTTCCTTCACATAACATATTTAACTCATTTATTCATAAATAGTCCATTTTTATGAAAAATACCAAATCAGTACCAAAAATATTTTTTTCTGGGATTTAGCAGAATATAGTCTCATATTGAACATATATTTTTCTTAGAATTTTTAAAATTCATTTACTATTTTTCATATGGCCAAAACCGCCGAATATTTAGACATTTATCATAAATTGTACTTTTATCCAAAAAATCCGAAATTTACAGAGTACACTGATATTATATAGATGTACTCCCAATAAAAATTTCATCAATTTTGGAGTTAACCACAAGGAATTATAAGCGGTTATTTTTAAAATAGTCTTTTCTCATAAAATTCATAACTCTTAATCTATACATCCAAAAATCACCATTTTTGGACACAATCAATAAAACTCATCAACATATCATTTCAAATTTTTCCAAAATTTTCTGAAGGTCAGAAGAAGTATGAATTGAAAAACATAATAACCCTTAAAATCTCTTACTATCTCTTACTATCCTTTACCTCAAAAGAGCAGCACTTTTGACTGGATATCAGATATGACGCTGAAGGAAACTTGTACTGAAGAATAATAACTCACCAAGTATCTAAATACTCACAAAATACACTCGATAATCTAGAGTTAGAAAGAGAGAAAACTTGTTTCTGGTGTGATTTTCAATTCTAATTTAGCCCTTTATTTATAGAAAATTTTTAGCAGACTTGACTTGCAACCTGATGACTTTACCTGCTACTATTCCCACCCACCACATTTGAAATAAAAATCAGCACATTTCTTTACCAACCATAAGTGGGGTCCACTCAATTCTAGAATTTTCCATCAAAATGCTAAATTCGGATACTTCAACAATTTCTGAACCATTCACATCTTAAAATTCATAACAAATCATACGTTCATTTTTAACGGTTCAAAATTTGTGGACATATACTTAACTTATATATGTATAACATATCCAAAAATTAAAACGATCCAACGGTCGGATTAAAAATTATAACTCACGCAATATATCTCAAAAACACTGGTTTAATTTTTAATATCTTCATTCTGACAAAAATACTGATAAAATACCTTAACATTAATTCCTTCATTTATAACCACATAAATAAATCCATCATTTATATCCACATCAAATAAATATTTCCTTATCATATAAATTAATAATTAATTATTCACAAATAATATTATCGAATCACAATTATGACAACCAGGTCGTTCCCAGGAAAGAGGGGGCTTTCCAATAAGAATCTTTCCATACTGGCGCGCAATTAGGTGACCAAACCTCTCCTCGACAGAACTTTCTAGACATTACCAATAATGCTATCTAATAATATTATTCGAATAATATGAATTATTAATCTGATAATGGGAAATACTGTGTAGTGATAATTATTGAACAACAATAATATAAAATTTCAACGTAGCAATTATTGAATCAATAAAATAAAATATTGAACAGTAATTTCTGTAACAATTATTGAGTAGTGCCTTCTTACGTAAGAATAAATAATTCAAAAATACTGTGTAATACCGTGTGCTACTGTGCAACAACGCGTATTACTTTATTTTACCAACCGGGTATTCCAACAGTGTTAACAGTAACGATTACGCCGTTATTTATAAAAACTTAAACTTGTCATTTTCTTCATCCGACAATTATTCTGTTATGGGGCCCACAAATGGCTGCGCCGTCGTACGAATATTCCCCGACAAAAAGAATATTTCACAACCAAATGAATATTCCCCGACAACAATGAATATTTTATAACCATTTGCTTATTTTACAAAATTTGCACATTTCACCCATAACCAGAGAATTATATCAAATTAATACCTTATTATTCACAATAATAATTAGAAGAAATTCGATTTTATTTATAATAAATTGGGATCTTACACTACATCCACAAAATATATACCAAACTATCCATATATACATCTCAAATTCACTTTTCAATATAAATTACTACTATATTATACCAAACTATCCATATATTACATTGTATTTTATTTGCTGTCATGATGTCCATGGTTTCTCTTAGAGCTGCTGGAACAGGTGCCTCAGCCAAGGAATGCAGCACAAGCTCCTAACTTCGATTTGAAAACATATTGCTTCTGTCATTGACAACCTGAGTAGTAACTGTAAAAAAATACATATCTTTATGCCACAATGACAAATTCAAAGACCTTGACAAGGAAATAATTAGAAAATTAAATTTTATATAATGTTGACATCTAACTCAAAATTACCTTTTCTCCTTCATTTTTCCAATCGCAATACATATAAATCAACCAGTAATTGCACAAACCAAAGTCTTGTTTGTAGTTTCATCTGTGCTAAAAATCATCACTGCCATCCCATGCACATTCACCAACATCAGGATGTACAGATCACAATTCCAACTTGTGAAAAATGTACAAACTATCAACATCAGTATGAAAGTAAGAAGCTGCTATACCTTCTGCTCTATGACCCTGACAACTGCTTCCCGGATTGTAGTAGTGTTATACACTCGAGCATATGCCACATTCTCCAAAATATCAGCAACCACATTTAATCCATACCTGCAACAGATATTATGAATAGTCAGTGATAACATCCAACATATAAGAATTACAGTTGAACGTAATATAAGAAAGTCTAATGGCTAAATAAGAATTAGAATCTCAAAAGATTACTACAAGCAAGCAAGCAGAAAATGGATCCCATAAACTTTATGATGCCTAGACTAAAATCAGAATCAAACACATATATTTGCCTGTTTAAGTCACTAACCCCTTCATACTGGCTCCAAGGTGGTTTTGTTGTAGCCATTTCCAGAACAGTGCACTCAAGGCTCCAAATATCAACAACAAGGTGGTTACCATTTGCATTCTTTATAACCTGAGCGATTGGTGGAAGAAAGAGATGAGAATTGTACAAAAAGAGCATATGTACTAGATCAGGCATGACCAAAAATACATCCTAACCTCATGCGCCATCCAGCAAGGGCTTCCTTTCAATGACAGTGGACACGCTTGCCATGTGATCTGCAAATTTGAGTAGTCATCAAGACTTTCATGAGAAAGCTAAATCTTTATGTGCAACTTTAACGCCAAGTTTTTTCTTTTTCGTTTTTCCTCTTAAATAAAGTGCAACCTTAAGGTTAAGTTCGAGTATCTGTTGATCTTTGGTACTAAAACGGTTATCATCCAGGAATTTCTAACTTCATATGAGGGGTGTAACAAATTTTATTTTGTTCATAATATTCCCCATACTAATTTTTTTATACATTCTCTCTCTAAATTTTTTAATCTCTCTAGAAACAAACCACATGCTTTTAAAATCAAAACTAATTAATTACTAACAAAATACATAAAATTAGATATTACATATTTTTTTATTAGTCATCAGTAATATTTAATTACGTGATTAGAAAAAAAAAGGATACATAAAATTACTGTATATATCATGAAATGACGCAATACATCATGAAATGACGCATATAATAGAAGATGAGATGTGGACTAGGATCATGCCTTAGTGGCAGCAACGCATGCCAATGACGTGGCAAAAATCTATTCGTTCTAGTTAATTTAAGTTGACCCGCCAGTTTGTAAACCAAATTGCCAGATCTAACTCAAAGTATGTGAACTGGATTATCCGGTACATTAAATTATTTGTCTGATCCGATATACAAAGAAAATAAATTTACTACTGATACTCGACTTACTGGTTCCTTTTAAAGCATGTATTGGGTGTTTTCTTGTAAAAGTAACCTGATGAAGATAGAAATGTGTACATTATATTTTTCAAGAGAGGGTTAAAGTTGTTGCATTCGTTTAATACTCAAAGTAGTTATTTTTCATTGTCAACAAAAACTCAATCTATTCTTTCATTTATTTTTCAGATGGAAGTCTGTGGCTACACTTACATGCTTTGCCATTCTAAAATCTGCCAACTTGACGAGGCCATTTGGGTCAACAAGTATATTTGCTCCTTTAATATCTCTACAAATGGCATACAACACAAAGAAATGATAGTATGATTAGTTAAGTAAAAGTACAACCTAAAAGAAAGCAGCTTTTCATAAAACAACAAACGAAAGTAAGAAAACTTCATTAAATGGACAAAAACTTGGTAACACAATTCACCTATGCACAATATTTTTTAGCGTGCAAGTATGCAAGCCCAGACAAAATCAGTTGAGTATAACTGCGGATCGCTAATTCACCAAGTTGTCCATATTCTCGGAGAAGCTTATAGATGGAGCCACCAGAAATATATTCCAAATATATATAAAGTTTATCATCCACCTGTTCAAAAATCACAAGTTTGGAGTAAGACTATAAAATTGTAAGTGTCAAACGGAAATAATACTATTAGATGTGCACATTACTACTTAACAACTACACTAGAACATTAAAACCTAGAGGAAAATGACAACAACACTACATATTCAACAGTCAAATTCCAGAACATTTATAAGCAGACAACCAAAACATTTAATTGCTTTATTGTTATAAAAAGTATTCAAATAAATAAGAGAATGAAACTGAACTATAATTATATTAAATCATAATCCCTAAGGATGGTTGTTGAAGCTGAATGAAAACTAGGTCACGAATTATATAATTATAATCGTCCTCATGCTCCAGAAGGTCAGTAGTTTTTTCTTTTGAGAAATATTAAAGCAGCACTAGGACAGTTGTTTACTCGTAGTTTACACTTATATCTTCCTAGCGATGAAACTTTGGTAGAAGTCTCCCATATATAACAAAAGAAACATTATAAGGCTATGTTTGTTTAGGTACATGCCAGTTGAAAATCGACGCTAACTGTTCTCCAAAACGAATGTTCTCAAATGCAGAGGAAAACACTCCAGATTCCACTAGAACTCGATAATTAATATAGTGTACACCAATTGCCAAATTCTCAAAGGCTTTGTTTACGAGTTTAGAGCATGGGATTGAACAGTTAGTCCTTTTTAAAATAAACAAGATTTCTATAGTTAATAAAACCTTTACTTGAAAAATCAAAGTGAGTATCAATTGCCAATTTTAACCAAAAAAATAATGATACTGTATTGCACAACTGCAAAAAATAATTGAATCAAAACCCTAACAAATAAATGAAGGGAGAACAATGACTAATACAAAAAGAAAACAACCTACCGGTGGACCACCGTAATGCATAGGCCCTAGACCCATAAATTGACCCGGAACTCCACGACCCCATCATGGGTCCATACCCCTGCAACTCCACCATTGCCCTCTCCGTAGAACCCATTGTCCCAACAAATTGGGTCAGCTGCGAAAGTGCCGCCACCGCAGCTGCCGGATTCATCCCCGGAAAACATTAATGAAGATCCCACCCGGCCTGGCTTGTTGAGGGTAATACGCATTCTGCTGATGCTGCAACTAAACTTGCCCCTACCCCTGCCCTAACTAGGAGGTCCCACCGGACTCACTCGCTGGCAATGGGGCTTCCGAAATCCCGATCGATTTAATGTGCCCAACCGATTCGGGTTGTGAAAAATGTTATTCTTGGTGCTGATAAGCATTGCTGTAATAATCGTACTGCTGGTGTGGTTGTGGTTGTGATTATTGAGAGTGTTGTGGGTTTCCAGAGGATATATAGCCACCACCCCTACCAGGGAAACCCATAAGTTTAAAATCAGAGAAAGAAGCGGTAGGGAGGAAGCTGAAAATGACTCAAAAAGGGAGTCCATATGGAAAGGAAAAAAACAAACAAATGCTTGTGTACCTAAAATCTGTAGATGGATCTCCTTCCACTGCCATCCCATCTCCTTCCGCTGCCCATATATTAAATCATGAAACTCTTCTTCTGGAAAGGAAAAAAGTGAACAATTCTTGAGGAAATGCAGCAGTTTATCAAGGAAGAGGCTAGGGTTTCAAGATCTGCTCTACAGCAAGAGCACTAGGGTTTCAAATGGATCGGTGATAATAAGTTGAAGCCAAATGATTTGCTTACCATTCTTTGTTTCTATACTGGTGAAACCACTTCCGTTCTCCCAGTTCCTAATTTGTACTTATCAGTAGTGGGTGAAAGAGCGCTCGATGTTTTAATTTTAAGTTTTCATTTAGGCACGATTTTTTGATCCGTTTTTTTTTACATTTGATAACGTTTTTTTTAAACGTTATCTATTTAAAATCAAAAATTGACCTTATAAATAGATAACATTTTTTCATATGTATCTACAATGTTTCGTTAAAAAAATATTGTGAAAAAATACTACAATGCTTTTTATAAAAATGTCATCTTTTAAGTATTGTCTTTTTATGGTTTTGTACTAGTGTCAACACTCATTCGTTAAACGTATTTACGTTTAAGTTTTGACAATCTCGTGTGCCTATCGAGTAAATGACGTAAAACACCTTTGTTTATTCATACTCAAGCTTACCTTTGAATTCGTACCAAACAATTGGCTTAGGATAGCGTTATCTATATAATAAAACACAACCAATTTTGAATTCTTTCCTACTTAAAAAGTTGAGAAACCACAACAACGTTTCAGATTTAATCTCACTTAATCTAAAGGCTCATGTTACGTCTGAGACTAAAAAAATCCCTCCCAAACTTTCCCTTACACACGCTACCCATCTCTGATCTTTTCGCCCAAATCTTTTCTCTCTCTGACTCTCTGTGGAATTTGGGCTAAAGGAAAACTCACCCTTACATGCTACCCCCCAGATCTCTGTGAATAGCGAGAGCACTTCCGTCGGAGGAAGGAGAGGTCGCACTTCCGTCGGAGGAGGGAGAGGTCGCACTTCCGTATCGTCATCAGGAAAACTAAACTCCTCTGCTGCCCCCCCCAGGTTTAATCATCTCTTTCCATGTAATCTGTTAATTTGGTGTCTATTTCCATGTTATTTTTAGCTTTCTTTCTTTTTAGAAAAAATTGATCTGCATTAGTCAAGTTAGGTTTGCAAACTGCTAATTTTCAAGTGTTTGAGTTTATGGTAATTTGTTTTCTTTTCAATTTTTTTTTACTTTATTACTTCTTTCTTTTTGGGGGGTTTATTTGCTTATTTTGAAGGCAACCAAAAAAGGCAGCTCATTTTGAAGGTAACCAAAAAAGGCAAAGATAGACCGTTTGAGTTTATTTGCTCTTTTGGGGGGGTTCAAGTATTCTTCCATAAGAACAAAAAGGCAGAGAGAAATACAATTTTGAAGCTTTACAAAAATTATAGTTCAAACTGTGATTATTCAGAATTTTTCTTCAATTATTTTCAAGTTTGGATTTTTGTGAGCTCTTGATGCAAGTGTTGGCCGCCACTCAGACACCAGGGGAGGCAGGCATGAATTGCTTTTAAAGAACTGCAAGAAAATTTACTTGGGCACTTGAGGTAGGTGTTAGAAATTTTCAATAAAATCTAAGCTTATTAATCAACAGATAATTAGATTTGAATTCCCATATCTTCATGATAATATAAATATTATATAACTATTATTACTTTTATTTAGAAGTTTCATTTATACTTCTACTTCTAGGATGTCAAGAACATGGACATTGAGAATATACTTATTCTATCGAGTGATCAACTTTACCGGATGGACTATATGGACTTTGTGCAGGTGCCTATATATTTTAGAAATGTGCTAATTATTTATAACACCTGAACAGAATCACATTGACAGAAATGCTGATATTACAGTTTCTTTCGTACCTGTGGGAGACAAGTTTGTTGTATTTTTAAATTGTCACCCAGGAATATTATGCTTCCAGTCTAATGTCCTCTTATAGATTTTTTTCTTCTTAGTATTAAGAGTTAAATGATATCAAATATCTTCTTAAGTTTATAGTTATTTCTTCTGATGTAGAAAGGAGAAGAGATAGAAACAAAAAGTTTACAGCCTTTATATTTGTCAGTCGTGCATCCGAGTATGGATTGATGAAGATTGAATTCTGTTTGTCAGGAAGGTTTATTAGTAATTTGTTTTAAATGGATGACCAAAAGAAAAAACAACCAGCCTTCTCCAAGGTCGAAGAGCTTCATCCTACAACTCATGGGCTTAACCTAACTTTAAAGGTTGAAAGCTCAAAATTGATAATGCAGAGAGGTCAACGACGCCAAATGCGTCAGCATGCTTGGTAGGTGACGAGAATGGAATGATTATCTTCACAGCCAGAAACGATCAGGGTATGATTTATTGTTGAAGTTACTCGAAGGCATTGTCATTCATTAAAATTGTAATTCCTTTCTAGGAGGATACTTTAGCACACCTTAGTAGATTTCTATTTTGTAGCCATCTTCACCCTAAGATTTAAAATTTATTTTTTTAATCGAAATAATATATTCTTCAATTGTTTTATTTGTTTGATCGAAGTTATTGTTAACACGAGAATCAAATTGTGCAGGGGGGTATGTCTATAAAGCTGTTGGAGGCAGGGAAACATTTTCTTCAAGGTGACTACGTTTAAAACCAAAACTGCAATATATATGTATACATGTTGAATGCTCATATCCTGTTTAATTTGAATGAGTAAAAGTTATTAAATTGTTATGGTCTTTTTGTTTTTTATGTTCCTTTTTGTGTATTTTTTTGCATTAATTTTTAATTTTAGGCAATTTTGTGTATCAAATTTGTTAATTGTGACGCATTATTTGCAGAAGTTGGAAAATGTAATGCCAATTAACTCAAAAATTGTGGTATTTTAAAAATTATTAGATTGAAATTTGGGTTTTCCATATTATTTGTAAAATTTGCGGTTCATAGGAATTGACCGAATCGATTGCTGGGCTTCTCAATAGAATTCAAACTTTGAAACATGTAATCTCAAGTAACAGTTGGCCTATAATTTTTAATTCAATTCTCTTCTATTATGAACTTCACCATGCTGTTGTTGGCATCTTACTACTATCAAGGATAGTGCCATCTGGTGCTTCCTAAGAGTGGAAGCCTTTAAATTGTGTTTCTTATGTTAATAGTTTGGTCATCACTTTTTGATAATATTAGTGTGAGAAAACTTTGGTTCACATAGAAACATCAACCGGGTTGTGGTTACTTAATTGATAACATTTTCTCTCTTTCAATTTTTTTTTAATTTTTGCATGGTTTCCTACAGTGCCTTATTCCAAGGTTGACTTAAAAAAAATTTAGTCGTCGAGGTTTGAAAAAATTAATGGCATTGCGGGGCTTTGTAATAGAATTTGATGTAATATACATCAGTTGTAAGACCCCAATTTTTATAAATAAAGATGAATTTTCATAATTATTATTTTTGAATATTATGGAATAAAATTGATAAAATATATAGTTGTGGGTAATATTTATAAATTTTGCAAAGTACGCAAGTTGTTATAAAATATTCGTTTGGTCAGGGAATATTCTTTTTGTCGGGGAATATTCGTACGACGGCACAATCATTGGTGGACCCCACAATGGAAGTATTGTTGTAGTTAGAAAACGATAAAATTATCTTTCTATAAAATAACGGCGGAGGTGTTACCGTTAAAACTGTTGAACTACTCGGAAGTAAAAGTACAGTAATACGCGTTGTTGCATAGTAGCACACGGTATTGATTATTGATGCTTACGTGAGAAGTCACTCAGCTATACTCAATTATTGCTACAGTAATTGCTGCATCATATCTCTTATATTATTGATTCAATTATTGTCACAGTATCATCTGTATAATATGTTATATTATCTAAACAATAATTGAGACGACAAGTTATAAATGATTAATAATTGTTGAAAGATTAAATATGTGTTGATTAAAAAAAAATATAAAATGATTTCTGGTAATTTTTATTCAATCCTTGATGTATATAAAGAGTCTATTATTAGACGTTTGTGGTAAGTTTAATTATTTATGGGGGGCCATATGTCATCATCTAAAAGTCTCTTTCATAAATAGTAATTACTTTCGTAAATAGTAATTACCTTCGTAAATAGTAATTACTTTCGTAAATAGTAATTACCTTCGTAAATAGTAATTACCTTCGTCAATAGTAATTACCTTCGTCAATAGTAAATACTTTCGTAAATAGTAATAAATCTTCTATAAATAGAGGCCTAGGGCTTCATTATTTTTCACGAATTCGTTCAAGCTATAGAGAGAGAAAGTATAGAGAGAGTAATAGAGAAAGAAGAAGAGTATTCGGTTACTACACTACTGCAGTATTCAATCTCCTAATACGGTAAGGGGTGTTATTCTTTCTTCTTGAAGAGAACTTATGTTATTCCATTCTTTGTTATTCTGTTGGAATAACCTGTAAAAGTGGCATACCCTATACATGACCTGTATACGCGGTGTACCCTATACTTGGTGAAATCCTTATGTTATTCCATTTCTTATTATTCTGTCGGAATAACCTGTATACGCGGTTTACCCTATACTTGGTGACATTCTTCTATTATTCTGTTGGAACATTCTGTCTGTGTGTTTTACACCGGACCTGGTTCCGTCTTTATTATTCTGTTGGAATATCCTATCTGTGTGTTTTACACCGGATCTGGTTCCGTCTTTATTATTATTCTGTTGGAATATCCTATCTGTGTGTTTTACACCGGATCTGGTTCCGTCTTTATTATTCTGTTGGAACATCCTGTCGGTGTGAATTTCACCTGACCTGGTTCCGTTATTTATTATTCTGTTGGAATAACCTGCATGTGCGATCTATCGCATGCATGGTGATTTCTTTTGTTATTTCATTCTTTATTATACTCAGTTGGTTAAAACTTTAACTTCTATACTCCATGAAATTAGTAGAATATCCTTGATATTTGCGCTTCATCCAGTGTCCTTTCATGAAAATATTCTTCTGATCATTCTTGAATTTTACACCACAAAACAGTATCTTGTTGACAATTTGGACGTTAATAATTTCTTGATAAAATAATTCTTGAACTTGTTTTATTGAATGATTATATCATTGTCATCATCCTCATGTTTATATTTTGTTGAAAGTCATCTGTGGCCTGTAGTGCATAGATGGACTTGGTATGATTATGACCAGGGATTATTCGGTGTAATCATGACCGTAATATTACAAGTGATGTAAAATTAAAAATCCTCATTGGCCCGTAGTGCATTGATGGACAGTTGTTGGCATGATCATGACCACTAATGAATACACAAATATTCTTGGCCGTAGTGCATGAATAATTGTGGTCGTGATACTAAAGAATATACTTGGCCGTAGTGCGGGGGTGATTCGATGATGTGGAATATTTATTCAGCTGAGTCTCAGCCATAACGATGATGAAAAACCTTTTAAATCATAAAAGATAGTAGCTTTTATTTTCTACTTGACTCTTTTAATGGATTGCTGGTTCCGTTGCAGTTAAACTTGATGTTTATTATATTTTATCAGTTTAACACTGTTGAAGGCTAATGATAATTTATTCTGCATTATCTTAGTCATAATATTTCTTACTGGGCTAGTTGAGCTCACCCTTTCTTTCACTGTTCTCTTCAGGAAATGAGAATATAGCTGGGACGAGTCGGGGAGCGGAGTGATGGACCAGAGAATAGTATTAATAGTCCTCATTATTCTGTTAAATAGTGTGACAATAATTGTATTGAGGACTCCTTTTGAGTTTGTATGATCTCTAGTAGACAATTATTGTATTCAAACTCACAGTTGTATTTTGTTGTATTATGCACGACAGTGGTATTAGTAAGTTGTATTTGAATTCTGTACCATGTATCTGACGACTCAAGATGGGTGATGTATACCTAATTTTGGGGGCGTCACAGTTGGTATCAGAGCTTAGGGATATGATCCCTGGCTAAGATGTGAGAATAGTACTAGGAGGGGAGAGACGGGGAATTCCTTCGCTAGTATGACCTACCTAAGTTTATGTGCTATTTTATTGGTCGGTCAGAATATAGGGATAATATGTTACATGTCAATTAACCTTTTGTTTTGTGGCAGTATCTGAAAATGACATCTGAGAATGTTGAGAATGGCAATGGAGCACAGGCGATCGTTGATTCACCACATATCAATAATCAGGATAATGTGCATCAGGAAGGCGAAAATCCTCATGCAAACAACAACACTGACCAAATGATGAATGATCAAATGTTCAGAGGTTTTAGGCAATTCATGCAACAGCAGGCGAGAGCAACTCCTGTCCAAAACGTAGATGGAAACACGGGAAACTCTCGGGCGGTCACCGCTAAACAGTTCAAGGAGTTGGGACCACCGGAGTTTAAGGGAGAGCCAAAACCACTTATGGCGGAAACATGGACAAAGCAGATGACCAAGATATTTGATGTCTTGGGATGCTCCGAGGAGCAAAAGGTTCCCTTTGCCGCCTTTATGTTGCGCGGAGAGGCAGATTATTGGTGGGAATCGGTAAAACGTACTCAACCTGCTGTACTGAAGATATCTTGGGAGAAGTTCCAGGAGCTGTTCAATGACAAATACTTTCCCGAAAGTATTCGCCACATGAAGGAGGTGGAGTTTATTAAGTTGGAACAAAATAATGTGACCGTGTCGCAATACGAGGCAAAATTTGCAGAATTATCACGGTTTGCGTCCCACTTGGTGGATAATGAAGAGAGAATGGCGCGAATGTTTTTAAGAGGTTTGAAGCCGGAGATACGTCAACATCTTATTTCTCATAAACTGTGTTTGTATTCAGATGTTGTAAATAGGGCTCAGTTAGTGGAGCGCGATAACGAGTCAACTCAACTAAAAGAGAGCAGCCGGCAAAATTATAATACCAGCGAGAGTGGTCATCGAAGCGGTGACAACAAGCGTGGAGGAAATCAGCAAGCCAGAAATGGTAACCACTTCGGTGGTAATCAGGGCCAAAATAATAAGAATGGACATTTCAAGAAGAGGAGATTCAACAATGATGGAAAGACGTCAGCACCAGCACCCGTTGTTAAGGAAGGAGAAAGACCACCTATCATATGCTTCAAATGCGGAGGGGAGGGACACATCAGTCCAAATTGCGCGATGCCGTCCAAAGCATGTTATAATTATGGAAGAGAAGGTCACTTAGCCTGATTTTGTCGTTTACCAAAGACAAATTCAGCTAGGATGGAGGCACCAAAGGCCGTCCCAGAAAGGTCAAAGCCGGTAGTGCAAGGGAGAGCGTTTGTTGTGACCTCCCAAAAAGAAAGGAACCCGAATGAGGTCATCACGGGTAAGCTTATCATAAACTCTAACGAAGTCTATACTTTATTTGATACCGGTTCTACCCATTCTTTTATTTCTCTTACTTGCGCTCATAGATTAAATTTGACTCCAGAGAAATTAGACTTTGACTTATCTGTGGAAACTCCGTTGGGAGAAACTTTCATTACATCCACTGTTTATAAGTCTTGTTTGGTTCAAATCGGTACCCTCACATTACCTGTAGATCTTATTTCATTGAAAATACTTGCATTTGACGTGATTCTAGGGATTGATTGGTTAACTACTCATCATGCAAAAATTGATTGTTTCCATAAGGTTGTTAGCTTTCATATTCCTAATCAACCTATTATGCGAATTCAAGCGACCAAACCATTAAAATCAATCACGGTCATCTCAAGCCATAAAGCTATTCGTTTATTGAAAAACGGATGTCAAGCTTTCTTAGCTCATGTCACAGATTTAAACAAAAATACGTCAGTTTTGAACGATATTTCTATTGTTAATGAATTTCCTGACGTATTCCCCGAAGAACTTCCTGGCCTACCCCCAGAGCGTGAGATTGAATTTTGTATCGACCTTGAACCCGGTAAAAAACCCATTTCTAAAGCCCCATATCGAATGGCTCCTATTGAACTTCAGGAGTTAAAAACCCAACTGCAGGAATTGTTAGACATTGGCTTTATTCGTCCTAGTACTTCTCCTTGGGGTGCTCCTGTTCTATTCGTGAAGAAGAAAGATGGGAGTATGCGACTTTGTATTGATTATCGGGAGTTAAATCATGTCACCATCAAAAATAGGTATCCATTGCCACGTATTGATGACTTGTTTGACCAGTTGCAAGGAGCCAAATTCTTTTCAAAGATCGATCTTCGTTCCGGGTATCACCAATTGAAGATTAGAACCGATGACATTCCAAAGACGACTTTCAGAACTCGGTACGGGCATTATGAATTCCTAGTCATGTCCTTTGGATTGACTAATGCTCCTGCTGCCTTCATGGATATGATGAACCGAGTATTCAAGGAATATTTGGATCACTTTGTGGTCGTCTTTATTGATGACATCCTTATTTATTCCAAAAGCCGTGAAGATCACGAGCAACACTTGAGGCTGACACTCCAAAAGCTTTGTGAATATAAGCTTTATGCCAAGTTGAAGAAATGCGAGTTCTGGCTTGAAGAAGTAGCATTCCTTGGGCACGTGGTATCAAGTCATGGAATATCTGTTGACCCAGCAAAGATTGAAGCTATTCAAAGCTGGGAGCAACCTAAATCAGTGACCGAAGTACGTAGCTTTCTCGGTTTAGCTGGTTATTATCGGAGATTCGTGGAAGGATTTTCTCGAATCGCTACTCCATTGACTCAGCTGACTCGGAAAGATACAAAGTTCGGTTGGAGCGAAGAATGTGAGAAGAGTTTTCAAGAACTCAAGAGGAGACTCATTTCAGCACCTGTTCTAACAATACCATCTGGCTCGGAGGGATTTGTCATCTACAGTGATGCTTCGGGCAAAGGGCTGGGATGTGTTCTCATGCAACATGGAAAAGTCATAGCCTATGCCTCGCGACAACTCAAAGAATATGAGAAGAATTATCCTACTCATGATCTAGAGTTAGCAGCTGTTGTTTTTGCACTTAAAATTTGGAGGCATTACTTGTATGGGGAGAAAGTGGAGATCTTTACGGATCATAAAAGCCTCAAATATTTCTTCACTCAAAAGGAACTCAACATGCGACAACGACGTTGGCTTGAACTGCTGAAAGATTATGATCATACCATCCAATACCATCCTGGAAAAGCAAACGTGGTAGCTGACGCATTGAGTAGAAGATCACATGCAAGTACGAGTGCGATATTGTCAACGCAAGGGCCCATTTTGTGTGACTTGCAAAGGATGGAGATAGAGTTAAAGACTCCAGGGACGCATGTGACGATGGCGAATATACGAGTAGAACCGACTTTAATCGATAAAGTTAAAGCTGCTTAAGCTACAGACCTGGAGCTGATGCGTATGAGGAAGAAAGTGCAAGAGGGTGCTATGCCGGAAGCAAGAATCGATGAAGAAGGAATACTTCGAGTCAACTCCAGACTTTGTGTTCCTAACGACCCTGATTTAAAGTATAAAATCATGATGGAGGCGCACAATACACCGTTTGCAATCCATCCTGGGAGTACCAAAATGTATCATGATATTCGTCATACATTTTGGTGGAGCAATATGAAGAGAGAGATAGCTTTGTTTATCTCAAGGTGTCTAACTTGTCAACGAGTTAAAGCGGAGCATCAAGTACCAAAAGGTCCATTGCAACCACTTGAAATTCCAGAATGGAAGTGGGAGCACATTACCATGGATTTCGTTACCGGTCTTCCTAAGGTTTCTCAAGGCATAGATGCGATTTGGGTTATTGTTGATAGATTGACTAAGTCTGCTCATTTCTTACCGATACGAGAAACTTATACACTTGAACGTCTTGCTCGTATGTATATAAACGAGATTGTAAGACTGTATGGTATGCCGGTATCCATAGTTTCTGATCGAGACCCAAGATTTACTTCACGATTTTGGGTTAGTTTGCAAAAAGCTATGGGCACAGACTTACGATTTAGCTCGACATATCATCCTCAGACGGACGGACAGTCAGAGAGAACTATTCAAACTCTTGAAGATCTATTAAGACTCTGTGTCCTTGATTTCAAGGGAAGTTGGGACAAGTTCTTACCATTGGTGGAGTTTTCCTACAACAACAGTTATCAAGCAAGTATTGGCATGGCTCCATTCGAAGCGTTGTATGGAAGAAAGTGTCGTTCTCCAGTATGCTGGGATGAGGTGGGTGAAGCAACGTTGTTGGGACCAGAGCTGGTACGTATGACTACGAAAAAGATTCAAACGATCCGACAACGTATAAAAACCTCACAAAGTCGACAAAAGAGTTATGTTGATCTTCATCGAAAGGACGTGGAATTCAATATAGGAGATCATATATTGTTACGTGTTACTCCATGGAAAGGAGTTACAAGATTTGGAAAGAGAGGAAAACTCAATCCTCGATTCATCGGTCCATTTTTAATCCTCGATCGAATAGGAACTGTGGCCTATAGACTCGCTCTACGGCCAAGTATGTCTCGTGTTCATAACGTTTTTCACATATCCATGTTACGAAAATATGTGAAAGACCCGAACCACATTATTGAGTTAGAACCGGAGGAAATAGCGGAAGATTTGACGTATGAAGAGATTCCTGTTCAAATCTTGGATAAGAAGGAACATATTCTACGCTCCAAGGTTATACCTCAAGTCAAAGTTTTGTGGAGAAACCACGATGTTGAGGAAATGACTTGGGAGTTAGAATCTGAAATGAAATTAAGGTATCCTTATCTCTTTGACATACCAGGTACGTACCCTAATTTCGAGGGCGAAATTTCATAAGAAGGGGAGGTTGTAAGACCCCAGTTTTTATAAATAAAGATGAATTTTCATAATTATTATTTTTGAATATTATGGAATAAATTTGATAAAATATATAGTTGTGGATAATATTTATAAATTTTGCAAAGTACGCAAGTTGTTATAAAATATTCGTTTGGTCAGGGAATATTCTTTTTGTCGGGGAATATTCGTACGACGGCACAATCATTGGTGGACCCCACAACGGAAGTATTGTTGTAGTTAGAAAACGACAAAATTATCTTTCTATAAAATAACGGCGGAGGTGTTACCGTTAAAACTGTTGAACTACTCGGTAGTAAAAGTACAGTAATACGCGTTGTTGCATAGTAGCACACGGTATTGATTATTGATGCTTACGTGAGAAGTCACTCAGCTATACTCAATTATTGCTACAGTAATTGCTGCATCATATCTCTTATATTATTGATTCAATTATTGTCACAGTATCATCTGTATAATATGTTATATTATCTAAACAATAATTGAGACGACAAGTTATAAATGATTAATAATTGTTGAAAGATTAAATATGTGTTGATTAAAAAAAACATAAAATGATTTCTGGTAATTTTTATTCAATCCTTGATGTATATAAAGAGTCTATTATTAGACGTTTGTGGTAAGTTTAATTATTTATGGGGGGCCATATGTCATCATCTAAGAATCTCTTTCATAAATAGTAATTACTTTCGTAAATAGTAATTACCTTCGTAAATAGTAATTACTTTTGTAAATAGTAATTACCTTCGTAAATAGTAATTACATTCGTCAATAGTAATTACCTTCGTCAATAATAATTACCTTCATCAATAGTAATTACCTTCGTAAATAGTAAATACTTTCGTAAATAGTAATAAATCTTCTATAAATAGAGGCCTAGGGCTTCATTATTTTTCACGAATTCGTTCAAGCTATAGAGAGAGAAAGTATAGAGAGAGTAATAGAGAAAAAGAAGAGTATTCGGTTACTACACTACTGCAGTATTCAATCTCCTAATACGGTAAGGGGTGTTATTCTTTCTTCTTGAAGAGAACTTATGTTATTCCATTCTTTGTTATTCTGTTGGAATAACCTGTAAAAGTGGCATACCCTATACATGACCTGTATACGCGGTGTACCCTATACTTGGTGAAATCCTTATGTTATTCCATATCTTATTATTCTGTCGGAATAACCTGTATACGTGGTTTACCCTATACTTGGTGACATTCTTCTATTATTCTGTTGGAACATCCTGTCTGTGTGTTTTACACTGGACCTGGTTCCGTCTTTATTATTCTGTTGGAATATCCTATCTGTGTGTTTTACACCGGATCTGGTTCCGTCTTTATTATTATTCAGTTGGAATATCCTATCTGTGTGTTTTACACCGGATCTGGTTCCGTCTTTATTATTCTGTTGGAACATCCTATCGGTGTGAATTTCACCTGACCTGGTTCCGTTATTTATTATTCTGTTGGAATAACCTGCATGTGCGGTCTATCGCATGCATGGTTATTTCTTTTGTTATTTCATTCTTTATTATACTCAGTTGGTTAAAACTTTAACTTCTATACTCCATGAAATTAGTAGAATATCCTTGATATTTGCGCTTCATCCAGTATCCTTTCATGAAAATATTCTTCTGATCATTCTTGAATTTTACACCACAAAACAGTATCTTGTTGACAATTTGGACGTTAATAATTTCTGGATAAAATAATTCTTGAACTTGTTTTATTGAATGATTATATCATTGTCATCATCCTCATGTTTATATTTTGTTGAAAGTCATCTGTGGCCTGTAGTGCATAGATGGACTTGGTATGATTATGACCAGGGATTATTCGGTGTAATCATGACCGTAATATTACAAGTGATGTAAAATTAAAAATCCTCATTGGCCCGTAGTGCATTGATGGACAGTTGTTGGCATGATCATGACCACTAATGAATACACAAATATTCTTGGCCGTAGTGCATGAATAATTGTGGTCGTGATACTAAAGAATATCCTTGGCCGCAGTGCGGGGGTGATTCGATGATGTGGAATATTTATTCAGCTGAGTCTCAGCCATAACGATGATGAAAAACCTTTTAAATCATAAAAGATAATAGTTTTTATTTTCTACTTTACTCTTTTAATGGATTGCTGGTTCCGCTGCAGTTAAACTTGATGTTTATTATATTTTATCAGTTTAACACTGTTGAAGGCTAATGATAATTTATTCTGCATTATCTTAGTCATAATATTTCTTACTGGGCTAGTTGAGCTCACCCTTTCTTTCACTGTTCTCTTCAGGAAATGAGAATATAGCTGGGACGAGTCGGGGAGCGGAGTGATGGACCAGAGAATAGTATTAGTAGTCCTCATTATTCTGTTAAATAGTGTGACAATAATTGTATTGAGTACTCCTTTTGAGTTTGTATGATCTCTAGTAGACAATTATTATATTCAAACTCACAGTTGTATTTTGTCGTATTATGCACGACAGTGGTATTAGTAAGTTGTATTTGAATTATGTACCATGTATCTGACGACTCAAGATGGGTGATGTATACCTAATTTTGGGGGCGTCACATCAATACTATCTTATGTGTAATAATTTGTCTCAGTTTGCAGGATATATTTTTGGCTATTAACATTTTGACTAAGCCTTATTAATGATTTTGGATCAAGCATTCTTACTCTCTCTTTTTATTTTCTCATTCACATGTATTTCTAACACAGTTATATTTAATGAATTTGACGCTTAGGATTTGCAAAGTTGGTGGTCAAAGCTAGATACTCAACTCAAGTAAAGGTGTACTGATCATGAATGTTTGTCAATTATTTCATCTTTTCTGATTAATAATTGAAGCATTTCTGAGTAATTCCAGCCTATGGTACCTTTAATTTGGTCTATTGAAGCCTTATTTGAACGGTTTCTCCTCTTCAAAAGCTTATGCAAAAATACAGTGTTGGAATGGTGGGGTTTGATTTAACAAATCTTTATTGTACGTAGTACTGAGAGAGAGATAACTTTAATGTTTGGAAGATGCAATATTGTATTTTTATGTGGTGTTTAAATTTCAGGATGTAAAATGTGTTGCGTTGTGAATTTTGTAAACACATTTGGCCATTCTTTGTGTTGTAATTCTCCTAGGTTTAGGACAAATTAAAGGTGGAAGTAATATTATAACAATATCAATATATTTACAAATGTAATTGATATGTTGTGCAAAAATGTGTTGGAGAGGTTATATGAAAAGAAATTATTATAAAAAAATATCTTTCTAATTGTAATTTTACAGCACAACCCCTAATTTGAAATCAATTGAAATCAATTTGACAATCAATTTGGCATCACAATTTGAAATTTGAAATTTGAAATCAATTGAAATCAATTTGACAATCAATTGAAATCAAATCAATTGGAAAATTTTAATTGGAAATATCGTTGAGTCCACTCTTAATTAATTAAGTGAGTTAACTCACTTAATTTGATAACTCATCTTTTCTTCTATTATACTCTTAATTAATTGAGTTAACTCACTTAATTTTATAACTCATCTATTCTTCTATTCTTATATATAAATATACATAAATGATGATACACATATATCTTGACCAATTTTATGTAAGATAATTTAATTATTATAATTTTATTAAGATATTCAATTTTTAGATATAGCCAATTAAAAATTTAAAAATACCATTATTAAATTAATTAATTAAAATATATAGTGTATTCGCTTACGGTTACAGGTAAAAATAATTACCGAATCATGCATTATTTTTTCAAACTAACCCGTGCATTGCACGGGTAAATTATGAAAATTGTGAAGTTTTGTAAACAGGTTTAGATTTTGTTGGATATCTATTTTTAAAAAAAAAATTAATTATTGTGAAGGTTTGGTGAATTATGATAATTGTCATATCTGATTGTATGTTATTTTAGGTTGTAAAAAATCTTTAGATAATATAGTATTTTTCGAATTTTAATCTAATTCTTCGTTATATCGTGCCTTTAGGCACGAGCAATTACTCGTATACTATATTGAAAGACTTGTAAATAAATAAAACAAACTCTTACGGTTTGTCTAGCCGAGTTAAAATTGACATTGACTCTTTCGTATAACAATTCATGCTTGTTATAACATGAATTACAGGAACTTGACTAACACGAAGGTCAGACAAACATTAAGAAAACTTGCCTTCAAACGGTTTCTACTTTTAAGTTCAATTGTTCTCGGTCTTTAAAGTTTCTACATGATATATTCACATGGCACACTAAAATTAGCTACCAAACAATCTAAACACATTGTTTATACCAACTTTTTTCTCTTTTATGTCTTAATCAAACTTATTTGATTAATAATATTTGTTCAAGCTTATTTAACGTTCATTACTGCTTATTAACATTACCGACAACTTATTTACATTACATGTTCTAAACCAACACTTATCGATCGTCGTTTAAGTACTACGATGGTTGTAACCCTAATCAGTTTGCTAATTTAGACACATTCCCCCCCGGATTACCAATATCGGATTTTGTATAGGAATTACATAAGTTTTATCTTCGTATACCATTATCTGTGTTCAATGTTTAGGTATTACAATCAAGGTAACCCTAAAACATATGTTCAACTCGAATACGATCGATAGTTATCGTTAACGTTCTTTGCGTTCACGTTTCCCTAACCTTAACTCAACTTTTAATTGTTAAAGTTGAGGTTTTAATCCCCCTCTATGAAGTTACTTAAGGTTTAATTATTATTCATAATCATCCCTTAGACATCCCCCAACCTTTGCACTTATAAAGGTTCTTCACTATCAAATTTACGGGGCAAGCACTGCAACGCCAGTCCCTTTGTTAACTGACCCACTGCAGCGCAAGTTAGCAGTAACTAATTACCCGAGTAAGCGTTGCGGTGCCAACTTCTTAGGCTTGGGCGACGCTGCAACGCCTACCCTAAGCCTTTGAATTTTATTTTAAGTTTTTCATTATGATTTATTCCCGAGCTCGTAACGCGATCGTTATAACTCGGAATTGGCTCGTTCAAAAGCCATTATCTCACATATCTCATGTACTACGATTTCATCCAAACAGAATAAAATAATAAATCCGTTAGCGATAAATTCATTGTTTAAATTTTCATTACGCGTTCTTTAAACGTCGTGAGCGTTCTTCGCTCGTTTCTTCGTTTTAAGTCCGAATTCAACCGTTCTTAAGTTAACGACTCTTAAATACATAGTTCTTCGATACGCCACCAAAAACCTAGGTTTCTAAGCTACATAGCGACTTTTGACTATCGTTCCAAAAATCTTAGTTAACTATGATTTCGACGATTAACGTCTTTTCCCGTAAATTTTGCCATAACTTCGTTACTCGAGATTTTTACGCTAATCAAAATGGAAGAAATCTATTGGTTTGTCATCTATATCCTTACCAAGAAATTTTTATCTAACTTATTCACAATGGTTTTCAATTTGTCCAACAACAACCATTCTAAGTTTTATGTGTTTTCTTCGATTAGTGCTTAATTAATCGATTATGATTCTCACTTAGACATGGCTTATTAACGTTTTTGTTCACTAATATCCATCCTTATTACTCTGGAAGATACATGTTCCATCAATTACTACTTTTCTATAAAAACTTAATAGAAAATAATCAAAAGCTAGGATTTACGTGTTTATACCTTAGCGTTCTTCTTGTGCTTGACTTAAGCTTGAATAGTTAGCTTCTTTTCTTCTTAGATTGCTTATTAATGATCTTATCTCTCTCTCAATATAGGTGCTCAAAGTTGATAAAATAAATAATGAACACTTAAGTTTTTATTTATATAATTTACAAATGGAGGGCATTAATTTAGTCGTTTGGTCAGCTCCTTACTATTCACACCTCCTCTTCAAAGCTTCCTAACAAAGCTAACCAACTTGGCCACCAAGTTGGCCAGCCATGTGCCCCATGGGGGACCCTCATGGGTTGCTCCATAGGTTTTACTCACCCGTTGACCCATCGGTTCGACCCATGGGTTCGGTTCTTGTAATAACCCGATATTTTTATATAATTAAATAAAACTTTTTTGCATATTTTTTTTTATTATTTCAAAGATGAGGATTTGTACAAGATAATGTGTATATGTAATTATGTGATAAGTAAAAATATATTTATTACATGAATACTTACAAATAATTTTATTTTAGAATTATTGATTATTATAAAGTATATTCTTATAATAATTAATTTTATAGTAGAAATGTTTTTATTAATTATTTGCCATGAAATTATAATTATATATTATTTAAATAATATATGAAATGATTTTTAGAATTATTATAATAATTATTTAGTTTATTATATGAATTTATGCTAGTTTAATTAAGTTAGTTATTTTAACTTAATTAATAATGTTATATATAAAGAATAAATCTGATATGGAATCCAAACCCTAATTTTGGATTTTTATCAATGGATGAGAATAATAATATAATAATATTATATTTTGATTTTCAGTGCTATAAATATGTACGATATGTACGTATTGAGAATGATTGGTCAATTATGGAGTATAATTTTAAAACCCTAATATTAATTGGTTAAACCCTAATTTTATTGGGGGGAAACCCTAATTTGAAAATCAATTGTGAGTTTGAGACTGTGTTGTAACTGTGTTATGTGAATTATGTCGTGTATTACAGAATTTGAAGTAATTAGGTAAAACCCTAATTATACTTAGAAAACCTAATTAATTAGAAATCCTAATTAATTAAGAACCCTAATTTCTAAATTTGGAAACCCTAATTTGAAACCCAATTATGAGTTAGAAAAGGTTATGCAATTGTGGTAAATGAATTATGTTACGTATTATAGAAATTAATGTTAATTAAAGAAAGCCTAATTAATATTTAGAAATTCAAATTTCTAGAAACCCTAATTTCTTAATTAGTAAACCTAATTTCTAATTTAGGAGCCCTAATTGCTAAAGTTAGCAAGCTTAATTATAATTAGTAAATATATAAACCTAATTATCAAGTCTATGTAATTATGAAACCTAAGTAATTAAGAAACCTTAATTTTGTATTTTTTTAAACTAATTTTTTTTATTGTAAACCCAAAATAAAAATCCTAGAAAAGCAATTTTTGTTAACCTTAGGGTTAAACCCTAAGGGTCAGACCCTAAGGGTCAAATCCTAATGGTTTGACAAGTTTACATTTTTACCCTTAATTTTAAAAGCCAAAAGACATGTATGCCCTTATTGTATTATTGAGGATAACTTGTAAATCTAGCTAAAATGTAGTTGGTAAACTACTTTTGACTTTCCCTAGAGCTCAAAATCTCAGAAACCAGCCTCAAATAATCAACTATGTGCATCCAACATCATATATATATAGATTGGAGAGAGAAAAAGTTCATTGTTAGCTTAAATTTTGCACAACACTCAAACTAACTCTCTCAAACCCCACACCTCCGAAAATATCAAGTTATATCAGTCACAAATCAAGCCCCACGATCAACCATAATCAAATCAGTGACTAGAATCAAGAATTTGTTAAAAAGAGGTAGAACACTAAACTAGAAATCTGATCTTCGATCCTCTGTTAAAAGTTGTGTTTAAATGTTAAAACATGTTCTATGTAGTATATAATGATGATCTGGGTTGATAGATGTTAGATCCATAACATCTATAGGCTCGGATTTGATGATTTACAAAATCTGGAAAAATTTTATTTCGTGTTCTGACAACGAATGTAAGGCCTTGTAGATCTCTGTATGTGTTTAGTTTTTGTGTTTTAAGTGTTTTAACTAGTAGTATGTTGGGAGATCTTTGATCTGGAACTGGATTTATGAATAAATCATGTGTACATAACAAGTTATTAGTTGTCAAATGCCGTTGACCGGCCATGACCGAACTGATCTGGGTAACCCATATTGTTACCCAGAAACGCCTGACAAGCTTTTCTGTGGCTTTGATCTTGCTTCTGCTTGTTGGTATGTGTTGGTTATTGTATTTAGGTTATATTATGGTCGTTATACTACAATTTAATGCTTTTGGATCGCTTATATTATAAACAGTTCACGGGTTGAGTTTTCTGGGAAATCCAGAAAACTCAAGTCAGTGGCTTCTGACATGGTTTGACCGGACAGTTTATGGCGATTAAGTTGTTTTTATAGTGATGTTATGTAATCCAACTCTTCCTTGTCATGCCTGCTACACACTGGATCCATTAAATCACATAAATATTACACGGATTGCAAGTTGTGGAAGCCCAAATATGGCTTGTCGAACTGTTCTTCATTTCTGGGTAACCTAGAAAATGAAGAACAACTTTGATAGCTATTTTGGGCGATTAAATCTCTTTCGTGCTATGTTTTTTGTTCATGTTTGTTGTTGGATATTGTAATATTACACTAGTACTACAATATCAAGGTTGTATCTTGCCCAGAAACACACTGGATCAGTGTTTAATGTTTGGTCAAAAATGCTAACATGAGAACCGACTTTGAAGGCTCAAGAACACAATAGGCTATGCTTTTTGTCGCTAAAGGCCTATAGCGACAGTTGTATTAATTTTAATTAATTTAATTTCTGAAATTTAATTATTTTAATTAAATAAATAGAAAAATTAGTTTTTAATTATTAAAAATATAAAATAAATTATTAAAAATTATTTTAAAATCCAAAAATTAGTTTTTTATTATTTTGAATATATTTCAGAAATATTTAATATTTTTGGAAAATTTAAGGTATTTAATTTATTTAATTATAATAATAAATAAATCATTTAAAAATGGTTTTAATGAATGAAAAATCATTTAAAATTATATTATAGTATAAGAAAATAATTTAAGTTATTTTTGATAACTTTTAATATTTTGTGATGAAATTTCATTAATAAATTAATATTAATGATATTTAAGTTATTTAATAAATGTATTAAATATATGATGAAAAATAGAATTAATGATTTAAAAATTATATTAAGGATATAAAATATAACTTTTAATATTTTGTCATGAAAAATATTAATATTTTAATATTAATGATATTAGAATTATTTAATACTTATATTAACTAAATTAGTTTTAAAATGATTTTAGTATTAGAAAAATCATTTTAAATGAAAATAAAGATTTTAAAAATATTTTAAGTTATAATTTATAACTTTCCATATTTAAAGGAAAATCTCATTAATTATTTACTATTAATGATGTCAAATATATTTAATAATTATATTAAATAAATTAGTTTAAGAATGATTTTAATATTATAAAAATCATTTAAAAAAAATAAAGTGTTTAAAGATATTTTAAGTTATAAAATACAACTTTTAACATTTAAAGGATAATTTTATTAATAATAATATTAATTTAATATTAAATGATATTAGATTTATTTAATAATTATATTAAATAAATAGTTTAAAAATGGTTTTACTTATTTAAAAATCATTTAAAAAGGAATTAAATGAATTAAAAATATTCTAAGTTATGATTAAGGACTTTTAATATTTTGATAAATAAAACATTAATACTTTAATATTAATGATAACTATTTAAAAAATGATTTTAAATGTTTTAAAAATTATTTAAGGGTAATATAAATACTTTAAAATACTTTGAGTTATTATAAATAACTTTAATATTTTGGCAATGGTTTCATTAATAGTTTAATATTAATTAAATATTAATGATAATAGAATTATTTAATATTTAAATCATTTAATAATAATTCTGATGTTTGGAAATTCGTGATAAATTATAATAAATGTTTAAAAATTATTATAAGTCATTTAAATAATATGACTGATACTTACAGATGTGGAATTACATGATAGTCTTAGACTCGATAATTACCCGATAAAGCCTTCGGTACACCGACATATTTCAGAAATTGATCTGGACATAGATAATTTGATTAGATATGTGTTTATTTGTGATTCAATGGTTGTTAAACATATGTGACAATGTGATTAGATTATGTGTTGACTCCAAATTGCAGTACTATGTGTTATTGTATGTTGTTCTAATCGAACGAATGATCTTATTACTGATAGGTGTTATATAAAGATATAACTAAGTTACGAACTGTAGGCATCACATCAAGCAAGTATCTTAACTTTGCATTTCCTTTATGCAATGGACATGAGTAAGAAGTTTCAGAATTATATTATTATTGTACTAAATTATTAACCTTATTGTCATATATATTTTATCCGATCATTGTTTATCAACATGATATTATATTATATAACTCATATATATATTCTGTTCGTTAAATTCGAAATATGGTTATACAAGTGTCCTCACTTGGATAATCATTTTAGTTAAACACATGTTGATATATATATATATATATATATATATATATATATATATATATATATATATTTGATCAGCTAGACACAAATTTTGAAATGTCGTTGAATATGATAAAACCTTTTTGTATCCAATCAAATTGTTTTGGTTCGGATTTCAGTCTAAGTATGAACATCCCGATCACAGGAAAACTTTTATGCGCCCAAGGCGGACAGAGTGAACGATAATATCGTTCTTGTAATATAGTATTGATCAATACAGGGCCCATGTGATGTACACCCTCGCACCCGTAAGTTATGACGGTTTGCAGATGAAGTTTTGCTAAACCTTATCGAAAATTTAAAACAATGTTCATAGTATGTCAACTACCATATATATATAGTCAATACGTAGTTTCAAAAATTTGAGATAGAATTGTTATGATATTATTATCGGTTCAATTTACTTCACAACTATTAATTCGTTGTAGAATTGATGTACAAAGAAAACATTTATTTCTTTTAGCTAATTATATTCATAATTGATATTATTTGCTGGACACCCAAATGCTCATCCTTGCTTAAATTTAAATGTTTTCAGCTTGGCATGATCAACCCGAAGGTTCAGACAAGAACAAGTGAAAAGGAAAGCAAACAGAACATGTTTAATGGCGTCTTTTGTTATAGTTAGACAATATATAGACAATGATATGTATTATATATCATGTAAAGAATTATAGTAAAGGTTGCATAATTGGGAGTAGACTATGATAAATGTAAAATAAATTTGATATTTATATTATTATTATTATTATTATTATTATTATTATTATTATTAGAATTATTCCGCTCATAGAAATGGTATCGTAAAGCACCGAGTTCGGGTTTAAAGTACCTGAATTTGGGGGCGTTACAGTTCTTGGTTCAAGCTAAGAATTATTTTATATCGGGCCTAACTTTGGGCTTGATTTAATTTCACATTGGGCCTTGATATAATTTTATCATTGAGCCTCATTCATTGTTCAATTGGGCTTGATAAAGTCTAGGTCCAATAGCTAAAGTCCATTAAAATTTATTCGTATTCTTACCGTATATGTAAGACCCCGAATTTTATGAAATAAAAGTATTCAATTTTTCTTATATTTACAATTCAGTAAATAGTTAAATTGATAGAAGGTTAAAGTTAAGGGTGATATATGATTTTTTTTTCAAAAATAAGCAAGTGGTTATAAAATACTCATTGTTGTCGGGAAATATTCGTTTGGTCGTGGAATATTCTTTCTGTCGGGGAATATTCGTACGACGGCGCAGTCTTTTGTGGGCCCCGTAACAAAATAACCGTCGGATGAAGAAAACGACAAATTAAAGTTTTTTTTATAAATAACGGTGTAATCGTTACTGTTAACACTGTCGGAATACCCGATGGGTAAAGTAAAGTAATACGCGTTGTTGCACAGTAGGACACAGTATTGCACTAATTATTGATTCTTACGTAAGAAGGCACTACTCAATAATGGCTACAGTAATTACTGTTCAGTATTTTATTTTATTGATTCAATAATTGCTGCTTTGATATTTTATATTACCGTTGTTGTCATTACACAGTATTTTTCATTATCGAAGCAATAATTCATATTATCTGAATAATATTATTAGATAACATTATTGACAATGTCTAGAAAGTTCTGTCTAAGGAGAGGTTTGGTCACCTAATTGCACGCCAGTAAGGAGAAATTCTTATTGGAAAGCCCCCTCTTTCCTGGGAACTGCCTGGTTGTCAATATTGTGATTCTGTAATATCATTTGTGAATAATTAATTATTGATTCATATGATGAGAAAAATATTGATTTTATGTGGATATAGATGGAGAAAATTTTTTAAATGTGACAATTGTTGAAAATTAAAATTTTATCTTTTTCTGATAAAATAATTCATTTAAATATATTATTTTAATAATATATTAATGGTGATATTTTATAATGAATGTGGAATATGTGAGTATATGAGGAGGAAGAGTATTTTTGTGTCATTAAATATTTAACACATATTTTGTGTGTTGGTGGACGCAATTATTGACCGAAATTTGATTATAGCTTGTAAAATCGGCCGTTTGTGGATTTCGGTCAATTTCTGTTTGGAATTTGGATAAACTTTCTTCTGCAAAGTTGTAGAGAATTGAATTTCCTATAAAAACTAGCGAGATTCGAATTTTCTAGCAAAAGGGCTATTTATTATGAATTATTGAAGTTCCGAAGGTCCGAAATAATTGATTTTTGGAAGTTTAATTATTTTATAAAAGAAAAACGTTTTTTTTTATTTTTTTTCTAGAAGGGAGCAGGTGTTCAATGGCTGAAAATCATATTCAAGGGTTGGCGTAGAAGATTATATATATATATATATATATATATATATTAATATTATATTAAATTTTCTGCTTTGGTGTTCTAAGCAATTTCCTATAAATAGGTGCTTAGGTTAGAATTGAAAATCACACCAGAAACTGAAGTTTTCTCTCTCTATATTATCGAGCGTATTCTTGTGAGTATTTTGAGTATACTTTGAGTATTGCTATACGGTGCAAGTTCGTTCAGTTTTATTCCAGTCAGAGGTACTGTCTTTCGAGGTAAGGGATAGTAAGGGAGGTTATTTTCTTCTAAAATGATATTATTTCTTCAATATCATTATGCCGAAATATTGGTTGGAACTTTTTATCAAATTTAGAACTTTTTCATGTCTGGGTTACTATTCATGAGTTACTATTCACGAGTTACTATTCACGAGTACTATTCACGAAGCGTGAAGATGTTTTTTGTGAAATTACTATCTTTTGGTGTCGGAGTTATTATTCACGTATACGACACTATTCACGTATACGACACTATTCACGAATACGGCACTATTCATCGAAAAATGAAAATTTTCCCTTTTCGTCTAAAATATCTATTGTGGATACTAGCTTTGATTGTATCCATGTTTTGATCATTCTTGAATTTTACACCACTATGATTATTTTTGAGGTATTTTTGGACATGGATAAAATAAAGTACGAATCCTTAATCCTTAATCCTTGTCATTTTGTTTCACTGGATTCGTTTCTTTGAAAATATTTTTTTTTTCATCATCCTCAGTCCTAAATGATGATATAATTGAATATCTTTGGCTTGTAGTGCAAAGATGAATGATTTCTGATGAATATCTTTGGCCCGTAGTGCAAAGATGAACAGGTGTTTAGATGAACATGACCAACTGATGAATATCTTTGGCCTGTAGTGCAAAGATGACTTGTTGATGAATATCTTTGGCCTGTAGTGCAAAGATGACTTGTTGATGAATATCTTTTGCTGTAGTGCAAAGATGAATTTATTAGTATGATTATGAACATGAACTGTGATTTAGTATAACCATGATCTTTGATGTTTCAGGTGATAAAAATTATCTTTTTCCTGGATGAGAAAATGAATTTAGAACAACAATTACGATTATGAGTTATATATGTGATTGTGGACAGGAATTGTTGATTGATGTTATAGGGATAAAACATTGTTGATGGACTTTTAACATGGAGAAGATAATAGACTTTATAGTCTATTTGACTCTTCTAATGGATTGCTCGTTCCGCTGCAACTATGGTTGAAATTTTTTATCATATACCATATGTTCTAAATCTCTGATTTATTACTGTTGAAGGCTATTGATAATTTATTTATCTTTAGTCATGACATTCTTTACTGAGCTAGTTGTGCTCACCCTTTTGCTTCACAATTCCTTTCAGGTAATACGAGTGTAGCTGGGTCGAGCGGGGGAAAACAAGGGAATAAAACGGTGGTCTATAGATGTTGAGGGTGAGGTGAATTTAACTTGGAAGGGTGTTTTGCCACTGTCATACAAGATGTCTAATGACATACCACCTCGTGTCATCATAAGACATGGATGTGCTCATCCACTTGCTGAGTATATCTACCAGCACTATTTATATGATCTTGGAGTCTATTTGAAATATAACTCTCAATTAGAGACAGTGGAGATAATGATATGTTAGGAGAAGACTTGCCATTGGGAAGAATATGATAGTAATCTTCTTGTTTTTCTTTGGGGTCTATTGGGTCAACCAATGATAATTCTGTGGCCATATGATATCTATAATAACCTAGACGCATGGCCTCCCATGTACGAAGGTTTCCTTGAGCACTTCCCAAAGATTCTAATTTCTAAAACAATTTTCGACTATACCTTTATGTAAGGTGTCAGTATGAGGTGCTGTCCACGGTTGGGACATGAGTCACAGTTGATATATATTTGTATACAAACTCACAGCATATGTGTTGTTGTATTTTGCACGAAAATTGTTGTAATAAAGTTGTAGTTATTTTCTGTACCATGTATTTGGCGACTCAGAATGGGTTGGATGGAATGGACCTATTTTGGGGTTGTCACAGTTGGTATCAGAGCTTAGGGATATGATCTCTGGTGGAGATCGGGATTGGAACTAGGAGGGGAGAGATGAGTAAATCCTTCGCTAGTGTGTCCTACCTAAGCTTAATTGTTGGTCGGTCATAATATATGGATATTATGTGATATGTTAATTTGTTTAATTAACCCTTATTTTATGGCAGTATTTGAGAATGGCAGCTGAGAATGCTAACAATGGAGTGAATGAGACTGTGGGGATACCTCTAATCACTAATCATGATAATGTGATGTCAGCAGAAGAAAGAATTAGAGATATCCATGTGGTGAGTGAAGAATTGATAGTTGCACCCGAGATAGTCGCAGAGGTAACAGCTGAGAGTGAGGAAGAAGAGGAAGAAGAGGTACCTGAGGAGAGTTTATTAGAAGTATTTTATGATCAAAATGTAGAATTGCAAAATCGTATTCATGAGTTAAAAGAGCAGACTGAAGAATTGTAGGCAGTCGTGGAGCAAAAGGATGCAACAATTCAAGCTTGTGTTACCCGATATGTGATGCTTGAACAGAAGCATTCTTTGGCAGAGTATAAGATGATAAAGATGGAATCTGAGCTGAAAGAAGAAAAAACTGAACGAGTGAGAATAAGTGATGCATGGGTAAAAGCCACACGACACGTGGATATTGTGGAAAGAGATGTTCGATCTAAGAAGGCTAAAATAGTTGATATGAATTTCTCTTTTTGGAAAGCAATTGGGAGAACTCAACATCGAGTTTTGAATTACCCTGTACAGAGCGGTCAACCTGAATTTGATATGGATCGAAGATTGATGATTCAGATCATGAATCAGGAGTACGAAGAGGCAGTTGAGGGAGGAATATGCCCTATAGAAAAGTATGTTCCAACGGCAGTGATGACGCCAAATGCTGCCCCAGACAAGTCAAAGCCGAGTAGTTCAAGGGATAGCGGTTGTCATGACTTCCCAACAAATGAGGAATGCAAATGAAGTTATCACGGGAGATGAGTAATGGAGAAATCATAATGACTCGGGAGATAGAATCTGAAATGAAAGCAAGGTATTCTCAACATTTCGAAATACCAGGTACGTAAATTTCGGGGACGAAATTTCATAAGGAGAGGAGATTGTAAGACCCCGAATTTTATGAAATAAAAGTATTCAAGTTTTCTTATATTTACAATTCAGTAAATAGTTAAATTGATAGAAGGTTAAAGTTAAGGGTGATATATGAATTTTTTTTCAAAAATAAGCAAGTGGTTATAAAATACTCATTGTTGTCGGGAAATATTCGTTTGGTCGTGGAATATTCTTTCTGTCGGGGAATATTCGTACGACGGCGCAGTCTTTTGTGGGCCCCGTAACAAAATAACTGTCGAATGAAGAAAACGACAAATTAAAGTTTTTTTTATAAATAACGGTGTAATCGTTACTGTTAACACTGTCGGAATACCCGATGGGTAAAGTAAAGTAATACGCGTTGTTGCACAGTAGGACACAGTATTGCACCAATTATTGATTCTTACGTAAGAAGGCACTACTCAATAATGGTTACAGTAATTACTGTTCAGTATTTTATTTTATTGATTCAATAATTGCTGCTTTGATATTTTATATTACCGTTGTTGTCATTACACAGTATTTTTCATTATCGAAGCAATAATTCATATTATCTGAATAATATTATTAGATAACATTATTGACAATGTCTAGAAAGTTCTATCTAAGGAGAGGTTTGGTCACCTAATTGCGCGCCAGTAAGGAGAAATTCTTATTGGAAAGCCCCCTCTTTCATGGGAACTGCCTGGTTGTAAATATTGTGATTCTGTAATATCATTTGTGAATAATTAATTATTGATTCATATGATGAGAAAAATATTGATTTTATGTGGATATAGATGGAGAAAATTTTTTAAATGTGACAATTGTTGAAAATTAAAATTTTATCTTTTTCTGATAAAATAATTCATTTAAATATATTATTTTAATAATATATTAATGGTGATATTTTATAATGAATGTGGAATATGTGAGTATATGAGGAGGAAGAGTATTTTTGTGTCATTAAATGTTTAACACATATTTTGTGTGTTGGTGGACGCAATTATTGACCGAAATTTGATTATAGCTTGTAAAATCGGCCGTTTGTGGATTTCGGTCAATTTCTGTTTGGAATTTGGATGAACTTTCTTCTGCAAAGTTGTAGAGAATTGAATTTCCTATAAAAACTCGCGAGATTCGAATTTTCTAGCAAAAGGGCTATTTATTATGAATTATTAAAGTTCCGAAGCTCCGAAATAATTGATTTTTGGAAGTTTAAATTATTTTATAAAAGAAAAACGTTTTTTTTATTTTTTTTCTAGAAGGGAGCATGTGTTCAATGGCTGAAAATCAGATTCAAGGGTTGGCGTAGAAGATTATATATATATATATATATATATATATATATATATATATTAATATTATATTAAATTTTCTGCTTTGGTGTTCTAAGCAATTTCCTATAAATAGGTGCTTAGGTTAGAATTGAAAATCACACCAGAAACTGAAGTTTTCTCTCTCTATATTATCGAGCGTATTCTTGTGAGTATTTTGAGTATACTTTGAGTATTTCTATACGGTACAAGTTCGTTCAGTGTTATTCCAGTCAAAGGTACTGTCTTTCGAGGTAAGGGATAGTAAGGGAGGTTATTTTCTTCTAAAATGATATTATTTCTTCAATATCATTATGCCGAAATATTGGTTGGAACTTTTTATCAAATTTGGAACTTTTTCATGTCGGGGTTACTATTCATGAGTTACTATTCACGAGTTACTATTCATGAGTTACTATTCACGAGTTACTATTCATGAGTACTATTCACGAAGCGTGAAAATGTTTTTTGTGAAATTACTATCTTTTGGTGTCGGAGTTATTATTCACGTATACGACACTATTCACGAATACGACACTATTCATCGAAAAATGAAAATTTTCCCTTTTCGTCTAAAATATCTATTGTGGATACTAGCTTTGATTGTATCCATGTTTTGATCATTCTTGAATTTTACACCACTATGATTATTTTTGAGGTATTTTTGGACATGGATAAAATAAAGTACGAATCCTTAATCCTTAATCCTTGTCATTTTGTTTCACTGGATTCGTTTCTTTGAAAATATTTTTTTTTCATCATCCTCAGTCCTAAATGATGATATAGTTGAATATCTTTGGCCTGTAGTGCAAAGATGAATGATTTCTGATGAATATCTTTGGCCCGTAGTGCAAAGATGAACAGGTGTTTAGATGAACATGACCAACTGATGAATATATTTGGCCTGTAGTGCAAAGATGACTTGTTGATGAATATCTTTGGCCTGTAGTGCAAAGATGACTTGTTGATGAATATCTTTGGCTGTAGTACAAAGATGAATTTATTAGTATGATTATGAGCATGAACTGTGATTTAGTATAACCATGATCTTTTATGTTTCAGGTGATAAAAATTATCTTTGTCCTGGATGAGAAAAGGAATTTAGAACAACAATTACGATTATGAGTTATATATGTGATTATGGACAGGAATTGTTGATTGATGTTATAGGGATAAAACATTGTTGATGGACTTTTAACATGGAGAAGATAATAGACTTTATAGTCTATTTGACTCTTCTAATGAATTGCTCGTTCCGCTGCAACTATGGTTGAAATTTTTTATCATATACCATATGTTCTAAATCTCTGATTTTACTGTTGAAGGCTATTGATAATTTATTTATATTTAGTCATGACATTCTTTACTGAGCTAGTTGTGCTCACCCTTTTGCTTCACAATTCCTTTCAGGTAATACGAGTGTAGCTGGGTCGAGCGGGGGAAAACAAGGGAATAAAACGGTGGTCTATAGATGTTGAGGGTGAGGTGAATTTAACTTGGAAGAGTGTTTTGCCACTGTCATACAAGATGTCTAATGACATACCACCTCGTGTCATCAGAAGACATGGATGTGCTCATCCACTTGCTGAGTATATCTACCAGCACTATTTATATGATCTTGGAGTCTATTTGAAATATAACTCTCAATTAGAGACAGTGGAGATAATGATATGTCAGGAGAAGACTTGCCATTGGGAAGAATATGATAGTAATCTTCTTGTTTTTCTTTGGGGTCTATTGGGTCAACCAAGGATAATTCTGTGGCCATATGATATCTATAATAACCTAGACACATGGCCTCCCATGTACGAAGGTTTCCTTGAGCACTTCCCAAAGATTCTAATTTCTAAAACAGTTTTTGACTATACCTTTATGTAAGGTGTCAGTATGAGGTGCTGTCCACGGTTGGGACATGAGTCACAGTTGATATATATTTGTATACAAACTCACAGCATATGTGTTGTTGTATTTTGCACGACAATTGTTGTAATAAAGTTGTAGTTGTTTTCTGTACCATGTATTTGGCGACTCAGAATGGGTTGGATGGAATGGACCTATTTTGGGGTTGTCACAGTATAATTCTCGTATTTTCTTCGTATATACTTTATATGGTATTCATATTATACGTCATATTAATCTTCATATTATACTCACATAATAAATAGTATTATACACGTATTCCTCACGTATAATAACAATTTGTATTACACTTAATCATTTTGATCTTATATTTCACTTTCCCTAACCCTTACGGTTTTAAGTCTGCCGGCAAAAACTTCATTTTCCATAACTGAAATATTATTAGATATTCCATCTCGTCTTAGAAATCTATCATTATGCATTTCTCGGAAGTTCAAAAATAATTCCTGAGCATAAATGGATGAATAGTGATTTTTTAGAAATTTCTCAGAAAACTTTTATTTTTATCTTGGAAATTCAAATCATTTAATTCTAGCACACATCCAGAATCCTAACCACATTCTAGGTCATAGAATGACCTTTAAACAACTTACTCACTTTAATAAACAATTAATTCATTTAATCAAATAAAATTTAATTCACATAATAATCCAATTTTCTCGGGTGTTACATTCCTCCCCCCTTATAAAGATTCTGTCCCCAAAACCTCGACACAAATAAATAAATAAATAGGGATAGTTTTCCTTCATCTTATTCTCGAGTTCCCACGTTACTTCTTTAGCATTGTGGTTCTTCCATATTACCTTCACTGAAGGTATTATCTTATTCCTTAAGACTTGTTCCTTCCTATCAATAATCTGAATTGAAAGTTCTTCATACGTCAAGTCTTTTTTTTTTTTCATGAATAGGTTCATATTATATTACGTACTTATAATCTGGTTTATAAGGACATAATATTGACACGTGAAACACATTATGTGTATGCTATAACTCTGGAGGTAAAGCTATTTCATAAGCTACCTCTCCTACTCTCATTAAAATCTCAAAAGGTCCTATAAACCTCGAACTCAACTTTCCTTTCTTTCCAAAACGTATCTTCCCTTTCCAAGGCGACACCTTTAGAAAGACATACACACCGACTTCAAACTCCCTCTTCTCACGGTGAGGATCCACATATTTTTTTTGTCTGTCTTGAGTCGCTACCAATCGTGTTCATATTAAATTCACCACGTCTGTCATTTGTTGTACCATCTCATGTCCCAACATTCAATGTTCACCTACTTCATCCCAGCACAGTGGCATCCCGCACTTCCTTCCATATAACGCTTCGTAAGGCGGCATGCCTATACTGGCGTGAAAACTATTGTTGTAAGCGAACTCTACTAAAGGTAGATGTTTGTCCCAACTCTCCTTGAAATCCATAACGTAAGATCTTAACATATCTTCTAATATCTGAATTATTTGTTCACTTTGATCATCAGTCTGAGGATGGTATGTTGTACTCAACCTCAACTGCGTTCCCATCTACTCTTGCAAACTCCTCCAGAAATTTGATGTGAATCGCAGATCACGATCTGACACAATCGAAACTTGTACTCCATGTCTTGAAATAATTTCTTTGACATACGACGCTATTTGGGTAATAGTGGTTATTTGCAAGGGTGAGCTCGACATCCCAACAATTCTAACAATTTTCATGTAGCACGTAGCATATAATAACATACACAGTTCAAGCATTCATAATCAATCAATATTTATTATGCGTGTTACTTCTCATATAACATGCATATAAGTTTATATCACAAGCATATCATCAAAGATCAACTTTCACATTTCATACATATCTCATATGCATTTCATATATATACATCAACATTCTCATGGCATAGTATAGATCAACTAACAGTTATCGAATTCATATAACAAATAGGAACTAAAAGACTTGCCTCATTCGTAGTTTATCAACTATGACTTAACTGCTTAAATCTTATCCGCACTGCGTGTATTCCTACACAGTTATATAACATGGATTCATACCCATCAGTCATACATTTCATACGCTCTTAATATAAGAATAAATATTATTTCTTAACTTGGTTTCATTTTTACTTGAAATTAGGATAACCACGAGACTAGCTCATTCTACTATCATATTTATCTAAACAATCTTGTTTTCATATCTTGTAGTCCTTAAGGACAACATATAACCATAACTTAAAGACTATGAAGTTAACAAACTGCTCTTGGTCACTCTGCAGAGCGGCACGACCGGTCTGCATTTAAGCTTAGGAGTGGCGCGGCCACGTTACTCCCTGCCAAAACAAGACCTGAGCTTTTCATTGCTCAGTTTAGTCATAACCTACTATGTATCTGATATATACTATAACATACACCAAGTAGGTTCTGATATTTCTTCAAGTTCTCATTTCAAATCATTTAGTTTTGAATTACATAGCTCTTTGTTGAATTATTTATATCAACAAGGCTTAACAACTTCTTTTAACAAAGGTTCAATGTTTATAAGCTTTTAAACCTTATATTGGTACTAACAAGCCTTTAATACATATGTTCACATTTATCTATCTCATTTATATAGACATAGCATAGTTCATACTTTTAAAACGTGCTTAAATAACTTATGTCATGCTTGACTGGTTGAGTGCACATATCATTCATGTTCAAAGGCATAAACAACTCTATCATGCTTGCTTATAAGGTCATAATGCAAGTAATATAATGCTCATCAAAGTTAGTTTCTAAAACTTTTAAATTTCTCTTTAAAACCCATACTAAACCGAGCTTGACAACCTTTTATGTGCAATATATCTTGAAATTACATTCCTTATCCATCCGCGCATATAACTAGTCCATAATCACATGTTCCCAAAGTCAGAATTTAAAAGACACAATGTTTGTTAAGTTTCATTTTCAAAACTTCAAAATTTTCTTTTGAAACACTTTAAACCAAGCTATATCAATCTAGTATATGCAAGGTAACTTTAAAACTGCATTTCATGTCCGTTGATATGCATACATAGGGTCCAAGGTCAGAACTCAAAGGACACCAAATTCATCAACTTCCGTTTTTCAAAAACTTTAAGTTTTCTTTCAGAAAATCATGTTAAGGCATTCCATAATGAGTAAAGTAAATCTTAGTTATATGACATGTCTATTATCATGCATATTTATGTTTTATCACTTAGAACAACATATTTCATCATCGGGAGCACTATACTTGCGTATGTGCTCGTTCGACGCCCTTCGATCGCCTCCGAATACGTAATAGTCACAAAGATGACTATTTTTACCCTTCCTAATGACCTCCAATTGAAATAATTAAATAACAAAAGTTGTATGTCTATTCGTCCTCGTTCCGGATCATCTTGAATCGCCTCAATTGGAGTCCGTATGAGAATGTTATGGCCGTTTTACTAAAACAAGTCAAAGCAGTCACAATTAGCACACATTAGGCGCGGCCGCGCCCCTTGCTCTCACCATTCCAGCATGCCCGCACCATTTCCCAGCCCCAGCTGCGCGCCCGCGCGCATGGGTGGTGTGCCCGCGCATGGCTTCGCACAGATTACAGTTTTTGACATAACTTTCTCATTTTAAGTCCGAATTAGTTGGTTTTCAATTCGTTGGAGTCGTTAAACTCTTAGCTACTCATCTACTGAGTAATTATAATACTTCAAAAATATTAACTAACCTAAAGATTGATCCAAAACTCATATTTATCCTAAAATTTCATGTTTTGACAAATTTAGCGAATTTATTCACTATGAATTCATTTTTCAACCGAATTGGTATGTTTAACTTTCGTTTTTTTCGCATTTGAATATATTAACGACATCTAGCAACAATTCATGGATTACAACAACCTTTAGCCATCAAATTTGTGACTCAAAAGAAACTATTTCATGACATTCTTGAGAAATTGAAACTTAGAAAATCAAGAACATATAGGTTAAAATTATTACCTCTTGAATGCTTGGAATTGGCTAACTATAGCTCCTCCATCCTCCCATTGCTCTCAATTCTCCCAACTATCTAGCTAAGTTTTTCTTAGATAATTCATCTAACGAGAATTAAGAAGGAGAAGGCTCTATTTATAGCAAATCTAATACTCAGTTAATATCTTTGCACAATGAATTAATCCAAGGGGAAGAAGAAGAAGCCAGTGGATTGAGAAGGGTTGTTGAACCACTCCATCTTCCTCCATCCCTCTAGCCATCATAAGTTCTAATTTTCATCAATGACAGTAGACTAGGCAAATGGCCTAACACACGGCTGATATATAAAAGTGTGACACTGATTTTGGGACAAACTTATACTCAGCAACTAGCTTAGTTCCTTTAATTCCCAAAAATGAAATTTTAATGTACACTTGTTACTATATTAGGGAAAATTTTGGGATTATTTATGTACCCACATCATATAATCCATATACATTAGTCCACATATTTTAATATTTATAACATGTGTGGACTTAATTTAATTGCTCACTAATAACTTAATATCTCATTTTACTATTTACTTACACATTAGTATTGAAATAAATATTTTTAATAACGCATTTATTTACTCCCATCTTTTGGAGTGCACATATAATTGTCTCATCACGAAGGATGAGATAACAAAACTTATTTAAATCACTTTATGATTTAATTACTTTCACCATATGATTTTTGTATATCATTAATCCCAATTAAATGTCACACTTCATGTAGTCTTAAGCCATAGATATTATATATTACTATTACCCACATTTTTCATATTACACATAATAACATGAAATACTATTTAATGATAATGTCCACATTAATATCTTAATTGGGATAAATATCATTCAGTTGGGTAGTTTCAACCCATTATCACATTTTAATATCACAACGATTAATTAATATTAAGCATTTATTTTCTTACAATAATTAGTATGTACTACACTAATTAATATAATAATTCTTCCATATAATCACTTAATTAACCAATATTTATTCCGGGTTAATTAATTAATTCTTATTCAAGTTATGTTTTGCTAACTAAATTCCTTCATGAGCACTTAGTCACAATTTATGACCTTTATAAGAGTTATTAGTATACATGTCTTGAAATAAAATTTTCATAAACTTACTCAAAACTTTCTACAGACCGGCGCGGCCGCGCTAGTCTTAAGCTTGAGAGTGGCGCGGTCGCGCCACCTTAAGTTAGGACGTAAACATATTATGCTTCAACAAAAACAGAACTTAACTTGCAAATCCTTTAACATGCTCCATACATGCTATCTCATTATACTAACGAAATAAATCTCCAATGACTACATTCTTCAATAATTTAGAGATTAAACTTCAAATTCAACTCTTCTTCCTTTAATCTATACCTTTAACCATATCCCAATATTAGTCAATAAATCTCTAACCAATATTTATCTAAAGATATATCGATTTTTTTTTCTCATCAACAACATACATATATACAAGTCCAAACCTAGCACACATCGAATCTTTAATGATATTCAATATAGTATACTGAGTGGTTTCCCACAAACAACCAATAAATTAGTTTCCGTCTCGTCTATACTATTTTCACAGTGAGTTAGATCGATTACTAATTAGTATTTACCTCCGCTCTCTGAAGGAATCGTTTAGCACATCTCCTATACATCCACCATTAAAGGGTACGATCGCACTGCCTTAGAATTGATACTTACTCGTACATACATTCAAGAAATTGGCGATTATCAAAGATATTTAATGTCACCAACTATGATAAAATAATTCTATAAATTATTTAATGCCGATAGATAAGTCTTATCCATCTTCTTACTAATTCATCTCTACTGTGACGCCCCCAAATTCAGGTACTTGAAACCCGAATTCAGTACTTCACGATACCATTTCTTTGAGCGGAATAATAATAATAATATCATAAATATCAAACTTAATTTACATATCAGAGTTGTCTAAATCCTAGGTACGCGACCTTAAAACATATTTTTACACGACAGATAATAAATTTCATCATCTTATTTAAGTCTAGCTATTACATAAGATAACACAAACTTAATCAGCTAGCTTTCCTTTCCCTTTTCTCTTGCCTGAACCTTCAGGTCGATCATACATAGCTGAAAACTTTTAAATTAAGCAAGAATGAGCATTTGAGTCCCCAACAAGTAATAGTAATCAATAAACAATAGCTGAAAGAATTAAATATTTTTTTGAACGAATCTTCAACAACGAAGCAATAGTTGTGAACTACTGAAGCAACACTAAACAACATGGCAAATCTTATTTCAAATTTTGAAACTATGTACTGACTATAAATATAGAGCAGTCGATAGACTATGAACATAGTTTTTCAGTTTTCAAAAAGGTCAAACAGAACTTCATCTATAAACCGTCATAACTTACAGGCACGAGGGGTGATCAGCCCGTTATGCCCTGTATTGATCAATACTACATACCAGAACGATATTCTCGTTCATCATATTCGCCTCAGGCGCACAAAAGTTTTCCCATATTCGGGATGTTCATACTTAGTCGGGAATCCAAACCAAATAATTCAGTTGGATATCAATAAGGTTCTATCATATTCAAAAGATATTTTAAATCTGTGTCTAGCCGAGACAAATAGCTTAGACGACTTTCAATTAAGATATACATATTGGAGATCAATAAGTATGTATCAACGTGTTCAATAATTATCCAAGTGAGGACACTTGTATAATAAATCTTAGAAATTTACGATCATCATAAATATATCTGAATCTAATAGTAATATTGTACTGATAAAAAATGTACGAATAAAGTTCGAGAACTTGCATTAATACGAATATTTGAGTACATATCAATAACAATAGAGTTAATAATCTAACACAAGTATAATATAATTCTGAAACTTTCTTACTAATGTCCATTGCATAAAGTAAATGCAAGAGGTAAAGATACTTGCTTAATAATAATTGGAGTAAGTTTAGGGAACTTGCCTGATCTGCTGCTTACACAACTTAGTTCTATCTTTAATTCAACGACCTATCATTTTTAAGATTGTTCTATTGATTAGAAAAACATATCATAACACATAGTACTGTTATTTACAGTCAACACATAACCTGATCACATTGTCATATAGTTATACTAGTCATTAAGACACAAACAAATACTTATACAATCAAACTATATATGTTTGGATCAATTTCGGTAGCATTTCGGTGTACCGACGACTTTATCGGAAAATTATCGAGTTTAAAATTCTACCATAATGTTCAATATTATCCTGGATATTTTAAATACTAGTCATATTATTTTTAAATTCCTTATAATAATTTTTAAATAAATATTATAATTTTTCTTGATTTTTCAAACTCTAGAATCATTATTAAATTATTTAAATATTAGATAATTCTATTATCATTAATATTTAAATAATATTAAAATATTAATGCAACCATTACCAAAATATCAAAGTTATTTATAATAACTCAAAATATTTTTAAAGTATTAATATTACCCTTAAATGATTTTTAAAACATTTAAAATCATTTTTAAACAATTACCCTTAATATTAAAATATTAAGGTATTATTCACTAAAATATTAAAAGTCATGTATAATTACTTAAAATATTTTTAAACCATTAATGTCACTTTTAAATGATTTTTAAATCAATAAAATCATTTTTAATCTATTTATTTAATATAATTATTAAATAAATCTAATATCATTAATATTAAATAATTAATAAAATTTACTTTAAAATATTGAAAGTTATATTTTATAACTTAAAATATTATTAAATACCTTATTATCATTTAAAATGATTTTTTAATATAATAAATCATTTTTATTTAATTTGTTTAATGAATTTATTAAATAAATAATATTCAAATAATTACTAATATTTATGGAAAATATGCCAAATTATTAAAAGTTTATTTTTATGACTTAAAATAATTTTTAAAACTGATTTTATAAATTTTGAAATTTATTTACTAATTTTAAATGATTTTTAGAATTTATTTCTATTTTTAATCATTTTCCAGAAATTAGAAAACGAAATAATAGAAACCGTCGCTATGGGCTATAACGACACTTTCTGTCGCTGTTGGTGTTTTTGAGCTCAAGAACACTGACAAGGCAGTGTTCAAGGGACTCCCTTTGACCGTCTTTAATTCACAGCCTAAGCATGATCTGTGACACCCCCAAATCCGGGTACTTCAATTCCACAGAGTTGGTGTTCACTGTCCAATTAAATCATAACTAACTACCCATAAATAAATGATATAATTAACAGTTTCTAAATTGAACAAACGTTATCATTGACAACATGTTTTCAAAATTGTGTGAGTACATAAGCAAACCAAAGGAATTTTGGTTTGGGTTGACTTCAAGGGTAATTTGGAGTTTAGAACATTCATCAACAAAGGTTTAGTTGAATTGATAAAGAATCGCTAGACAACTTAGAGTTTGGTACAATAATGTAAGATAATACAATGACATTGGAGAACGAAGATTAAACAACAGTTATTAGTAGATGAATAAACACATTTCATACAACAACGTTGCAGACTTTGAATAACCAAAGTAATCTCGTTTGGAATAAAGAAATAAAGATTAACTAACTTACTTCAACAATAAATGAGGGTTAAAGAATTCGCATGACAATAAATATGTTGGACACATTACCATAACCTTTAGCTAAGCCAAAAAAAATGACCAAAGTCTGCAGAATTAGCAGACTTCAGTGTCTAAAAATGGGCACTAGCGCGACCGCGTGTGTTTTGTACTGGGAGGCCGCGCGTCCGAGCCTAAGGGCTGCGCGCCCGCGCCTAAGGGCTGCGCGCCCGTGCGACGCATAGAACTCAGTTTTGTAGAACAGAGCTTTGGCACTTTTCTTAAGCAAACTAACACGTATTTCACCCACCAAACAGTGATAATAACACGTAAAATAAATATACAACTATCATAGACATGATTGTTAATATATTCAAGCACTTAGCACAATTTAACAATCACTACAACTATTTTAATTTCTCAATTTTCATGTTTTGCATAAAAACTCAATTTTCTTGACATTAATCCTAAAAATCATCATTGTGAATTCAATACATGATCAAATCATCTCATTCAAATTACGTTATATTCGTATCTCAATGAATTAACATATACAAGCTTCAATTTATACCTTCCCATACAAATTAGCCACTAGAATTGATGCTTACATTGCTACACATGAAAACATATATATACTGACAAAAATTTTCTACTATTAACTGTAATTAGCATGAATTTCTCGTTTAAACACAACCTCCAATCATCATATATTCACATAATCACAAGTAATCCCATTGTAGAACAACAATTCAACAAATTTGAAATTGACAGATTATATAAAAGTTTATCGTAGCCTCATATATACATATACATATATATACATGATACTATTGTTGTGTTAAAACAATACCTTGAATTTGCTTGCAATCCTTGTTAAACTCACTGGAATCGTCGCTATGAAATTCTCAGGTTTCCTCTGAATCCTCTCTCAATAGTCTCAAGATTTGCAAACAAGAATGCGTATAAACAAGAGCTAAGCCAAAAAATCAACTGATAGCTAGCGTAGGAAATAAACTGATATTCTTAATACGCTTACTTAAGTCTAATGGCAGTTACACACTAATGTATATAATATAAATATATTATATTTATTTGTTTTATTTATATAATTTATGTTATTTATAATTCAAATTTTGAAAGAAATCCAAAAACCATAAGGCTTTGCTTGGCAAAAAGTCTTTAAAATAAAGACTTAATATATTTAAGTCTTGTTTGGTCACAACTAAATTAAACTACTTTAATTTTATTTTAATAAACAATTTAGTTTATAATTCATAATCACATACTATATTTTAAATAAATATTCCACTTAAACACATCACAAAATTATATTCTCATTATAATTTTATTTAATAAATTAATATACCATCTTAATTTATCACATCACAACAACAATATAACATCTCATGTTATCTTACAACATAATAACTATAAATTAAATTAATTTAGAATATTATCTAATAAATATAATTTATAAATATTTACTAACAAAAATCACATATTCATTTAATTTAAGAAATATTTTAAATTACAAAACAACAACTTCATCAATAAAATATTTATTTAATTTAATAAATATTTTAAATTACTAATAAAATCTTGGATTGTTACATCATTCTCTCCTTACAAGGATTCTGTCCCCAGAATCACAACTCAAACAATCGAATCGTCACATTCTTCCCTCGTTCAAAAGATTCTGTTCCCAGAATCGAAGACACAGACAAAACAAATAACTCATGGTAATTCTTCATCATTTCAGTTTCGAGTTCCCACGTAGCATCTTCGACACTGTGGTTCTTCTATATCACCTTCACAAAAGGTTTTAACTCATTACTGTGCACATGATCTTTCTAGTCGACAACCTGGATAAAAATTTCCTAGTAGCACAACCATAACAGTTCGTACTTTGTCACATGATTACAGTCGAGCTTGTTCGATCATCTCACCGCAAAATGAAAAACATTACGAATGCGCTCTAACTATAGAGGTAAGGTTACCTCAAAACCATCTAACTTAATCTCAAAAACCTCTAACTATCAAATATATACATGAGAAAAGAATCACTTTTCCACCTCATATACCTTGATAGCGCGATACCGATATTCCAATGATTATCATTGTGATATACCAAGTATATGCACAAAACCTCTACCCATACAAAGGTTTGTACGACTTAGTCACCATATGAGTCCTCACTTAAAAATCCCACCTAACATTACCTTACTCCTAAATTATTTCTAACTTATCCATAACTAACTCAATGCACATTCCTAGCATGACATTATCGAAAACTTCTCGTGTGCTTAGCACACCTTTCGATGTTTGGACTTCCTTTTAGTTTGGCAATCAATTTGCGAATGATATGACAAACCTATTTCTAATTGTGTTCCACACGTTCTTGCAAACCCTTTTGAAAATTCGATGTAAATCGTGAATCTCGGTTCGACACAATTAACACAGAAACATCGTGTCTTGAAACGATTTCATAACTCCACACACTGCTCGATATGTAATACATTAACTTTGACAGACCAAAAATCTACCGCCATATCTTTCCACCAATAGTAATATCGAAGGCAATATATAATTTCGTGCAAAACTTCATTTTCAATTCCTGGTATTAGCGAAACCTAGTTTCTTCCTTCTACTTTTAACTATCCTTCAGTATCAATTTTGAGTTGACACCTTCACCTCGATGCTACTCTTCTTTTACTCTATCCAACAAAGTTATACGGTTTTCCATCTGAAAAGCTTCTCCTCCGATTTTTTTTATTTCTATCTCACACTATTTCCCAAAAATAACACCTCTAAATCCTCAGAGCAACCACTAATACCTCTAACTCCGAATCGTGAGTCGGACACCCTTTCATATAAAAATTTTAACTGACGCGATGCGTATAAAATGACCCCGTCGTTCTGCCTAAACACACCGCCTAATACATTGTATGATGCATTGCTATACAACACAAAGTTTTTTGTACTATCTGGTAAAGACAACATAGGTGCTTCTTCAATTCTTGAAAATTCACTCTATAATTTCCCGCCCATATAAATTCCACCGACTTCCTCGTCAATTTAGCTAACTAAGTAACTATCTTACTCTTCACATAACCCACAAATTATTTTCTTAATATCTTCTTATTTTACAACATCGATAAATAACTCTACCGTACAGACGTCTTGAAACTAAAAGAATAAAAATACTACCTTTGACTTCCTCAGAGTTTTAAGGTTTATGCGCTTTCTATGACAATGACTTATCACCACATGGTTTAACACGTGGCCTTTAATACACCACAAAATTTATACACACCAACGTAAAAGGAATCATTATTCACACTTTCTATATTTAGGGAATAGTCTAACTCTTCCCGAAGCGAATCTATTTTCTAAATGAATTCATCAGGCATAACTTAACAAGTGGCGGTTAAATTAAATAACACGCAGCCGTATAGATATCTAATCAGATCATACCTTGCATTGCGTTCTGGATCTTCATGTTGGATGATTGTTCAGCTGGTCGACACGACGGAGTTGACTCTACAATAACCAGTTTGCCACTGCCCCCTTTGCTTCCAGTCGCTTTTCCTACCGCTTTCTTTGGGAAACCTCAAGCCAAGTGCTCCTTCGATCCACACTTGAAGCATGATCTCTTCCTCGATCTTGAACATTTTGGTTCAATGTGATCCTTAGATCAACACTTAAAGCATACCCTTTTTCCCTTTAAACAAACACCTACATGTTTCTTTCCGGAGTTGCTACACGCCTCCACCTTCTTCTTTTCCTTCCCTTGCCGATTTTCAGCATTACTATTATTGTCTCCCTTTCTTTTCTGAGCGTTATCGGTATGACTATCACCCACCTTATCATCTTCACTCTTCTTTCCCATCTGCTCTTGATTGTATGCTAGCGTATTACCTTCCCCGTCTACATCAATCGTTCTCTCCAACCCTGTTGTAAACGAATTTGGTTTGAACATCGAGATTTGATTATACAGCCAGAAATTCAGTTGATTTGCCAGTGCTCCCACCAGCAAATTTACCAATTGTGGCACTTGATTTGCGTTAGCTTCCCTATTGAATGCATATTCCTTGGGGCTCTATTGACGTTGTTGTCTTCTTCTAGGCGATATCTTACTGCTTAAAACTTGAACTATTAGATCATCGTTCATCCACACATTAACATTTTCAAACTTATCTTAACCACTTATAGATAACACATAATATTTCTTAATAAACAATGATAATACTTTATTCATTTATTACATCACCACATCACAAAATAGCCACACTACTATTTATATTATTTATCCCGAAATAATAAAATTTTAGGATTAATTTATCACATCCCACTATTTAATTCAAAAGTTAGGATCCACATCTATTAATTTTCATTATAATTTATATATCAACTTATTATTTTTCTCGCAATCTACAAGAACATACCACGTTATACAACTTCATTGCGCTCTTGCTCCACGATACGAATCGTCAGGAGATTGGAAGATTGAATTCTAAGTTTCATCATTCACTTGGCGCTCTTTGACTTGTCTTCAACACGATCTATGCATTTAGAAGCCTTAACCCATGTGTCTTCAGCTCTCGCACGCTTTGTTGACTTCTTTCCCCAGTCATTCCTGCACAATCTCATTCTCAGCTAATAACTATCCTCTTTAATATTCTGATCGTTCTGACTGAGCTAATATCCGCTCTACATCTACAAATGGTGCAGTAAGGTCTTGAGTCGCGAGATCTTCTTGTGCTAACGTGGCTTGGTGCTTTATGGCTAGACCTTCTAATTTCTCGATCTTCTTTTATAACTCAATGTTATGACCACACACCTCATTGGAGGAATTCCACCTCCTCATTCTCATCCTTCACCTTTATCACCCCAACTTTATCCTCTCGTTCAAACTCAAGCCTATACCCAAGGTCTACAACAAAAATGAACGGGTATGGCTTTCCCAATACCAACCATACTCAGACTATACAACTTCTAAGGCTCCTAATCCATATCATCCTTCGTCAGTCACTCTGACAACAAAGTTTTTAACATCCCCAAAACTTGATATGTATAATACATGCTACTCCTAAGTACTCACGAGCACATAAGTCATTAACACATAAGCACATAAAGTCTTTTATCATTTTATCTTCAATGAATTTTCTTAATTCATTCCTTAGAACTCGATAAGAGTTTATCACCTCTATGTTCTCTATCTCCTAGAAGGTTATAGCCTAAGGTTTCCCCACCTAAGGTTCATAACCTAAAGCTTTGATACCAACTTGTGACACCCCCAAATTCGGGTACTTCAATTCCACAGATTTGGTGTTCACTGCAATTAAATCATAACTAACTACCTATAAACAAAGGATATAATTAAACTCAAAAGCTTAAATAATAAATGTCCCATCAAGGGTTACATAATCTCAAGATAAATCCCAGGTCATCTAACCTTTAATACAATCATAAGCGGAAATTAAAACATGATCATAATTAAATCTAGTACATAAGCTTCATAAATAAAAGATAAATTAAACGTTGTCGTCTGATTAAACACTTTGTCCTTGCCCTTGCTTGTAGAAATCTCTTCAAACTTCTTAACTTCATGTGCATTATTTTGTGCAAGAGTGAGCAAACAATTGCCACAAGAAGGATAATATACAATAACGGTTTATGAATGACAATTATCTGAGTTTTCAATGGTAAAGTATTCTTACCGGAACAATAAACTTTAATTCAACAACTATGAGTTCAAATGAATAATGAACGTTAAGTTAACAATAGATATCAACATCAAAGAATACACTGAGGGTCACAAGACCATGAACTATACTCTAGGTTTCAAGTATTTCTACTTTAACTTTTAACAGTCTAAAAGACTATAATCATCATCTATGTCCTAGGTTAATAGGTGTTTCTACTATAACCTTTAACAGTCTAAACGACTATACGGATCATCATCCCGTACTCCAGGTGATCATCCTTTTGTACTATATATTGCACAAACATTTTAACGATATTGCGTAGTTCTAAAATAATCCCCTAATATAGGGTTGTTCATCTCAGCTTAGATTATCAGGTTCCGAACCAAATGAAGTTTGGTTGGGAATTAACTTCAAAGGAATTCTAGATCTTTAGAATGCTCATCAACCAAGTACTGGTTGAATCTGATAGAGACCAATAACTATTCAAGAGTAGATTATAATATCTTCATGAACAAGGTATATCGATAAAGCAATAAGAGCTAGAGTATTAACAGTTTCTAAATTGAACAAACGTTATCATTGACAAATTGTTTCAAAATTGTGTGAGTACATAAGCAAACCAAATGAATTTTTGTTTGGGTTAACTTCAAGGGTAATTTAGAGTTTAGAACATTCATCAACTAAGGATTAGTTGAATTGATAAAGAATCGCTAGGCAACTTAGAGTTTGGTACAATAATGTAAGATAATACAATGACATTGGAGAACGAAGATTAAACAGCAGTTATTAGTAGATGAATAAACACATTTCATACAACAACGTTGCAGACTTTGAATAACCAAAATAATCTCGTTTGGAATAAAGAAATAAATATTAACTAACTTGCTTCAACAATAAATGAGGATTAAAGAATTCACATGACAATAAACATGTTGGACATATTACCACAACCTTTAGCTAAGCCACAAAGAACGACCAAAGTCTGCTGAATTAACAGACTTCAGTGTCTAAAAATGCGCACTCGCGCGGTCGCGCGAGTTTTGTACTGGGAGGCCGCGCGCTCGCGCGCCGTACGACGCATAGAACTCAGTTTTGCAGAACAGAGCTTCGACACTTTTCTTAAGCCAACTAACACGCATTTCACCCACCAAATAGTGATAATAACACGTAAAATAAATATACAACTATCATAGACATGATTGCTAACATATTCAACAACGTAGCACAATTTAACAATCACTAAAACTATTTTAATTTCTCAATTTTCATGTTTTGCATAAAAACTCAATTTTCTTGACATTAATCCTAAAAATCATCATTGTGAATTCAATACATGATCAAATCATCTCATTCAAATTACGTTATGTTCGCATCTCAATGAATTAACATATACAAGCTTCAATTTATACCTTCCCATACAAATTAGCAATTAGAATTGATGCTTACATAGCTACACATGAAAACATATATATATATATATATATATTGACAAATTTTTTCTACTATTAATTGTAATTAGAATGAATTTCTCGTTTAAACACAACCTCCAATCATCATATACTCACATAATCATAAGTAATCCCATTGTACAACAACAATTCAACAAATTTGAAATTGACAGATTATATAAAAGTTTGTCGTAGCCTCATATATACATATACACATATATACATGATACTAATGTTGTGTAAAAACAATACCTTGAATTTGCTTGCAATCCTTGTTAAACTCACTGGAATCGTCGCTATGAAATTCTCAGGTTTCCTCTGAATCCTCTCTCAATAGTCTCAAGATTTGCAAATAAGAATGCGTATAAACTAGAGCTAAGCCAAAAAATCAACTGAAAGCCAGCGTAGGAAATAAACTTATATTCTTAATACGCCGACTTAAGTCTAATGGCATTTACACACTAACGTATATAATATTAATATATTATATTTATTATTTTATTTGTTTTATTTATATTATTTATTTTATTTATAATTCAAATATTAAAAGAAATCCAAAAGCCACAAGGCTTTGTTTGGCAAAAAGTCTTTAAAATAAAGACTTAATATATTTAAGTCTTGTTTGGTCACAACTAAATTAAACTAATTTAATTTTATTTTAATAAACAATTTAGTTTATAATTCATAATCACATACTATATTTTAAATAATAATTCCACTTAAACACATATCACAAAATTATATTCTCATTATAATTTTATTTAATAAATTAATATACCATCTTAATTTATCACATCACAACAACAATATAACATCTCATGCTATCTTACAACATAATAACTATAAATTAAAATAATTTAGAATATTATCTAATAAATATAATTTATAAATATTTACTAACAAAAATCACATATTCATTTAATTTAAGAAATATTTTAAATTACAAAACAACAACTTCATTAATAAAATATTTATTTAATTTCATAAATATTTTCAATTACTAATAAAATCTTGGATTGTTACATAATCTGGGACATTTTAAACACTGAACATGTAGTGATAAGGTAATACTACATGAATCAACTATCCTACAAGTCAAACAATCATGTATCATGAAGATCTAGCCCCTCAAACTCGTTGTCAGAACTTTCTGGATTTTCTAGGTTACCCAGAAACCCAGTCAGCTTCGAGTAGGAAGTTTCTAGCTCCATTTAATCTAGGTTCCGGTTGATGTTATGGTAGTTGATGGGTCAAACATGTAGTTTACACGATAAGGTACAATTAACATTCATCATGTCAGTCAAAATACGACTGAATCACAATATACCATTCAGTCAAAGCTTGTCAGAAATAACATGCATACGTTTTCTGGGTTATCTAGAAAACAAAAATCATGTTCGTCATACCTACTTTGACCAGTCACTATGATCTATCTATTTGATGCTTAGGTGATATAAAGGAATGAATTAGTAGTACCTACAACATACTACAATTATCATACAACAACAAGAACAACACAACAAACAACTGAAAGATCTAGACGCTTAATCCGTTATCAGACCTTTCTGGGCAGTTTCTGGGTTACCCAGAAATGCCCAATCATGGTCGGTCAACGGATTTTGACCATCAATAAAATAAAATATGTGCATGATATGACCTTGATTCAAGGTCCAGAGTAAATATATCATAACATACTACAAGTTTAAACATTTAAAACACAAAAATAATAAACAAGCTGAGATCTAGAAGGTCTGACATTCGGTTGTCAGACCACATAAGAAAATTTCCAGGATTTGTAAATCTTTAAATTCGAGCATATATATGTTATGGATCCACTATTTAGTAACCCAGATCACTGATTAACACATTATATAACATATTTAAACATTTAAACACAACATCTGACATAGCATACAAGATTGAAAATTTGGATTTGGTCATTTGGTTTTTACTTTTAGTGGCAAAGTGGATAATCTATTCTAACCCTTAGGGTTTAACCCTAAGGTTCCATAAGTTCATTATCTAGGATTATGCAATTAGGACTAACATGGTAATCTTAGTTTCTAAAAATGTGAATTAGCGTTCCCTAATTAGACTAGGTCTCCTAATTACTTAGGATTTATAAAATAGGCTTTATAATATACTAATCACCATTAACCTTCCTAAATTAATAATTAGGGTTTATAACTTAGCATTTAGGGTTCTAATTCAATAATTAGGGTTTTTAAATATTAATTGTGGTTTACTTAATTAACATTAAACATAATAATGGTTGTTCAGGAGCGTTTTACCGACCTCCATATGGGCTAAAGGTCTGACATCAAAAGGGCTTTATGAGACCACTGGGCCGAAGCCCATGGAGAAGTTGGAGATGTTCGGGTTGGCATTTGAGCCATCTTGGGCCGAAGCCGAACTCGGTCTTGTGGTGTTCGCGGTCGGGTCTTCGAGTCCTTTGGGCCGAAGCCCAGACCAGGTTATAGGACCGGTGGGGCCTGCACAGTGGGCTCTCCTGCGTGCAGAGTTCGCGTTCCTAATCAGAATTAAATAAGGTAACTCTGAAGGTAGTGGGGGGATTGGATTCTACTTGCACCTTTTAAGGAGATTGTGTTAGACCCAAGTTATGGTAATTACCATATGCTAGGAGTCCTAATCCGACTGGGAGAAGGATTCTAAGGTGGTGAGTTCTATAAATACAAGGCCAAGGTTATCATGATGAGGTAACTCCTACTTTTAAGCACTAAACACTTAGCCTCCATTGTTAAACCTTGTAATGGCCTGTACTCATTCTCACACTGAAGCTATCCCCCGACGGCACAAGCCGTCAAGCTTCTGTGTGATCTATTACTGTGCAGGTTCTAGCGCGTGGATTCTGTGATTGGACGCGCCGGCGAAACTTGGCGTTAACATTGGCGCTAGAAGAAGGGCTTTTAGTGCTTAAACAATCACAATCAGATTCTTTTCCGGCGAGAAACGATGGCGAGTGTGGAATATGCAGTTTTCGACCATGAAAAGGTCAAGACACACCTGACCACTCAGGTGAGAGGGTCGGTGAAAGACAGACTGGGTTCCAGAATTAAGGACAATTAGAAGGAGCATACTGGCTCCCCCCGACGACGGCTCTTCCATGAAAGCCAGCGTACCCCCAACCAGGCTAGTCGGATGGACGAAGCTAACTCACGAGCGTTGGAGGCGCATGAAAAGAGCCGTACACAAGGTAGTCGAGATCAATGAGAATTCATCCTGCAGAAAAGGATGCAGCAAAACAAAGATGCCATGACGTCCCTATGTCTTCAATAGGAGGAGCTCGAACTACAGATGGCTAACATGGCCGGGGAACTGGAGGCATCCTCCAAGAGGCGTAGGCACCATAGCCGGTCTCGGTCTCCCTAAAGGCGAGAGGCTGATAAGGAGAGGAGCAGATACAGGAGTCGTTCGAGGGACGACCGAAGCTAGAGGAGGAGCCGATCAGCAGGGCGTTGATTAGAACACCCAGGCAAGTCTAGAAGGAGGAGGGGAGACGAGATTCCCGAACGTGAGAGGGACAGACCCCGATCGTCCCCTCATGAAAGAGAGTCCGACCCCCTCGCCCAAAGGGTAGCTGAGTTGGAAAAGCTTCTATTGGCCAAAAGCCCAACGGGGGAGCCCTCGACCTGTATAAGGTCACCCTTTTCTGTGGAAATTAATCGGGAGACAGCCGACCCCAAAAGGAATATGCCCCCAATGGAGACTTACGACGGGCTGGGAGATCCTTATGACCATTCTGATGGGTATGATAGGTTGATGACGTATTATGGCCATTCTGATACGGCCAAGTGTCACATGTTCGCCACCACCCTGAAGAAGAGCGCCCGGGAATGAATGGGAACCCTGGCGTCAGGGTCAATAAGCTCGTGGAAGGACCTTCGGGAAAAGTTTCATGCGCGATTCGGGAGTAATAAGAGACGGGGTAAGATCACAGCATCCTTCATGCAGGTTAGGCAGAGGTCAGATGAGAGCCTGGGCCAGTATGTTAAAAGGTTCCGAGAGGTTGTGGGGTCGGTGGCAGAGTTGAACTCCCCACAAGCCTTGGGGTTCTTCACAACCGGGCTAGACATCGGGAAATCAAAGAAGCTGATGAAGGACCTGGTGATCAACCCTCCGGCGGATTTAACAGAAGCGTTCCACAGGGCCGAGGGTCACATAGCAATTGACGAAGCGATGGGGAATTTCAAACCACAGTCCCACTCATATGAAAAGTCCAGAGATCGGGATAAACAGAGTTATCAGAAGGCAGACACCCATGGTAGGTCGGACAATTACAGTAAGAGGAACTATAACGGAGGGGGGTCGGGCAATGGAAGGCCACCCTTTCCAAACAAAAATGTCAACAAAGTATACACTGCACTCACTACGGATCGGGCCAAGATACTGGAGGAGATATGGAACAAGCCCTTTTTCGAACCATGCCAAACGATCACAAAGCCGGGGAAAAGGGGTCGGAACAAGTATTGTGCGTACCACCAGAGTCAAGGTCACACGATGAAAGATTGCTGTAACTTGAAAGACTTGATAGAAAAGAATGTACAGAACGGGCAGTTGATACAGTACGTAGTCGGCAGAGAAGGATCAGAAGCTCCCCGAGAGGACATAAGAGAACCTCCCCGAGAAGCAAAGCCGCAACCGAACCCACAAGCCCGAGGAGTTATCGATGTGATATCGGGCGGGTCGGTAGGGCGTGTAATCGGTAAGAAGAAGAGTGGGCATCTCGAAGCCTTATTGTCACTAGCTGGCTCCTCGCCCAGGAGAGACAGACCATACTCAGGCACAACCATCTCCTTCTCAGATGATGATTACCCTACTGATCACATTGAACCGCAGGACGGGGCACTGGTTATAATAGCTCAGGTAGGGCCAGTTGACATGAAGCGAATGATGATCGATAACGGGTCCTCAGTCGACATACTCTACACACATGCCTACAAGAGGATGGAGTTGGGAGGAAAGAGGATGGAATTGGGAGGAGAAGGCCCATTATACGGTTTCAGTGGCGACCCGGTTCATGTGTCAGGCACGATAGAGCTACCAGTTCGATTCGGTACGGCCCCTCAGCAGACAAAAATTATGGTAAAGTTTTTTGTTATACAAGTGGATTCGACTTACAACTCCATCTTAGGGAGGCCTACTCTAGCAGCACTGCAGGCAGTAGTAACATCTATACCCCACTTCAAAATAAAGTTTCCGACACCGAACGGGATAGGGGAGGTAAAAGGAGATCTCGATATTGCCCGAAGGTGTTATCGGAATACTTTAATATCTTCAGGAGTCGGGGTCAGTAAACAGAAACAGACATTGATCATCGAGTTAGAGCCGTTCACCGAGGGAAGTGCTGAACCCATGGCTCTACCGGCAGAAGAAACAGAGGATGTCGAGTTAATACCAGGGAATCCAGACAAACTGATCAAGATTGGGGCAGGATTAACTGAACAACTGCGAATGGGTCTAGTGGAATTGCTTCGGGTATACGCCGACATCTTTGCTTGGGAACCCAGCGACATGCCCGAGGTAAGCAAATTAGTAGCACTACATAGGCTTCATACCGACACGAAGAAGAAGCCAGTGATACAGAAAAGAAGGATCTTTGCCCCGGAAAGACAGAGGATTATAGACGAAGAGATTGCTAAACTGTTAGAGGTAGGGTTCATCTTCGAAATTGACTATCCCGAATGACTGGCGAATGTGGTATTGGTTCAGAAGTAAAATGGGAAGCGGAGGATGTGCATTGACTATACGGACCTAAACAAGGCATGCCCTAAAGACTTCTATCCCTTACCCAACATAGACCAGCTGATCGATGCCACTTCAGGGTACGGAATGTTAAGTTTCATGGACGCTTTCTCGGGATATCACCAAATCTCGATGCATAAGGAGGATATCCTGAAGACTAGTTTCATCACCCATCGGGCTATATATGCGTATCAGAAGATGACCTTTGGACTACGAAACGCAGGGGCGACCTACCAACGGATGATGAACTTCGTGTTCAGGAAACAGATGGGGCGTAGTATGGAAGTATATGTGGACGACATGATCGTCAAGAGCATGTCAGTCCAGGATCATCTGGAGGATTTAGCAGACTGCTTCGAAACGATAAGGCAACACAATCTGAGACTGAACCCGACCAAATGTACCTTCAGATTGGGTTCAGGGAAATTTTTGGGATATCTGGTCAGTAAAAGGGGAATCGTAGCCAATCTAGAAAAAATCTCGGCGATCTTAGACATGAAATCTCCGAAGACATACAAAGATGTCCAGAGGTTGACGGGTCGAATCGCAGCCCTTCGGAGATTCATGTCAATATCAGCTGAAAGATGCCTACCCTTCTTCGACACCCTCAAAGGACCGAAAAATGACAAAAGTTTCACGTGGACTTTGAAATGCGAAGACGCGTTCCAAGAGGTGAAAATGTATTTAGGTTCGGCACCATTATTGATGAAACCGGTTCCCTCTAAACCTTTATACTTATACTTGGCTGCCAGCCTGATGGCAGTAGGGGCGACACTGGTAAGGAACAAGAGTGGCAAGTAGTTCCCGGTGTACTACGCCAGCCATGTTCTTAGGGACGCAGAGACGAGATATCCGAACCTGGAAAAGTTTGCCTACGCCCTCATCATTGCTAGCAGGAAACTCAGGCACTATTTCCAGGGTCGGTTGATAGTGGTCTACAACAATCAGCCTTTGAAGAAGATCCTGCACAAACCCGAGGTGTCAGGTCGGCTGGCCGCATGGGAGATGGAATTAACATAGTTTGCTATAGAATATCACCCCCGATCGGCAGTCAAAGGGCAGGCTTTGGCAGATTTTGTGGTAGAGTGCTCTTTCACGGAGCCGGAGATGAATATAGTGGCCGAAGCACAACCGGGTCAGACCTCGTGGCCTTTATACGTGGATGGGTCGTCAACTTCAGATGTCAGCGGAGCAGGGGTCATTCTGACAAGTCCAGAAGGGTTCAAGGTCCAACAAGCTATTCGGTTCAGCTTCAAGGCCACGAACAACGAAGCAGAGTATGAGGCCATCTTAGCAGGGATACGATTGGCCCGAAGCCTAGAGATACAGAGGTTGATCATCTACAGTGATTCGCAGCTGGTGGTCAAGCAGTTATCGGGTGAGTACGAAGCTCAGGGGGCAAGGATGACCAAATATCTGGCCTAGGTAAAAGATAAGCTCACATACTTCGCATCGCACAGTTTTTTGGGGGTGGATCGATCAGACAATACCATAGTAGATGCCCTGGCACGATTGACAACTACCGAAGCGAGCTCTTTCAATGGATTAGTGTACTTAGAGGTTTTGGATAAACCTAGTATCCCAAAGACAGAAATCCTAGCTTTGGACCGACTCAATTACTGGCTCACTCCTTATATCTCATATCTGGCCGATGGGACCCTCCCTTCGGACAGAATCCTATCCAGGAAAATAAAACATCGAAGCTCGAACTTCGTCCTCATAGATGGAGACCTATACCGAAGGGCCTTCATCTCTCCACTGCTCAAATGTTTGACTCCTTCAGAGGCAGACTACACACTTTGAGAGGTGCATGAGGGGATCTGTGGGGATCACATGGGAGCAAAATCATTGGCACATAAAATTTTGAGGCAGGGGTATTACTGGCTGACTATCTACTCTGAAGCAAAGGAATTTGTCAAGAGGTTCCCCAAGTTCCAGCTGAACAGCAACATCCCACATCAACCTCCAGAAGAGCTGTATTCGGTCCTATCTCCAATTCCCTTTGCTGTATGGGGAATTGACATCCTAGGCCCTCTACCAAAAGCTAAGGGACAGGTTAGCTTTGTGATCGTAGCCATCGATTACATGACAAAGTGGGTCGAGGCCAAACCACTGCAAAAGATAACCGAGCAGGAGTGTTTAAAGTTTGTTAAAGAAGGAATAGTCTACCGGTTCGGTATCCCGATGGCAATAGTCTCAGACAATGGCAGACAATTCGTGGGGTCGAAATTTGAGGGCTTTCTAAAGGAGTTAGGGATCCAACACCGAAAGACTTCGGTCGCCCATCCTCAGTCGAATGGATAAGTGGAAGTAACCAATCGAACCCTGCTCAATGGGATAAAGCGTAGATTGGATGAATTAAAGGGTCGGTGACCCGAAGAACTGCTATCTGTTTTGTGGGCGTACCGAACTATTCCAAGAACTACAACTGGGGACTCTCCATTCAGACTGGCATTTGGGACCGATGCTCTCATTCCTGTAGAAATCGGATCCCCCACCCTTCGGGTCAGCCAATACAAAGAGTTATACAATGATGAAGGCTTGAGAACAAATCTGGATCTGCTAAACGAAGTCAAGGATTCGGCTATAATAAGGTTAGCGATTTATCAGCAATGGATAGCCAGACACTACAATCAGAAGGTGAAGCCCAGGAGGTTTGGAGTGGGAGATTTAGTCCTCTGGGAGTCGAAGGCTTCAACCCCCCAGAACACCGACAAGTTAATGCCTAACTAGGAGGGGTCTTACGAAGTGGTAGGAGTGCCGAAGCCAGGAACATACCGGCTTCGAGCAATGGACGGTTCGGAGGTAAAGAATACATGGCATGCTGGAAGACTTAGAAAATTTTACCAGTAATAGTTATGTTATTCTTACTTTTATCTATGTAACCGATTCCATTTAAATGATATAAATGAAAGTTCTTATTCCTGTCAATGTTTAACTTCATCTATATTCATGTATTTCATTACTACTCGAACAGACACGCTTCGGGCACTATCCGATCAAGAGGTTCGGAAAGACACCACTGATCGAGATAAGTCCCGAGCATAACTGACCGAGAGTTTAGTACATTCTTAAATTATAGATTTTGGGTACTGTCTGATCAAGAGGTTCGGAAAGACACCACTGATCGAGATAAGTCCCGGGTATAACTGTCGGACCCTTCAAGATCAGAGAAACTCTAAGGGCAATCCGATTAGAAGGTTCGGGAGGACATAACTGATCGAGATTAGTCATAAGTAAAACTGACAAACAATCATTCATGGGCCAAAAATGTATCTCATTTATACTTAGAAATTTTTTTACAATTTCTGATCAGACAGGATTCGGGTACATACACCGTCGACCTCACTGATTGGGTGAGTTACAAAATTAAGGCAAGAAAAATGCAAATAGGAAGAACAGGATCAGGAGGGACTAAGGAGAACCCTCATCCGCATCGGACTCTTCGTCAGAAGAATCAAGTACCGAAGCATCCAGGCCGGCGTCAACAAGCTTCACTCTCGCCTTCTCTCGATAAGCTTCGACCCCTTCAGCAAACTGGGCCATAGTCTTATCAGTCAAGGCAGGCGATTCTTCATATTCCTTGACGGCTGCTTGTTTGATGACAGCCCGTTCTGCCTCCAAGGTACTGTTCGCAGCGATCAGTGTCCTTACTTGATCGTGCATCCGGTTGATATAATCCTCGACGGCGTGGAAGTTCCCCACCAAGGTCTTATTCTCCTCCACCAAAAGCTCCTTGTCCCGCACCAACTTTTTGGCATGACCGTCGAGACCGACGAACTCTTATCGTAGTAGGGAATGTTGGTCTTCGAGCTCGGCGATTCGACTTTCAGCCTTCGTCACTTTGTTTCGGGTATCGGCATGAAGGTCCCTTTCTCTCTTCAGCTCTGAATCCCGACCCCTCAGCTCGGCCTTGAGAATGTCCACATCGGTTCCCAGTTGAAGTTCTCTCTTTGTAGACCGAACAAGAGGAGTAATCGCACGAGCAAGGATAACCTTGGCCTAAGTACAGAAGACATATCGGTCAGATAAAATCCAAAGAATTAGTAAGGGAAAATATATACAAATGAGGGTGAATACCTGAGTCTGAGCCTTGAGATAGGTAACCAGAAAATCCTCGGATGAAAAGTTCTTAAACCGATCATCGTCACCGGAGAGCCTGAACTGATCAAGCAAATAGAAGGGGAATTTATCAGAAGCATTCTTCGGCCAACAGGAAGTCGGTGACCCCTCGGACGAACTAGCTTTGGACGTTGGGGTCGAAGCTGGGATTGGGCCAATAACCTCCTCGACAGGGAGAGACCCCTCGATCAGACGAGGCTTCTTCGAGGGTGGTTCAAGGGGCCGATCCTCGGTATCCTCTGAATCCTCGACCACCGTTACTAGGGTAGGCGGGGGAGGAGTTGGTTTGGGAGAAGGCTTCGGCTGGGCCTCAGGGATTGCCTTGGGGGGAACTCGGACAGAAGAAGGCCTCTTCTTTGCCTTTTTCAGCAAGGCCATCTTATCAGCCCCTTTCATCTCCAACACGTTTTTTGTGGAAATGTCAGTCTTGGATGAATCGAGAGGAGGCACCGTTGACGAACCAACAAATAGTTCAGTGATGAGAACAGCCTCGTCTGAGGGAGTATCATCAGCGGCAGGAAGGTGGATGGGATCGGCTATGATCGGAAGAGGAGTCAAAGCCACTTCGTCATCATCGGGCTTGAAGATGGTCACTACGACATAAGACAAAAAGATCATTGAAAAGAAACAATAGTAGAAAGACTGGCATACAGACACATGGGTTCGGATAGGACTACTTACAACCGTGTTCATAGAGCCACGATTCGTTGGAAATGATCCCCACACCCCAGCTGGTCTGCTTCAGAATGGCATAAAACTTTTTGAAAGCAGCCGCACGACCATTCGAGAATTTGGTAACTTTTATTGGGGTGTCTTTGGGACCAGCCCAGTCTGGCAGAAGGTTGAGGTCAGTACCTTTCATTAAGAACCATTGTGAGTGCCATCCCTTATTGCTCGAAGGGGTCTTCACGAAAGTCTCTCGGCCAGGAACACGGTTCAGGTGTCGGAGACCAGGCTCCTTTGACCGACAGACAGAAAATAGGACAAAAAAAAGTCCAGCCCAGGTGTGATACCAGCCTCTTGGCAGAGGGCTATGAAGCTGACAAGTTGGATATAGGAGTTCGGCGCCAATTGTGCGAACCCGACCCCGACCAGACAAAGAAAAGAGGAGATGAACTCGTGTAGGGGAAACCGAACCCCGTACTTCAGGGCGTAGAGGTGGACGGCTACCCAACCACCTTCGGGACGCTGATACATCCTCTCGCTGGCCTCGGCCACCCGAAGCTTATACTCTTTGGGGATGTTGAACAAAGAACGGATGTCGGATAGTTGGGAAGGTGTAATGGATGATTTGGTGTTGATAACTGCGTAGTTGGTTTTTAAAGCATAGAAACGACGAATTCGGGACTCGGCGTTCTCCACGGACACTTCGGCCGGGGCAGACGGTAGTTCGACCTCCAGAAGGTCTCCAATGGTGACGATGTTAGGTTCAGTGGCTGGAATAATGCTGGAATCGGCCATTTTAAGGGGAATGTAATGAAAACGAGAGGTTTAGAAGAAGAAATGAGAAAAAATGACACTCAAACGCTAAATAAGTAGAGGAAAATGGTGAATACGGAGGAGCAGTATCTCACCGGAAATCGCCTTGCTGGAAAATTGGAAGTCAGAGGATTTGAGAAAGAGGAGTTAGTAAAGGTGATAATGAAGGGGAAGTGGGGTTTTTATAGGGTGTACGACACGGAGTCCCAGGGTGGCTACTAAATGCTTAAGGTGGGTCCAGGCGTTAAAAGGCGTGCAACGTTTTAAATATCTATAACAGACCGTTGGATTTTCCCAGATAGCTCATCATTGGCTGTCGTGACCTTTCGATATCCTGACCTTCCAAGTCTCTAATTATAAAAATGTTATAATCAGAGACTGGGGGCAATGTTCGGGAGCGTTTTACCGACCTCCATATGGGCTAAAGGCCTGCCATCAGAAGGACTTTATGAGACCATTGGGCCGAAGCCCATGGAGAAGTTGGAGATGTTCGGGTCGGCATTTGAGCCATCTTGGGCCGAAGCCAAACTCGGTCTTGTGGTGTTCAGGGTCGGGTCTTCGAGTCCTTTGGGCCGAAGCCCAGACCAGGTTATAAGACCGGTGGGTCCTGCACAGTGGGCTCTCCTGCGTGCAGAGTTCGCGTTCCTAATCAGAATTAAATAAGGTAACTCCGAAGGTAGTGGGGGGATTGGATTCTACTTGCACCTTTTAAGGAGATTGTGTTCGACCCAAGTTATGGTAATTACCATATGCTAGGAGTCCTAATCTGACTGGAAGAAGGATTCTAAGGTGGTGAGTTCTATAAATACAAGGCCAAGGTTATCATGATGGGGTAACTCCTACTTTTAAGCACTAAACACTTAGCCTCCATTATTAAACCTTTATAACGGCCTGTACTCATTCTCACACCGGAGCTATCCCCCGACATCACAAGCCGTCAAGCTTCTGTGTGATCTGTTACTGTGCAGGTTCTAGCGCGTGGATTCTATGATTGGACGCGCCGGCGAAACTTGGCGTTAACAATGGTCATTAACTACATAACAAACAACTTAACAATTTTTACAATCATAATTGACTTCTGTACTATAGTTTATCAGTAACGCTATGGTTTTGTACTATTTTACTATAATTGTTCCACACATTAACATTACACATATCAAGCATGTTAATATTACTGAAATATAAATAATAGTATATTAATATTCTAATTCCTTATTCAAAATCCAGAATTAGTGTTTTGAATCTATATCCAGCATGACTTTCTTATAAACCATTATTAATTAAGTTAAAATAATTAACTCAACTAATATAATAAAATAAATATCATAATAATCCTTATAATCATATCATATATAGAATAATCATATTTTCATGGAAAATAAAAAAAAAATATTTTTATTACAAAAATTAATTTATAATAAGAATATAATCTATAATGGTTAATAATTCTTAAAAGAATTTATTTATAATTATTCATATAATAAATAAGTTTTATTTATCACATAAATACATATACTTTTCTTTGCACATAATCCCACCTTTATATATATAAAAATTTAAATGCAAAATTTATTATTTAATTATATTGAAAATACTGTGTTATTACATCCACCCTTCCTTATAAGGATTCCGTCCCCGGAATCACCGCTTAAAAACTTATACTCCCTCCGTCCTATAGTTATAGGCCGATTTTCTATTTTGAGATGTCCCAATATATAGGCTACTTACTATTTATAAAATTTAGTTGGTTCATTATTTTACTTTTATGCCCTTATAATAAATATTCAACCATTACTCTTTTTTTTAAAGAAACAACATTCAATGTCATTATTTTTATTACCACATTTAATATTGTAGTATTCTCTTTGGTTTAAGTTGTATGGTTATGGATTTTAATGGTCAGTACACATCAATCAATGAAGTTGAGAGTTCCAGTGTGATAAGTAAGGAGTAATTAACGTATTCATTAATTACATATTCCATATTAAGGGGTATATGTGGAAAATTTATGTTAAAAATTTCCATTAAACTGATTTTCTTAAACTATGTGCCAAAAAATTCAGCCTATAACTATGGGACGGAGGGAGTAGATACTAGGGAAAATAGCATACACAATCATTTTAAGTAGATCTCGATCAGATTCGATCAAACTGATCTTTAACTATTCAACATAAAACTTGTCTTATCTGATCATACGAAAATTTGGTTTTTAACAGAACTCAAATTTTTCCTTCAAAATTTCTTTATAACAAAAATAAAATAAAATCATATATAAGAAAATAAAATTGATTCGAATAATACCTGAAGTTCTATCTCTGGCTGCTACGGTATCTTGAACTGTCATGTTGAAGACTCTTGCGGTTGATTTTGTCGAAGTTGGTCCCGTAATCACCAGTGCTCCGCTGCCCTTCCCCGCATTCACGCTTCCTACATCCATTATTCTTTTTGAACAGTCCTTTAACTTATGTTCCGTTGATCCACACAGTAAACAACCATTGTTCGTCCTAGGATTAGGGCAGTTAGGAGAGATATGTCCCTCCTTCCCACACTTATAGCACACAAACTTTCCACTAAGACACTCTCCTGAATGATTATTCCCACAATTCTTACACTGTACAGCCTGCTTCCTCACATCTTCCTGTTTGACTTGGACATTTCCAAAATTGTTCCACTTTCTTTTTCCATTCCCACTACTATTACATGCTTCTACCTTCCCAGCTCCCTCAACCCAGCCCTTGTTCTTTTTTTTCCTTATTGTAGAGGCTTATGGCCTCACTTCCCCCTTCGGCTATGATAGCCTTCTCCAAAAGTGCTGCAAAAGTATTTATCTACAATACTGCCACTTTATTATAGAGCCAGGATTTTAAGCCCAACTCAAACCTCCGTGCCTTCCTTGCCTCCGTATCAACTTGATGCGGAGCAAACCTAGCTAATTCATTGAATTCTGCGGCATACTCCGCAACTATCATGTTCTCTTGCTTCAATTCCAAAAACTCCACCTCCATCCTAGCCTGCACACTGGACGAGAAATAGTTCTCAAAGAATATCGTTTTATACCTAGTCCATGCTATCACTCTTTCTCCTACCCTAACTTGATTTGCCTCCCACCAGAAATTCGCCTCTCCTTTCATCATATAGGTGGAAAAAGCTGTCTTTTGCCCCTCAGCTACCCTAGTGACTACAAATGCTTTTTCTATTTCCTTAACCCAAGTTTGGGCTTCTATCAGGTCAATGGTACCTCTAAATTCTGGCGATCCTACGGCCTTAAAATCCTTGAAGTTCGCAAAATCGATTGTCTGGTTGATTTCCAGTGGCTGACATTACATTCTGCATGGCTTGAGCTACCATGTTTGAGAAATTATGCATCAGGTCTGGTTGTTGTCCTCCAGCATTGTTGATAGATTCTTCTGCCCTTTGGTTTCGAGTTTAACATATTGGAGGTATTATCTGGTTAAATAAAACATAATGTATATTTTATTAACTTACATTCTAAACCTTAATGTATAAGTTTAATATTTTATACTTGTTTCATTAACCAAACATATATTCATATTCATTCAACTATTTCATAGTACATAACATAGCACATACTGCTTTAAACATCCGATATCTCTTTGTGATCACAAAAGTCGGGAATCGCTGCTACAACTTATACAAAGGTTGGAAATATAATATTACATATACATACTTATCATAGAACACACATATTCAAATAGTAATTATACTACGCCTTTTCCTAATCTTGGACAACCTTTCGCTCGATGACCTTCCATACCACAAATAAAACATGTACCTAACTTAAAGTCGGGACAATGATGAGAGATATGTCCCTCATGTCTGCAAATGTAACATATCTTTTTCCCTTTCCTGTATACGCCCTCATGTTTCTTGTCACAGTTTTTACACTTTCCTATTTTGTTAGCGTCCTCTTGGTTATTGTCTGAATTTCCTATTTCGCGGTCTTTCATTTTTCTTTTCCACTTCTTGCCCGGAGCTGCACGTGATATGTTGCCCTTGGCTCCCATCTGATCAATTTGAATATTAAGATTATCTTGTTCTTCCATAGTTTCGATTAATGCCTTTCGTAATTGACTATTTAGTAGCTTTTCTATTTCCCACAACTTTTCCAGAGAAGAAACCTTTTTCCTCAAATTTTGCACTTCGGTTGATGCTTGATCAGCTCCAACTTCGGTGTCTGAATCACTTTTTGTTAGCTCCACCATTTCTGGGCCCGGTACTATATTTTCCAAAATGATTACCTTTTCAAGGTTATCATCAACTTGAGCCTCTATCTTAGCTATTGGCTTTTGACATTGGCTCGGTTATGGAGATTGACTCATTCCTTACGATCCGAAGGCATCCTAATCCTTTTCCACCTGATATCTACACATAATTTATCTAGATTAGTATATAATATATACACACAACAAGTAATAGTTTTATATAGGTTATTTTTATTTTGTTTTACGATGAATTTCTTCAATTCATCTCCCTTAAAACTCTATACGAGTTATTTGTATTTTCAACGTTTACCTCTGCCCTAAGGTTATAGCCTAAGGTCCATCCCACCTATGGTTACTAACCTTAAAGCTCTGATACCAATTTGTGACGCCCCCAAATTCAGGTACTTGAAACCCGAATTCAGTGCTTCACGATACCATTTCTTTGAGCGGAATAATAATAATAATATCATAAATATCAAACTTAATTTACATATCACAGTTGTCTAAATCCCAGGTACGCGACCTTAAAACATTTCATTACATGATGGATAATAAATATCATAATCTTATTTAAGTCTAGCTATTACATAAGATAACACAAACTTAATCTGTTTGCTTTCCTTTCCCTTTGTTCTTTCCTAAACCTTCAGGTTGATTATACATAGCTGAAAACATTTAAGTTAAGCAAGAATGAGCATTTGAGTGCCCAGCAAGTAATAGAAATCAAAAAATAATAGCTGAAAGGATTAAATGTTTTCTTTGAACGACTCTTTAACAACAAAGGAATAGTTGTGAAGTACTGAAGCAACACTAAATAACATGGCAAATCTTATTTTAAATTTTGAAACTACGTACTGACTATAAATAGATAGCAGTCGATAGACTATGAACATAGTTTTTCAGTTTTCAAAAAGGTCAAACAGAACTTCATCTGTAAACTGTCATAACTTACAGGCACGGGGGGTGATCAGCCCGTTATGCCCTATTTTAATCAATACTACATACCTGAACGATATTCTTAGTCATCATATCCGCCTCAGGCGCACAAAATATTTTCCATGTTCGGAATGTTCATACTTAGTCGGGAATCCAAACCAAATAATTTGGTTGGATATCAATAAGGTTCTATCATATTCAAAAGATATTGTAAATCTGTGTCTAGCCGAGACAAATAGCTTAGACGACTTTCAATTAAGATATACATATTGGAGATCAATAAGTATGTATCAATGTGTTCAATAATTATCCAAGTGAGGACACTTGTATAATAAATCTTAGAAATTTATGAACAACATAAATATATTTGAATCTAATAGTAATATTGTACTGATAAACAATCTACGAATAAAGTTCAAGAACTTGCATGAATACGAATATTTGAGTACATATCAATAGCAATAGAGTTAATAATCTAACACAAGGATAATATAATTCTGAAACTTTCTTACTCATGTCCATTGCATAAAGTAAATGCAAGGGGTAAAGATACTTGCTCAATAATAATTGGTGTAAGTTTAGGGAACTTTTCTGGTCTGCTGATTACACAACTTAGTTCTATCTTTAATTCAACGACCTATCATTTATAAGATTGTTCTATTGATTAGAAAAAACATATCTTAACACATAGTACTGTTATTTACAACCAACACATAACCGGATCACATTGCCATATAGTTATACCAGTCATTAAGACACAAACAAATACTTATACAATCAAACAATATATGTTCGGATCAATTTTGGTAGCATTTCGGTGTACCGACGGCTTTATCGGGAAATTATAGAGTTGAAAACTCTATCATATAGTTCAATATTATCCTGGATATTTTAAATACTAGTCATATTATTTTTAAATTCCTTATAATAATTTTTAAATAATTATTATAATTTTTCTTGATATTTCAAACTCTAGAATCATTATTAAATGATTTAAATATTAGATAATTCTATTATCATTAATATTTAAATAATATTAAAAAATTAATGCAACCATTGCCAAAATATCAAAGTTATTTATAATAACTCAAAATAAGTATTAATATTACCCTTAAAAGATTTTTAAAACATTTAAAATCATTTTTAAACAATCACCCTTAATATTAAAATATTAAGGTATTATTCACTAAAATATTAAAAGTCATTTATAATTACTTAAAATATTTTTAAACCATTTATGTCACTTTTAAATGTTATTTAAATCAATAAAATCATTTTAATCTATTTATTTAATATAATTATTAAATAAATCTAATATCATTAATATTAAATAATTAATGAAATTTGCTTTAAAATATTAAAAGTTAAATTTTATAACTTACAATATTATTAAATACCTTATTATCATTTAAAATGATTTTTAATATAATAAAATCATTTTTATTTAATTTGTTTAATGAATTTATTAAATAAATAATATTAAAATAATTACTAATATTTATGGAAAATATGCCAAATTATTAAAAGTTTATTTTTTTGACTTAAAATAATTTTTAAAACTGATTTTATAATTTTCAGAATTTATTTAGTATTTTTAAATGATTTTTAGAATTTATTTCTATTTTAATCATATTCCGGAAATTAGAAAACGAAAATAATAGAAACCGTCGGTATAGGCTATAGCGACACTTTCTGTCAGTGTTGGTGTTCTTGGGCTCAAGAACACTGACAAGGCAGTGTTCAAGGGGCTCCCTGTGACCGTCTTTAGTTCACAGCCTAAGCATGATCTGAGACATTTTAAACACTGAGCATGTAGTGATAAGGTAATACTACATGAATCAACTATCTTACAAGTCAAACAATCATGTATCATGAAGATCTAGCCCCTCAAACTCGTTGTCAGAACTTTCTGGGTTTTTTGGGTTACCGAGAAACCTAGTCAGCTTCGAGTAGGAAGTTTCTACCTCCATTTAATCTAGGTTCCGGTTGATGTTATGGTAGTTTAATGAGTCAAACATGTAGTTTACACGACAAGGTACAATTAACATTCATCATGTCAGTCAAAATACGACTGAATCACAATATATCATTCGGTCAAAGCTTGTCAGAAATAACATGCATACGTTTTCTGGGTTACCCAGAAAACGGAAATCATGTTCGTCCTACCTACTTTGACCAATCACCATGATCTATCTATTTGATGCTTAGGTAATATAAAGGCATGAATTAGTAGTACCTACAACAAACTACAATTATCATACAACAACAAGAACAACACAACAAACAACTGAAAGATCCATACGCTTGAATCCGTTGTCAGACATTTCTGGGTTACCCAGAAACGCCCAGTCATGGCCGGTTAACAGCTTTTGACCATCAATAAAATGGAATCTGTGCATGTTATGACCTTGATTCAAGTTCCAGAGTAAATATATCATAACGTACTACAAGTTTAAACATTTAAAACACAAAAACAATAAACATGCTGAGATCTAGAAGATCTGACATTCGGTTGTCAGACCACATAAGAAAATTTCTAGATTTTGTAAATCTTTAAATTCGAGCTTATATATGTTATGGATCCACTATTTAGTAACCCAAATCACTGATTCACACCTTAAATAATATATTTAAACATTTAAACACAACATCTAACATAACATACAAGATTGAAAATTTGGTTTAGGTTTATACCTTTCTATGATCAATTCTTGAATCTGACTTTCTGATTTGATATAAGTGATAGTGGGGCTTGTTTTGTGACTAATCTAGCAAGGTAATTTCGGAGGTTTGAGTTGAGAGAGAAGTGAGTTGAGTATTGGTAGCAAAATGAGCAAGTTAGTAACCTTTCTCTCTCTTTGATCTTATATAATGACATAGATGCAATGCACTTGGATGTGAAAATGGCTGATTTGTATGCTTTATAGGCACATGGCTAGGTTGGGTTGGTCACCAACTAAAGTTATTGCAACCTATACAAGTTATCTATTAAAATAATGCAAAGGGAAATTTGGTCATTTGGTTTTTACTTTTAGTGGCAAAGTGGGCAATCTATTCTAACCCTTAGGGTTTAACCCTAAGGTTCCATAAGTTCATTATCTAGGATTATGCAATTAGGGCTAACATGGTAATCTTAGTTTCTAAAAATATGAATTAGGGTTCCCTACTTAGATTAGGTCTCCTAATTACTTAGGATTTATAAAATAGGCTTTATAATATACTAATCACCATTAACCTTGATAAATTAATAATTAGGGTTTATAACTTAGCAATTATGGTTCTAATTTAATAATTAGGATTTTTAGATATTAATTAGGGTTTACCTAAATAACATTAAACATAATAATGGTCATTAACTACATAACACATAACTTAACAATTTTTATAGTCATAGTTGACTTATGTACTATAGTTTATCAGTAACACTATGGTTTTGTAGTGTTTTACTATAACTGTTCCACACATTAACATTACACTCATATGAAACATGTTTATATTACTTAATTATAAATAATATTATATTAATATTCTCATTCCTTATTCAAAATCCATAATTAGGGTTTTGAATCCATATCCGACATGACTTTCATATAAACCATTATTAATTAAGTTAAAATAATTAACTCAACTAATATAATAAAATGCATATCATAATAATCCTTATAATCATATCATATATAGAATAATCATATTTTCATGGAAGATAAATAATAAATATTTTTATTACAAAAATTAATTTATAATAAGAATATAATCTATAATGATCAATAACTCTTAAAAGAATTTATTTATAATTATTCATATAATAAATAAGTTTTATTTATCACATAATTACATATACTTTTCTTTGCACATAATCCCACCTTTATATAAAAAAAAATTTAAATGTAAAATTTATTATTTAATTATATTGAAAATACTGGGTTATTACATCTACAATGTATAATAAATATATAATAACGATATATATTTATTAAACACAACATCACTTATTACATAACTCATATTATCCTATGTAACACAATACCACATATCTCGTAACACACATATATATATATTCTTGTTCGAACTCATTTCATGCTTTAAGAATTTTATTTACTAAATTCTTATTTTAATATTTTCTAAAAATTCGGGTTCTTACATCCACTTCCCCTTATAAGGATTCCGTCCTCGGAATCACCGAAACCTCCTCTACTCTGCGCTATTATGAATACTACATATTCTTTTGAATAATTTTATCTATTCTCTTTTCGGAAGTTTTATTATAACTTGCTCTGTTGCATTCTACCACACTCTCCTTTCTAAGGAACATTCTACTTACTACTTTCATCATTCAGAAGAATAAGAATCTTCCACAATTTTTCAATAATCGGGAAGTAGTATGAATAACTCAGATTCCAATTTATGCTAAGGGGTCACAAGACTGTGAACTAGTGCTTCAACACGATCGTTCACACTGCAAACCATAGTGTTTATCAATCACAAAGACTACAAACATCCTCTACACGTACACTAGGTGGCCAGCCTATTGTACCACTACGTTGGGCCGCAATATAGTGTTTTGTAACGACTACATGCGTTACGCTCAGAACCATTGTCCCTGAAAACATGCCCCCTTATAGTGTTGTTCAACTCAGATTTTCCACATCTGAATCCATACCGGAGCAATCTGGTTTGGCATAAATACTTAAAAACGCTTGAATTCCATAAATATTTTCAACAACTGTCTAGCCGAATCAAATAGCTTAGACTTGTATCAACAACTCAAACATCAATCGGAATAATTTAGCCAACTTAATTGACCTTCTTCATAATTTAAAAGAAAACCAAAAATTCTTTTATGACATCATGATACCGTACCAGATTAGTAGTACGTTGAGGATTCCACCATTATGTGACTTTGTCATATTACATCACACCATAGTGAGATGACAATCTTTCGATCACAACCAACACTAGGTTCGACTGCATTGATGACTCCATCGTTTACCATTTTCTACACCATATCAAATGATGTACATGGTCAGAAATACAATTTTAAAATTTTCAAATCATTTTTGTCTTAGTCGAAATAATTAGCATAGACATAAGAATAACAATATTGTTTTTAAACATCATTGGTTCAATCACATGATTCAATGTTTTCCAAGAAAACAGAAGTGCAAACATCAGGACGAAGTCAATAAATTTTGAAAATCTAGCAGAGCTAGAAGATTTAGGAAATCCATGTTTCTCCATCAACTTCAATCTTTACTCTATTGCTTCATTCTATCAATCTCTAACACCATCAATGCTTATTATACCAAAATTTCTAACTTCATAACATATATATACCCGATATAGTTCATCAAACTTACCACACTTTGGAAATTCAAGAATTTGCCACAATTATATGAGTTTAATAACTTATCCTACACTGTTTTCACAGTGAGTTAGATCGGTTACTAATTCGAATATACCTCCGCTCTCTGAAGGAATCGTTTAGCCCAGCTCATATACATCCACCATTAAAGGGTACGGTCGCACTGCCTTAGACTTGATACTTACTCGTATATACACTCAAGAAATTGGTGATTATCAAAGATATTTAATGTCATCAACTGTGATAAAATAATTCTATAAATTATTTAATACCGATAGATAAGTCTTATCCATCTTCTAACTAATTCATCTCTACAATGTATAATAAATGTATAATAACGATATATATTTATTAAACACAACATCACTTATTACATAGCTCATATTACCCTATGTAACACAATACAACATATCTTGTAACACTTATATATTCTTGTTCGAACCCATCTCATGCTTTAAGAATTTTATTTACTAAATTCTTATTTTAATATTTTGTAAAAATTTGGGTTCTTACACCCTCGACCCTTCCTACTTAAGACATCGACCACAACATTCACCTTTCTTGGATGATATAAGATATCGCAATCGTAATCTTTTATTAATTCTAAGCATCTCCTCTGCCTCATATTCAACTCCTTCTACGTGAAGATATACTTCAGACTTTTATGGTTCGTATATATCTCACACTTCTCCCCGTATAGATAGTGCCTCCAAATTTTTACGGTAAAAAATACTGCTGTCAGTTCTAGGTCATGAGTATGATAACATTTCACATAATCCTTTAACTGCCTTGATGCATACGTGATGAGTGAGTTTTATACCTACGAATCAGGTTCTTATTTGGACTTAAACAATGTTTAATCCAGTTATTTATGTACAATTTACTTAATTTTGTATTGTTTTGTTTGTAGGTTTCATTACGTGTTAGTTGTGGTACAAAGGTGGCAATGTGGTGAAGAGAAACATTGAAAAACAAGAAAATAGCAAAGTGCAGTTGGTACCCCGCCGGGGCGGGGGTATACATGGCAACAAGATTTCGGCACCCCACCAGGGCGGGCATCCTCGGGCTTAATACCCCCATCGGGGCGGGGGTGCGCGGACAGAAGAAGGAGTTTGGATGCGATTCTAACACTGAGGATGTGTGGACTGAACGAGTTTGGCTTCGATTGGGACTGGAATTGGGATGTTTTGAGGAGATATTACAAAGACTTAAGCAAGGAATTCAGATATTCATCAGGGACAATTAACAACTTCAACTTTTGAACCCTAATTTGAAGAAGACATTGGAGGAGTGGAGCAGAAGATCTAGATCACAAAAATTACAGAATTGAGTGAGGATAATGGTGGTTTTGTACTATTCGTATTCTTTATTTCAGTTTCTGTAAATTGGGATGATGAATTCTTTTATCTATTCAGTGTTTAATTCATTAGTTATGAACTAAATTTCTAATTAAGCTTGCGATGAATCTTTAATGTGGAATGATGATTATCATGCTTTATTTTCAATTTAATAAATCTATCTTTACAGTTCATCTATTGTGATTTGTGCTTAATTTATGAATCACTTGATCACCAATTTTATGTGGATTTGTATGGACTCGAGAGATGATATATGAATCTAAACTTAGTCATAATAGCATGTGTTCATGAATTCTTGATGTTTGTTTAGGATAGAGATATACTTAATAACACATGTAATCGTGTAAGAACTTGGAATTTAAACATTCTTTGATTTTAATTCACACAGAGATATAGTGAATTAGTTAATTAGGGTGTTTGGCTTAATTCTATCAATTGTGGATTTAAGTTGATATGATTTTAGTGCATTGAGAGATGGATAATTCTACTTTAGTGTTCTTGATTAATGAACTGAGATAGTTAATTGAATTGAAAAGAAGTTTGATAATCTGAGTAAAGCTTAAAGTGAAGTTGTAGGCTTAATTCTCCATCATCTGATTAAAATTTGTGTTATTTAGTTGTGTTGATTGAAATTATTAATTCCAATAGTTTAATAACATTGAAATAATATAAAGATGGTAATTGATTGATTAAAATTCATACTCTTCTCTGTGGGAACGATACTCTACTTATCATTATATTATTTGTTGATCACGTATAATTGCGTGCTGTGCGTATTTATATTTTACACCCGACAAGTTTTTGGCTCTGTTGCTGGGGATAATTTTTGATTTTATTACTTTCAATATCAGTTTAATTAGTTCAGTTTTAGTTTAACATTTTTCTTTTTCTTTTTGTTATTTCTTGTTTCAGGTTCTATTTCTTAGTGTATGCAAACTCGGTCAAAGAAAATAGATTTGCTTCCTTACGAGGACGACATTGAACGAAGGTTTCAGAGGTTGAGTAAGAGGATTAAGGAAACTGGAGAGAATTTGGATAAGTAAGAAAATATGGCTACAGAGGATCAAAAAGCACTGAGGGACTGTGCTAGTCCCAGGGTTACTAAAATTCAGTCAAGCATTACTAGGCCTGTGATCGCTGTAAATCATTTTGAGATCAAGTCTGGGATGATTCAAATGATACAGAATTTAGTTCAGTTTGGGGGATTAGCTAACGATGATCCGAATGAGCACTTAGTCATCTTTCTAGAGATTTATGATACCTTTAAGTATAATGGGTTATCAGATAATGCAGTGAGACTAAGGTTGTTTCCATTCACATTGCGGGACAAAACGAAAAGTTTGTTACACTCACTACTGCCAGGGTCAGTCACAACTTGGGATGACCTCGCTCAGAAATTTTTGCCTAAATTTTTCCCACCGGCGAAGACTGCTAAGATGATGAATGAGATTACGATATTTGAGCAGTAGCATGGGGAGTCTCTGTACGAAGCTTAGGAAATGTACAAGGAATTGCTAAGGAAGTATCCGCATCACGGACTACCCAAGTGGCTACAGATGAACACCTTCTACAATTGGCTGATTTGAAATCTTCGTAATAGTATTGATGCAGCGTCTGGGGGAGCTTTTATGGCTAAAAGTTTTGAGGAAGCATATGAGCTAATAGAGTCAATGGCGGCTAACAACTACTACTGGCCCACAACAAGAATGACACATCCTAAGGCGGCTAAGGTGTTAGAAGTAGATGCCGTGATAACTTTAGTAGCTCAGATTTCAACATTACCAAAGAAGATGGATGCCCTCACGGGTGCACAGGTTCAACATGTGGCATTTGTATGTGAATTGTGTGTTGGGGAACATCCAACAGAACAATGTGCTATTAATCCTGCAGCGGTTCAGATTGTAGACAGTTATAATAGAATAACTTATAATCCTTATAAGAATGCCTACAATACTGGGGTGAGGAACCATCCAAACTTTTCATGGAGTAACAACCAAACTCAGCAAGGTCCACGACAATCTAATCCCCTGGGTTTCCAAAATCAGCTCCGTAACAATATAAAAATTCATATTTAGAGGAACTATTGTTGAAATACATATCCAATAATGAGGCAAATATAAAAACACAAGAGGCGACGATTAAAAACTTAGAAAATCAGATGGGACAACTTGCGTTAGCATTGAATAACAGGCCTCAAGGGACGTTACTGAGTGACACGGAGAAGAATCCAAGGGGAAGTCACGAGCAGTGTAATTCTATCACACTAAGTAGTGGTAAAGCCTTGATTGATGAATATGATAGGAAAGCAAGTAAAGATGAGGATGTCGAAATTGTCGGGAGAGATTCGACCAGAAAAACTAAGGAAAAAGTTGTGGAAACACCCCTGGTTCTTCTTAGGGTTAGGACAATTAGGTGAAATATGACCCTCTTGCCCATAGTTATAACAAACCGACTTCCCCTTGAGACATGTTCCTAGATGAGCCTTCTTGTATGTCTTGCACGCTTTGATCCTACGCTTAGGATTCCCTTGTTTTACTCCAGTATTCCCAGAGTTAAAACCCTTCCTCTTGGGCGCACTTTCACTAGCTCCCTCAGTCTTGGGAACTCCATCTCCCTTATTCTTATTCTTTCTCTCTTTATGGTATTGGTTTAAAGCCTCACTACCACCCTCGGCAATAATTACCTTTTTCAAGATTGTTCTGAATGAAGCGCTCTAGAACACATAAATCCTACTATAGAGACATGGCTTCAGTCCCTGCTCAAACCTACGAGCCTTCCCCTCATCATTGTCCACTTGATGTGGAGCAAATCTTGTTAGTTCGTTGAACTTGGCTGCGTATTAGGGAACCATCATGTCCCCCTACTTAAGTTCTAAGAACTTAATCTCCATTCTACCCTACATGCTCGCAGGAAAATAGTTCTCAAAGAAGACCTTCTTGAATTGTTCCCACGTAACCGCACTTGCTCCAGCCCCACTCTGGTGAGCCTCCCACCAGAAGTTGGCTTCTCCCTTCATTATATAGGTTGCAAAAGAAGTCTTTTGTGCCTCCCCAACATTTTCTATGACAAATACATTTTTTATCTCATTCACCCATGTCTGGGTCTTAATAGGGTTCGTAGTTCCCTTGAACTCCGACGGACCCACACTCTTAAAGTCCTTAAAGGTAGTCGCTCGAGCTACCCTAGAAACCACTGGTGCTCTACCCCCAACTTGGTTAAATGCAATCGTTAATAAATTAACGTACTCTTGTATATGGTTATTCCGACCCTCTTGATTATTCTCATTATGGGATTTAGCTTCCTGGTTATGTTATCTTCTTCTTGGCGTCATATTTATATTTAAATAAATAAAGTTTCATTATTATTTATTTCTTTTACTTAGTTATTATTCATCAAACAACAACTCATACCAATATCAAACACATTTAATAAAAACCTCTTATATTAATATGCTTCTTCATGGTTAAACTATTTAGACATTGATTCCATAACTATGACTATTACATTCCTATCCTGCGATTGACTTTCACAAAAATTGGGATTTAAAACAAGACTACCCTTTAGTTATACAAAAGAAGGTTTTACGTCACTACACAGATACACAAAATATTTACATATCTATATTTCCAATATCTACCACTAGTACTACCTAACGGCATTCTCTTGCTTCTCGTTCGCAAAAATCGCAACAATATCCCAACTGATAGTGTGACAAGTCTGCCCCGACTCAATCGAATAATAAACAATTTTCAACTTGAAATCCTCATGAGCACACTTATGGATGTAAAACATCTGTGCTATCTTCTGGTTCTTCTCTTCCAGTTCTTTGTGAAGCTCAATGGCCTCGTTATTATAATCCCCCGCCTTATTCTTTATGACCACTTTCTCATCATGCTCTATCTCAAAATATGCTTCTGTAGACTCCTTTTCCTCATAGAGGTCACTAACCTCCTCCCTCAGGTTCTGCACATTAGTGCACAGTTGCACATTTTGGTCAAGCACCGCCAGATACAATGCCCTCACTGCCTCTGGTGGTGTTGGCTCTAGTGCAGCTATCACCGTATTGAATGATGCCACCTCCATATCCTCATCTTCACCAGCTACCACATCAAAATATGACACCGAACCCATATTCTCGTAATCCTCCGATGGATCTTCCTCCTCTAGCTCTAGCTCCTCTATATTCACCATTGGTACCTTCGCCACTGGCATTGGTACTGGTACTAGCATGTTAACTGACTCCTCGCTCACCACATGTATATCGCTATACATAGAGCTATATATTGACATCTACAATAATGCATAACATGTTGATTAGTACATAATACACAATAATATAAGCACAAAATCACATTTAATTTAATTAAGGTTAATTTCCATCTTTTAAATCTTTTGATAATGAGTTTCCTCAATACTTACTTAAGAACGCTATTTAACTTCTTTTACTTCCAGCTTCGTCTACTATTACCAAGGTTATTAACCTAAGGTTATTCATCACTTAAGTTTTATAACCTAAAGATTTGATACCAACCTATGATGCCTCCAAATCCATGTACTTTCAACCCACAAATATGGTGCTACACGGTACTACTAACTATACATTCAGTCTAATGAAAACAACATCAATATGAATATCGTACTAAATTCTTATTACAATAATAATAAATCCTTCCCAGGTTCTGTTAACCATTACATTCTTCATTGTCATAGTATAAGTTTATACAAATATACAGGTCTATTACATGATAATCTACTTATCCATCATGGCTTTGCCTTTGTCCTTACCGGAACCCTCGGTCCAATGATTCTTAGATGCAATTATATAATTTAAGCAAGAAGTGAGCATAACTAGCTCAGCAAGTCTAACAATATATAATATAATCACCACATCAAGAATCATATGATTTATCTTCACTAGCTGAACAAATAGTTATGAAGTATTATGAACAATCAAAATAACGCCTTTCATTTTCCTAAAACAATTCCAGAGTACATACAATAACTTAGGAATTCTGAGCAGGTCAAAGGACCATGAACATTCTCTTCGGTTTTCATTCATGAAAAGGATAACTCAACACTAAGACCGTAAGTCCGATATATCTTACGAGCACTTCTAGGTGATCAGCCTATAGTACTCTATATTGATCAACACTCGTTTGTTAAACACATTTACTTTTAAGTTTTGGCAACCTCGTGTGCCTATCGAGTAAACGACATAAAACACCTTTTTTTTATTCATACTCAAGCTTAGCTTTGAATCCATACCAAACAGTTGTCTTAAGATAACGTTATCAATAATATATTGAAAGACTTATAAACATATCAATCAAACTCTTACAGTTTGTCTATTCGAGTTAAAACTGGTATAGACTCTTTCGTAAAATAATTCATGCATGTTTTAACATGAATCACATAAATTTGAGTAACACGAAGGTCAGACAAGCGTTAAGAAAACTTGCCAAGTGTCTTCTACTTTTAAGTTCATCCGTTCTCGGTCTTTACAATTTCTACATGATATATTCACATAACATACTGAAATTAGCTACCAAACAATCTAAACACATTGTTTATACCAACTTCTTTCTCTTCTAAGTCTTAATCAAACGTATTTCATTAATTATATTTGTTCAAGTTTATTTAACATTAATTACTGTTTATTAACATTCCTGACGACTTATTAACAATACATGTTATAAAACAACACTTATCGATCATCGTTTAAGTACTACGATGGTTGTAACCCTAATCGGTTTGCTAGTTTAGACACATTTCCCCCCAGATTACCAATATCGGATTCCGTATAGGAATTACATAAGTTTTATCCTTATATACCATTATCTATGTTCAATGTTTAGGTATTACAATCAAGGTAATCCTAAAACATATGTTCAACTTGAATACGATCGACAGTTATCGTTAATGTACTTTGCGTTCACGTTTCACTAACCTTAACTCAACTTTTAATTGTTAAAGTTAAGGTTTTAATCCCCCTCTATGAAGTTACTTAAGGTTTAATTATTATTCATAATTATCCCTTAGACATCCCCCAGCCTTTACACTTATACAGGTTCTTCACTATCAAATTTACAGGGTCGGCTCTACAGTGCCAGTCCCTTTGTTAACTTTCACGCTACAATGCAAGTTAGCAGTAACTAAGTACCGAGTAGGCATTGCGGTGCGAACTTCTTAGGCTTGGTAGGCTCTGCAACACCTTCCTTAAGCCATTGAATTTTTTTTAAGTTTTTCATTATGATTTCCTCCCGAGCTCGTAACGCGATCGTTATAACTCGGAATTGGCTCGTTTTAAAGCCATTATTTTTGGGTGAAATCTAATTACGCATAACACACAAGTATACGTGGTCAACAAGTAATAAAGTGAAAGTAGAGTATCGTTCTCACGAGGAATTATTAATACAAATTACCAAATACTAACTCTTAACCAAACTAATTTTATTTAAAAAATTAATTTAAGGTTATGAATTAAATTATTTAATTAAACTAATTCTAATTACCACTAGTTAAAAATCAGATTTAAGATCACAACTTCACTTAAATTAATATACTTCTTGTCAATTATGTTCACTATTTTGAATTGTTAATCAAGAACACATAAGTAAATATGACCATCTCTCAATGCATCACACTCAAATCAACTTAAATCCACAAATGATAGAATTAAGAAGAATACCTTAATGAACTAATTTATTATATCTCTATGTGAATTACAATAAAGATGATTTAAAGCACAAGTTATCTATCAGATTACATGCGATGTATAGGTATATCTCTATCCTAGACATAAATTAAGAATTCCAACTCCATGTAGAAAACACAGTCACATACTATTATGATCATATCTAAATCTATAATCCATATCTCGAGTTCATATAGATTATCACGGTAATTGTCAGCTAGGCAATTAACCATTAATCACAAACCATAATAGACAATCCAAGAGTATTCAACAATAATTAAAAAAAGAAGCATACTAAAAATAAGCTATGCAATAAGCTCCATTGTAATCTTAAACAAGAATTTAGTTCATGATTATTGAATTAAAAATAAGAATCCACAATTGAATAAACATTAAAAGATAAAAATAAGAGTAGAGAAGAAGATAGAATTTGTTATCTGTAGATTTGATGCTCCCTTTAAGCTCTTGCTCTTGTTCTTCAATGGTCTCAAAGTTGCTTCAATATTCAAATCTAATAAGAACTAGGGCTTTGTCCTAATCTAATATAATGGAAATCATCCCTTAATCCTTGTGATTCTCCTCCTTTTATATGTCTCTTCATATGTTTTTTAGAGTCCTTAAAGTCCTTGAAACAAACATCTCAAATCAATCCTCCTTGAACTCAACTTCTTAAAACTCCTTTTTTCCCGACAAGCCTGCCCCGACGAGCATTTTACACTAGGAAACCCCCACCCTGGCGGGGGTACTTTTTCAAAAATTATGAAAATACCACTAAGCTCTATTTTTCATGTTTTGACATTTCGAAGCCGTTTCCTACAGTACAAAAACAAAAACAAGTAAAATGACACTAAAAATACTTAAAGTTAATAAAGAATTAAGCCCTAAAGATATCCAAATCATAGGTATAAAACTCATTCATCAATTATCTCACATATCTCATGTACTACGATTTCATCCAGACAGAATAAATTTCTGAATCAGTTAGCAATAAAGTCATCGTTTAAATTTTCATTATGCATTCGTTAAACGTTCATGAGCGTTCTTCGCTCGTTTCTTCGTTTTTAGTCCGAATTCGACCGTTCTTAACTCCATGACTCTTAAATACATAGTTCTTCGATACACCACCAGAAACCTAGGTTTCTAAGCTAAACAACGACTTTTGACAGTCGTTCCGGAAATCTTAGTTAACTATGATTTCGACGATTAATGTCTTTTCTCGTAAATTTCGCCATAACTTCGTTACTCGAGATTTTTACGCCAAACCAAATGGAGTTAATCCATTGGTTAGTCATCTATATCCTAACCAAGCAATTTGTATCTAAATTAAATCCACAACTGATAGAATTAAGATGAACACCTTACTTAACTAATCCACTATATCTCTACGTGAATAACAATTAAAGAAGGTTTAAGCACAAGTTCTTATTTCGATTACATGCAATGCGTATGTATATCTCTATCCTAAACATAAATTATGAATCCCAACAACATGCAGAAATCAAAATCACATGCTACTATAATCAGGTCCTAACCTATATTCCATCTCTTGATTTTATATAAGTTATCAAGTAATTGTTGAACAAGCAATTATATAAATTAAGTATAGAATATAGTAGAAAACCATGAAAATAGTCTCAATGAATTAATATGAAAGCATGTCAATTTTTGTTACACAAAAAGATCCATTATAGACTTAAATAAGAAAATTAGTTCATGCTAGATGAAATAAAACTCAACATCCACAAGTAGTTAAACATTTTGAATACAAGAGAAGATGAAGAAAGAGAATTAAAACTTATAAATAAGGTGTTTCTGTTCTCCACGTTCGTCTTGAATTCTTCACGCTAATCTCCTTACTTCAATTCTCCAAAGTGTAATCCAAAACTAGGGTTTGATTAATTATAAAACAATATTCCCCTTTTCTGCCCTTTAAATTTCCTTTTATATGCTCATAATTGCGTTCCAAAATAGCCCCTAAAAGATTTGCAGAATCCTATCAGTAACAAAAGTCTCCTCTTTAACTTCGACACTGCCGCCCCTGTGAGACCCCGAATTTTATGAATAAAGATTTAATTTTATCGAAATATTTTTTGAATATTATGGTATGTATTTAAGATAATGTTATAGTTGTAGGTAATATTTATAAATTTTGCAAAGTAAGAAAGTTGTTATATAATATTCGATTGGTCGGGGAATATTCGTTTTAACAGGAAATATTCGTACAACGGCGCAATCATTGTTGGACCTCACAACGGAATTATTGTCGGAATGAGAAAACGACATAAATATCTTTTTATGAAAATAACGACATAAGTTTTTCCGTTAACTGTTGAATCACCCGGTGATAAAAGTAAAGTAATACGCGTGGTTTCATAGTAGCACACAGTATTGATTATTGATGTTTACATTTGAAGTCACTAAGTTTTATTCAATTATTGCTACAGTAATTGTTGCATAGTATCTCACGTTATTTGATTCAATTATTGTCAATTTTTTTATATATTATTAAATCAATAATTGAGATGACATGTTATTCATATTATTATTTGCATAATTAACAATGTCTAGAAAGTTCTATCGAGGAGAGGTTTGGTCACCTAATTACGCGCCAATAGGGAGAAATCCTTATAGGAAAGCCCCCTCTTTCCTGAGAATGATCTGGTTGTTAATATTTCGAATTATAATAATATGAATAAAGGTTGTTAAAAATATTGAGAGAATTTTTATGAAGTATTTGTTATAAATTTTGCTTATTTTATGGACCTCCATTTACCCAATTTTCAAAATAATCGGTAGAAAATTTTTCACTATTTTTTTTATAATAAAGGTGGGGCCCACATGTGGGGCCCATATGTGACTTTGGAAATCTGAAATTGGCAGGGGGGAAAGGTTACGGGAAAGGAAGGGAGTTATATTATTATTAATATATATATATATATATATATATATATATATATATATATATATGAATGTGTTGGTTATATATATATTATATAAATTTTGTATATATATATATATATATATAAGCTTTGCCTTTGTCGTAAGGCAAATGTTATAATTATATATATATATATATATATATATATATATATATATATATTAATATTTTATAAGTTTTGTTTTATTTGATTTTAAATAGAATATATTATATTTTATTTAAAGTTTTTATTTTATTAGAATATTTTATTGCATAGTGCTGTATAGTAAATCAAAAATTTTCAAATGTTTCAGCCGAACGAATTCTCCCGTGAATTCGTTCTGTGCGTCCGTGATTAAAATTTAAAAATAGTATCTTTTCCATTTTTCTATAAATAGGATGCTTAATCAGAATTGAAAATCACACCAGAATCAGAGAATTCTTCTTCTATAATCTTTAGCGTATTTCTTTAAAGTTTTAAGAAGTTTTGAGCATAGAAAACAGTGAAAGTTTTCTTCAAGAATAAATTTGCTATACCAGTTGGAATACTCTTCTTTTTAAGGTAAGGGTTATTATTTATTTTATATTCTGAAGAGATATTATTTTTCGTATTCGTATGAATATGATTTTCGTTCAATATTCGTAAGGAATATCATTTTCGTTTAATATTCGTAATGAATATTATTTTCGTTTAATATTCGTAATGAATATTATTTTCGTTTAATATTTGTAAGAGATTTTATTTTTGTTCAGTATTAGTATGAAATAATATTTTCTTCCATACTCAGTAGTATGTAAGTAATATTATTTCGTTTCAGATTTCGAATTCTATACTCATTTTATTAAGTTTTGGCTTCTATATTCCATGAAATTAGTAGAATATCCTTGATATTTGCGCTTCATCCAGTATCTTTTCATGGAAATATTATTCTGAGCATTCTTGATAAGTTTTAACTTTTTCATGCCGGTGTACTATTCACAGGGTTACAATTCCTGAAGTTACTATTCACGGGGTACTATTCACTCGATTACTATTCACCTGGGGTACTATTCATGACAAAAATTAATTTCTTTTTGATCCAAATAATTTTTGATACAATATTATTCTTGAATTTTACTCCACAAAGTAGTATCATGTTGACAATTTGAACGTTATTGAATTCTGGATAAATTAAAGTATAAATCTTTAAAATTTATCCTTGAACTTGTTTAATTGAATTATTATGTCATTGGAATTATCCTCATGCTTATATTGTTATGAAAGTCATCTTTGGCCGTAGTGCATAGATGGACTTGGTATGATTATGACCAGGGATTATTCAGTATAATTATGACCGTAATGTTACAATTGATGTGGTAAGAGTCCTCATTAGCCCGTAGTGCATTGATGGACAGTTTTTGGTATGATCATGGCCATGGGTTCTCTTCGACCAAGGGTGCAAAGAAGAATTATTTTATGGCATGATTATGACCGTTGATGAAAACACAATTATCTTTGGCCCGTAGTGCATGGATAATTCATGGTCGTGATACTAAAGAATATCCTTGGCCCGTAGTGCAGGGATGATTCGATGATGTGGATTATTTATTAAGCTGAGTCTCAGTGATAAAATTGATGATGAACTTTTTAAATCATAGAAGATAGTAGATATCATGCTCTACTTAACTCTTCTAATGTATTGCTTATTCCGCTGCAGTTGTTGATCTAAAACTTGTTGTCTATTATATTCTATCAGTTTTTATACTGTTGAAGGCTAATGATAATTTATTCTGCATTATCTTAGTCATAATATTTCTTACTGGGCTAGTTGAGCTCACCCTATCGTTAAATGTTCTCTTCTAGAAATGACTATATAGCTTGGACTAGTCGGGGAATGGATTAACGATCCAGATGGTTGCATTAGTAGTTCTCACTATTCTGTGAAATAGTATGATAATAAATGTAATAATATTGAATTTGAGTTTGGATATTGTCTAGAAGACAATATTCGTGTTGAAACTCCCAGCTTAAATTTTGTCATACTTTACACGACAGTTGTATAATTAAGTTTTATTTTTATTTTGTACCATGTATTTAGCAACTCAGAATGGGTGATGTATACCTATTTTGGGGGAGTCACAATTGGTATCAAAGCTTAGGGATATGATCCCTGGCTGAGATGTGAGACAAGAACTAGGAGGGGATAGACGGGAAATTCCTTCGCTAGTATGACCTACCTAAGTTTATTTGGTATTTAATTGGTAGGTCAGAATATAGGGATAATATGTTGCATGTCAATTAACCCTTGTTTTGTGGCAGTATTTGAAAATGACATCTAATAATGTTGAGATCAGTAATGAAGCACATGAGACCGTTGAGTCACCAACGATCAATACCCAGGATAATGTGCAACAGGAAGACAATAATCATCAAGTAAACAATAACACCAATCAAATGATGAACGATGGGATGTTCAGAGGCTTTATAGAATTCATGCAACACCAAACGAGAGAGACTCTTGTTCATAATGCAGGTGGAAAGAATGGAAACCCACGGTTGGTCACCACTAAGCAGTTCAATGATTTGGGACCACCAGAGTTTTTGGGAAAGCCAGAACCACTTAAGGCAGAGATCTGGATAAAGCAGATCACCAAGATATTTGATGTCTTGGAATGCTCAGGGGAGCAAAAGGTTCCATTCGCCACCTTTACATTGCGTGAAGAAGTAGATCATTGGTGGGAATCTGTAAAATGTGCCCAGCATGACGCACTGAAGATGTCTTGGGAGAAGTTCCAAGAACTATTCAACGACAAGTACTTTCCTGAAAGTATTCGCCACATGAAAGAGGTAGAGTTCATCAAGTTGGAGCAAAAAAATATGACCGTGTCGCAGTGCAAAGCCAAGTTTGCTGAGTTGTCCCGGTTTGCATCCCACTTAGTTGATAACGAGGAGAGAATGTTGCGAATGTTTCTAAGAGGTTTGAAACCCGAGATACATCAATCCTTATCTCTCACAAACTGTGTTTGTATTCAGATATTGTAAATAGGGCTCAATTATTGGAACGCGATAATGAGACAACCCAACCAAGAGAGAGCAGCCGACAAATTGATAATACCAATGGTAGCAGTCATCCAAGTGGCGACAACGATTGTGGAGGGAATCAACATGCCAGAAATGGTAACCACTTCGGTGGTAATCATGGCAAGGATAATAGAAAAGGTGAACTAAGTGAGAAAAACTTCAAGAAGAGAAGGTTTAATAATGATGGAAAGACAGTGACACCCGTTTCCAAGGAAGAAGAACGATCATCGGTCGTATGTTTCAAATGCAGGCAGGAGGGCCACATCTGTCCAAACTGTACGCAGCAACCCAAAGCGTGTTTCAATTATGGAAGAGAAGGTCACGTAGCTCGATTTTGTTGTGTAGTGAAGTCAAGTCCAGCCGAGATAGTGATGCCAAAGGATATCCCAGACAAGTCAAAGTCAGTAGTTTAAGTAAGAACATTTGTCGAGGAACCCGAACAAAGTTATCACAGGTAAGTTAATCATAAACTCTTGCGAAGTCTATACCTTATTCGATATCGGTTCTACCCACTCTTTTATTTCTCTTACTTGCGCTCAACGTTTAAGTTTGACCCCATGGAAGTTAGACTTTGACTTATCGGTTGAAACTTCGTTGGGAGAAACCTGTGTTACACCCACTGTTTATAAATCTTGTTTGATTCAAATTGGCACTTTCACTTGTCGATCTCATCTCTTTGAAAATACTTGCCTTTGATGTGATTTTAGGAATTGGCTGGTTAACTATTCATCATGCTAAAATTTATTTTTTTGTAAGATTGTTAGGTTTCATATTCCTAACCAACCTATTATGCGAAGTCAAGTAACCAAACCACTAAAGTCAATCACTATCATATCAAGCCATAAAGCTATTCGTTTATTGAAAAATAGATGTCAAGCTTTCTTAGCCATGCCATGGATTTAAACAAAAATATGTCAGATTTGAATGATATTTCTATTGTTAATAAGTTTCCTGATGTATTCCCTGAAGAACTTCCTGGCCTACCCCATAGCGTGAAATCGAATTTAAGAAAGTTCTGAGAATGAAATACACCAAGAAGAATTTTCTGCTGAAAATAATCAGTATGGTTCAAGCTCCGAGAGAGAAGAGATTGAAGAAGATTCTGGTTCTGCACCTTAGGAAGAAGAAGAATAAGAAGATTATCCAGTTCTATCTCCTTCAAGATTTAGCAGAAGGATCGTAGTGGAAGTTTCAAATGATCTACCATATGCTCCATCAGAGAGATGGGTGAACTATAGAACTGAGAAGCTCAAGGAAGTAAGAATGACTACCTTTGATGTGACAGCCCCGAACCCGGGCCCCAAATCGCCGCGGATCCGGTATACTATTTCTTTAACTAATTGCGGAAGATATAAACATAATTTGTTTATACATTAAATTACACACTATTTTCCCCAAAATCGAGTAACCTTAACTGATTACACAATTCATAAGTTATTTAACTCATAACATTATTAATATCATACAATACAAGTTTAACTGCACACATCTACTAAAGCTGGAACTGTCTTGGACATTTCCTTGTTTCTGACGCATTCGCCTTAATCTGCAATATTTTATCATGATATAGCAAGGGTGAGCATAAAAGTTGCCCAGCAAGTTTACATACAGCAATATAACGATATATCATGATTGAAGAGTATGAATAATTGGCTAGCTATAATTCAACAATATAATTGTGAACTAGCAGGAACAAAATTTTGACTGAACAAGTATTTTACATAAACAAACATTTCTGAACCAACTGGTAATGAAGGTGATCAGCCTTTCATACCTGACTTATACATGCAAGATGTACAGAATACAAATTTCATGGCAATCAACAATGATTAACCATAAGCTTGAATACAATACTCTTATTAGAGTTTAGTAAATAGAAAACTTGCCTGAACCGTTGATTACCGCAACGCAATTAATTTATTCTCTCACGAAAGACCTATCAGTTATAAGATTGATCTTTTAATCAGTAAAACATACTTTATTCATAATACTATCTAATACTTAATCAGATATTAGATAACAGCTTAATACTTCAATATATTATTATCATCCTTTGATAATTATTCAATCACTATATCATATCCCTTATGATTTAACACTCGCTTTAAAACCGTATTTAAATAAATTAAATACCACAAAATTCCTTAATCATTAATATTTATTAAATAAAAAATACTAATGAAAATTATTACATAAATATTATAATATAATTATAATATATCAAAGTATTTTTAATACTTTAAAAATCATTATAATTTTCCAACACTTTAATCCATTATCCGATCATTGCTATTAATATTAAAATATTAATATTTTCATGCCAAAATATCAAAAGTTATCTTTTATAACTTAAAATATTTTTATAACACTTAAATCATTTTTATATGATTTTTAAAACATTAAAACTATTTTATTCCATAATTATTTAACTTCCTTTGATAATTTTTTAAAAATTAATTCTAGTGCGTAGCTTAAGAAATTAGCTACCTCGTGCTTAACTCCAGTAATGCCCATCTTTTGGCATAACCTTACATATGTTAACGTGATACTCCATTTTAAATTTCGTGGCAATCGGAGTTGTAGAACTCCGTTTATAGCGATTTCCGTCGGAAAATCACAAAAATTCGAACGGTCATAACTTGGTCGTTTTAACTCGGAATCAGCTCATTTTTGGACACGAGCTACATATTACCATACATTTTCATTTCCCAGAAGCCTGGAATTTTTCTCATTAAATAAATGTCCGAAACAGCCCTCGGAAAATTCTTCGCAGCTTGTTTTTGACGTTTGGCAGTTTTGGAGTCTTTTGTTAAAACTTATATAAAACGAGTTCTGTAACTCCGATTAATGATCCGTCAATTTTGTTGGGTTCGTATCTTTCCGAACTACAATTTTCATATATCACAATCCATTTTTGGACATGTTTAGCTCCCGGAATTCAGCCAGGAAGTGACTGTTCCAAAACTGTCCTTTTCACAGTTTTCTTAGTTTTGTGTAGTTTGGGAGAAATCCCATAACTCTCTCCTCCGATGTCGGATTTAGTCCGTTTTGGAGTCTATGGAAAGCTTATTGAGTGTACTACAACATATCACAAGTCCAGAATTTTTAGAACAACCTAACAGATCCGGAATTTTCTGTTTTAGGACAGCAGTCCACTAACTCATTAAAAACAAACAAACTGATTTGGTTATCTTGTTTGATTAAACTTTTAACACACAAAATAGTTAGATATAAACATAACATACCATTTAACAAGTAGATCTATAGTTTTCATGTTCAAGATCATGAACTTCATGGTTCAAAATAACCAAAATCAAATACAAGATTAAACACACTCAAGAGTAAGAAAAATAAGATTTTCTATACTTTAAAAACCTAGCTTCCAATTCATGCTAATAATCTAACTTTTGATCTTCAAAAAGGTTAGATCTACATATTAAACACTAATATACACATAGGTCTAAGGTTTTAATCCTCAAGATCACAACTTCAAGGTATCAAAAATCAAATCAAACTACCAAGAAACTCAAGCCTACAAATATAAATTTGTTATACCTTAGCTTACTAGCTCTCCTTCTTCTTCTTCTCCATAGCTTGAACATGGATCTTGATTGACATGGAAGGTAAAAATCTCCCCTCCTTCTCCTCTTAGAGTGACCGAAAATGGCCTTCTCTTCCCTCTCTCTATTTCTTAGCAACTTGGAAGAATGTAAGAGATGAAAGAAAGAAAAATAAAGGCTAGACTTTACTTTTGAAACTTGATACAAGCTCCTTCCTTTTTCTTATACAAGGATCCGGCCATATGGCCTTACTAATGCTCACATAATTCTCTCTTTTCCCCTTATTAATTACCAAGCTTTTACTTGCAAGAAAAACCACACATGCTGGCCAAATCAATAAGGAACACATATCTAGTCTAGAGCTAGGCTAGGTTAGGGTTGGTCACTAACTAAAGTGAGTCATTAAATGCATTCATTCATCCCCCTTTTCCATTGCTCACATGGCTGGCCACTTGGCTAAAAAAATACTCCAAGTTTGCTTTCTATTTTACCACTTATTTGAATTAACAAATGCCCAAAAATTCCTCCACCACTTGGGCTAAAAATTGAGCCATTCCTTTAATGTATTACTTGGTCCTCTAACCAATTTCATTCACCAATACTTGAGCTATAAAATATACATAGTCCAATTCCTTAAATTCTCATCCAACCCAAATCATTTACTTAGGGGTTTTACTTCCTCAATTAAAACACCAATCCTTGCTCATTCACATCCATTTCCTTAACCCAATTAGACTTGCTATAATTAGGTTATAAAATTAACCATTATAAAATAAATCTCCTAGAATTAGTAAGTATTATAAATACTACAATTCTCTTTTCCCATAACCCCTTAGGTTATTAAATCCTTCATTCCTAATATATAATTAGGGTTACACTAGTTTATTTTGTTTGTTTATATAATAAACAAATCTAAACCATCACACAATGTTCATATTCATTACACACAACTTTTTAACCCTTAGGGTTTAATACTCCGCATTTAGGATTCCCGAATTAGGGTTTCAAATTCTCGAAACTGAAACTAGGGTTTCAGAATATATCGTTAGAGTTTTCTAACTTAATCACCATCTTCATATTATGAATTTAGGGTTTCGGATTCTCGAAACTAAAATTAAAGTTTCTGAACGTACCATTAAGGTTTCTAACAATCCGTTAGATTTTTCTAACTTAATAAACGTATGATTAACATAACTTTAGGGTTTTACTAAAGTTATAACTTATATGATCAATCCTTGATCTCAAATCATTATGGTTCACATATGTAACCAAATATACCGACTAGTATTCACTTCGATACTTATCCCTGATAATTCTTCAAAAGAATTATAAATCTACCATAATTTTATACCTCATTACTAGACTATCACTTACAGTCTATCACATAATTCAAGTTTTGTTCAAAACTTTTGAAATTCTTAAAATTTCATTACATAACTGCCAATTCCATACACTTATTTCCTGTCTAGGTCCTAATATTGAACCTTAAATCAATAAATTATGATTTTCATAAATTCTCCAAATTCTCGGGTTGTCACATTCACCCCTCCTTCTAAGAATTTCGTCCCCGAAATTCACCTTACACCTTACACCTTACTCCTTACACCTTACTCCTTACACCTTACACCTTTGCACCTTACTCCTTTTATACAGAGCGATCACACAAGATCTTAAACTTATTTTCTCGGGTACCTATCAAAGATACTCAAACTTCTCGGGTATCTATCAAAGATACGCAAATTCTCGGGTATCTATCAAAGATACGCAAATTCTCGGGTATCTATTAAAGATACGCAAATTCTCGGGTATCTATTAAAGATACGCAAATTCTCGGGTATCTATTAAAGATACGCAAATTCTCGGGTATCTATTAAAGATACTCAAACGCGTGCAAAGGTCAAATTCACACCCAATAAAATATTCCCTTTTTATATAAAAGGTTGTTCTTCTCAGTCTTGGAATCAATATTTTGATTTTACAACGAAATACTTATGATTTCAAATTCTATTTGCTTCTCTTCTCTTCTCTAACCTATCAAGTTTTCATTCTTGATCTAGCCGAAATAACTGGCAATGATCTATCATTAATTCTCTTCTCTTATCTCTCCATTTATTTCTATAATCCTCAATTCTCCATTCACAACTATACCCAGTTCATAAAACCACACTTATGAGTTCATAGCCTGGCCATAATTATATGAGTTTACGAACTTACCCTAGTCTGACCTTTGGCGTCCGTTCGCTGAGGGGCTCATAAACATTTCATATAACTATGAGTCAAGAATGTCACATAAGTATGAGTTCTAAGAACTCGTACTTAATCCTACATTCTCTACCTATGACCTATTTATCTATATAATAACTAGCGTGACACAACATTTCAACTATTACCAATGTCACCAACTAAGTAGTTTTTACACCAAGTACAATTCCCCTCCCATACGAGGAATCATACAACTCAGTTGCTAACACTAGTCCTCATTGAAATACCCACCTAATACTAACTCCACACTTACTCCATACGAATTTTATTTAATCCGTATTTACAATTCATAACTCTTTCATGAGTTTTCATAGTACCATTTCATAGTACAACATAGACGCAGCATCTTGCTGTAAACTTTTCAATCCTCGGATTGATTCATTTCCCACATCATAACCTTATCAGATCACGGGGTGATCTTATCGTATATATTACGATTCAATTCCATACACTATGATCGTTTTCAATCATCAGATTGATCCTTTCTAGATGTCATAACTTTTATCAGATCACGGGGTGATCTTATCGTATATATTACGATTTATTTCTACGCACTATGATCGTTTTGTTTTACGATCTCATATCCCTGCACTTTCAGTCTTTTAGACTTTATTATCAGAGTTAGGGAACTCTGTGCTTTACACTCGCCGAGATTCGTCTTTGAATCTTACTGACCAACTAACTCTATTTGAGTTAGTCTTATCCTAATCACTGCGGTTATTGGTCTCAGGTATTCCTACCTAAGCTTCATAACCAACAGCTCTGATACCAACTGTGACAGCCCCGAACCCGGGCCCCAAATCGCCGCGGATCCGGTATACTATTTCTTTAACTAATTGCGGAAGATATAAACATAATTTGTTTATACATTAAATTACACACTATTTTCCCCAAAATCGAGTAACCTTAACTGATTACACAATTCATAAGTTATTTAACTCATAACATTATTAATATCATACAATACAAGTTTAACTGCACACATCTACTAAAGCTGGAACTGTCTTGGACATTTCCTTGTTTCTGACGCATTCGCCTTAATCTGCAATATTTTATCATGATATAGCAAGGGTGAGCATAAAAGTTGCCCAGCAAGTTTACATACAACAATATAACGATATATCATGATTGAAGAGTATGAATAATTGGCTAGCTATAATTCAACAATATAATTGTGAACTAGCAGGAACAAAATTTTGACTGAACAAGTATTTTACATAAACAAACATTTCTGAACCAACTGGTAATGAAGGTGATCAGCCTTTCATACCTGACTTATACATGCAAGATGTACAGAATACAAATTTCATGGCAATCAGCAATGATTAACCATAAGCTTGAATACAATACTCTTATTAGAGTTTAGTAAATAGAAAACTTGTCTGAACCATTGATTACCGCAACGCAATTAATTTATTCTCTCACGAAAGACCTATCAGTTATAAGATTGATCTTTTAATCAGTAAAACATACTTTATTCATAATACTATCTAATACTTAATCAGATATTAGATAACAGCTTAATACTTCAATATATTATTATCATCCTTTGATAATTATTCAATCACTATATCATATCCCTTATGATTTAACACTCGCTTTAAAACCGTATTTAAATAAATTAAATACCACATAATTCCTTAATCATTAATATTTATTAAATAAAAAATACTAATGAAAATTATTACATAAATATTATAATATAATTATAATATATCAAAGTATTTTTAATACTTTAAAAATCATTATAATTTTCCAACACTTTAATCCATTATCCGATCATTGCTATTAATATTAAAATATTAATATTTTCATGCCAAAATATCAAAAGTTATCTTTTATAACTTAAAATATTTTTATAACACTTAAATCATTTTTATATGATTTTTAAAACATTAAAACTATTTTATTCCATAATTATTTAACTTCCTTTGATAATTTTTTAAAAATTAATTCTAGTGCGTAGCTTAAGAAATTAGCTACCTCGTGCTTAACTCCAGTAATGCCCATCTTTTGGCATAACCTTACATATGTTAACGTGATACTCCATTTTAAATTTCGTGGCAATCGGAGTTGTAGAACTCCGTTTATAGCGATTTCCGTCGGAAAATCACAAAAATTCGAACGGCCATAACTTGGTCGTTTTAACTCGGAATCAGCTCATTTTTGGACACGAGCTACATATTACCATATATTTTCATTTCCCAGAAGCCTGGAATTTGTCTCATTAACTAAATGTCCGAAACAGCCCTCGGAAAATTCTTCGCAGCTTGTTTTTGACGTTTGGCAGTTTTGGAGTCTTTTGTTAAAACTTATATAAAACGAGTTCTGTAACTCCGATTAATGATCCGTCAATTTTGTTGGGTTCGTATCTTTCCGAATTAGAGTTTTCATATATCACAATCCATTTTTGGACATGTTTAGCTCCCGGAATTCAGCCAGGAAGTGACTGTTCCAAAACTGTCCTTTTCACAGTTTTCTTAGTTTTGTGTAGTTTGGGAGAAATCCCATAACTCTCTCCTCCGATGTCGGATTTAGTCCGTTTTGGAGTCTATGGAAAGCTTATTGAGTGTACTACAACATATCACAAGTCCAGAATTTTTAGAACAACCTAACAGATCCGGAATTTTCTGTTTTAGGACAGCAGTCCACTAACTCATTAAAAACCAACAAACTGATTTGGTTATCTTGTTTGATTAAACTTTTAACACACAAAATAGTTAGATATAAACATAACATACCATTTAACAAGTAGATCTATAGTTTTCATGTTCAAGATCATGAACTTCATGGTTCAAAATAACCAAAATCAAATACAAGATTAAACACACTCAAGAGTAAGAAAAATAAGATTTTCTATACTTTAAAAACCTAGCTTCCAATTCATGCTAATAATCTAACTTTTGATCTTCAAAAAGGTTAGATCTACATATTAAACACTAATATACACATAGGTCTAAGGTTTTAATCCTCAAGATCACAACTTCAAGGTATCAAAAATCAAATCAAACTACCAAGAAACTCAAGCCTACAAATATAAATTTGTTATACCTTAGCTTACTAGCTCTCCTTCTTCTTCTTCTCCATAGCTTGAACATGGATCTTGATTGACATGGAAGGTAAAAATCTCCCCTCCTTCTCCTCTTAGAGTGACCGAAAATGGCCTTCTCTTCCCTCTCTCTATTTCTTAGCAACTTGGAAGAATGTAAGAGATGAAAGAAAGAAAAATAAAGGCTAGACTTTACTTTTGAAACTTGATACAAGCTCCTTCCTTTTTCTTATACAAGGATCCGGCCATATGGCCTTACTAATGCTCACATAATTCTCTCTTTTCCCCTTATTAATTACCAAGCTTTTACTTGCAAGAAAAACCACACATGCTGGCCAAATCAATAAGGAACACATATCTAGTCTAGAGCTAGGCTAGGTTAGGGTTGGTCACTAACTAAAGTGAGTCATTAAATGCATTCATTCATCCCCCTTTTCCATTGCTCACATGGCTGGCCACTTGGCTAAAAAAATACTCCAAGTTTGCTTTCTATTTTACCACTTATTTGAATTAACAAATGCCCAAAAATTCCTCCACCACTTGGGCTAAAAATTGAGCCATTCCTTTAATGTATTACTTGGTCCTCTAACCAATTTCATTCACCAATACTTGAGCTATAAAATATACATAGTCCAATTCCTTAAATTCTCATCCAACCCAAATCATTTACTTAGGGGTTTTACTTCCTCAATTAAAACACCAATCCTTGCTCATTCACATCCATTTCCTTAACCCAATTAGACTTGCTATAATTAGGTTATAAAATTAACCATTATAAAATAAATCTCCTAGAATTAGTAAGTATTATAAATACTACAATTCTCTTTTCCCATAACCCCTTAGGTTATTAAATCCTTCATTCCTAATATATAATTAGGGTTACACTAGTTTATTTTGTTTGTTTATATAATAAACAAATCTAAACCATCACACAATGTTCATATTCATTACACACAACTTTTTAACCCTTAGGGTTTAATACTCCGCATTTAGGATTCCCGAATTAGGGTTTCAAATTCTCGAAACTGAAACTAGGGTTTCAGAATATATCGTTAGAGTTTTCTAACTTAATCACCATCTTCATATTATGAATTTAGGGTTTCGGATTCTCGAAACTAAAATTAAAGTTTCTGAACGTACCATTAAGGTTTCTAACAATCCGTTAGATTTTTCTAACTTAATAAACGTATGATTAACATAACTTTAGGGTTTTACTAAAGTTATAACTTATATGATCAATCCTTGATCTCAAATCATTATGGTTCACATATGTAACCAAATATACCGACTAGTATTCACTTCGATACTTATCCCTGATAATTCTTCAAAAGAATTATAAATCTACCATAATTTTATACCTCATTACTAGACTATCACTTACAGTCTATCACATAATTCAAGTTTTGTTCAAAACTTTTGAAATTCTTAAAATTTCATTACATAACTGCCAATTCCATACACTTATTTCCTGTCTAGGTCCTAATATTGAACCTTAAATCAATAAATTATGATTTTCATAAATTCTCCAAATTCTCGGGTTGTCACATTTGACATAGCCAAATACTGGAACAATATGGAGCTAGACTGCTCAACCATTCTCTACAATCCTGACGACTTGCTAATGAGATGGTTCTTCCAGTGGATGCCATGGCTAAAGGCCCACACTGAAGGAGATGGAAGCTATCTCAGCTGGTGCTTCTCTTGTGACAACCCCAAAATAGGTCCATTCCATCCAACCCATTCTGAGTCGCCAAATACATGGTACAGAAAACAACTACAACTATATTACAACAATTGTCATGCAAAATACAACAACACATATTTTGTTAGTTTGGATACAAATATATACCAACTGTGACACTCATCCCAACCTTGGATAGCACGTCACAATGACACCTTACATAAAGGTATAGTCAAAAATTGTTTTAAAAATTAGAATCTTTAGGAAGTGCTCAAGGAAAACTTCGTACATGGGAGGCTATGCGTCTAGGTTATGATAGATATCGTATGGCCACAGAATTATCCTTGGTCGACCCAATAGACCCCAAAGAAAAATGAGAAGATTACTATCATATTCTTCCCAATGGTGAGTTTTCTCTTGACATATCATTATCTCTATTGTCTCTAAATGAGAATTATACTTCAAACAAACACCAAGATTATATAGGTAGTGCTCGTAAATATACTCAGCAAGTGGATGACACAACCTTGTCTTATGATGACACGAGGTTGTATGTCATTAGACATCTTGTATGATAGTGGCAAAACACCCTTCCAACGTTGGGTTCGCCTCACCCTAGTTGATTCACCAAATATAACTACTAAATGATGACCACCGTTCTATTCCCCTGTTACCCTCGCTCGACCCAGCTACACTCTTATTACCTGAAAGGAATTGTGAAACAGAAGGGTGAGCACAACTACCCCAGTAAAGAATATCATGACTAAAGATAATTAAATTATCAATAGCCTTCATCAATAATAAATCAGAGATTTAGAACATATAGTAGATGATAAAAATTCAACCATAGTTGCAGCGGAACGAGCAATCATTAGAAGAGTCAAATAGACCAAAAAGTCTATTATCTTCTCTATGTTAAAAATCCACAAACAATGTTTTATCCCTGTAACATCAATCAACAGTTCTATTCCACAATCATATGAATAACTCATAATCATAATTGTGATTCTAAATTTCTCTTCGCATCCAGGATGAAGATAATTTTCATCACATGTCTTTACCTGAAACATCAAAGATCATGGTTATACCAAATCACAGTTCCTGTTTATAATCATACTAACAATTTCATCTTTGCACTACGGGCCAAAGATATTCATCAACAGACCATCTTTGCACTACATGCCAAAGATATTCAACAACAGGTCATCTTTGCACTACGGGCCAAAGATATTCATTAACAATTCATCTTTGCACTACATGCCAAAGATATTCCTTAACAGTTCATATTTGCACTACAGGCCAAATATATTCATCAACAGTTCATATTTGCACTACAGGCCAAATATATTAATATATCAAAGAAATATATAATCATTTCAGAAATTATATAAACAATAATTATAACCATGTTGATCAATTCACATTTGCACTTAAGCTAAAGATATTCAATTATAAATTCAATGGTCATGATCATATCAGTCAACAATTCAACTTTGCACTACTGGCCAAAGAGAACCCATAGTCATGATCATACCAAAAATCTACCCATCTTTACACTCAAGTCAAAGAGAAATATCATCATTAGGGTTATAAAAATGTTATATATGATAATAAAAATAATATGATCAACATATAGTTTTAATCTCAAGAGTAATATTCATAAATCAACTATAATTTGGTTAGAAAAAGAAACCAATTTTGTCATGAATAGTAACTCGTGAATAGTAAACCATGAATAGTAACTTCGTGAATAGTAATTCATGAATAGTAACTCATGAATAGTAAACCCGACCCAAAAAGGTAGAAACTCCACAATAAAATTCATACCAATATTTCGGTATAATAATGATATTGAAATAACATTTCTTAAACTTATAAACAATTTATTTTAATCGTTTACACTTTACTTGTAACGACCCCAAAATAGGTCCATTCAATCCAACCCATTCTGTTTCGCCAAATACATGGTACAGAAAACAACTACAACTTTATTACAATAATTGTCGTACAAAATACAACAACACATATACTGTGAGTTTAGATACAAATATATACCAAATGTGACACATGTCCCAACCGTGGATAACACCTCACGGTGACACCTTACATAAAGGTATAATCAAAAACTGTTTTAGAAACTAAAATCTTTGGGAAGTGCTTAAGAAAACCTTCGTACATGGGAGGCCATGCGTCTAGGTTATGATAGATATCATATGTCCAGAGAATTATCCTTGGTTGACCTAATAGACCCCAAAGAAAAACGAGAAGATTACTATCATATTCTTCCCAATGGTGAGTCTTTTCTTGACATATCATTATCTCCACTGTCTCTAATCGTAAATTATACTCCAAACAAACACCAAGATTATATAGGAAGTGCTCGTAAATATACTCAGCAAGTGGATGAGCACATCCCTGTCTTATGATGACTCGAGGTTGTATGTCATTAGACATTTTGTATGACAAAACACCCTTCCAAAGTTGAATTCACCTCACCCTCAACATCTATAGACCACTGTTCTATTCCCCTGTTATTCCCCGCTCGACCCAGCTACACTTTTATTACCTGAAAGGAATTGTAAAGCAAAAGAGTGAGCACAACTAGCTCAGTAAAGAATATCATGACTAAAGATAAATATATTATCAATAGCCTTCATCAATAATAAATCAGAGATTTAGAACATATGGTAGATGATAAAAATTTCAACCATAGTTGCAGCGGAACGAGCAATCCATTAAAAGAGTCGAATAGACTATAAAGTCTATTATATTCTCCACATTAAAAGTCCACCAACAATGTTTTATCCCTGTAACATCAATCAACAATTCCTTTCCACAATCATATGAATAACTCATAACCATAAGTGTGTTTATAAATTCCTCTTCTCATCTAGGACGAAGATAATTTATATCACCTGTCTTTACCTGAAGCATCAAAGATCATGGTTATACCAAATCACAGTTCCTGTTCATAATCATACTAATAAATTCATCTTTGCACTACGGTCAAAGATATACATCAACAAGTCATCTTTGCACTACAGGCCAAAGATATTCATCAACAAAACACCTGTTCATCTTTGCACTACGGGCCAAAGATATTCATCAACAAGTCATCTTTGCACTACGGGCCAAAGATATTCCTCAACAATTCATCTTTGCACTACATGCCAAAGATATTCCTCAACAATTCATATTTATATTCAAGACCAATAAAACTTTAATCACTTATTTTCACCTGAACCTCCAAAGATGTTAGTTAAGTTCACAATTCATATTTATAATAACATGAATTAACAATTCCTTCTTGCCACAAGGCTTAATAGATCGTTTACTCAATATCCTTACCCCAAAGGCTAAAGATATTCAAGTGTAATGACAATGATCATAACAATCAGTTGTCTACCTTTGCACTACGTGCCAAATATATTCAACTATAAAACCAATCGCTGAGACTCAGTTAAATAAATCATCCCCGCACTACGGCCAAGGATATTCATTAGTATCACCAATGGTCATGATCATGTAATACACCTGTCCATCTTCGCACTACGGGTCAAGACTATCAAACAACAGATCAATAATACTTCATAACAACTGATTTTGAAGCAGAACTCAAAAATAACGATCAAAACATGGATACAATCAAAAATAGTAGCCAAAATAGACATCTTGGACAAAAAAGAAGAAATTTCATTTTTCGATGAATAGTGCCGTATTCGTGAATAGTGCCGTATACGTGAATAGTAACTCCGACACCAAAAGATAGAAATTTCACAAAAACATCATCACGCTTCATGAATAGTACTCGTGAATAGTAACTCGTGAATAGTAACTCATGAATAGTAACTCGTGAATAGTAACTCATGAATAGTAACCCCGACATGAAAAAGTTCCAAATTTGATAAAAAGTTCCAACCAACATTTCAGCATAATGATATTGAAGAAATAATATCATTATAGAAGAAAATAACCTCCCTTACTATCCCTTACAATCCCCTACCTCAAAAGAGCAGTACTTCTGACTGGAATAACGCTGAACGAACTTGCACCGTATAGCAACACTTAAAGTATACTCACAAGAACACACTTGATATATAGAGAGAGAAGTAGAGAGAAAGCTTATGTTTCTGGTGTGATTTTTAATTCTAACTTAGCCCTCTATTTATAGGAAAATGCTAGAACGCCAAAGGAGACTAAAATAATAAAATATTATTTTCTTTTTCTTATTCCACACCAACC